>CAJRST010022223.1:5469620-5601354 GCA_907169785.1 Menidia menidia | reverse complement strand
TATCTATCTATCTATCTATCTATCTATCTATCTATCTATCTATCTATTTATCTATCTATATGCTGTTCTTTATCTGGAGTTGGTAACAAAAATAAACCTGCTGTCACAAGTCTTCTAAGTCTATAAAATCACTACAATTAGAATTCAAGACTGGAGTTTTTTTTGTTTTTTTTTTACTGCTTAAGGCTATCATTTTCAGTTCTATACTGAGCCAGCTGAGTCAGTTTTTCTCAAAAGCTGTCCACTCTGTCAGGTTATTGTGGAAATATGAGGAGTCACTGTATTAGGTAACAAAAGAAAAAAATCTAAAAACAGTCAAAGGTAATCTGATTTAACTCGTCATGACGTTTGTTGTACGTCCCCAAGTTACTCTGATTTGAATAGTCAAGTAGTCAGCGCAGGCTTTCAGATACCACAAATGTGAATATTATAAATGCAATGTGTTGTGCTTTTATTCCAGAACTACAGGTTGTTAATGCATGTTTAGATTTGAACTACCTTTGTAGTAATCAGGTAATACTTTTAATCAAAGTGGCAGTTTTTAATGTGTTCATGAGGTATTTTTGTGTGATATTCCATGGGGAGAAAATAACGAGTTGAGGCAAACTGTAAACAACTGTAAATTGGACAAAGTGAGGCTTGTTGATTTGTTGCCTGGAAACTAGATTTGATATTGGTTTGGTGATTTTTTACCCCCTTCATACCCTCTCTTTATTTTATAGTGTTTACTCATTCATTCTCTCATCTTCACCATGAAGTACAGCCCTAAGATTGTATCTCTTATCAAGAATCCCTCATCATATTGTAGCCTTCGTCTTCGTAAACAATTTTGATGCACTTCTCAGTGTAAACACACTGCAGGCTTCTATTCTTAAGGTCACTTAGCTAAAAAAAAAATAAGTAAGAAAGCTCCTCAGGCTTTCTGATTTTGAAACCTGTCCATGACAGTGCAGCCACTGGAGGAGGCAGAATCGATATCAAGCCCCTCAAAGGTCAGAACTTTGCGTAGGTGTGCTTCCATCTCTGATGCAGGAAGCGTTTTTCACTTTTTTCTTAAAAGTGAAGTGCTTATCCTCGAATAACCCAAAATGTTAATACACTCAGGTGTTAAAACACTACCAAAGCTTACCTGATGTGCGTGTCTTTGGTACTAAGGGCTAATCCCTGGTAGGCTTAAAATCTGTCTGTAGAAGGAACTTTAGTTCCAAATGTCAATATCTTTGAGAATTGCAGTTATATAACAATGTGGAACACACTTTTCAATTACCTTTAGTAACAATATAGCTTTATAACTGTGATACTAAGCAGTGATCCAGTGATTTAAAACTTATTGTTTGTACTTTATAACAAATTTGTTTTAAATGAGTGACCTGTAACAACCTCTATGTTCAAATTCAGGGAATTAGTTGAAATGGTTTCAGTCCCTTGTGTCTTAACAAATGTCTTGACAGCATATGAGCAGGGAACTGGCATCCCGCTGATAATGGAGTATATACCTCTATGAATAATTGGCCCTGCTGCGAGACAGAGCTATTAAGTATAATTTCACACAGAATCTAAAAAAAAATGAGACTACTCCCTGCGGCGTTGATTTGGTTTGCTACTCTGACTTACCATGTAGCTTTTGGGCAAATGAATAATTATTGTTATGTTGTGTTGCTGATGCCTTGAGCATACAATATGGTTCCTGTCCCACTTGGACAGTCATGGTCATGCAAACAGCTGCTCCACTGAGGCGGGAAAACATCATTGCAAATAATGTTAGATTCACTAGAGAGCAGCAGTTGGATTTTAAGTGGGTATGTGACTGTTTTAGAAAGAAGCCATATCCAGGATCAAAGCGGCAGCAAATGAAACATATTCATCATTAAAACACAGTAAGGGAAGCAATTGATATTTAATATGATCTAGAATCCTTTAGAACCCTCTGTTAATAATTTACTTTTTATTCGAACAATTTAAGTAACATAATAATAGAGATGTGATTTCAGTTTCAGACGAGAGTCTAAACTTGTCATCAGGCTGAATAAGGACAGTCTGTGGCTGATAATGAAGTCTCTGTAAAAGATCATTTTCAGCCCTGGAGACAGGTCTTAGTGTGTGTGTGTGTGTGTGTGTGTGTGTGTGTGTGTACCTTTCTTAGCCCTTTGGTGGAATTCAGGCATTTGCTGTGAGTGACTGTCCTGCTTTGTGCATTTTGTCTATGTGAGTAAGAGGTACCTCAATTGCCTATTGTGTAAATAATTACTCGCCTGTTAAAAAGGTTAAAGCAGCGCATCTGTAGTCAAATGGTGCCAAGAGAGGAAACAGAGAAAGCCTCTGATGCAGAGGGAAAAAGGAGAGGCTGTTGGCTTTACAGATTAAACAAATCATGAGATTGAATGAAGCTTCGAAAAGAGATCGTCGGCTGTTTTGGACAAAACATATCTGTTATTTTTGGAGTGAGAGTAGGAGGATATGAGAGAGGGAGTGTTGGTTTGAGATTTGTCTGCAGCTTTGCTTTTGAGAGGCTGTGGCACATTGGTGCTTTAAGCTAAAAGATAATGTAAATTATGCATTCTTGTACTTGTTCTCGTCCTATTTCTGCTGGTTTTATGGTTATATGTCCTATTGAGAAAGAATATTGACACAGAGTTAATGCCACAGAGGCAGTTTGTACTATGTACTTATGTACTATTCAAAGTTTTTATGCCGGAGCTGCACTGGTTTTCTCCTGGTAAGGAAACTGTTCCAATCAACTCAGTGGAAAGCATTTACCAAAAGTTGAATTCCTTCAAATTCATTATGGAAACGCTAAGAACGGCAGATAAAGTGGCTAATCAAGTACATCAGCTTTGTCTGTTTTCAGATACAGAGCAGTTTCTACAATGTTTAAATCTAAACCCAAGTCAAACTCACAGACATACTGCAGGTATGGGAAAACCTTGGGTGAAGTGCACTTAGTCGCAAAGTAGATTTAAATGTTAATCATAAAAATGTGAAGAGTGCTGAATGTGCCAGTAGGATCCATGTCAGGGAGATGAATAAAGGTCGACGTCAAGGCAGGGAGCGTTAGAGAGTGAGGGAGTAAAACAAGGCACAGAGAATGTAAAAGGCCTATATATGGGCAATTTATGTGGCGTGCTTTAACACGCCCTTCCACCATCTGTCACATCCCACATTACAGGGAGAGGACAGGAACAGCATCAGTGCTCATCTCTCCCAGTTAACCAACTGCTATTTCAGCCCTGAGCCGCAACCTCAGCAACTGCTCCCCACCAGGCCAACCAGCATTTATGTTTCATTTTTATATCTAAGGAATTTATTTGACACACAGGCAAGGCAGCTAAAGCCCCAAAGCAGAATCGGGTCACTGTACTCCCCTCACTCCACTTATCATTCAGTGTTTCTTTCAATCCCTCGTTTTTTTTCTTCTTCTTTGGTCTCTTCTCTTTTCTCCCTTGGTCCCTTAACATATAGTCTCACTTAATTTTCCTGCTGTCAGCGTCACAACCACCCACTTTTAGAATGTTTAATTTCTCTCGCAGCCAGGAGTAATTCGGGGTCCTTGGGATTTACATCAATGTCGAGCTCTCTCACACGGTTGGCTGCTGGAGTGTGAATAGGAGTTGATCCTTTCTCCCAGCATCTTAATTGCAGCCCTGTGGTTGGCAGCTTATTGGTGTATGTGACTATATGTCTGTCTTCAAACACTTTAGGGTGACTATTTTTTTTTTATTCCTTCACTTACTGACAGCAAAGAGAGATAAATCTGAATCTAGTTTGACAGTAGTTTCAGGTTCATTTGGTTAAGAGTTCCAAAAATGTGACATTTTCAGAAGGGTGTGAATCCTAAGCATCAGCCCGGTTTTAAATATTGAAGCAGGGTGTCACTGTTTGAAAGAGAAAGCTTCTCCCTATAGAGGTGTCAGCTGTGTGTTCCTTAAAGCCCAGGGATGCAAGGGTGTAGCACACATCTGCACACACACACAGACACACACACGCTTTGTGTTTGGGATGTCGCAGTCACCTACGCACACTCTTGATCTTTGAGAATAATCAGCTTTTGGGAACATTCCTCCTCATTGCTTATTCATAGCCTGGCATTGTGTTTATGTCTTATTCATGGCCCTGCTTATGATGTCTGTCTGTTTTAATGAGTAATCGGGGATAATTGCAAGCGTGTCGATCACGTAGAAGGCAGATTGATACAAGGCATGCTTTTTTTTGTCAAGGAGACTTATCTCCCAGAAATTTCCGGTGCGCCTGCAGAGCGCTAAAGATGAAGCGTGAAAAAGATTTGGGTTTTTTGCAAAGTCATGTGGGCATTTTGGCTTCATTTCAGCTTTCAGGATTTGCATTATCTCTGCACAATTGTACCAGTAACAGACACATATTCCACTGTGTAACCTTTAACCTGCTTGCGAGCCCACCCCGGGTTTGCTGTGCTTAACCCTGCTCTTCTTTACTTGTTGTCGGCAGATGAAGCCACAGGTTTCGGACCAGTGTTTGAGGAGCAGCCGGTGGATACCATCTACCCCGAGGAGTCACCCGAGGCCAAAATTACCATGAATTGCCGGGCGAGGGCCAATCCACCTGCCACATACAAGTAACATATGTTCCCATAAACACAGTGTCATAACTACACGCTGTGTCTTCTGTGTACCTCACCCCGTCTGAGGACTTATTTCAGGCCATAACCAGATTGTTTGTTGCTTTGAAATGATGGATCAGCTCATATTTTTTCTGACATATTTCTCAGTGGTTTCCATTATAAATTTGACATCTATGTAAATGTATCGCCCTGCATCCTCAAATAGCTTTTGCTGTCAAAGAGCCTGGAATTAGATGTCAGAGGGGAAGGAATTAGCTTTGGTCAAAGCTTGCTATTGTGCTACAGAAGTGGTATCTCTACTACTCAACACGTGAAATCAGTATTTTAATTTATTTTAGTTAGTAATGGCTCTTGTGGGGGTGTCATAGTGAATATTTGATATTAAAAGATCATCTCTCAGCGTCACTGCTCTGAAAAATGTTTTTGAAAAAAGCTTTTCTAATGGTGCGGCATGTACTGGTAAAACAAAGCATTTTTCTGAAAATGTCAATTCAAATGTTCAGTACTCCCATTTCACCTTTCTCTGATTGCTGCCATCACCGTGCTGACTCCTGCTGTTTCTCTGCAGATGGAAGCTGAACAACACAGAAATAGATTTGACTGAAAACGACGGCCACTACAGCCTATCAGGAGGCAATCTGGTCATCAGCAACCCCAGTAGAACCAAACATGTGGGAACATACTCTTGCTTGGCTACCAACACGTACGGCACGGTCATCAGCCAAGAGGCCTTTGTCCAGTTTGGATGTAGGTTTTTCCAGATGGAATCTCCATTTATTGTAGAATGGCATTTGTGGCGTGGTGGGTGGTGTAACCTCACGATCATTGCAGAGATAATGTGCATCTATTTAAAAATCACACCTTATTTCAAGAATTTACCTCATTCTCGCTTTGTTCCTCTTTTATTTGAATTTAGTTGTAAGATTTCCTCAAATTCAAACTGTTACATCTTTATCTCCCTTTCGCAGATCTTGATCTTTTCTCATCGGAGGAGAGACTGACAGTGAAAGTCAAAGAGGGGCAGGGGGCAGTTCTGCTTTGTGCTCCCCCACCACATTATCCAGGTAAATCTTTGCTGTGACCATCACTAGTCCCACTAACTGACTGACGGAAGTTTTGCCTTCCAAAATTTGGGTGAATTTTTCCCCTCAAAGGAATAAACGCTTATGCAGTTTGCTGTCGTCTCTGTGCTGGAATTGTTTCAGCATCTTCACTAATGTAATGGATCCTGTTTTGTTATGTTATGTTTGTTTGACAGAATAGTTTTCTGTATTTAGCCATAGCTACCGCCCCCTGGAAAATTTTACAGACAAATTGAATAATCACGCTGATTCAGATCTGTCTCCTATATCAGGTGTGAAAGCACTAACTCTTTCTCAGATTGCATCACAATTGCCTTAACAAACCCAATGTGTTTGGAGCATGCCCCTGCTACGCCTGTGGGCTAAAAGCATTACACAATTTCCTCTGCAAGGTCAATGGAGGCCTGAACTCTAAAACCCCCTAAGCGCTACGTTTTTGTTATTTTTTTGCTTGGTTTGTCTTTAGAATACTTAGAAAGAGCCAAGGACAGCCGATCCCCTCAGCTCTTTCCAAAGCTGTCGCTGTGTGTTCAGACTCTTGATTGATAGGTGGCTTTTTGACATGCCTCTTTTTGTGCAGCCAAGCTGTCGTTTAGATGGATCCTCAATGAATTCCCCACCTTCATCCCGCTGGACAAGCGACGATTTGTCTCCCAGATAACGGGCAACCTATATATCTCTAAGGTGGAGTCGTCAGACCGAGGCAACTACTCCTGCATTGCATCAAGCCCGTCCATTTCCAAGAGTGTTTTTTCCAACTACATCCCACTCGAGCCTCAGGCTGAGCGTAAGTATCTTTGAACCTGCTAGCTTTTTCCAAGCCTAGTAGCTCACTCTTGTTTAAACTCTTTTTTTGTACCCATTGACTTGAAATTAGCTTTAAAAAAAGCCCAAGGTGTGATATAAGTTGGTTTATGTTTATCATCTAACACTTTGATTATAATATAGAATGTCGATTCTTGCCATGGTTCTTGATTAAATCAGTAAGAATATAACAGGTAATTGAAGTATGTTTTTTCTGTGATTGTTGTGTATTCTCTGAAATAGTGTTCAACTGCTACTCCACATTTAATTCATTTCCATTGAATCATGGAGTTCTTGTGTTTTATGTGCAAATGTTTGGCACAGTGCCTAAATAGGAAGCTTTTCTGCTAAGGTCCCACTAGGAAATACCTGGCTGATCTGAGAGTCAAGTTCCCAGACACGACTGCTTTGGTGGGGCAGAACGTCACCCTGGAGTGCTTCGCGTTGGGAAAGTAAGTGGGAGAGATGATTGGTGAACTTTGTGCGGGTAAACTATGCAAACTGAAAGGTTTTGTGAAAATACCCTGTCATTCAGAGGAAAATGTGCAACAGGGTGAGTCACAGCCAGAGACAGATTTAGCTCCACAGATGGAGAGGTCAACAATCGACCATTTGTGGAGCCCCAGTGATCCAAAGCCCAGTGTCGATCTACAATTTGGCAAGATTGTGAATCCATCAGTGCCCTACAACCATCTCTTTTTAGCTGATTTAGATGAAAGAATCTAGATATAGATTGAAGTAAATATGAATCCTCGGTCTGTAAAAAAATGACAATAAATGTTATCAATACTCAAAGTTAATATAGTTAGGTCAAATGTACAGTAGCATAGATTGATGGAAAGCTGAGCCAAATGATCCCTGAAACATATTTTTAGAATTGTGACAAATTGAGCTCAGTGATACATAAGTCAAAGCCCGGCTTGTGTACTATGTTCCTGTGTCTGTCCTTCCCAGTCCAGTCCCTGAGATCCGGTGGAAACGGGTAGATGGAAAGATGCCCCACAATCATGAGGTGCGGATGGCGGGTGCTCAGCTGCATCTGTACAATGTTCAGTTTGAAGACAGTGGCACCTATGAGTGTCAGGCAACAAACGTGAGAGGAAAAGACTACCACACTGCACGCGTGTCCGTGGAGGGTAAGATGAATTTGAAAAATATCATCATGAAGACCTAAATGCCCTTTGTGTTCTGATTTACGTGTCTGCAAGACTTACTTTGCTTTTAAATTGCATTTAATATCACTCCATGGATCTTTCAGCAGCTTTGACATTTCCTTACATTCCTGAAAGACTCTCACTTTCCTCATTGCAGCTTATCCTGAGTGGGTGGAGCGCATCATCAGCGTAGAGAAAGACCTCTATAGTGACTACAATATGTCCTGCATAGCCAGTGGGAAACCTAAACCACAAATCCACTGGCTGAAAAATGGAAAACCGGTAAATAGAAAATTTGCCCACAAATCTTTGTTGTCCTAACCGTTCGCATTTTAGTGTGTTGTCTGAGTCGTTATGGTAGCTTTATGGGGTTTCGGCCTCTTTAATATGCAGCAATGTGTTGTTACTGTGGCTCAGCGGAGACAGGAAGCTGGCACTGTGGGTACACATCATGATAGGAAAAAGTACCTGTTGTTATTCAGCCGTTGCCAGCATGAGTTGTGTAATGCTCCCTAGAAACAATTGTCATCAGGCCTGGAATACCCATGAGAGCAGTAACTAGTCAGCGCAAAGTGGGGGAGGTGGTGAGATCTGTCATTATGCACTAATGAAATCCTCACCCAGTTAAACGAACTGTCATAGCTGTTGTTCTTTCCATAAAGGCCAGCAATTGCTAGTTTTAGTTTAAGTCCTTAGCAGTTTAATTCAATGGAAAATGTACAAGAAAATCCAAATGACAACTTTATTTCCTGCAGATTGACAGAAAAGAGGTACGATTCAGAAGGCTGACATTTGATGATTCAGGGATGTACCAGTGCATAGCGGAAAATCACCACGGAGTTATTTATGCCAATGCAGAGCTGCGAGTGTTTGGTGAGTCAAACCTTGGCTAGGTCTGCTGCAGCACTAAAGCCTATGTCTATTATTCAAGGGTTACATTTTAAAATGACTAATTACTGTTTATTAGGACATGCTGGGTGAACTCCTGCAGTTAGTGCAGAATCGTTTAGTAGATTATGTATAACTCCTACTGTCACTCCTCAGCCTGCGCTCCCACATTCAAACACAACCCGGTGAAGCAAATATTGGCGGCTAAAAATGGCCGCATTGTGATTGATTGCCGACCCAAAGCTGCCCCGAAGCCAACCTTCCATTGGAGCAAAGACACTGAGCTGCTCTCTAACTCTAGCAGGTAAACCGTCTCTTAATAAATCACTCACTGATTCGTCTAGTTTGTCAGAATTTGCCTTTCTTGCTTCAAATGCCAGTATTCTCCAACTACCTACAACTTCTGTCACTGTGAGATACATCTGGGTCAGATGGAAGTGTACCTGTCATTCTGCCTTAAAGGGAACAAAATAAAATCTATTGCTTTTGCGCAACTAATTATTATTATTATTATTTTTTTTTTTTATTTTATTTTTTTTTTTTTTAAGACAAACAAAATGTTTATTCCTGTCACAGAGAGGAAATCCAACATGAACATCTTGTACCAGTGATTTTATGAGCTCAAACATCAACATTACAAATACACAAATAACCTTCTTCTCACTGCTGAACAAAAGTGAATAGATGTTATTTAATTTGTTGCGCAGAGCCACAAAAGGAAACTAAACAATTCTGCATTAACAATGACATATTCCTGCCACATTCACTTATCGTCATCCTCTGTGCCATGTTTGATGGATATTTGACTCATAACCAGAGGATAATTGGGGATTATCAGCATCTGTCAACTGCCATTGTCATGCAAGTTGAGATATATACATACACTTACATAATTATAGATATAAATCTATTATATATTGCTATATATCACATATTCATACATGTATTTTGTAAATTAGTAAGAGACAACAATGTATTTGTAAGTTAGGCTTTATCATTATCTTTCATTATTATTTCATGATCAGGAAACAAGAGAGTCACTGTGCAAACAATTGATGTACACACCAGAAAACAAATGATTTTTAAGTTAAGATTAAGTTGTCAGCCAAATCAAATCCATGCTTTTTATCTGAATAAAGTATGCAGTTTTCCTTTTCCCAGCTATAGTTCAGTTTGCTTTTCTAATCATCTTGTACTGCCCTTTAATGTTTCAGGTTGTATATCAAGAGTTGTTTAGCTGAGACTTTGCAGCTCTTGCCTGTACAGAATTTGGGATTCTGTTTGGTTTGCACTGCTCAAGCAAAACCATCAAGCAAAAATTAAACATCAGATCCATATGTGTGAAAAATCTTGGAATGATGCTTTGCTATCTGTCAGTGGCTGAAATTGAGCTCATTTGACCCCCAGACGTGTGTGTAACATCCTGCCTTGTTTTCCTCATTCACAAAACAAGCCTTAACTAAGAGCTCTGACACCCTCAACACATTTCTAGACAACCCCAATCCCCCATGGTGGCACGCACTGCAGCAGGCAATTTACTATGCAGCATATGCACCCTAATTCTATCTGAGGCTACTGTCTGTCTTGAGTGGTGATGGGGAAGCTGGTGTGCATTTGTCATGCATGAGGATTAAATGTGCAGCAAAATGAATCAAACATTATTGCTTTCGTGGAAAATGAATTGATGCTCCTCAGTGAGCAGTTTTAAGTTCACATATCTCTATTTCTTTAAAATCCACATATCTATGAGGGAACTGGTACTCGTTCTTAGCACTTACAATCCCTTTCATCATCCACAGGTCCATGAAATACCAAAAGCTAAACTTTTGACTTTTGCTATGTGTGCTGAATGTTTCATGTCATGGGGGCAGCTTCCCCTCAGCATGTGTATTTGTGTGGTTGAAGAATTAATCGTGGTTCTTCCTTAGGGTGTTTATCTGGGACGATGGAAGTTTAGAGATCCTCAATGTGACACGAGCTGATGAGGGCAGGTACACCTGCTTTGCAGAGAACGACCGGGGCAAGGCCAATAGTACAGGCTCTCTGACGGTCACAGGTTAGTTCCAGCTACACAACAATATGCAGTCAAAGGCTCGTTTTATGTATGTTTGCTTTGATAGATATCATTATCGCTTGATAATAATTCTTGTTTCCCTCAGTCCTACCAAAGCCTAGGACTGCATACTGCTCTTGAATTAAAGCCCTCAGTGCAGAGTAATAGTATACAGTCAGTCCCTCGGTTATTTCCCAAGGGGCAGATGTGTGAGGGGTTGCTTTGATCCAGAGTGATGAGACAAGATCTTAGCTGTCAAATTCATTAGAGGAAGTAAGAGAAAAGAATAGATTTTGTAACCAGCTGATTTTTCAAGCTGGAATTATATTACAAGATCTCTCTGTTTTCATTGCATGCTATCTCAGTTTCAGTTTTATAAAATGGGCTGTGGTGGTGTGCTATTTATAGCTCTTTTCTGCCCTCTTCTGGACGTTAGTATACATTGAAAGTTTTTTCCAAACCTTTGTTTAGTGTGAAGATACTGAAGGACTGCTTAACACATTTCCCCAAAAAAATGTATATGTTTCTGTTTGGTGTATCAGCATCAACATGTATATTTGACCTAATTCTCCTTTTTCCTGCCCCTCAGAATCCACAAAGATCACCTTGGCACCATCCAATGCTGATGTCCGAGCCGGGGAGGATGCCTACATGCAGTGCGCGGCGTCACATGACCCTTTGCTGGACATCACCTTTATCTGGTCCCTGGATGGACGAGTCATTGACCTACACAAAGATAGCCGGCATTATGAACGCAGCCCAGTGAGAAATTCTGTCCTTTTTTAAAATTAGATTTTGACATGAATGTCTAAACCATATCCTGCTCAAAGATTCATCCTCACCAAATTATATTTAATGTTAGGCTGATGTTGATGCTATTTTTTGTGGAATACCTGAATTTGAATAGCATGGTAAGAGTTAAGTGCGCATGGCTCTAAAAGTCTTTTAGAAGTTCTACAAATCAAACACGAACACACATTACTTTTCAGGTTAATGGCAATTTTCGTTGCCGTTCTTTGTTGTTGACATGACCTTCCCACTCTCAAAGGCCAGCTCCCAACATAACCATGTGGTCTCTCATTTGTCAGTCGGCCCACTTAGCAACCACGGTATTATGCTGTGATTGATTATACCCCATTTTAGTGTGGATGGATTTTCCCCTTGTAAAACTGCTATTTGGTTTCACTACTGTTTGTGTGGTATTAGTAAAGCCAGTTGGTTTCTTTAGCAGCAACTTCAGTCCATTAAAGTATATTTTGATTATTTGAGCCTTTGCCTTCTTACAAGGAACATTGGAAAAGAATTGCAATTCATCTTAAATTTCTGTCCCACCCTAGTCACTCTCAATTTTTTGATGACATCTTATTTTCTCTGTGTTCGAATGAGTTTCAGGATAAATTAGAAAAATATGTTATATTTGTTTACTCGTGATATTTTCCCCCATGATATGTTGATCGGGCTTGGATTAAATGTAGCTTCTTTTGTTGTTTTGTGCAGAATGGAAGCTCACAGGGTGAGCTGCTGATTAGGAATGCTCAGCTGAAACACGGAGGACGCTACACCTGCACCGCACAGACAACAGTTGACAACGTCACTGCCTCTGCCCACCTGGTTGTCAGGGGTGAGTCATGCGTGATGCTCACAGAGTGTCCTAAAATCCCTGAACACAATAGTTTATTAGATTAACACAAGGTTGTTATAAGTGATCAGGAGTTTTGGCTTTTATTCTTAGTGTCTATGTTTTGCTGTAGCTCAGCATGTCTGAAAATGGTTTAAAGTCCTTTCTGCAAAAAACACAAAGATAAAAACATAGCTACATTATGATAATGCCATCACCATATTGTAGTACAGGAATGTCAAACTAGCATAAATTGCAACTAATTATCACAGTTTTTCAGGTGCCTATTGTTGCACTCTTGTGTTTTCTTGTTCAGTTTAGTGTGGCAAAGGGTTTGTCCTGTAGGCCACACTTATGTAAGAAGACACAAGAAAAGTATGGTGATTGCAGGCATTTTGATTACCCGTGTGACTGGGAGGCCAAATCTACGAAGCCTTTTGCTGTCTAGAACTTCTTTCCCTTATAAAAACTGCTGTGGAAATGTTGTTGTTTCCCCGCCCTGTCACAGTGTGTAGTTGACGGACTAAAGGCAGGCTTGCACAAGTTAAGTGAAGTAATCTCATCAACCTCATGAAAAACCAAAATCCCTGTCTTTGAACACAGCATCAAATAATGTTGTCGATCTGATAAGGAACAAAAGAAACCTGGTGATGTATACTTTGTCCTCCAGTGTGTGGAATTGCTATTGACATGATGTAGGTGTGGCAATCTGTAATGAAACTTGGTGTAAAGAATATATATGACGCAAACCTAAATAAATGATAAATAAAGGAGATTTCACTTTCAACATATGCGTAAAGAATATTCTATCTTCCATGAAAACAAAGTAATAATGACAACAATAGAATAGCCAAAACATCATCAGAAAAGTAGCTTTACATGACTTTGGCTGAAGAGTTCTTTTACAGTTTTCTTTGCCTCATGGTGTGTTTTTCCCTTTAGCATAAACCAGTAACTATGGCCTTGATACATAAATAGTGTGCCTGTCTCGTATGCATCCCAAGGACTCTCCAAGAAAGATTCTGACTCCTTGTCAATCATTTGCCTTTGGTAAATTAACAAAAAGCCAAAGCTGTTCTTCCCACTTTGTCACACATAGAAAACTATTAAAAAAAACTTCTTGCTAACTACTTTTTGCTGAATAAAGAGAGAAAAAGACACCCTGCTACAGCATGAGCCCTGTGTGTGTTCTACAGTGAATGTTTGAAGAGGAGTAAATCTCTCGAGAAGAAGCAGACCGCAACCTTTTTTTTTCACCAGCTAATCTGTCAAGCTGAGACTCCATGTGAACAAAACTTTGAGGGGAAAGGGCTGGGAAAAGCTCTGGTATGAAATGCGCTGAATCTTCAAATGACTATTTGTGTTCATAGCCTTACAGTGCATCCAAAAATGAGTGATGTCCACCCATATGCCTGCCGGCTCTTTTGTCTAGATTTTGCTGTATGTCAAAGACATTCTTGTCTTTTCATTCAGGAAACCTTTTTTTTCTCTGTGTTTGTTGTGAGTTTTTATAACAAGTTGTTGCTGTGGCTGCATAGTCACAGTGGTTGATTTAACTAAATGGGACAAGGAGTGCTGTGTCAGTAATAGATGTTTTTTGGATAGTGCTGGATCCCATCTGTCTTCATTATAAGTGAATGCCATGTGATGGGTGATGTGATGAATCATAGATCTCTATCTCTTTCCACACCATTTTCGAATGGACAGCTGCTGATTTTGGCACTTGATATCAACACTCTCAAAGTAAACACGGAGACTCTTCGGCGGTGCTGTGTTTTCTAATGTATTTCAAGCCTCCTGGTGGTTCCGCCGGCTTTGTTTCTGTCCACACGCTGATGACCAAGAGCTTGCCTTACAGCCCTCCTCTCAGGCCACGAAACAGGCTGAATGTCAGCAGACAAAGGCTCTCTTCAGATGGCGACCCCAGGAATTCTACTGGCAATCTGGTTGCCGGTGATCCCTGTTGTGTCCGGGGTGTGCTGCTTTCAGGGCAGGTGTTGACGGACGGCCAGGTGAACGCGCAGCAGCTGAGTGTGACGTTTTTTCCTGAAGTGTAACCAAAGCACACATCCGTCCAGTGCTCCTCCTAATGGAGAGCCAAATGCCAGCAGCTCTGGGGCAAAACAAGGGGAGAGATGAAAGACAGCCATTTATCACAGCACATGAGGAAATAGATCTTCGTCAGGAGATTGCCTGAGCTAAAAAACACTGCTCTGCACCTGTAGGTTGTTATTATTAGTGATCTGAGATAGGGAAAGAAGTCATTTTCATATGATGTGTGTGTGTCTTTGCTGTGTAAAGTTACAGGCCTGCCTGAAACAGTTCTATGATACGGCAGTTTGGATATGGATCTCTGTGAATTCTGATATTTGTTCATGGTCTTGTTAAAGATTCGGGAAATATAATGTGTTTTGGAAACATGTGCACTATCACTTTAGAAATGATATGCCTAAATATAAACTAAAGCACAATATTTACTGTAGATTGTTACACTGAATTCTTCTTTGTGCTTTCCCTATATCTATGGTCTAAGGCTCCTTGCTCGTGATTTGGAAAAAGGGACATTTTTCCTGATTTCTGAGCTTCTGTGGGTTGGGAGGGCCAACCCGGACACAGTCTGGATTTTCTATTAAGCCCATTTTCTGTTGCAGCAGGAGACTCACAAGCAGCACTGGATTCAGAAATCTTTGCTTCAGCATTGATTTTCATACGCCATGCCCCTGCAAACTCTTAATACCCAAACACATTGACCTTTGCTGAGACCTTTCAAAGAAGAAACTCAAATGGAATGTATAAGGGTTGGGATGTACTGTTCCACAAATGCACCAGACAGTAGTATTTTTGTAAACTGATGCTGAAGTGTAAAGTTATTAAACTGCTGGTGGGCTCTGCCAAGAATTCCCCCTTAAGCTTGAACCTCTCCCAAAAACATCACTCAGTCTGTCTCTCTGTCGACAATTTGAGCACGAGAATGAAATATGGTGTAGCTTGAAGGACAAGACGAAGTGGTCCTCCTTAAATGGGAACCCGAGTGTTACTTTACTCTGTTCAAACCTGTAGCCACATCTGCATTCTTAACCTGCTGAAAAACACTTACAGCGTGTCTGTTAATCTGCTTATTCCAGGTCCCCCCGGGGCCCCAGGTGGGATGCGAATAACAAACAAAACCGACAAGAGTATGACTTTACAGTGGAGCCGCGGAGCTGACAACCACAGCCCCATCTCCAAATATACCATCCAGTACAGGGATGAGTTCTCGAAAGAAGCCTGGAAGAATGCCACCACATGTAAGAGCTCCCGCATGATGCCTGATTAAATTTAAACCGCTACTCTAATGCAGTTGTTGAAATCCCATTCAGCAGCCCGTATGCCGGTAAACGTCCACAATATAATTGTACTTCAGTGCTACAAGCTAAAAGCAAGAAGTTTAAAATAGAACTTAATGGTTATTAAAGGGTGGTTTTGTTCAATAACAGAACAACACAACCAGTGCTCTGTAATGTCATAGTGTGTATTTCATACTGTACGTTTGTGTGTTTACCACCAGCTCCCGCTGATGTTGAGGGGAATGCGGAAACAGCCACAGTGGTGAATTTATTCCCTTGGACAGAATACGAGTTCAGGGTCATTGCCACCAACACTCTTGGGACTGGAGCCCCAAGCCACCCATCACCTAAAAACAGAACCCTCGAAGCAGGTAAGAATGTTTTTTTGACTTAGGACCTGCTTTCTACATAATTACTGCACAGCATGCTGGAAAATACAGAAGCACAACCATTTTATAGCCAACGTTCCATTAAAGGCCATGAAACAGAAGGAAAATAAATGTTCTATAACACTATAGTTTTCCATTCTGTTATTTATACATCCTCGTTCTATTTTTTTTCACTGTATACTCATCTTAAGTATGGCTGTAGAAGTGAGTCAGCAGAATTTGCATCGTGCTGTGTTTGTCAGAGCAGAACCTTGCTGCCAAACCTACCGCACAAACCACTACAAATGAGCACTTTGGTAAAACTGTATGCTGAAATTTAATTGTGAAATGAGAATCACAGACCTGCAGTGACCTCGCTATGAAAAAAAATATCAATTGAAAGTGAGCTGCCGAACTGGAGGTAAAAATAAGAAGAAAGAAGATAACCTGCTTCTCTCTGACTTCTCTCTGGCTGGCAGGTTTCCCACATGCACATTAAGGTGTTGAGTTTGGCTCGGAGGTAGACACCGATACTGTGTTTGCAGAGGAAGGATGTTTCGGTTGCGTAGCCGCGGCTAGGTTACAGCCTCTGTGGCTTGGCTTTATTTGTGTGGATTGGGAGCATGTGGGCTCAGAGTTTTGCCATTGCTGTCTCATTGTAGTTCCTGTGGTGGCGCCCTCAGATGTCGGAGGGGGTGGAGGGGCCAGCAGAGAACTGACCATCTCGTGGACGGTAGGTTGGGACTTTCCAGATTACAAATCCACTTGAAAATCGACTAGATGCAGTTAAGTCTATAGGCTGACTCATAGACCGAAACCAATAAATGTGATTCCACTTTTTAATCAAAACAATCTTTTGAGGGCATTTTTTATGAATACCTTGACAAAAAAGAAAGACTAAATGCTAGAAAAAATGCTACAAAGACAGATGCTTTTTGAAAACATTAAATGGCCTTAACCTCTGTTGGTTTTCAGTTTAGTACGAAATCCAAAAATGATCCAGCGCTGCCTCAGAGATGCTTTGGTGTCAGGACTGCAATCTCAAGGGGGGTTTTGTAATTATTTGACATGTTTCTAAGAAAAGAGGAAACCACTTTTAGACCTTTGACTTCCACTTGGAAGTAAAAAGGCATGCAGGAATTCAAGCTGAGATCACAGATCCTTGAGTTATCTTAAGCAGCTTTCTACGGGTATGTGGCCTATGTTCGAAGGTTTCCTATGTTTGACTGGATATTTGAAGTTTGTATAAAAAGTGACAGGCCCAAAAACAGATAAACAGCCAAAATATTACACAGTGATGTGCTTCTCATTGAATGGGTTTACCTCACCGAAAAGTAAGTAACACTCATGTTGTAGATGGAAACAGGTTTGCGGTTTTGGTTGGAGAAAAGAAGAGCACATAGGGAACATTAACCATTGATAAATCTTCAGTAAAAGCTGTCTTTTGACCATTTCTTTTTCTTTTTTTCAGCCAGTACAGCCACAATATTACTATGGACCTAATTTTGGCTACATCATCGCCTTTAAACCCCCGAAAGAAAATGAGTGGAAACGGGTGGCAGTAGCTGAACCTAAGGCCAACCGCTATATCCACAAAGACCCCAACATGCCTCCTGTGACCGAGTTTGAAGTCAAAGTTAAAGCATTCAACAGCCAAGGAGAGGGTCCCTACAGCAGAAGTGCCACCATTTATTCTTCAGAAGACAGTGAGCATCTTCCAACACTTTAAAAGAAAAAACTCTGCCAAAATCCTCTCAATACAAAACTGAAGAAGAACCTGATCAACTGCTATTTTCTTCTGTTACTGTTTGCGACTGAGCACTAGCATGATTTTATGTAGGGTGGGATCCATTTAGAATTAGTTCTCCTGTATTGTTATGAGGAATTTTAATAACCCTTGAAAGCCAACCCATCTCCTCGTCTCCTTCCCTTGTGGGGGGATTATAGTGATCTGTGTAGCATGAACCAGAAAGCTGATAATTCACCCAAGGATGTGAAGCATTTATCCTGGTTATTAACTTTCAGTGACAGACAGTTGAGATAACCACGGGCAAACCAGACACGGCGGCTTGCTGCCATGGTAACCCACCTAAGGGAAGCTTTACATTTAAGCATATATATGACTTTGTTAGTCTCTCATGGAAAATTGCTGTCTGCATTCATTTAAATGCCTCCATTCGAATCTGTAGTCATATGGACATATATTTGTTTGGATTTCACAGTATTGTGCCTCCTGCTGTTACTGGATTCAGTCACAGCATGTAAAGGGTGGCTGGGGAAAAGCTCGGTTCCAGTGTGACAATCTCACATTTGTTATTGTTATTTACAGGGAATTGTCTGCATTGCTAAAATTACTGTGTATTAAAGCATACTTTAGAGTTTGTTCTGTAATGCTTTTGTCCTGACAAATTCTGCTCATCTTCTCAGCTCCATCTGAAGCTCCCATGAATCTTGATGGCAGAGCAGTGTCTGCCACAATGGCCACCATCTCCTGGTCGCACCTCTCACAGAGAAATGTAGATGGATACCAGGTCAGTCAAGATATTATTTGCATGTTGTTGGAAATGATAGTGTCCTTTATGTTTTTCTAAAGTTATAGTACGACATAAATTGTATTCCAGCACGACTCTCCTGCAAATCTCCGCTTTCCTTTGCATGTGTGCAGTGCAGTCTGTTCAGATTCTCATTCAGTGTCTCATATGTAAATCACTCGGGTGGCTGTTGTTGACAATGTGCTATTTTTATCACACAATGTTTGTGGAGAAGAAAACATCCATAAAGACGTTGTTTTGCAGGTTCTGGTGGGAGTAAGACTGACAGAATGCACATATTAGTTATTGTTATTATGATAGCAATAATTATCGATGTTTCTTTGCTACCTAACTCTTGTCCTAGGTTAAGTTTTGGAGAAATCACGAAGATGGTGAAGGGGGAGCCAAAACGATATCAGTATCCAGTCGGGACAACCACACCAGGCTTGATGGTTTGGAGCCCAGTTCAAACTACATTATCGAGGTCCGAGGCTACAATTCTGCAGGATACGGGCCACCCAGCAAGCAACTTAAGATCCAAACCAAGAAGCCTCGTATGTTGTGCTTAGATGAATTTCAATTCTGAACAGCAGGGACATGCACACATCTCACAGCTGTCCATCCTACAAATAACATTTGATATATCCCGAAAGAGCACTTATATGTCAATGTTACTCTTCTTCTACCAGCTCCAGATCGACCCCCGAAAATAATGGGTATAAAGCTAAAGGGCCAATTGGTCAATGTTGCCTGGGAACCCGTGGAACCACTGGGTAATGAGTCATCAATAGATGAATACCGAGTGAGTACATTTACAGTCGTTGCATTTCTAAGATGAGACCGAAGCAGCAGGGAATCCCACATCTGTCATAATGACGTGTCCATTGTACATCCAGGTGCTGTACAAACGGAAGGACAACTCCACAAGTGTTCTGTACAAAACCAGTAGGCGCTTTATAGACCTTCCACTGCACTCAGATGGGGAATATGTGGTGGAGGTTCGAGCACACACAGAAGGAGGAGAAGGGACGGTGGCAAAGATTGACATCACTGGTAACGATCATATTCTTTCCCATTTTGCTGTGTTTGAGAATGAGTGAGCACTTCATAAAGTTAGAGTCAAGAAGGTAGCAGAGGAGATCTGAGGAAAAACATTATATTATAGGAGTGAGCCTTCCTTTGAGTGATTATTTCATTGACATTAAATTCACGGAGCAGCAATAATCTCGTATGAAAAATATTACGCCGACCTGACCCAGGTTTGGTTTCACATCAGTGGAATACAAATAAAGACTTCAGTCACCTACTGACATTTTAAATCCATAGTGTTGATGTGAAACAATGTGCCTATTCATTCTGATCAGCCATTTGCTTGTGGATTATGCCAGGCTCAGAGCTAGCAGTAGGTTATCATTTGTCAAAGCTAAGGGGTTCCCATGGGGCCGAGTGGAGCTGTCACTTCAGGTTTCATACCGCAGACTGGAGGGATGAGATGACCCATGACTAAAGCCTTGATAGCCCACTGACTGGATCCTCTGGCTGGCTGATGGACCGACGGGCTGACTGGATAAGCCTCTGTAATTGATCTTGATGAGAATAGGAAACCTCCCCTGGGGTTTTGCTTATCCTTTATCATTCACTCCAGACCCCACCTGACAGCTTGATTTCACAGACTTAAGTGAATTTAAGTCACACGGGATTTCAAATGCAAGGCATTGACAAACGGAGGGGCGTTTAAGGTGACCCCCCCCCCCCCCCCCACAGATGGGGTGTATCGCACTTCACATATCAAATGTTGTATTAGGTTTGATGGATGAGAATTGGTGGGATGTGTATTTTTTTGTATTGTATGTCAACTTCTTGGTTTCAAAGTAAAGGTAAAAAAGCCATAGTGACCTGTTTTGTCGGCTAATTCCTCAGGGATCTGCCAGGGCTGTTTTTTAAGGTTAATCTCAACAGGAACTAAAATGTTTAATTGGTGGCTTTTGTCTTAAGTTGTTATCTTGGTGTTCAGTGTTGGCTCTCTTTTTAGTTGGGGACATCATAATGGTAACTTAGATAGACCCCCTCCTGACCAATGAACTCTCAAGGGAGACAGAAAAAAAATTGCCTGCATGAAATGTGAGACAGTGGGAGAAATGGGAGGTCGTTTTTAGAACTTTTCAGTCAGACTCTAAATTGAGCTAAGATCTTGCATATGGTATAGGTTGTCTATCCATCCATCCATTATTCATACTTCTTATTCTTAGTAGGGCCTCAAGGGGGCTGGAGCCTATCGCAGCTGACATGGGGTGAGACACACTCTGGACAGGTCATAGATTTTCTAAGATAGGTTTTAACCATCATCCCATGTGTTAATAAATTAACAAATCCTCTTCCTCCTGTACTTCATCTATTTATTTAGAGCAGTTCACGTTTATGTTATAGAAACGCAAGAAACACCTGAAAAAAATCAACGCTCATGGTACTTAATAAATATCAGTTTTGGTTTCATTA
The DNA here is from genome assembly GCA_907169785.1 of Menidia menidia. NCBI lineage: Eukaryota > Metazoa > Chordata > Actinopteri > Atheriniformes > Atherinopsidae > Menidia > Menidia menidia. The sequence continues at coordinate 5,580,440 of CAJRST010022223.1, read as the reverse complement.
AACCAGAATTTAGTTTGATTGAGCCAGTAAAGTTATTAGGGCCCAAACTGCATTTTTTCTTCTCTTCTCTTTCAGGTGGGGGCATCATGGCCTCTTCGTCTCTCAGCATACTCTCCTTGCTCCTGGTCGTACTCTTCCTCCTGAACCTTTGAATGTAGCGCCTTGTTGGTCTTCATTTCCCATGAAGGAGACTCCAGTGGTCGCTTAAGGTTCACGCCTAAAAGGATTTCAGGACTCTTTCCACAATGTTTTGGTTCCACCCTGTAATCTGGGATCTCACTTTCCAGCTCTTTCCCTCTGGAATACATTTGTGGAAATACATTTAGAAAATGGAAAAAAGTTGAAAAAAGGACAAAGACATTCCTTATTTATCCACAAAAGCCTCTTTGGAGGAGTGTCAAAGGAGTTCTGTCAACTTAAAATGCCTTATATAAACGATTGCTCTTATCTTTCATGGTGACTTGTTTTAAAATGGGTGGAAGTGTAAATCCTATGGTTTGCATTGATCGCCTCTTTGAGTCTTTGTACATCTAAAAGCACACATTTCTGATATAAAGATGATGCAATTTCAGAAATCTTGGCTTGATTTGATCTGTGGTAATTTGGCACAGAAACCCTTCAGTGCATTCCAAACAAAGAGCTGAACAAGTCGCTGTGAAGGGCAAGAGTAGGAGTTTATGGAAAATAATTTCATGCATTCTGTAACAAGCAGTTTAGTGCTTGTTTAGAATTGTTTTTCATTAAGTCAAACAACTCTCATTTCAGAGATACAGTCAAAGCAAATCTCAACCTCTTCCGCACCTAATTTTTAACAGCCATAGAGAAGAAAAGCAATGTATGTCATGCTGAAATGATATATTCAATAACTGATATTATTTAAATATCTAATATATTCTTAATGATACATGAAGACAAGAAGAATCGTTTAACCAACAATCAGTGCTTTTTCTCCAAACCATAACGTAAGCTCTATTAACACCACTTCCAAACTGTGTGCATGTTGACGTTGTTACATGGAAGTCAAGTGTTTAATGTTTGGCCGTTTGGCAAGTGCATATTTGGGTCCAACCTGATTTCCAACTAAAGCATATAGGAACAACAAAATATTGTCGAACATGCAGCTGTCAGCAGTTATACTGAGTGCTTGTAACATCTGGTTATATTTGTGCAATGATCACAGCTTTGCAACAGCATTTTGGCAGAAATTGAGAGCGAAAACTGGAAAAAACAAAAGCTAACTGAAGTCCACATTGTTTTGACTGTATCGTTAGGACCTCAGTGGTACCAGCGGGTGCTCTGTAAAGAATGTTAGCATTTCATTTAATGTTAAGAATTTTATTTGATATTTCCTTGTCGATGGCTTTGTGTTAGAGTCTCTATCAAATGTAACAATGAACGATAGCGGCGCTCATGCCCTCAAATAACTGTGCAATGTCTGACTCATCTGTGGTTACTTCATGTTTTCTAATAAGACAACTTGCTGAGCTCCTGCAACAGGATTCTTGTATATTCCATTTTTTCTTGATCAAATATGAGCAAAAGGTAAGCAAAGCCATCCATATCAGCTGTAAGAGCTCATCCAAAGCTCGCAATGTTGTTTCAAATGCATTATTTTTTGTCTTTTTAAAAACATATGATCAGAGTTATATGGACATCATCAACTGTTGGAATATATTTAGTTTTTGATTCCTATATTTGTATGTCTTGACCTGTTGGACAGTTTAAAAGTTTATTTCCCTCTAATGGAGGAACAAATGCTGCGTTTTGAGTTCCTCAGTCATTTGTTTTATGACCCACGCCGGTCATGTTTCTGCATTGTGACAGTATCAATATCCACCACAAAGTGCTTTTTCCCGGTTTATCTTCATGCCACTTCAAAAGAGTTGCCAAATGCATGAACGCCTTGAACTTTGACAATTTGGACAGAGCAGTGGCCCGACATAATAGCATGCATGAGGTTGGAGGCAAAGTACACGTCTTTGTGACGGTCCGACACCATAGCAACATCTCAAGCTCTCATAAAACACATTCCATTCCCGAGTGGCATCCCTTTATGTCAGAGGCGGTGTAGATCATAGGCTAGTGTGTGCTGTAGCTGCTGAGTCAGACATCTCATGTGAGGAAAGCTTATAGATGAAAAAACATCCTCCACTGACTAAAGGAATGTCACTCATTCAAGTTAAAAATGGTCATGCAAATTTGTGTCCATGTGATGCTGGGGATCCGGTGGCATCAGTGGTGTTAGTGGCAGCAGTTGTGGCTGTTTACTGGATATGAATGGCATATGTGAGGGAAGAAACTGAAACCTCTCATTGAACAAGGAACAATAAAAGTGTAGTTAACTATTATTTTGCTCTGCTTGTCTTTTTGGCTTTTTTTTGTTTTGTTGTTGCAGTAATTCTTTCCGTGCTGTGAGTGTTGGGCAGGATGTGGATGAATGTGATCTAGAAAAAATAAATTAAAAAAATATGTTCATCCTCAGGACCTTTAGTTGAGAACTGAGAGTTCTGTACATTTCAATTTCTCTGCGCTTGTTTGCAAAGCCAAAGAAAGGGTACTCACTTTGAATTAAATTTCAGCAGCTCTTAATTGTTAAGGGAATTGTGTTAAGGGAAATAAAGACTAAGAGTTCTAATGCAGAACTGAAAAACGCAGATAAATCTCTACATACTTAGAGCAGGACTGAAAAATGCTGGGAAATAGCCACGATTAAGGAGCTATATTCCATTTCATTAATTAGAAATTCCCCATTAGCATACTGTTTAAGTCATCACTGTCATGGATTAAACCATATTTGACACAAATACACTTTCCAGTTGGGCTTGCAATAAATCTCCACAGTTCTCACAGTTCTCACAAATGAGAAAAGCATCAATAATTAATCAACAACTTTTGTCATCAACCCAAGCAATTGCAACATGTCATCAGTTTATTTGTTGAGCCCCCATCTCGATGTTCACCTTGTTTTCCATCTGAAAGCCATTCTTTACCAAAAACCAGCACATATGTATAGTGTTTCAAGCTGTCCTTCTTTACAGATAAGGCCAGTTCGTTTATTTTTTATTTATTTTTTTTGTCCAGGAGAAACAGCTGTTGGAGTTTTGTCTCCTATCAGGTATCAAGCAGATGAAAGGTAAAACGATAACGCTTATCTTCTTGGATTAGGTCAAAACAAATCAATCAGATATAGATTCTGGGGTTGAACAAGTCCACGGCAGTAATTGGCTGAAATCAGCTCACATGGGAGAACAAAAGACACAGATAACTTTTTTTTTTGCAATGATTTAGGGATTTATCAGTTCCAGCATATGGCCTGCGTGATAAGTCTGATCCCAGGTGGCTTTGTAACACGTTTTTCCAAATCACATTAACATGAGGTAGCTTACCATATGCTGAATGCCCCTCTCTGCCACCTTCCTGCTTTATAGCACGCCTTGTTGCTGTAATAATCGGTGTATTTAAAGAAACGCAGCATTTCTGTTTCATTTAGACTGACTGATGGTGGGGAAATTCTACGACTCTCTGTGTTCTTTGTGCGTGTGCTTTTGCAGACAGGTGTGCAGTGACCACAGACTGTAGCCTACTGCTGTCTTTGTAAGCCTACACCTCTTCCATGACAGCCCAGACAACACAAAACATACTTCAGATTGGTGCACGCAGCAGACCAGAACCAGACAGCTTTGCAGGGAGACCTGAAATGTGAGTCTGAGTCTATGAGAGGCCCGGCAGTATAGTGTGCTGCCTCAGGAAGGACTCGGGCCTGGCTGGAGATGTAGGGCTACAGCTGGGATTTTGTCCCTCCTTTTCAAAGACAATGAATCAATGCAGAGCCTGTGACTGGACTAAAGGGCCACAGAAATAGGAGGCAATGCAAAAATCCATAACGCAAATAATCATAAGTAATGTTAGTGTCATATTTCGTACTCAACTTATTCACATCTTCTACGAGGAATAAAACATTCTGAGATAGTGAACCAATGAGCGGGCTCTGCTGGAGAATAATGAGAGCGCGTGCTCTGGTTGCGTAAACTGCACAAAAACAGCGTCTGCGACTAGATGTTTTACTTTCAGTGCTAATTCTAAGCAACACATCAAGTAAAAACAACAACAATAACAAAAGGGAAAGGTAAAGAGTCCGACAAACTTAGGACAGTTTTAGAGTCCTCTGGTCGCGTGGTGCGCTCTGCGGCGCAGTCGCGTCTGCGCAGAGTAAACTGCGCAGACCTCTCAAACTTTTCACTGCTCTCATGTGTTGAGACTTGCAAGAAAAAAAAGAAAAAAAGAAAAAAAAAGGTCCGGCCCAACTCTCTCCTACGAAGGAGAAAGCTGCCAGTGCAAACTATGCCTGCCGCCTGCCCAAACATCCAATTGAGACAGGACCGAGTCAGTCAAATTTTAAAACCTCGGCGCTATGTCGCAAAGAAAGCCGCACACGGGGGGTCAGCGCGGTTATATCTGTGAGAAAGGATGCGGGCTCGTGCTGTCCGGGGGCGACTGCGGCGCGGAGGGCCACTGCTGCGTGCGCGCGCTGCGCCGCGTGACCTGCGCGCTGGAGGAGAAGGGCGCAGCTCTGGAGCGCGAAGCCCGGATGGCGCGGCTCAGGTGGAACAGGAGGGAGCGGTCCCTGTTGGCCCAGGTGACCACTGCGCAGCACGAAGCCCAGCTCGCCGCGGTCAAGCACCAGCAGAGGCTGCACCAGTACCTGCTGCGCATCAACGGCATCACGCAACAGGTCGCCGCATTCTGCCAGGTGAGGGGATGAGCGAAAAGTGTAACGGACCCTGTTTGGATGGGCTCCTGAGCACGTTTTTTTTTTGTTTGTTGACTGATTTAGAGTGACTTCAGGGCGGCTGCTGACATGCAGAGCCAGACATCAACAGAGGGAGCCCCACAGGTAAGAGGAGAACTTCTGATTCTTCCTAAGAACTTTTCTCTGAGACGCTGCTGGTCTGGTTGGTGCAGGATTTGGAACATCAGAGCCTTTTTTCTCTTTATCTTGTGCTCTCGGAGTTTGCATCTTCCCCTGTTTCACCAGCTGGCTCTGCTCAGTGTTGGCCAGCCATTTCCTCTTGTAAATGTTGACTTTGGGATCACAGTCTGACTGACGATGGCTTAGAGAAGGTAATCTCCCCTCACACCCTTCTGTTTATCATCTGCTGTGGTGTGGTCTTTTATCTCAGGCAGCAGGACTGTGTGTTTATGAGAAGGAAATGTATTGTATAAATACCAGGCCGTGGAGTATTTTCATATCTGCTGGAACTGCAGTCACTAGTCAGTTACAGGAGTCTGTTCATGAGATTTCAGTTAGTGTCTTATTATTATTGGATGCCTTAAGAGATGACAACAGTCGTATTTTGCCTTTTCTTATGCCAGAGTTTAGCTATCATATAATTGCAGACTACCATTATCTGTCGACAATGCAAAGTTAGTGAAAGAATCATGGATGTAATTGACTAAAATGAATGCAACATCAGTATTCATAGGAATAGTATCTAAGCAAATTCACTGAAATCAACTTATAATTATTTCCTCACCCATTTTTTCCCCCTGATTAACTGATTTTCTCTCCAAAAACAAAATAAGCTGTTTGTTGGTATGGCATTGTTGCATTAACTGAACAATTATACAAAATACATTATTATCCAGCTGACTGAAGTTTGATATTCCAGGGATCAGCCATAGATGACCCGTAGTGTGGACTTTTAGTTTTGATCTGATTTCTTCCATCCTTTTGAATAATGTGTTTTCATAATGCTGCATCGAAATCTTTTCAATTTTTTTTACTGCCTCATCCACAGCAATTTATAATTCATATGCTGAGCTGAACAAACTGCCCAGAGTTTGGTTGTTGGAGGGGATTTTTTGAAAACCTCCCTTTACGGCTGCTGAATCTAATATTAGCTTTTGTTTCAACAAACCCATGAGGTAGTCTAAAAGTTTGTGTTATTATCCCCCTGGCCAGGACCTTTTGTTGTGTTTGGGCTGCTGTTGAGGGTGGATGGGTTTAATTGTGGTAATGGTCACTTAAAGTATCCCAGTAATGGCCTACAGCATGCAAGGAGTGCAACAAGCTCGCTTTTGATTAATGTGGAAAACTGTTGAGTCTCTGGCCAAAAACTGGGCAACAAGGCAGCATCTATTTTGGGCCCTCTTATTTCTTGCCTAAGCGCTCCTCTCTAATGTGTGTTTAATAGTGTTGTCACTGTGCGCTGCTTTCCAAATGGATTTTCCAATACTTGAGAGAGAGAGAGAGAGAGCTGGGTTGCTGCTCGGGAAAGCGAGTTTTGAAGTTATGGGTGGTTATCTTTTAGAGAGACAGAGCTGGATAACGGAACAACCCAGAAGTAGTTATGGAACATCAGAAACACGTCAGTGTCGCTTTAAATCAAGCCTGACCTTTTACTGAGTTCACATTAAGTTGGCAATTTTGTACAATTTCGACATAAGTTGCAATTCTTAAAAAATTCATTACAAAAATATTGTTTTGATTCTCAATTTAATTTTACTTGTGGATGCCAACGTAAGAAGCATATTCCTGAAGACACTGGAATGGCAAAAGAAATGCTCAGTTGGTTAAGACTTCTTGTAAATATTACATTTTGTATGGGTTTCAGTTAATTAAATGTAGAATTTGGTTAAAATTCTCCTTCCTCGTAAAGTTTTAAACAGCTTGGCTTCAAATTACATAAGAGAAGGTGTAATGCCACATATTCCTGCAAGACTCCTCTTATGATCAAAGCCTGCTATCTGCTCCTTGATCTTGATGGAGTGCACGAGGGTGCTGTGCACGGTGCTGTCCCGGGTTCCTGACTGGATGAAACTCACACTCAGGATGGCAGATTCTCTGTAGTTCCTTGGATCCCACCTGATCTTTGACTATGTTTTTGTATCTGACACTGTGTTGCTTTACACTCTTTCTCTAAGATTCTTTAGATGCCCTCTCTTGGAAGTGGTATAAAAAATATGTATTCTTACCATCTATTCAGATGACACACAGTTTGATCATTTTCTTCACATCGCCTGATTTCACCAAGTTCTTTAATTCTCAATGATCTGGACATATCAGATGGACATCCAGGAGCGTTACAGCCATTGTGAGTCATGGTGTACTTTCCCGTGTACCTCAAAGATGCACTGATCTAGATCCTGCTGATTGTGTGTTTAGTGGTCTAACAGACAGTCTCGTTGGTGGCTGTGAGTCAGTCTGACAGGTCTGCTATGTTGGAACAGCAACAGGATTTGCCAGTTTTGTAAAAACATACCAACCTTCGCTGGCCATCCAATTTGCTCCCAAGTTTGTGTAAAACCAGATGGAAACGTGAAATGAAACCACAGTTGATGTACAACTGTCATGCTGCTGTTTTTAATCTCCCAAATCTGAACTTTAGTCTTGGTCGGAGAGCATTTTCATGTCATTCCAACCTGTTAAAAAAAAAAAAAAAACTGCTGAAAGCTAGTGGAAATGTAAATCTCCGACATCTTATATACCTGTGCCAGGTAGGGAGAGATGGAGGAGGGAAAACCAAAGTAAGAAAAATATCTCTCAGCAGAATTCTGTCTTGCGTGACAAGCGGGAAACAAAAGCAGCCCAGTTTGTTTGCTTGTTTGAGAAGAAAGAACTCAGCTTTTGTGTCAGTTGATCTGCCGTGGTTTTTTTAACGTACAGTTTGTGTGCTAAAATAAAATGACAAAAATTAAGAAAAAAACAACAACAAACTTTTATGCTGCTTCAAACAAAAGGAAATATCTAACAGCAACATGATGGGGCTGCAGTTGTACACATTTTTTACTGCCTGTCTAGACAGCTTTATAGTCTCTTTGTGCTCCAATTCCCCAAAGCATTTAGCTGAAAATGGAAGAAATTACTCGGGTTCAGAAAAGAGTATGAAGCCGCTTGCTGTCTGCTACGCTCATGTTGGGCAGATTCAGGGGGAAAAAAAGGAAAAAAAAGAACTTTTCTGAAATGAACATTGAGTCAATCACAGTTCCAGGATAGAAATATCTAGTTGTTATATTCTGTGTGCTTTTTCTCCCTGGAGATGTTTCCTGTACCTGTTCTGCTCTGTTTGGGATGCCATTTCCCCAGAATTTACACCACCTAAACTGTTTGTTCTTTTGCCTGTTTGAGACAGGGTGGCCGCCCAACTCACCATTTCCTATTTCCTCTCCAGTCCCTGAACACACCAAGATGGTAAGATGGTAAAACAAACACAGGCGTTCATTTATGTAGATTTATCAGTTGGATAGATGTTATAGAGATAAAAACTTAAGTTTTGAGGCCTACTAGCTCATTAATAAATGGCTATTTGTGGGATTTTCATTAATCAGAGGAATTTGTGGTGTTCTCATAGGTGTTGGTTTGGCAAACAAGCTGTTATTCCAAAGCTGCGCGGCAGGTATTCAGTTCTGGATATTCTGCAGTCCAGCATTGTGGATTTGGACCAAGCCAAGATTAGTGGCTGTGTAGTGAATCGCCGTTTTGTCCCTATATGTGTGTGTATGGTTTTGCATGCATGTGCGTGTTTACTTTAGCTATTCTGGCCTGCTGTTTTAAGCAGGAGGTGTGAAGAAGAAAATCATTCCATAAAGGACCACCGTGCTTGTAAAAAGGACAGTTTGTCTCTCCCTCCTGGACAGCATCGTCTGTGGGATGTTGATATGATCTCATAGACTATTTCATCCTCAATAAAAAAGTGAAGATGTTAAGATTTCTTTTTTTTCCCCCAGACAAGTTTTCCAAACCAAGTCACTACATTAAAGTCATATGACTTATTCTATTAAAATAAAAATGTTACCAAGTCATCGATTTGTATCCTTTTTAAAAAAAAAGAAAGGTTCACACCTAAGTTCATACTGAAAAGGGACAGGCTATCTAGAACAGGTGTGTATTCATAAGTAAACTGAATTCAGGTGACAAGCACGAACGAAGGCCAAACTAAAAAGTATAAAGAAAAGATAAGCTCTAAAGAAACAAAGGCTAAAACTTAATAAACCAGTTGAACCAATAAGAAATCACAAGCTTGTTTGATAAGTTCATTATGCTGAGTGGCGTATATTGAGTAACCTCAATTGCAGCTTAGTGTTGTGCAATAGAAAGTATAAATAGGAATAAAAAAAATAACAATACAAGTCATCTAGAAAAGATTTCCATCAAGTTGCTGCTGTCATTCTCAGCTGATAAATGTGGCCATCCTTTGTGGTTAACTTTTTAAACACAGGCTATTTCAGTTTCTTAATAGAACTGATAACACATAGATTTCTAGAACCAAGACTTATTTCAGTTTGAAATAAACTGTTCCTTTCAGCTCAAACGTGGTATGTATGTTACAGAACTCTTGTATCTCACTGACATTCAGTTGATACGTTATTCCCCTTGAGAAATGAAAATGTGTTGTTTTTTTTAGCAAAAACGTGTGCACTAATTTTGTCCTTCTGAGCAGTTTCTTTATAATAGGCTCCCAGTGTTGTTTTGTTTTATCCTAGTTTGCGTTTATCATGCCTCATCTGCAGAGTTCTGCACGCATTTTTCCTCCCTGAAGGAGGTTTGAGCTGAGCAGATGTTCAAATCTTTTAATCACAGCTCCGCTCCGTTCTGCAGCACAACTCTCAGGTATCTGTAGGGAAACATTCGACATTTGGACATGCTCATTTTTATTTATCCTGGTGGGGAAAGGTTGATTTTATTCCCAAATTAATGACTGTAGCTCACCGGCCTCTCCTTCCCCTTCAGTCAGATTCTCAAGTTCAGGATTCAACATCTGGAAAAGAGCCTAGTGTCAAGGAGGCCATAAACCAGGCTGGAAAGAGACTGATGAAATTTCCAGGTCACTTCCCACTGTGATGTTTTCAGGTTCCAATGCTCGAACTCGGCTCACTTGTGGTCAGGCCTGCACAAAGACACGAATCTGCCGTGCACGCCACACACACACACGCACTACTGGCACGCTTGCACAGATGAAAAACCTACGGCTCCTACTTCACACATAACTCATGTCAGGCACAGTTTCTTTTGTATGGAAGAGTTCTCGTGCAACCAAACACTTGAGAAAAATGGCTTGTTGTTTGTGGTTAAATACAAATTCGGTCGCCCCCTCTGTTCCCATCTTTACGACCAGCGAGGGGTTGGATTAGTCACCGACTCGATGCCCTTTGAACTCACACAAGCCCTACTGATCTCGCTAAGCCAGATAAACATGCGGCTCAACTTGCAGCTGTTCCAGAGGGCCGACAGAAAAAGCCTGAGTCAGCATGTTCACAGGAAGACACAGTCAGCTGTGTGTGTGCATGTGTGCGCACAAACACAGCCGCGGTCACTTTGCCATCACAGTTGTTGTCGGTTTGTGTGGAGCGTGTAATGAAGTAAATATGTGGTTACACCTTCCATGGTGAGAACCAAGTCGCTGCTCTTAGGCAAGTAAAGTACAGCCTAGTTATTCCTCTTTTTTATTCACGTCATTCAAATCTGGTTTAATGACTCGTCAGTGTTAACTCAGTCAGTGTTAAATACCAGGCTCCCTTATAGATACATAAATCAAAGTTTCACTTCAGCTGTCGATTTCTCTTTCTGAGGAAAAAAACACTCACTTTATATGTTTGAGTATTTGCTTTGGTAGAGGATTTGAGCAGTGTGGACAAACAGGTGAGGCTTTAAAGTGCAAAAATCCTCTACAAAGGCTTTTAAAAAGCCCTTTTGATGATCTTGCAGGTCTGCATGGTCACATCAGGACTTTTATTGGACAAGACCACAACACTATCATTGACCTTTTGGTGGCCATGCATCATCATCTGGACTTTCATCTGCAAAGTGAATTAAGGCCACCTCCGCTGTTGTCGACAGGAGGATTAGAGCTTAATTACATCTGGGCAAAGGCTGGCCATACATAAAAAAAACAGCAACCTTACGACGGGAGAGCAGCACATTAGGGAGGTGTTGAGGAATGGGATATAAGTCTGCGTAATATGCCAGGTGCTTTCGGGGTATTAGCAAACCCTGGCATGGCTCTGTGTGTCTGCCAAACATGGGATCAAAACATCAGCACTTCTTTGGTTCTCTGCCCACATTTCATCTCAGAGGACGACCGTCTTCTATCCAGACACGACTGAAGTTACAGAAAAAGTGTAAAAGGTACTCCATACACATATACTTACACGTTAAAAAGGAAACTTAGAGTCAAAGGGAAGAAAATGTAAGTATAAGCCCCAAAACTGCAAGACAAACACAAGAAGGTTGATATTATTTATTTATTCTTTTTTTTCTATTTTGCTGTAGGGTTCTGTCTGATGCACTCACCACCAGATAAACAATAACTGGCAAAGCTTTCAATTACAGTATCTTAATAATTGAAGTACCTTTGTGTGGTTGGTAAGAGAGGGAATCATGTCTGTTGTCATAAGTGTGCAATTAGCTCAAATAAAAAAAACATGAATCTTTTTGTTTCTGTACGTATGAACTGAACTTTTATCAAAGCAGTAGTTTCTTGTGCATAGAGGGTGTAATATTTTTACAGTTGCCCAAAAAATGCTTGGCTTTTCCAACTGTAGAAAGATAATGTATTTCTTTCTCTTAAGCAAACAGCTTAGGTTCCCCTGAACATATGGAATGAGAAGGTAGGGTGAGAGGTTTCCCGATTCATTTGGTCTTGAGTGTGGCACATGACTGATTATCCAGAGTGTTTCTTCACATTTGTGTGCATACGTTCATTACATTCACTTTTAACATATTTTTGGGGAGGATTTCTTGTGTAAAACTTGTAGATTACCCCTAATCTTTTCCTTTTCTTAAAAGTATAAGGAAAATATTCACATTATTTTCTGTAGGATAATTATGAGTCTATGACTGGAAGTGATCTTTATTGCAAATTTAACTTTTACCTTGTATTTATCTTTAGTTTTTTGCTGATCGCTTAGTAGCCAAATTGGCTCTCAGAGTTGCTACATCACAGTCTCTGGAAATAGCTTCCAAGCCTTTTTCATCACTTTAAATCGGTATCTTTCTCCCACATATTTTTTCAAAGCAGTTGCTTTCTTTGCTTTCTTTCATTTAACATATTTTTTTGTTTATGTCGGTTTCTACATTTCTGTATCCTGGTCAGAAATATGCATAATAAATACAGATATTTGTTCATTAAATAGAAAATATCTGAGCTGAGAACTGAATAAAATAGTCCACTATAGAGATGATCAAAAAGCTGGTATGCCTATCATTCATTGAGGCAGTCTAATGTTGGCGTTCTGTCCTCAAAAGCAGCCCTTTGGCACACGTCACTGACATACTCATCAGTAAAAGGAGCATATGAGGGTATGGCAGGCTGAAATGTGTTTCCTTTTCCCCCTGTTCCTCCATGCACATACGTCAGTGTTTCTCTGCCCCATTTCCTGCTAATTGATATCAACCATGTAGAACAGGAGGCTGATAGCAATCTGCCCGTGTGTTTGTGTAACCACCACCAAAAGCCAGCCAGATCCATTGGACCACCAGCTAGAGCGCTGAGTCAGCGTGCTGAGGTCACAGCACTGGTGTTGGTAGCAGGCCTCCATCTGGCACACCAATCTCTCATTTCATCTGATTCTATCTCAGCACTCCAGATTGTTGGAATCGCTTTGCATTGCGAACGCAAAGCTTCTCGTCATATAGCACTTGTTTAGCAGATTAAATCGTGACTATGAAAAACAAGTATATTAATGAAGATTTCCCCTCTCAAACCCAAACCCAACTGGCACAGCAGCTGAATCTGTGTGGGAGGTGTAATGGGGGTCTCACTCCAGCAGATGGCAGGAAGCACACGTGTGCCTGGGGCCTGTCTTCTGCTTTGTGCAGATGTTGTTGGGGACTGTTGATTTGTTGTCATTAACGTTTGGCTCCCCAAATGTCACCACCCACATATATTCACGTTTTTTACTCATTTTTCCTTATTTTGGAGTTTTTAACTCTGATTGTAATATCACCATTGAAGACGACGTCACAGGAATTTCATTTTGAAAGGATTAAACGAAGATGTTTTTCACTTTGCTGCCTGCGTTTGTTCAATTCTAACGTCAAAGGACTCAACTAAAAAAAAACAAGTTGAATCTTTTGACTTTAGAATTCTGCCTCTACACGGTGGAGACAAAGAAAAGCCCCCACAGGAGCAAGGGAGCAGACATTTGAATGAGGAGCACTAGCTCTACAGTACTTGAAAGGACTTGAGTTTAATGTGCCGTTGCGCTCCCTCTCTTCACCCCATGTCTTTTTGGTCCAGTGTGATGAAAGCTTTGCACTCTGTTTCTGCTCTGTACACTTGCACGAATTAAAGCCATGCAGCTTTCACATTGAGGCATGCGGGTTTCCTCTTTGTGTTCCTACACAACACACACACACACACACACACACACACACACACACACACACACAAGTATCATATAGATTATCAATGTTAACCCTGTAAAGTGTTGATTTTTAATTGCTTAACAGCGTCCACGGGCACCAGTGGCCCACTAGGAGAGACAAGACACACTCTTCTGTTGTTCTCCCCATTAGCCTCCACAGGTTGTTGATTAAGTTTCAATAGACTCTAGTTGGTTTCCTCCGGTTTGCCTCCTAATGAATGCCAAGGATGATTTGACTGCGATTGTCTTCCCTCATCACCGCAAATGACTGTTGAATGCTGCTGCATTGAAAAATCAATAGTCCTGGACTATCAGAGCCTTAAAACACTCGCAGATTACTGATGAGACTGATTTGAAGTGTTTAGCAGCGAGTGTGTTTTGGGTGGGTCGCTGAAAGTGGGAAATGAAGGCTGACAATTAGTCAGTCGTGTCTGAGTGCAAGAGAAAAAGATACAAGGGATAGTATGATTTTAATTTCACGGCTGTTCAGTCCTGAGTAGCATTTTGAAACTTTCTGATAATCGCGGCTCTTAAAAATCTTTCCGAAAAAAGAAAACATTTTCACCTGTCAGCAAATGCTGAAGTGGATGGAAGCAATCAGTCTGTGGCTTATCAAAACGACTTGTCAGCTCCGCGTTGCAGGCGGCAGCTCCACTCCTGACTGTTTTATGCCTTTTTAATTGGCCTGAGCTGATACACGCAAGCAAAGAATGACGAAATAGCTTCTCGGCGCTGCGGATGTCAGTGGAGATAATGAGACCTTATTTTTCACTCTTATTCAGCATCGTATTGATTGATTCCTTAATTTGCCGTTGTCTTTGTTTTGAGTCGTGCGAAAAACGTTTAGCCTCGTGATGCAAAGGCCCAGGGATTCATCATTTCTGTCGCCCGTGGAATTTTCTATTCCGGCTCCATCCCGAGTCTTTTTTTCTTTTCTTTCTGCAATGTTACATTATTTCAAGGGTCTTTCCCTCTTATTCATGTGTGTGTTTGTACACAACCAAAGGCCATAAATCAGCCCTCCATTTGCGCGCCGCATAATGTATCTCATGTTTCGATGAGGAAATGTGGGTGATCTTATGAATAATACAAGCTGCTCCATCTCCAATGCCAGTGCAGATTGTAATAAAGCAGGTTTCTCTCAATGTGGGCCAACCATGAGTGCCAGAGAGCTCGCTGCATTAGCCGCGGACGGCCGGTGATAAATCAGGTGTTCACAGAGAGGCTTGCTTGGCAAAGGGTGCTCCCCTTTGAGGCCTCCCAGGGCTGTGCCATAAGGTGAGGGAATGTATTCAGAGCACCCTTCTCCACCAGCAACCCCACGTCTCTGGGGTGGGCTTTTAATCGCCACAAATGGGCGGGAATAACAACCGGTTGTATTTCACATTCTGTTCGATAGTTATGGCCTCCTGCAGCTTTTACTACGAGGAAATGTCAGGTTCTGGCCATAATTGGCTCTTCTATGGGGTTTTTATGAATCTGTTTACTCTGTCTGTGCTCGTCTCAGGGATGTGCAGCTCAGCTAAGGGTCTCCTGGGCTGGCCGATGGATACACTTTCAGCTTGTTTCTATATAATGTGAGGATACACCATGATCACGTACTGATGGATGAGCTTATAAGGCCAGAGTCAAGGGTGTTTGGCTTTATCTCAGCCCAGATCTGACCATCCTAAATTACCATTGCACCCTCCCATTTGTCACTGAGCTGATGTGTATCTTGCATGTGGGCCAATCAAGACTGCTTTTCATACTTTTCCATACAGCGGAGTTTTCCCCCCGGTAGGGTGAGTGAACTGTAAGTAACCCCTTTTTCCTGTCTTTAACCATACAAGCTTGTAGTTTGTCCTCCCAGCACATGTTTCTGTCACGATGAAAAACTCCTACAACCCACAGCAAAGCACATTTACTTCTCCTGCTGGGTTGCAGTAATTCACGCTCACAGTGTTGACCTGCTGCACACGGAGGCACGGTGCTCTTATCAACAAACGAGAAGCTATTAAACATAATTTGCCTGTGTGGAGAAAAATTGCAGTGCATCTCTCAACCCAATGAGGCATGGCATCATAATCTTTGTCTTATGATCTGTGTTCATTGTTTGATGTAAAATATGATGCTGTGATAAGAGGATGTCCTTTAAATGTTCTAATGTACTGTTTAGTTCTGTACATGAAGTCCCAGAAAGTGAGTTATTATCATGGATTTTCCTTTAATTTCACTCCTCGAAGCCAGTGTTAGGGAGTAAGGGTTGTGGAAGCATCCCAGTTTTTCCATGTATTAGAAATCTAGTAGTTTCAGGCAATAAAATAAAAAAGAATAAAGATAATGATATAATAATGTTTCAGTAGGCAGTTGGCTTATGTTGGTCAGCTTAACATTGTTTGACGGGAGTCATCATGCAACCACTACCCAGTAGATAATCTTGGAAAAGAAAATGAAAAGGGAAACAGGTTTAAGTCCAAGTTTTGTGCACACTTTTGACATCATTAAAATTTGATCATCCATACTGTCACATTGTCACCACATAATAAAGTAAAAAAGTAAAAAAGTAAAAAAACAAAAAAAAGCACAATTCTACACAATGAGGCTGCTCCGCTGTGTGAGCCAGTCTGCTTTTGTATCATGCCTCTGTATCATGTTTGACACTTCCACTAAAAGGAACTAAGATCAATCATTTTCAAATTCCACTCGCAGTGGCTTTGTATAATCTCCTATTTATCTCCTGCTGCTCAAAAACAAGCATTATCGAGCCACTATCCGATTACTGGATTATCTGCCACTGCTCTGTTCCTGGTTAATGAAAATAATTAACTTTCACGGGGTCAATCCCTTAGGGCAGACAGTTGTTGTTTCCCTGTATGAGTGGGCTTAATTGTTTGGGTAGTCTGGCCAAATAAATAAATAAATTGGTTCAATATCTACTTAAAGTAATTTCTTTACTATTTCCCTTCACTTTATTATTTCTCCTCACTTTTGGTTGCTGTTGTCTCTCTGAGCCTTCACCAATAACCCAGCTCTGTACTCCGTTCTAATCACCAGCATGTTAGTACTTTGGTGCCCAGAAAGTCCCACAACACCGCATTCATTATTTATGATGGTAAACATTGGAAGAACGACAATCAAGTTTGTGTAGATATGATAGTGCGTCTTCCGAAATGACTGCGTAAGACTATTGTCTCCTCTTTGTTGCGCTCGCTTCCCACATGACTCCGTCAGACTTATACCGTTGTGCCTTATAACACACAGCTGGCGGCCAGTGACACGTGCATGTAATTATCTGTGTGTGTGTGTGTTTGTATGTGTGTGTTTGTCTGTGGCCCCATGCTGAGCGGTGCCGGCGCAGCACCTGTTTCATATGTCGTATCTTGCTCATCTTCTGACAAAGCCTCGCAGGCCTCAGTGCCCCAGACAGAAGCTCATACAGCTTATACACACACACACACACACACACACACACAGTCCCACCTTGATGAATAATTAAGGAGGTGCCATGTAGACAAGAGGACGGTGTACCTGGAGGAGCGTCTCAGCCAAAGCCTTCACGTCAAACAAGCGGGGATTAAACGCTCTTTGTTTCCTCGGGTCCTCGCGTCTATCGCTCGTGTCAAGGTTCCGTCTGCCCATTTGTCATGAGTGGCAGCCTCAACTCGGCAGCCCACTGAAACAAAATGGTGCAATTTGAATTTTAGTTTTTATTGTTGAAGGGTTTTAAACACGCGGAAGACATTTCACCAAATGAATAGAATGCATTTGATAAAAGTTTACAAAGAGAATTACTGTAAAATCCAGCGGTAACACTTCCTGACAGGATCTGCCTCGGGGTTATTGTGGAAGACGAACAGAAGTCACACTGTAAAGTTTAACAGGAACACGTCATCCCAAAATAGTTGTTTCTATACCACAGAGAAGTCTAATGTATATATGAGTGAGCGTACATTTAACATTATTTTTATATCTCATGAGAACCATTTCCCCAAAATCCAATATAATGGATGCAAATAATAAATAATGATTATATTTAATAACGATAGTAATGCAACAGGCTAGTGCTGAAGCAGCAAACATTTCCTGGAAAATATCCGTGTGTTTGCATATCAGGTTGTAGCACATCGGTGTGTAATTGAGGATGCTGTTATCATGGCAGTCAATGCACTGAGAGCCATTAACTGGCCAGTCTTTTATGACATTCTGTATTATGGATGCCCTGTGCGTGCAGCTTCATCAGAGGCTGTAAACATCAGCCCAGTCAGCAAAGTCCACTCATTAAGAGACATTTGAATGTAATCATTTATTGATGCCTCGTATGATTTATCGTCCTGGCAGCACCGATGTGACTTTTTATTCCTCATGTCATGTTGCCTGGTCTCTGAGATTGGCCAAGTTGAAAGCTGTCCTAACTGTAGCCCTTTTGGCAATGTTAGAGAGGCCAAACAGAGAAGTAATAGAATTGGAGAGAAACATTGTTTTGTTTTTTTATAGAATTTGAGGTATTATGGCAAGCTTGGCTCTCTTGAGTCTTTATTGAATAATGTTGTCTTTGCAGGGATGTTCATTTTTAGAAGAATTCATGCTGTTGTTTGACCTATTGGATAAGTGGTGAAATGAAAAATTATTCGAAGAATACTCCTGACATGAGAGATAGAGAGAGAAAGAGACAGAACGAGAGAGAGAGCTTGCATTATTCCCTCCAAGACTGTGTTCGTAATTCTTGAAAGGTTTAAGAAATCAACACATTTACCTGGCGTAGCCACATTTGTAACAAACAGATGATTTCACGTATCAAGTAAAATTTTATTGGCCATTTTACGAGGGACTTTCATGGGGGGGCCAGTGAAGCTCTCCTGTTTGACATTTGCTAAATCCAAGACGGTAAAGCCATTGAACCAGTGCATTTTTATGAAAGACGTTTTTGCTCACTTAAGGTTTTATTGGATAGATGACAGGAAGCCACACACAACCTCCCACAGCCAGGAAGGGCTGTGAACTACAGCGGAGAAAAAGTCATCAAGAGTTCAAGAGCCATCGAGGGGATAAATTAGGTTGTTCCTGTTCTCTCAGTACTGTCACAGCTGCTGTCATGCCAAACCTTACCCTTGACATTTCAGCTGGCAGAAGGAACTACTGTATGCTGGACTGAGTCATTTTTGGCTCGTCCCTGCAGATAAGTCACTGAGACTGATTCCTCTGTCCAGACTCCACCGGTGTAGGTGTGCTGGGTGTCAGTCGTTGTGTAATGTCTTGATTTGAACCATGTTGGCACATGTTGGTGCTTGGGATTTTATGCTGGCACCACCATCAATGTTTTGTTTTTGTTTTTACCCGGTGCCTTTCTAAGATCTACAAAGACGGTGTCCACTCCACGGGAATAGCTCCTATCAAAAATAAACAGAAAAAAAAGTTACAAATATTCTTAATAAGTTTAAAACTTACAGGAAAATGATCTGTGTCTGTAATTTAGGACACAGTCTGCTTCATCTAGTCATCAGTTACTCCTGAAACATCAGTTCTCTGAGTAGGTGTGGAGCCTCAGAAACTTTTCTTGGGGGGGGTCACAGTGGACTTGAGGCTATTCTGGCAATCAGATCAAGGTGGTATTGTTCATAAATGGATAATACCAGTGTCAATAATGGCCCTTATGACATTAAAAACCCAACCAGTGTTTCCTCTACTACTGATGGATTTAAATAACCAACAGCGCATAGCGATTGGAGATAAGATTAGATGAGAAGCTTCTCAAAGATGCATGCTTTTCTCTATGGTCCCACATGTACGATCACTCCATGTCATTACAGGAAAATGAAGGAGTGGAATTTACAAGCCAGCAACTGTATTAATGCTGTGTTCTGATGAATAAGTTTTGAGGTCCTATTGATCCTAAAGAGGGTTTTAAACATAAAGAAATCTCGATACTCTAGCCTTCAGTGTGGGTATATTTCATACTGCAGCAAATCTATTTAGTGTAATTTTCTGCTCTGAATTTCCCTGCCGTCTCTACCAAGGTTAAATAAGCAATCGAATCGATCAAAAAACCATCCATCGAATATAGTACCGAATGAAAAATAAACTGGACCTGATTAGAGACCCACAATTTTTCAAAAGGTCTTCACGTACATAGGCCATAGATTGCACAAACAATTTCTTATATGACACTATGCATGAAGAACTGTTGGGTTGGGGCGCACGTGGAGATTCACGGGGGGTCTAACTGATTATAGGTGGGATCCAGAAGGATTGGCCTGCCTCAGCAGATAAAAGAGGTTTGGCAGTACAATGACAGGCTCCATTCATCAGACACAGAGGCAGCATGTCAGCCACTTTTACCCAGCACTGCTGGCTGATGGATGACTCTGCTGCTGACATGAAGACATCTGAGGGGCTGTCATCTCTAAAGTTCCCCTTAGTTAACTGTGGCCAGGGTACCAAGTGAAAATCAATTGAACTGCAGACAAAAAGAAGACAGACCGAGAAGTTAAACCTGATGAGTATCTCAGGAAGTTACCAGAAAGTTAAAAACTTGATTCAGCACTGGCAGAGTGAGGAAAATTATTCATACCTTTTGCTTGTTATTTGATTCAATTACTTTGGAGATGTTTAGTTTTTATCTGTATAGATGTATTAAGTGCTTAGGTGCAATAAAGAATTATTAAAGATGTAAGTGCCTCCCACTTTGGATGTTTTTTCATTTATATATACTGTCTCATAGTTTCTGTTCTGGGATTATATCAGCAGAAATGTTACCTGTTAAATGTTACCATCTAACCTGTCGTAGGATATGTTAATGTGCATTCATAGTGACTCTTAGACCAATGAGAAATGACCACGTGACAAGGCAAGTGACACAGTTTAAAAGTCACCACATGCAACGTTTGCTGGAAACACAGAGGAGGTTCAAGCAGTTTAATATATAAAAATGACATTGATGCTATTTTCAGATGAATTTGAAAAGGGTTTTAAAATGATCTCTAACCAGTGCCTGCGTGTTCTCACATGCCATCTGCGCTGTGGAATCTGAGGATCATTACCTGGCTTTGCCAGGTTCTGTCACAGAGATTTAGCCCTGCAAAAATCCTCATGCGGCACCATCCGGCTGCAATGTCTAATTGAGACGGATATGTTCTTAATGAATGCCGTCATTTGGTTGTTGGCTCAAGCAATATTAGACATGGAGGCGAGGGTGCAGGCAGGGCTAATAAGTATACTGTGGCCAAAGGTCACTCTCAAAGCTAATTTTTGTGTTTCATGTTATTTCCTATGGCTGAGTCACAGAACATTTTCCCCTCTTCTTAATGGGGATGGCAGTAATTGCAAATCTAATGGAAGTTCAGTCTCCCGCTAGTCAGCTTGGCAACAGTGGCTTGCCGCTCGTTTACAGATTGAAGGAAGGGCAACAGTGTCTATAGTTAGAAAACCATGACATTACATGCATCACTACTGTATTCTGTTTGGCTCTTCTTTTTTACTAACAAAGGTAAAAGCCCAGGAGGATTTTGCCTGCTTATTTATTGGTGTGCACGCTACTTCATTTGAGGATTAAAAGATAAACCTAATTAATCCTCTCTGGTTCGATAAATCGCAATATTAATGTTGATGGTATCTCACTAGTCAGAGGCCCAAACAATATACTATCCTTACAGTATCGTCCTATAATCTAAACTTTCATATAGTCAATAATGTGTTTCTTGCTAGATGAAAATAAAGGGAAAGAGAAAAGGAAAAGAAAAATGGACCCGGTTTTGTGGAGGCTAATTTTTCTGGTGGCACATCCACATATGTGACCTGCAGAGAAATGGTGGACCCATAACGCATTGCCTTGACCGATAGAGCAGCACATCAAGTATGTCACAGGTCCTCACAAGAGATATGGGAATGTGACGGCTACAGATCATTAGGATCCCACAGCCAGGAGAATAGCCTTCAGTCAAACATTTATCTCCAGTCGTAGGCACCCCAGTTGAAAAGTCTTTGTTCGCCCTCAGTACCACTGATGGAAGTCATTCCTTTTCCATGTCCTCTGAAATCAATGTAAAGAACGATTCTGTCAACCCCTTCTTCATCTCCTTCCTTGGCTGAAAAAAAAGGGTATTTTAGTTTCACCCTGTCTACTTTTAAAATGATCACATTTCCCTTGAAGATTTTCCACCTTGTCCTCATTACTGATGCGCATAGCCCGTCATATCCTTATCATCAGATCTTCCACCTTTTTCAACCAACTACCCTTCAATTAGTTTAGTTATCAGGAGTCTGCGGCTTAACCTGAGATAGCGATCAGACAAAGTTCAGCCATCATTTCAACACACCTCATTGCACTGGAGGATGCACTGTAGAAAACACATTTTCAAAGCAGCGAATAGTGTTTGTAGAAGATTCTGCAGAAGTCATCATCATTTCATTTTGATGATAAATGTACATCGTTGTAATTCTTTTTAATGTAATGAAGAAGGCAAACAACATTATCCTGTCTTCTAAAGTTTTCTGAGCGTACTTTGTCTGATTTAAGTTTTATTTTCTAACTATATTAAGCCATTCCTGTGCACAAAATTGGTCCTATTGTCCCTTTGAATACTTATTTTGAATGAACCGATAGCTCAAAGAATTGGGCCTAACCAGAAGTGTTGCTAACTTAATAGACAGGCTAATGTTAATGCTGTGTTTGTCAATCACAAAGAATCACAAGTATCCCTCTTAGAGTTTCATAAGATGTATAAAAAAAGAATCATGAGGAAAAAAAGCAAACCTCTGGCTTGCTTTGATGTTACCCTAGAGGGCTGCTTTAAAGAATTACTGCCACACAATCTCCCCCAAAAAATGGTTTCCTTAGAACAGATGATCAGTAGTTTCTGATCAAGGTACAACTTTAAGCAACCTAGAAACCTTGGGATATATAAGATATACCTCCAAAGCGTCAAACCTGGTGACAGGGGTTTTACGCATAGGATGTGGGGCCAGTACTTTGAAAAAAAAAACAGCTCCTTACCAAGCATTGTAATATTCATAAATCTGCTGTCACCTCTAAAGCTCAATGAGGCCCAACAAAGATACTTTGGCAGGAGGGAGCCAGAATGACGGGTCAAAGAGGATACATCACCGTCCAAGAAAGCCAGGAAAACTGAAGGGCAGCTGACCTTAGTTGAATGATAATTTCCAGTGTATAGAACTAGACAGACTTTAAATGAGTCATCTCACTGCGTTAATGGACCAATAAAAATCATTAAAAGGAAGCTGTGGAACACAAACTGGAGTGACATTGTATCCAGACAAAAGTACTCTTTCTTGTCTTTCTAACACAAAAGAGGGAAAACAAGTGAGACTTAAACTCTCTTTTATTTAAAAAAAAATGGCATCGCCATGATGGTTAAAAACATCAGTTTAGGAAATTGTAAATGCTGCTGATCATTTGTAAGAACATTTCACAAATTGCTCTGTTTAATTCTGTTGGCCTCTGTGTTTTTATAAGCAATAAGTTGTATCATGAAATTACAAGTCACACCAGTTTTATAGAGTAGATACAGTATTTTTTTAATTTATTTTTGTTGGCACTGACAGGAGTGATGCCAGGAACTGTTAAATTTCATATAAGACAGCATGGTGTCATTTCTGTTTATGGATGGGGGGTATATTGTAAAGGTCTATAACAAGAGCACTTCTGCATGGTGTTATTATACATCAGGGACTGCAAATTAAAAATGTGATGTCCATTGGGAAGTATATGTTTTTTTTATTTAAAGCCTACTGTTTCATATATTGTGCTTCTGCTGGTCAAAGTTGTGTCCGGTAAGGGGAGTTTGTGCAGCATTGTCCCTCCTTATAACTGTTATGCTTTCACTGGATCTTCTTTGTCACAAAAACCCAAACTGCTTTTGAAAAGTGTGAGCAGCATTATCAGAAATAAAATTATACTTATCTTTTACAGGACCTCACTTTTTGTCTGTGTTTTTTTGTTTGTTTCAAATATAATTTAATGGGAAATTCACAGCATCACTATCCACAGGGTGTGTTCTTTTGTGCAGAAGTGCAGCCTCTGGAAGATTCAAAACAATCAGTAATTCTGATTGTTGTGCTAAATTTGATGAATGATGATCGCATCCTGCAGGGATGAGAAATACCTCAAGTGTTCCATGCGTTATTCTCATAGCCACTGATGATACCTAGACAGTCTCCTGATGTATAATTACAGATTCTGTACCCATGGTCCACCTGCCCATTAATTCATTTAATTCCGAATCTCATTTTCATAAGAGGGCTGGTTTGGAGGGTGGGCATCATTAGATATAAATTAGATTGCTGTGGGTTGCTATGGATGAGACCTATCTGTGGGGTTACCATGCTGGGGAAGCGGTGTGTGTGCGTGATGGTGCCAGGTGGGAGGAGTGGGTGGATGAGCAGGAAGGTTAGAGGATATGGAGTTGATTACTTTGGGTTGCCATGGCGGAGCCAGACTAATACTGCAATATCCAGCTGGTTTTCCTTGGCTTCTGTATGAATGGGAGGGTGATGAGGAACTTTAAGTGAGGATTAGATTGGTTTCATTTTCCTACGGTGCAAAGTCATCTGCATGTGATGACGGTAAATAAGCAAGCTTTTCGCTTGTTTGGGTTTTCTCTCTTGATTTTCAATTGACCCCCTAAATGGATGCATATTTGAACAATAATTTGTCTGATAAATGAGATTCTCATCCAGTCTCTCATGTCCTACTTTTTTTATTTCTTCTCTCCACCAAATCTCTATCAAATGCTTAATTTCTTCCAGTCTCCCGCCATGCTTTCTCATCCTGACTTTTTGTGTTTACCTCTGGTGCTGTTCACTCTGATTGTATCTCCCACTGCTTGATGAGAACGGTTGATTGGCTGAAGTTGGGCTCCAGGATGGGGTCAGCGAGGTGGGCACTGAGCCATCCTGGTGTACTGTGTGATAGCAGCCCCAAATCAGGTGGGTACGATGAGATGGCAACTCTGTAGATGCTCACTTCTGATCATGACCACGGAAATACACACAGAAACACACACAAACACACACTGGCTTCCAAATCTGCTCTGACTTTTGTGACTTTGACCCTCAAACACTTAGAGAAAAAGGCCATTGATTTTGAGAGAAGGACAAATGCCGAAGAAGTAAAGAAGTACTTTAATGGAAAATGATATTACAAGAAAACTACTGGATAGAATCGGAAGAAAGAGAATATCTGAAAATGAGAAATATGAAAGGAAATGGAGAATGTGAGCGCACTGAAAAATGATACATTTGCTTGGATTCTGAATAGTATCCAAAGTAATTTTAGAGATAGGGTTGATGTACAGGCACAATAAAGATGATAGCATCTCTTGTCTACAAATTTTAATCAACCAACATCAGAGACTGATATGTATTGAATAATATTCCCGATTCAATCAAAAATCTAGCTTTAACATCCCTGATATAAAGTAAGAGAAACCAACAATAGCTATTTGTTTGATTTCATCTTCTCTGTTATGACTGACTGCAACGCTCACACAGACAGGAAAGCACGAGATGGAGCTCCTTATTATCTAGACCAGGGAATGAGGGTATTAGCATAAGAAATAAATAATAAACACAGGAGACTTCCAGAAATGAGTTAATTGACGTTAATCAGAGGCAGTGTTATTCTGTGCAGTTGATTGCTGCCACTGTGGAATGTTCTTTGTTCTCCTCAGACACCTTTTAAAGTTCTTAATGACCCTCTACCTCCCACCCCAACCCCAGCAGTCTGACCTGGGATCTGTTCTCTAGATCTGCCTTGACAGTTAATTACAGTGTGAGGCAGGGAAGTGTCTCTGAAGTGGGGATACTACACCGGCACCGACCCTTACTGATAACGCACGTCCCAAAGAATGGAAATGAAGCCGTGGGCTGGATGCTTGTTGTCTCCGTCTTTGTTGGACTCAACCGAAATCCTACAAGGAGAATATCAGAATGGCCACAAACGATAGCTTTAGCTAATTTATGCTTTTTGGACACCGTCTTAATCCACCTGCATGGAAGCATGTGACATGTCACTTTCATGAACATTTTCCTTTTAAAGCCACAGTGTAACAATTCATTTAAAAAACACAATCAAATTGCGGCAAAATCAACGGTTTCATTACCTCAGTATAAATGATTCTTCACAGAGTCAATTTTTATGTGCTTTTTTTCTTCAATTGAAATTAAATTTAGTGTTATACTAGTGGGATCATAACCATTCTCAAAAATAGTGTTGGTGAAGTCAGGTTAAGATATCTCTGAGATAACATTGACTATCAGAATGTCTGTTAGTTACAGTATATAATCACGCTACACAATTTATAGAAAGGCCCAAATAGCCAATGTTAATTGGTGAATCTAAACCTTTGGCCTGGTTAACTAAAGTGATCTCGTAGCAGGGACGTTTTTTTAGTTTTTTGGCAGCTGCTATAAACTTCAGTCATAATTCTTCGCTTATTTAAAAAAAAAAGTGCTTAAACTGTTAATGATTTACATAAGATTGTTGCATCATAGTTTAAACTGACTTGACTGTTTCAAGATTCACACCAACAAGTTGTTTCATGTTTTCAGTCGGCCCTTTGAGGCTCACTTGCTTTGTTCTGGTATTTTCTATAACGGCCCTGAGATTACTGGTCTCAATTCACTCTGATAATTTCCATTGTATTAGAGAAGAAGATTTTTTATGTCTCTTGCCAATGTAAGTTATTTTTCCTTTTAAAGTCTGCTTTGAGAGTAACTTGGGGTTGCTTTTTAGAGGCATTGGTCCCACAGCTGCAGTATCTAAGTGTTGTCCGCCATCATAAAAAAAAGAAGAAATGATTTTTCTCTCCCGAACTCCTGTGATGCCATCCCCACCTTAAATCATTTCCTTTGAAAAAGCATCCCTGTGGATTTTCTGCTATGTTACAAAATTCCCTGAAGCAAATTCCACAAGACACTGTAAGGGAATTATAATAGGTTGTCTTAAGAATTCTGGGAATAGAAGATAATTGAAAAACTGGGTCATTTAATAGAAATGGTATGCCACCTGAGCTTATTTATAGATTTATACCAGTAATAAGAAAGTACAATCTCCCTTTGCCAAAAACAATGTGAATGAGCTTATTGCCTTTAGGCATTTTTGTGGGTTTTTTTATTTCATTTTTTTAAACAATGTAGAGATCTCTTTTTCATCGGTACTTACCTTTTTGTTTTCTGACATCTTGCCTCTATTATCTTTTGGTAAACTGATAAAACAAGTAAAGTTTGACCAATGGAAGCTGATTGAGATGACTGGTCATCCCTTCCACACTTAAAAATCTTTCAAACCTTTATTAAAATCAATTTAATCACTAGGAAATCAGTTGAATTTCCTAGTTATCTAAACACTGCTCTTGTTCATAGTTCACGTGGGCTACATGGTGTGACTGCTGTGATGTTACAAATATGGCTGGTTTTAGCATTCTTATTTAAATAGTTATGACAAACAAGATGTTAAATCCCCCAAATTGCACATTAATATTCAAATATTCCTGTATTTAGTCATATGCTTTCAATTAGAGGAACAGTAGGATGCCTAGCTATCAAAAGTATAATTAATGAAAATAGGGAGAGGAAAAAAAAATT
Organism: Menidia menidia; assembly: GCA_907169785.1. NCBI lineage: Eukaryota > Metazoa > Chordata > Actinopteri > Atheriniformes > Atherinopsidae > Menidia > Menidia menidia. The sequence goes on along the minus strand of CAJRST010022223.1, from coordinate 5,553,494 downwards.
ATGAATTCATGCAGTGAATCAGTTTTGCTCCTCCATGAGAATATAAAATCCAGGCTTGAATTTGTTGTTGCTCTGGCACTAATGTAATTGAATAAGAAACCGTTTACTAATGTGAACACAGAGTTTATTCCGTGCGTGTGGATAAAAAGTGCAGCGCATGCTTAATAAAGCATGGATGTCATTTTTTTATTAGAGTGGGTTAGAGCCGCAGGTCAGCAAATAGACCTAATGGTGCAAAAAATCAACATAAAACAGGAACCATATGCAGTGTCCTGTGCCCGGATGTTTATGAGCCCTGAGCTGGGCTTACAGTAAATCACCTCTTATAATCAGCTCCATTGCCACTGGTCGCATATAAGACGAGTAATATGAGTTATATCCCCATATTGCATAGCTGTCATCCTCCTCATTCAGGCTCCCTCACAAACCCGTGTGAGGCTATCGCCAACGACCTTGCCTCTGCACCCCGGCTCCAGGTGGAAGTGATAGATATTCATTCTCCGTGACAGCTGCTCCTTTCTGTACAAGAAAGGCCATATTGATTCATGGACTAATAAATACACACACACAAGCGGTTTTACCTCGGCTGCTCCTCCCCCTCCATTTGGACGCTTCATCTCGGTGTTATGTATTTTTCTTTCTGTTCACTTGGAGAGAAAACGGTTAAGTTTTCCGTCTTATCACTTGATCGGGAGCGTGCCAGGTTCAGTGGCAGAGACAATGGAGGGTCAGAGGGGGGGGTGGGTTCCGGCTACCAATGCTCAGGCCTTATCGTAGCGAGCTCCATCAGCGGCTGCCAATCAAGTAACTCTCAGGGTCCCCCCACGGAAGAAAAGGGCCTCATCCCCATCCTTGTGTTTCTGAGATAACAGGACAACCAACCTCCTCCGTCCCGAAGGCCCCCTCTGCTCTATGGATTAGATATTGATCATAACATTCCGGAAAATTGAGTTATTATTTACTCCCGTATCTTTACAGATGTCCGTGCCAGAACTGTTTTGCAGTGGGTGAGCGCTGGTGCCATCAGTCAGAATGAAGAAATGAGAAGCAGCTGCTTTGACCTGCAGGCCTCCGTCTGTTGCATTACAGTCGTATCGATTTTCGTAAATGTGAGCAATTTTTTTGTATGTTGTGCAACAAGTGGTGACGATGTCCGGAAATTCTTTGCTCTTTTCACTTAATCAGTAACAGATGTACAAAGAAATACCTATTATGCAGAAAAATTCTACTTCTCCTCTCTGTGAAGCTACCCTAAAATAGCCTGTTTGTTTAATCACAGCGATTCAGCAGTCGTCCGGCGTTGTGTTTGATGGGTGAAAATCAAACACAAAGCCGGACGACTGCTCACACCAACCATAAAGGGATGTGGAGTGTTTCTAGTGATTAAGGTGCAGGGATTCCCGTATTTTGTCAGGCCGTAAAGAGAAGCTCATATGAATATGTGTTGCACCCAAAACCTAAAACCTCTTGTTGCTCACTTTTTGCATTTGGAAAAAGGTCAAATTTTTCAATTGGATACTATGGTAATAAAGTGTTTCTGTCATCATGATAATGTCAGCAGCTGGGTCCACCATTGATCAGGGAATCTTTAAAAAGGTTTCCAACATATATATTCTTCTTTAAATCAGGCATCAGTGATCAATACCGAGCTCCCTGTTCTTAGTCCAGATATGGTCAACATTGTTTCCTAAACCAGTTATGATTGAAATGCTACATCACCTCATACTGGTTCACTTCACATTGGCAGAGCCCACTGGTGGATTTTTACCACAAAAAAACATATCCCTCTTATTACAAGATTAAATAAATAAAAAGAGATGCCGCCAACGTTGCAGTCTGGTGTCAGCGGAAGTATCCTATTACCATAGCAACCACGATTTCCTTAGTTTCCTTAGACATTTACAAAAATGCACTTCTTGATTCGGAACTCTGAATAATGCCCCCCCAGAATGATCTTTTTTACCAAGCAGAAAGATTGAAAATGGGATTTTGCACTAGACTGTGCCACAATACTTCCATATCAGCATCGCCCGGCGCTCTTTCCGGCCGCCTTAATAGCACCATGGTCCCAGACATAATATTGATTTCCAGAAACATTTCTCTGCAAATAATAAAATACACCTGCCAAGTCATAAATTACATTTCACGTGGCCTTACAGTGACCTTTGATTGCCAACACAGTAGCTTAAAGTAGCTGTCACTAGATTCTACATTGGTTAGAGCAGGATGTTGTTGCTTAACACGTTTTTTTCCGGATGCACTTCACCGCTAGATAAGATGCTGTCACTGGCAGGGACATCCATCCATCATGATTAGCTTTATTGGACTTCCATAGTAAAAGGATGGAGGCATGTTAAGCTAAAATACTGTATGTCCCTGGCCAATTCATAACTGGCTGAGAGAGAAATATCACTGGTGTCATTTCCTCATACCTTGTTAATTTCTGATGTAAATGTACATGTCATGGCTAGATATTTTTCTCTGATATGTGATTTCGTTTTGATTTATTAGTAGGGAAGTCTTGTATGTTGTTTTATTCAGCAGTGGTCCTTTCGTTATGCATATTTTAACATAAAATGTAGTGTTTATCAAAATTTTGCTTGAGATATAATTCCTTCAATGGAGTCACTCCAGTACATTTAAAAAGTCTTCCACTCACCATTTCGTAAGATGAGAATAGATTGATAATTTTTCCTGTCTTGTAATAATGTACTAGTTTCTTCTAACAATGCTGTCTTACATTATCTCTGCTGGGTGACTTTAACGCCCCACCTGTGTTTTTTCGGAATCGAATTATGGCTGAACTGCAGCAAACCTTAAAGACAATGGGAGCATATCCAATCACATTTGAGTGAAAAATGAGACGGGCCATATTTTCAATTACATTTCAGCATAAAGGGATTGTTAATCCTGTCTCCCATGCTGCCAGAAGCTGTTAATGAATTTGCTTATCCTCCAAGATACCAGTGTGTCTTGACTGAGAAACCCAGAAAGCCCTTTTTCCTAGTTCTACTTCCACAATCCTGTGTGTGATTGTAATGTATGTAAATCAATTCAACGCAAGGTTAAGCAGTTTGTTTTGTTGGGGCTGCTACTCATTTTTCTACAAAGTTGTGTCTCATGATCTAATATTATGCTGAGGCCCCGAGTCATGGTTTGCAGAATGCTGAAGCTCTCTCTGCCAGCTTTGTCTGTTTATCATTTACTGATTTATTTGAACACTGATTTATTTGAAGATATTTAATCTCATTCACACATTTTTTTTTCAGTGCATAGAACATGAAGCATCAAAGCTCTGACAAGACTTTTCTTTGTAGGCTGCTGAGGCTTTTTCCTCATTTACTAAAGGGGTTTCCACAGTCTTTAGTATCATATCTATCATGTTTTTATTTTATTTTAAAATAGCCGAGGGCTTGATCAAAAGTTATTTTCTCAGCATGAATATGATTCAACATTTTTCTAAAATGGAATCATGTACTTTAAAAGAAGATATCTAAGTGTTCAAGAATTAATTAATGGAGAATGAATAAAGACAGAGAAAAAAAATCTAAATTTACAGGTGGATGCGGTTTCACCACTGGTTGAATGGTAATTCTATCAAAACCTAGATAGTAGAACAGTAAAGCTAAAGCAGATGATATTTCATCAGACTCACAGTTCTACCTGTAGGGCTATTTTTGTTTAAAGGTCACAGTAAAAAATGACTCTAATTATTCTTTGTTTGTCATTTATCACGATGGCTTTTCATATTAAACCCACAGTTCAACCACCAATGTTTTGGGCAATAATGAAGTACATTAAATTAAAGACGTATTCGGCATTTACACTTAAAAAATGGGTTATAATCCTTCATAGAAAAGAACATTTATTTGTGGTCATCCCAGTCCTCTCAAAGCCCTTGGTATGATCAATGTTTTCTGATTTGATCCATCAAAATACACAAAAACAAAAACAAAACATAATTAAAAATAATTTTCTGCCATGTGTTTCAGTGGGGAGGTAACAGGAAGTTGGTCATACTTTACCCTGCAGAGAACATCTATATTTTGTTCAAATATTCAATCAGTTTACATTCAATCTGCTTATACTGCAATATACTGTAAATCACAATATTTAATGACGGACCACAGTTGTGGTCCAAGTGGCTAACATTAACATATGAGCCACACTTCTGGAGGCTAAAATCTTTCTGGGACTGAATTTTTCCGTCCATTAGTCTTTGACAATCAGACACCTGTTTTTCTTGGGTTTGTGAATGTGGCCGGCTGAAACACTGAGTGCTTTGATGCATCAGGTCTGGTTCCCATTAGCGAGCTGGTCTGGTATCTGAGACCTGAAGGTTTGAACTGCTCAACGGTTTGCTTAATGACGGATGCTGTATTCATGCTGCGAGTCCCTTTCTATCATCATTGTGCATTACACAAATTAGACAAAACAAATGCGCACTCACTTAGTCTGCCCCCCCCCAACATCCCACATGCACGCACACATTTTTCCGACACCATGCCGCCTGTGCTCATACCGCTAATAGGCTTAGTGTGTGCGTTACCTTGTTATTACTTTGATGATTGGTGAAGTTCTATTGAATTTACTCGATGGATCTACTGATAAATGACATCATCCCATCTGGCTGACATCAACAACCTTTTACATTTCCCCCTAAATGACGAATAGGTGTTCCTCTGCCAATCTTTTCCCCTATTTTCTTTGTGTGACAATAACTGACTTTAAAGTGTGTGATAACGGTTAGCCCTCCCACACTCTGAAGCTGCACAAAGGCTATTTGTTTACTGCCGGGTGTTGGTGAGTGGGTTGTCTATCTCAGAGGTTTGTGGCACACTTATGCAACATGCATGAGCAAACGTACATACATACATACACGCACACACACACACATAGAGGTGAACACGGTCACCGTCATTAGACCTTCACAGGCATCTGCTCATTCCTGCAAAGTGACGTGATCCCTCACCTTCAACATGACAGTTGCCCATTTAGGACAGAATTTATGCCGCGCATGCCCTTTAGCAGAGCATGTGGGGAGCGGGATGAGGGCAAGCAGACAGAGGGCGTCACTCAGTGTCCTGGCTTTGATTTGTGTTAACGCGTTTACTGAGTCAGACATGACAATGACAATGCCAGTCTTTTGAGAAGCGCTAATGGACGCCCCAGAAATTGATGTATTAAATAATATCAGCATGGTAACTACCTCCGCAACATAGTTGTCACATTATTTAATATATCCAGATAAAGTAAGACGTATGTGAAATTTTAATCAAATCAAATATTGTTAAGTACCAATAAAGAAATATATCTCATTGAGTGTGTAAACAAAAGCTCTCTATATATTAATTCAAGTAAAATACAGCATGTATTGCTTTTTTAAAATTGCGTATATTGTAAAATATTCAAATAAACTGAGGAAACAACTTTTCATTGGTTCTTAACTTTTCTTGAAAATATATCAGTTAGACCTGGAGGCGTTATAAATGAGTTTCCAAAATATTGTTTCAATTTCTAATTTCAATTTCTAATGACCTATTGTTGTTATTACGTGTCTTGAATAACTCTTCCAATGGAAGAGAAAAGTTCCACAGTTCTTTGCGCAGTGTGCAGGGCAGCAACACATTAAGAGGTGAAATGAAAAAGTGTCAAGACTTTAATGGATACCCCCTTCGCTTTCTTCCCAACCACCCACCAAAACATGTTCCCACTGGAGCTTGTCTTATCCAGATTTTCCTGTTTGTTCTTTACTTATCTATTTTATGTGTTTTTCAATATGAATTCCACAGAATTATTGACATAGATGAAACAGACTGACAAAATGCTGACAAGGAGTTATCTTTATGGAGGACATTGTTTGTGTTTCTTCTGCTTCTTTGGGAATTAAAAATCTTATCATTATTCGGTGAATGCGCTGTTGTGATAATATTTGGAGATGAAACATCAGAGGAAAGCATACACCAGGTGAGAGATGTGAGGTATGTGGGGAGATTCAAAGCTCTGCGTTTAGCTGAAAGACTTCTTCAGTGCCTGAGCAGACACTTTTTTCTTTATTTCCCTGGTGCCTGAAGAAACTTCAAAACACTGACGAAGAGACTGTGAATAATTTAGAAGGGCAGCCCGTTTGGAGAAGGTCACGTTTTTGTTGCTCTCAAAATCTGAAAAAAAACTTTAACGTTACATAACCTTCAATGGTTATTTAGTCCCGAGTCACAACACAGTTGTGTGTTTGTTCCCTCTTGAACCTGTGGTACGCCAGCATTTCCAAATAATTTACATGGGAGAGTCCAACCATGTTCTCTATTTAACTATTATAGCAAACTATCATTTCTAATCTTAATCAATCAACTTAATCTATCTGACATGTGCTAGAAATAGATTATTATGAATGACTTTGTCTGCCGCACAAATTAGATTTTTAATGATTATGTGCTCCAATTAATCAAGACATTTACTAGCTGTGCTGTCATACGGTGACATATTCCATCTTATTTCTATATTCTAACAATATTTCTAAAAAGTAGACTATTAAAATATTTCCCATAATGGGCCAAGGCAATTAATTTTTCATGTATTTCAGTTTTATTTAGTAACCATCCCAGTAAATTTGCAGAGGTATCGATGTTTCCTGTCATCCCCTTCAAAACTTAAACTTGTTCATGTTGGGAAAAAAAAAATCACTCGTGACTTTCAAAGGCATATATTAAAGGTTAAATGGGTTAATTTCACATAACACTCATCCTTTTCTTTTTTTGTTCCTCTTCTCCATCTGTTTTGGAGCCCTCTTCACCTCTTCTCTGCGGGGGAGAAGGTGTGAATGGGGATGGGGAATGACGATCATTGCCGGCTAATGCTGCCATTACCCAACCTTTGACAGAAGAAGCCATAGGAGGGTGTTATCGGAACCAGCTGTGAGGCTGAGGACATGCATTAAACATGGCCAGTACCCCTGACACCGTGCGGAGAAAGGCATAGAAATATAGGATACATCACGCACATTGAGACAGGGTTAAAACATTGTGCGGAATGGGATTCAGCTCTTGTCACTCAACTTTAATCACAAAGATAGGCTCAAGGTTGTTTGGGTGAACAATCACTGGTTACTACAAAATTTGGTTTCACTGATTTATCTGCATTTTTGGAGACGTGTGTTGCGATCCTCCAGGTTTTTACAAAGCCCTGCAATTTTATGTCCTCGACCTCGTAATGTGCAAAAAGGACTCTTGCTAAGGAGGTAAGAAGGGTTGCCTACGCATCAGGAGGTCTTTGGTTTGAGTCCAGACTTCCCCGAGCCTCACGTCAAAGTGTCTATGAGTAAGACACTGAAATACAGAGTGCTGACTGGTTTCCTCGGTGTGACGTGTGTGGCTGATAGGTTGCGTTTAACATCCACATTTCCAACCGGTTAAGTCTTTGTGGTGAATTATAAAAAATGTTTTTTCTTAAAATGCCAGATTCATGTAGATATTTGATTCTTATCAGTTTAGTTGAGCCCAAGTTATCAAAACAATTTTCGTGAAACATATTAACTTACATTATATACTTACATAATATACTCTTGTGAACCTGCCTTTGTTGTACATTTTCTATTCATCGTGTGTACTTTTATCCATTCTGTCTCAAAATTTATTCTCATGAACACTGAACTGTATGCCCCATTAGGAGGAAAATAATTGGCGAGGTCAGCTAATAAAAAAAATTAAAATCATGATAGCATACATGCAAGCACATGGCACTGTACTCTGCTCACTGCTGCTAATTCTAAGGCAAAGCATTCAAACCAATGAAACAACATGGAGTTGTGGAAAACTACCTGAATAAAGGAATCAAGGCTTCAGCTTTCACTTAAAATGTCTAACCGTGGTTAGAAGGAAAAAAAATTCTTTTACGTCAGATCACACAATGTGGGACTAATGAGAAGATTTCAGACAGTGAAAACAATCACTGTAAAATGCGATCTGGATTTCTAAAGCACAGTGAGTAAGTATAGATATGTTCCTATCCTCCATAGCTAAAAATAGTTTCCCATCTCTCTAATTGTGTAAGGACTATTTAGTGTAAAGATCATTTAACCATTAGGAACGGCAGTCATGTGAGTTGATACACACGCAACTTTCACTGATTGCACTTATTCAGAGTTCCTTTGAGGGCTGTAAGAGTGTTTGCAGCCCACTCTGGAGATTTGAATTCTAGTGCAGTGTGTGTAATAGGTGCACCTGTAGAAATTGCAGAAGTATTTTATTTATTGGTCACTTATAAAAGATGTACATTACCATGATATGAATAGATCTATATATTCTAAAGGATTAGGGTCCTGGTATTGTTAGTGGTGGCTCACTGTAGCATTGTCATTTTTAAATGGGAACACGGTCCCATCTGCTATTGGCCACAGGAAAGCATTGTTGCTGCCTGCTCACACCTGAATTTCAGCTACTGTAGCTGATGTTGCAGTTGGTATTGAGACGAAACTGTACCCAAAGTATGTTTTTGTATGTTTTGCTGTGATTTTTTTTTCTTATCAGCTATTATTATTATCATAAACATGCATATTAGGTAAAGTATCCTGAAATTACCACCTGTGTCAGCCAAGCTTGGTAAGGATGAAGAAAGCCTTGTGCAAAGGCCTGTGCGGTGTGGTGAGAGGAAAAAATAAAAATCTAGACGGGATGAAGCCGTTGGGATTTTGTTGTTTAGAATACGGTGAACCTCGAGGAAGTCGTAGACGTGGGCGAGGAGGTTGTTCTGTCACTTTCTGGTTTTACCTGATAAAGACGACAGACTCCCTGGTGAATTAGAGATCGGTTTGCTTTGATGGTCCTCAACTCAACTTAATCTGCGTGTGACCGTTTCACCAATACCTCCGACATAATCATCTTCATCCAAAGGCACTGGCAAACTACACATAAGCTTATTTTTTGGGGTTCTTAAAAAAACATGTAACACGATATTTTCAGTTAAATAAAAAAAAAACACAGTTGAATAATATTCGTTTGATTGATTTTATCTTAAAGAGTGCATTCACTCCATCAACTGGAATGTTAGAATTCCCTGTTTGGGAAGAATTTAGCTACACACACATTTTCCATCTCGAAGTGTTAAGTACCCCCTACTGAGAGCTTTCAAGCTCCAATTCAGCTTCTGAAGGCTGGAGTGGTGAACTGGGATGAGTGATATTCAAATCAAAGCTGCCTGGGCGCAAAATGAAATGAGGTCTAGTAATTGACAGGAATTCATAACCAGGCCTACGAATCAAACACCCAGTGACATCCAGAAACCCCCACAATATGAACAGTGGATGATTGGGAATGTGTATACAGATATTTTTCTCTGCTCTAGACATGTGCGAGATGAAGAAGTGAGCTGTTGACTGTTTGACTTGCAGGCATTTAGCAAGTTGGAATTGACCTGGAACTTGTCAAGCAGGGTAAAATTGTGTGTAACATAATTGTTCACCATTTGTCAAGTTTATGCATTTACAGTAGGACTACAAGAATTTAAAATCCCCGAATATGTGTATATATGTATATGTTAATGGTTCTGTGACAGCTGTTGTTTGCTCAACATTAGTATGTAAACAATACATGGATAATAAAACATTACCAAAATTAATTAGTTGATTTACATGTGGTCAAAGTAGCATGTCGCATGACAAGGTTAAGTGGTATTAATGGATTCTGCACAACTAGGTCACTTCTGTACTGTAACATGTGGCTAATCTGCACAGTTTTAACCACTGTACTAGTAGTGACAGGCTACTGACACTACTGGTACAGTTTTTGTGGAAATGTGGGCTTACAGTCAAAAATACTTTGGAACTCAGTTATCTCCTTTTGGCATCAACTTAAATTTAAAGGGGCCTTTTGCATCAAAGTAATTTATACCCACAACAACATAAAGGGACTGAAGAAAGGATAAAATGCAGTGCAACGTGTCCTGCTGGGCTGTGTCCTTTGTGCTATAAGTATACACCTCTGAAAATGACCCATAATGCAGCAGAAGGCTCTGAGACTTATGGCTTTTTATAATTTGCTTCCTCATCATCGCTCACTTGTCTGGAAGGTTTACTGCTAACGTTATGTTCCAGCACCCCTGTAAGTATTTCAGTCAAGCAGGATGGTCTTTTCATTACATTTTAGTTGCTCTTAAGGGGTTTGTTTTCATTATTATTAGCCATTGTGAAAGTGAGACTTCACTGGAGCTTGGCACTGTTACTTTCTTTCAGAGAATCCATTCATCAGTGAAAGTGTGTGGCAGATTGATGGATAAGACTCTTTAGATAAAAATGTCTCTCAGAACAAGGAAGAGACAGATTTACAGATAAAGATACAGTTTTCTCTGAACATGAATTTTGCTGTCCAAGAGGCTCAGACTCTTCTGAAAACCCACTGTAGCTACCAGCATCATGCATCACTGAAAAAGAAGGTCATGTGTAGTTGAGGTTTTCACACACCCTGGAGTGAAATGTTCCAGATGGACTGCTCCAAAGTTCCTCTCTCCTCCACTGTATCAATTAGCTGCCATTAACAGTCCAGTGATCACCATGAATACAAGTCCGGTGAAGGTTTTATAGAGCTTCTGCCTCTACTGATGGATTCTGGATTTTCACTCATCCAAGTAAATGTACTTTTCTTAGATGGCTTAACAGTTGAGCGCCACCTATTGAGTATTTCTTTTTTTAGAGAAATTCTTCGTTCAAATAGGCTTGAGGTTATGCATTGAGATCATGACCACAGCCAGCTATGCTGCCAATGCGGCGTGCACTTCTTTAGCCTTATCTGAGCTAGAAAATTAATGTAGCGCTGAATATAGAGAAAAAAAAGGCATATATTTGACAACTTACAATGGATTGGAATGTGTGGTTGCGATATGGATTGAATTAATCCTAAATGTTGTTTTGTGTGTATCATTTATGGCACCAGTGCGGGTGCACATCATTGCTTAGGCCATTAAGCTATGCATGACAGGGTACATAAATTGAAGAAGTAACTCAGCAGGCATAATTTTACTCCTATTTAGCCCTTTTATTTATAGAGTGTAAGGAACATATTTTTAAGTGCCTGTATTTCATAATGTTCCCCATTTAGAACTTCCAGTGTGACCTTTGTTAAGTCAAAACAATGAACATTACTAAGTAAACTGGAATAAATACTCAAAAAGGTAACTTGTGCTTGTTGCTAATCCCTTTTACCCTTTGCTACAGGTAAATAATGAGTTAGTTTAAAGGATGAAGCATCAATTTTAATGTTTGTTCCAACATCTTTCAAGTATTGCATGTATTGTGTATGCCGAACCTTTCATGGGAAGTTACTAGAATAAGTGTTTCATGCTGTTGTTCTTGTGCTGATACGGTTTATTATTCTGGTAAAGCAAAAATGCTGCATGTTATTGATCTGCACACGTGGCAAAACAGAATCACATAATAGCTGTCAGTTAGACCCTGCTCCATGATGGTCGTTGGGGGTCACCAGGTGGGGGAAAACGACCCAGAATTCCTGCAGCCTGTAATCATCTTTATTAATGCTGCGTGAGCTGCTAGCAGAGAAAAAAACACATCTGTCCGAGGCGACTTATTGATTTCATAACAGGCAGAAAAGCCGGCGTTGAGGCTCGGCGGCGACACACCACGGGCGCCGTAACCGTGACGAGCTGGAACGTAGAAGAAAAGGATCTGAGCAGAAGCGTGAACTTCAATGATTCTCAATCTGCTAATGCTCCTTGGAAATGCAATTTCATACGGCTGTAATTGAAATTTAGTTTGTCACCACAATGGCAGGCCAACATCATTTACCAAGGTCTGTCCTCCCCGTGCCTGCAGGGATAAACCTGGTGCCTCCACATCAATGATGGTAGAAATGGGATTTTAATATTTTTCCATTGAGATGAAAACTGCTGTTTTAGGCTATAGGACCTCTGATTGACTTATTCAGTCTGTTGCAGCCCAGCATGAAAGTCTTCTTTTTTTTGTCTTTGTGACTCACATATTTTTTATATGATACCCAGAGGGGACTTCTATGTGGAGTTTGCATGTCGTCTCCATGTCCGTGTGAGTTCTCTCCGGGTAAAAAAAAACATGCATGTTGGATTAATTGGTCACTCAAAATGCATTTAGGAGTAAATATGAGAGTGTGTGTGGTTGTTGGTGTTTGTGTGGCCCTTGTGGGCTGGAGACCTGCCCAAGGTGTACCCCACCACTCTCCCTATCCCAGCTCCAATCCCTGTGATCTCACTAGGAAAAGGCGGTATAGGTAATGGATGGATGGACATATTCATGTAGAACAAAGAAAAAGAAAAGTCCTAATATAACCATCAGAGTCCATCTTCATGAATCTACATTAAGAGGTGCAGGCTTCATTCCCCATGAATCCCAGAGTGTGATGTAGAGGCAGCACCAGCACCGGCCCTAACTCCACGCTGGCAAGCTTGGACGCACTGCATGAAGAGGTTCATTACCTCTGCAAACACCCCCCCCCCCCCCCCCCCCCTCCCCCCATGCAGCTTTCCCAAACCTAGACTCACACAGGACTCATCTAGAATTAACGCTGCCGATTAAAAAGTAAGGGATTCCTCTTTATGACACGTGGTAGCTCAGTAAAAGTGTCCACTCAAAAGAATTAATGCTCACTTCGCGTTTGCCTTTTCCAATTACGACTCGGACTGCTTTGTTCCGAGTACTTGGTATGTTGGAATTTTTTTTAAAACTTTGTGCGAGGCTCACAGGAGCCCCACCCTGTAATTGGTGTCGTATTCTTCAGGGCTCAGTGACATTGTTTGCTCAGAAGGTTTTTTTTTCCACGGTCTAATTGAGAGCGGGGGCTCCTGTGTGCATTTGGTGAATCTAGGATGAGGCGTGTGGGTTCTTGACAGGTGGGCTCATAATGTCTGGCCCCTCAGGGGATACACAGACATGTGAAGTTGTTGCTGTAATTGCTCATGTGGTGAGGTGGTCTTCCCTTTTTTCTGCACTGGTCAGTAATGGATAGGAAGATTGGGAAGACTGAAAGATCTTTTTTTTTTTGTCTGTGCTGAAATAGTAACTTGATGGTGAAGTCAGTTTTTCCCATTTCGCGCTGCCTTATTGAAACAGTTCATTTTAGCGGATTTGATATTGGCTCCATTTGTTTAAACTCATCCATTTTGAACGTGGAGTCAATCCGTTTCATCATAAAATTTGATTTTCAGTATGTTTGTGAGGGAACAATCTGATGCAGGTGTTTGTTGCACGTATTGTACATACAGAGAAAAACAGTGGCAGGTTTTTTGCATGTGTCAGGTTGTTTTTCTGTATGTGATTTATGTTTACGAGTTTGTACAGTATATGTGTGATTTTGTGTGCTGTGCTTCAGCCCCAACACCTGGCGCCACCGTGATTGGTTTGGTGAGCCCCGAGGCCTTTCCATAGCTGATAGATGACACCCATCACAACCTGTCAGCAGGGACCCAGCCAACCAGAGACCGGCCCTCCTTTATCTTCACCCTCAGATTTTTATTGCAAAGATAGAGAGATGGCAAGTGCAACCACTCTGACTCAAGGCCTTACATGAATATAAAGATTTGCACAGCGTTGTTATTTCAACATTTAAACTCTGAACACCGTGTTTGTTTTTTATTACATGCTATATTTTCTCAGTGAAACTTTTAGTGGAGAAAAACAAAGCGGCAAAAAATGATAAATAAAGTAACCCTTCCGTTGCATCGGTGTCCATGCTGTTTTCAGCTGCTGAATGTAAATGAACATCACAGTGAATGTCAACGAGGAAGATAGGGTGTTTTTGTTGTTGTCCAGATGAAGTGTTTCAGTGGTGTCCAGGAACAGGCTGTCTTTTAGCACCACCAGAAACCTGCCATGTGTCTTCTCACCTGACTCTGTCGGCTCATGCAACCATTGGCAGCCATCTGCTGCTGTATCATTTTCCATGCTTTGAATCGTTGTCTTCCATCTACATTGTTTTTTTTATTCATTAGCAAAGAAGCTGGCGATGAAAGCAAAAAGCTAGATCGACCCTCTGGTGATACAAACTCATGTCCAGTGCGATAATTAGAAGAAGATTTTGGGTTGAGCATTTGGTAATAACGGTGTAGCAATAGCGTAGCTTAAAGCATGTGGTCAATGTGCCAACCAAAACACCATTTATTGACAAATCAAGTCTAATTTAATTCAGATACATACCTTCTGTCCCTGAGTCAGCACAGCAGTCAATCTCTGATATGCTCCTAGATTAGACGGAATATGTAATGCATATAATAGTGGTCAGAAGCACATGTTCCTAAAAAACAGGAGAAAAGAAACAGGTTCTAAACTGCATCATGTCTGCTGTAATATTAATGAGGCACATTGATGCCATAAAATCTCAACTTATCACAAGTTTTTTTTGTGGAGGACAACTTTAACAACTGATTAACAGATACTGTAGCTGTTTTAAAGCTACTTTTCTCTCCTTGGATATTGGTGCCCTGAGCGCATTTAATGTTATATTTCTTATCAGCAAACTCACTCAAGCAGACACACTCTGCCCAGTAATGTAGATCAACTCTGCTCAAGCTCTCACATGTTAATGGATTAACCAGGGTGCCCTGGATGAGGTTTGACAAAGTGCCGGCTCAGGGCAGCATGGCTTTCCTCGTGCCTGATAATAATTGATGGATGACTGCGATGCCGGACACTGACAGCCTGGTTGCCTGGCCTTTACCCCCTGCCAGCTCAACCCCTACATGTGTGAAATAGCCAATTACTCTGACGCCCATTGAAAGTAATAGACTGATGAGCAAATGGCTACTGTGGGACATAGGAAAAGCTTGTAGATAGAGGAAGAATAAGATAAAGTTCCCTGAACAGCTGCCACCATCCCAGCTGGGACTGCTGACTACTAAGGACTCACGAAAAGTAAGGGTCAGCTAAGTATTTTGAACCTCCAAACGCAGTGTCCCCTGGCTGTATTGACTCGAAGTTTATGATCCATGACACAATCGTGTTATACAGGAGCTAATTTACAGAAATAAATCCTCCTGTTAGAGGCTGTTAAATGGCTAATGGAAGCAGCAGCCATACATTCTCAGGGCAGCATTAAACACCATTTTTGCAGGGGTATGGAAAGTCATACGCTGCACAGCGAGCCAACACTAGCCAGCAGAAGATTATTGACAGAGCAATCCGTCTTTATCAAAGACGGAGAACAATTCCAATCTGTTTCCTCAAATCGCATTATCAGAGGCCATATACGACTGCATCTAAATATAAACAGGAGGTGTACATATGAAGGTTGAGTTGGGGGATGAGAGGGGGAGTTCCTCTACAGTAAAGCATTGCAGACAGAAGGGTGGGCAGTCTCTCTTCATAATTGGACAGGTTATTTTTGCACAATGCTGACATCTTGGGCTTCTTGCTGACACGTGTAGCTATATTTCTTTCAAATATTCGGTGTAATTCTCTGACCATCTCTTCACGTCACCTCCATGATAAGCCTTCGCACACATATCTGCCATCCCTTCATCTCCATCTCCTGCTTACCCCCCATTCATCTGCCCTCTGACTCCCTCTTTCATTTATTCTTACTCTCTCCATCTTCTCTCTGGTTCTCCCTCGTCTATTGTTTGCTTTGCAGCATTTTTTTGCTCTGCCGCTACTCATACAAAGCGTAATTGACTGATGTTTTGGTGCGTCTTACTTTGAATGAAGACACTGATTGGACGGGCTTTTTCTCTTTGTAACCAAAGCCATTCATTTTGTGCTAATCCAATTTCAGATGGACTCCCTCTCTAATCTATTGATGCTTCAGTTGGAGACAAACCAAAATTGGATCCGGACATGGTTGTAACGCAATGTCTTTTAGTTTTCTTGTTGATTTATCTCACAATTTATTAATCATTACACGAACTAGTCACTGTGAATATATATTGGCATGACAGCTCTGTCATTTTTCCTTCATGATATTCCGGTCAGATGAGACTTTACTGAGCAAATGCTCAGTAAAGCAAAATTCTTGTTGTCAGTTTGAGTCTAACTGAATCCCAAAAGGATGTGCTGTTACCACCACTTATGGTTCAAAGACAAACTTCTGGTGCCCTTGGCTTATGTCTGACACCATGGTGTTTTTGTCAGGGGGGTGGGTCTTGGAGGGAGGACTCAGTCGCGGAATGAGGGGAACAAGGTTTATTGAACAAAAACAGGGTGAATGTCCAGACAAAGTACAAAACAAAGCTGTGGCAAACTGTGGGCAAAGTAACAAAGCAATGAGCAAACAATACTGTGGCAAAAACTATGACTTGACAAAGTAACAAAATAAAGATAAACAAGACTATGACAAAACGTGACTATGACTGTGGCAGAACTACGACGAAAACAAACCTGGCGTGGGGGGTGATGACGGACGAAAGGACAAGAGACAAGGCAAGCAGACAAGAACGACCCCGCACCAGACAAGGGGAAACGAGGACTATTTAAACACATGAGGGAGGGAAACCCCAGGTGTACACAATAGGTAATCAAGACAAGACATTCCCCCAGACGTGACAGTTTTGGGTCCTCCGCTGCCTTACAGAAGCCAATAGTGGTGAATAATGTGTAATGGATAACCAAACTCGATGAGTAGTGCACATGCTTGTGAAGGATGTTGTAAAATTTAGGCTTAAGGTATCTGATCTTGCTTTGCAGCAATATTCATCACCCATAAATTCTGCTATGTAAGAGTACAGCATTAGTCTACTGGATGTGACCGAGCCTGCTTAGTTAAATATATTTTTGAATATCTAAACATCTTGCGTCTAGATCACTTCAGAAATTGAATTTTCATGTAATATTGTCATGTTTGGACGAGAGCACTGTCCGACTAGAGTAAAAAACAACATTTCTGCGCATTAGCAGAAGTACAGTAAGGTAATGCTGCAGATTGTGATGGCCTCCTGGCATTATTTGGTGGTAGTGCACATCTATTACTATGGAGTGATTGACATGGGCAATGGGGTCTAGGATTGGAGATGGCTGAGCAAAGCATTGGTGTGTGGGAGAGTTGTGTTCCCTTCATTAGACAGGCCAGGGAATGCCCTGTTGACCCCACACTGACCCCGCCAACACAATTACAAACCACAGGCCTGGTGCCGGTTATTGATGCCCATTACTGACATGAGCAGCTGCTCTGGGTTACGTTCTCTCTCATAATGCGAGCTGCCGTGTATCGGACTCACTGGACTATGGAAACCACATGTGTCCCTGGAACTGAATGATCAAGATTGTTTAAAGGGAAAACTGACATTGTGTGATATACATTTTGTACCCGTGACCAACAGATTAAAATACAGCCTTACTTTTTGAATATATTTAAGACAATAATGAATGCATTAATAATGTAAACCATTATTACTATACTATATAACCAATAAAAATGACCCTAACCCTTTGAGAGCAATGAACTCCACCTCACAGTTTTGAGGAATTTGCTTTCTTTAGCCACGCTCCTTCTCAGCAGCATGAATCCTGAAATGTAACTGATAATCTTTTCATAAATTAAGCTAAAGGACAATATATGCAATGCAAAAATACCACTTCAACTAAAATCAACATTAACAAATTAGTTATGCTAATATGAACCTAAATGACATTAAAGCTGGAGTTAAGTCTTGAAAGTGAACTCAGTCCAAAGTGGTTTTAAATGTCCATGAGAAACTGATGGACGCAAATACTTTTTTAATAAGCTTGTGATAACCTGACACAGATGACTAGTTGCTATTTTTCTTGCCTGTATTTATGTAATTATATAATTATTTCTAGAATTTTTTACACACTCTGTTTATGACATTGAAATCAACCCGAAAGAGCATTTTGGCCTCCTGTCATTCTGGCAAACCACAGCATTTGTGGGCTACATTAAGTTTGAATTGTGAGTGCAGAAATCAGCCGTCATTAGGACAGACTGAGTTTGTTTTGTCCTTCCAACAAACCAAAACCCAGATTCATTCAATTTGTAGAGATGAACGAAACAACAACAGAGCGTAACAATTTTTTTGCATTTAAAAAGCTGAAACTTAAACACACATTAGGGAAAGACAGATCTTTCTGGGGGTTTTTTTCTACATGAGCTATAAGGACTGTTTGAAAGGCAGATTGAATTGGTGTGTGATATAAGACAGACCGTAGCACCTGTTTTATGGCAGAGGATAATTTCGAAATGGTAAAAGAGCTTTTTCTTATGATATAAACCTCCATCAGCTTGAGCTTGGGTGTGTGTGTGTGTGTGTGTGTGTGTTTAGCGTGCTCCTCCAATGTACCTTGTTGTTCTTCTTGTGATGTAATATCCTCGGTTATGATTCTGGTGTAACTGTGAACAAACAAAAACAACCGGCAGCTTTTTCCCCTTTCATCTTCTCATTCCTCCTTCGGCAAGTTGGCAGGAAGCCAGAGTTCAGCCTATCGATTTCCTCCACCTTTTCTTATAAAAATGAAAACTGAAATTGTCCTCCCCGCCCCCCCCATCTCACACTTTGCAGGTTATAGCTCTTGATAAACTTTGCAAGCCTGCAATTTATATAATACTTCTCCGTCTGAGCCCCAGGGGGAGCTGATGGGGATTATCCACACACAATCTTGTTTTTGTTGTAACTGGCTTGGTGCCACTATACCTGCCTGGATAGCATGTTGGCAGCACCTCTGCATTTTCTTATGGCTCTTGATTTCAAATTGACTCAAGGAATCCCTGCATGCAAGCTCTCGGTGGCAGTGGTGGGAAGGCACTGTTAATGAGCCTTTGTCCCTGCTCGGCGATGGAGGAGGCACTGCTCTGGGAAAGCTGCCCTCATGATTTGTAAATTATGGTTAATTAGATAGATGAAAGGGGTCACCGACAATGATAAAGTCAAGGGAACCACTGAATGATGGAAGTATCAGCTGATGTTATTAAATGAAGAGTCCTCAGAAAAGCACGGGCACCGTAGCAGTCTTTAATAGATGGTAATTAAGAGCTATTAAAAATGACCAGACAAAGGCAAATTTGTGCTAAGCTTTCGTTCAATCTGTGGAACCACTCTTGTCTACATGGTAAATGGGGATCGGTTAACCCTTCTGTGGACGTTCCAGTAATGTGAGAAGAGGATTAAGTGGCTGCCCTGAATGATCTCCTGACCCCGCCCCCCCCCACCCCATCCAGTTTCATGGCCAGAGCGTCAGTCTCGTCCATCCAATCAAACGGAGATTGTTAGGAGGAAATGTAGGAAGACAAGAGCTTGATAATGTGGGTGGAGGAGACGGGAGGATGAATCACAAACAGGGCTCGCACTGAAAAGATAAGATCCATATCAAGGAGGGCATGCAGCCCATCTATCTCCACCATCAGACGCTCACCTCTTATCCGACTTCTATTTATCTCCCAGCAACATGCAGCCAGTTGCAAAAGAAGAAACACATTCGGTATAATTCCAGGTTTATCTCAACAATGGGGTTCAGTTTTGAGCAGTTGCATCCAACTAAATTTATTTTGGACATCTCAAGGAGACTCCTGGTGTGGTGTGTCCTGCTGTGTACAGAGTTCTCCCTCTGCCCGCCGTAGCTTTCAGCAGGTGTGCGAGCAGCCAGCTTCCCGGGTTGGCTGGAACTGACCTTCTTTGCTCCATCACTGGGCAATTAGTCCACAAAATGGCTGACTGTAAATCTCCTGCTGGAACAGTTTGGCAGGGCCACCCTGAGGTGAGCTCCACAATGAGGAATTAAATGCGCGGTCTTAGCTAACAGCAGTTTTATGATGTGAGGAATGGAACAGGGTGAGGACAGGGGCAAGGATGCTCCTCTAGTATCCCTGACAGAGCCGTGTTTTCGCGCTGTTGTGTTTTTTTTGAGATACGAGTCCTCGCCATTTATATAGGAAATGTTCCATATAATGAGGTTCATTATAAATGTGTCAGCACACAACAGACGGGAATTGTTTAGCCAAGGTAAGTTAATCTGAAGTAAAGACAGAAATCTGGCTGCGTGGCAGAGCATTTTCCACCAGTCTCGTGCACATTCTGTGCACTAATTTGTTTTAGTTATTAATTATCTGGTCTTTTAACCCATTCTTCTTACACCGAGTCTGATTTTATTTGAATTAAAGCTGACATTTTTTCATTACTTTTTGTTGCCTTTCTTTCCACATAAAAAAGGAATATATATCAAAATATATTTTTGTAGTGGGTTTGTCAGTTTAAAAAAAAAGAAGAAAAAAAGTGCAATTTCATAGAGAGCGATTCTGTGCAACCCGCCTTAGAACCGGTGCTGAGTGGCTGTGGGGAGGAAAAACAAAATGGATGGCATCTGCTTCCTCTTGTTAAGGTGAGGAGGCAGCAGGAGATAAAAGAAGAGCAGAAAGAAACAAGCAGAGCCAGAGAGGCCTGTAGAAAGTTTCACAGAGAGTGGTTGATTTTCATAAATCTAGAAAATATGGTTAGATGAAAAGGAATCTAAAGTTCAAGCCTTCTAGCCACATTAAAGGAAGCTCAGATTGTTCTACATATTATGGATGCAGAAAAATGTTGTGACATGTTGGCATGTGTGTGAATCAGATGTTGCTGGTATTTAAATGTCACTATAAGAACTATAATATACATACCATTACAGTCATAGATGTATTTCTTTTTCCCTAGTTTATGAATTGCTAGTAAATCATTTGATGTACCAATGAAGGCTGTGGGATTTTGAACAATATATTTTTTTGAAAAAAGTGTACGGAATTAGGATTGGTTGGGAAGTTTTAGGAAGCTGAAGATTGGGAGCTTTTTTCCTATTTCTTCATCACATATTCCTCGCACTTTCCTCCCAAACGTGCAGGCTCTGCTGTGTGTTGAAAAGCTTTCACCGAGAAAAATGCAGTTGGCTC
Organism: Menidia menidia; assembly: GCA_907169785.1. Classification (NCBI taxonomy): domain Eukaryota; kingdom Metazoa; phylum Chordata; class Actinopteri; order Atheriniformes; family Atherinopsidae; genus Menidia; species Menidia menidia. The sequence continues at coordinate 5,532,657 of CAJRST010022223.1, read as the reverse complement.
GGGAGCACAAGGACGGCTGACGAAAACACACTTTACAGGAGGCCTTCTCAAGTTTTGAGTGCTATTTTAACAAACTCACTGTGACACCATATTTCCTAGGGGCTTGATGGTCTGTCTCTCCCTATCTTTGCCTGTCTTTTTCTATAGAAAAATATCAGTTGAGCCTTCACTTGTACTGACTTCAAATCTCTTAATAAGTGCTCTCTTAAAAAATCCTGTGCAATAACTTTTGCATAAACCTTACAGATGCCTAACTCATAATCAATTTAACTACTGTCTTAGTGAAATGTCTCCTATCTATCTTTTGGAACATGCACATTTCATCTGAGATGTTTTTGATGCTTTGTTTTTATGTCTCTGTTTTGATCTGTGGTCTCAACTTTAAAAGACTGAACAGCAGTCATATACACCACATACAGAGGAATGCATCTCGATCTATAGGACCTCTCAAACTATGCATTAGTTCTAGCAGTGCAATTTTGCAACATGCAGCCTCTCTTGTCTGATTTCTCAAGTGGGGGAAAATGGAAAACATCAGGCCAGCACATCCAGTGGGCAAAAACTAGATGGCTTCAACAGACCAGAGAGTGCAATAAGCCCACTGTTGTGTGGGGGGGGGTCTGACAGATAGTGTTGCCTCTTTCCTCATAACCATTGGCTGATTTGTGAATATTGTTCACCTTTGGTTTAATCTGCCGTGTGCTGTGAGGCAGAAACTATTCCCAGAGGGCTGCTGGAGGGGGGGGCACTAATTCATCTCCAGTGTATTAACAGTGCCTTGGCCGGAGAGCACACCCTGACCTTCTCTTTACCCAACTAAACAAAAGACACGTTGACCTGTATCAGACCCAAACCTTGAGATTGACTCCATTCAAGGGTGATCCCGGCAGTCGGAGGGCACCTCGGAGGTGTTTATGACTCACGCCTGCACAGCCGTGCTCCCCTGTGGACATTTACTCCGGGATACACAGTCGGTTATTTCCTCACGTGTCGACACGTAAAGGGTCACCCTTGGACTTCCAACACAGCAATATCTGTCCAACACCGTCTGACTTCTCCAGGATATGTTGGAGAACGATTCTATTTGTGGGAGGGGGTGTTACATCCTGTGATACTGCAGAATTTTTGTCTCACACGAGGGGTCAGGATGCCCTACAGCTATTCAAGGTCTATCAAGCATAACCGACAAATCAATGAAATGCTACATCTATGATGTATGATCTCATTAACCAGCTGCTACAGAGAAATACAGCCTCATATGATTATGCGGTATTTTTTGGGTGTGCAGTGTAGACTCAGAGCTCTGACTTTATTGCCTGTTGACCATGTTTTGCTCACCTCAATCAATGCAATTGCAAAATGCTTTGTTGCTGCAGTTGCATGGAACACAGAAGTACAGACATTTACTGCTTATTTAAAAGTTTGTGTCAAAGTAAAACTTTCTGTGCTTTTGAGCTGTTTTCTAAAATGTATTTTTCATTCCTATTTTATAACTTCTTAAAAAGGGTTGGTGGTATTGGGTTTTGGGGAGCAGTTAGCTGTTTTAGTTTTTTCATGGTTCCTGGTTTTTATGATGCAAAGGACCTCTCATACACTCTGTCAAACAGCTGTGGTTGTCATGGTGATAAGCAAAACTTGAGAAACAGCCATCCTGGAGGACTTCCCACAGATGTCAATACATGATCAACTGACATTCAATATTTTGGCGTTAATTGAAATCATAAAATCAATCTTACTCTGTTAGGACGTAGCGTGCTTCAGAAACTGAGAGATGGTGATTTTTTTCTTGTATCTGTTTTGCTTGCTCAAGCATACAAACCAAAAAAGATGTTCTCCCTTCAAACATCTACAGTCACCGGCAGGGAAAACTCTGCCTGACAATTTATAGCATGGCCTTTTTAGTGTGTTCTGGTAAAAAGCAGCAATGTCAAATCTCAATTTCATATTCTGACTGTAATCATGTGAAATATTTACTTCATTTGATACTCTTTGATCAAGATCAAATCCTTGGATTTGAACCCCCTCCTCTTTCTTCTGTCAGAGATAATGGAGGGGCCAAACAATCAGAGAATTCAGTGGTTTATGAAATTGCTTTTCTCATAAAAAATACATCAACTCAATTTTGATCCGAGTGTCCTGAAACAAAGATGAACCTCATTAACTTTATAAAACATAGCAGAGTGGGATTTGTGGATGTATTCCTCAACCGTGATCCTTGTTTGCATTTCATTTCTTGAAAGGCATTTTTTTTTGGGAGACAATATCTCTCATGCAACAGCTGAAGAGAAAGCGGTGAGACTGAAATCAGCAAGAGAGCTTGAGTCATGATGACAATGGTTATAGAGAGTCAGAGGTTTTATGATGCATCACTCAATGTGTTTAAGTCATGTTTTCTTGTGTAATTACATGACACGACCAGTGTTTGAATTAGTGACCAGCCAATCATTCTTAACCTACACTTAAATAAGTGCATGTAGGTTTGGTTTCTGAAATGCTTGAAAATGATGGGTTGTGTCTTTTAAAGTTGTTCCATTGATTTTTTGGGGTTGTTTGGTAGCTTTGTAGTAATGTCCTCTAAGATTTTTGTCTAATTTGCGAACTGATGAGTTAAACTGTGTGAGCTGTGATGTTTGAAATGAGGTGCGTTTTAAAAAAAAATTCTAATCATAATCAGTAAGTACTGGGTTCTTATCATCTCTCAGTAAAGTCGTTGCTGAAATCTCATCTTGAAACCCAACATGGGTAAAAATGATAGAGTTCTCAGATTAATTCTGTATGTTCCTCTGGTTTGCCTTCATAATGTGAGTACACATGGCATGAACGTGTGAGCTGAATTTAAAGACCTTTACAATATTAAGGCACTTGATTTTGTATTAATGGGTGGTGTCATTTGTGGAAGCCATCACTGAAACACTCCCCATCAGGCTCTATCTGATGGAGTCCCCTAAACTGCCTGGCCAACACACCAGCATGCAGCACAGCGTGGTAAATTCACACACATCTCCCTCTCTTCCCATTCGGTTGCAGTCTGCTCTTGTTTTCTTATCAGGACCACAGAAAATAAGATTCCTGCCCCCTGGGTATCATCATAATTCCGCACTAATCTATGCAGTGAAAAATAAGCATGTTATCCGTCTGTAGGTCTGTTATTACCACTAGCTCTTCGGCACTGCAGTTTAGGTGAAGGTTTAAAACGGATCCTTAGACATAATGCCGACTTTGTACCACCTGGCACAGCAAGAAACAAAAGTCACCAAAAAAGAGATGAATAAATAAGAAAGATCTGCATATGGGAAATTAAAGGGTACACACCTATCAGGCCAGCTGAATCTCTTGGAAGAACACAATGAGCACACACGCTAATTATATAGTACCAAAAAAAGCACAGGTGGTGGTTTGCTGCTGCATTACTGAACAAGTACAAGTTAATGTCATGCTGTCAAAATCGCACCATATTTCTTAAGATCTTATCATTTTTCTCCTCAAAGCAATTTGAATGAATCTTAATGTTATTGTTACTTTTAGATTGTAGATTTTCTTTTTCTTATCTTATCTTTTTTACCTTTGCTAGCTGTTTGCTCACTTTGTCGTGCGTTGGTGAGGAAGAAAATATAACATAGTTAGATGACAAAGCCTAGATATCAAAGTTAGGTAATTTCCATTTCTGTGACAATTATTTAAAATAGATTTACAATAGGTAAATTGTCTTTTGGGGATCTGTAAGGTCGCTGACTAAGCACAGCTCCAACCCTCACATGCTTTGTACAAAATCTCGACCTCTATCTTGGGAATGCAGATTTGTCACGGAAAGCATTGATGTGCTTTTGTGACTTTGTGTCAAAATGACACTGGGGACAAATGTCAGGACGCTGCTATTGTGTTCCTAAAATTAGATAACCTGTTAGTGACATTGCCTCCAAAGGCACTTGATAGGACAAAATCAGAGGGTGCAGGTTTTTCTCTTAATGCTACAATCAGCATAAGACTTGAATAGCCGGAGCAGAGCACATTGGTATGGACTCTAACCTGTGTGCCCTCTGAGCTGATTGTCTGTATAGATCGCAGCTTTCTCTTCAGGAGCACAAAACTTTCATCTACAATCAAAGGTGTATTGAATGTGCATTGATGAAAACTCACCCAGCAGTGCTCATAGGCTGAAATCAATGGCGATTCTGTTGTTCGCGTTTGCTACCACATGACAGCCAGAATTGCCAATTTAAGCTCTGAGGACAAAACAACCCTGTAATTTTTATCCTAAATGTACTTGAAAATAAATAAACTTAGACATTTAAATGAATATATTTAAAGTTTACATTTCTCCATCCACCAATTTTGGCTCTGCATATAGAGGGAAATGACAACATTTCTGCTCTCCCAAGCCATTAGAAGATTGTCTCTGCCACAGTCCTGTCCTCCTTGAAGAATTAAACCCAAAATGTTATTTGCCATCCAAGGATGTCTCAACTCTTGTTACTGTTTGTGTTCTGAAACAGTGAACGCTTTCTGCCCAGAGCACACACATGGATTGTAGCTATATAACCATAAGGCGCCATAAGGATCATCAGGAATAGCTCATCTGTCTCTGTTAGTTCAACAGATTCATGACAGACTTAACGGCCAGCTTTTTTTTTAATGCTTGAGCGCCTGTGAATGCATCTGGAAGTATAACTGTTCATCTAGGAGTAGGGGGGGATTTTACCAACCGCTGAGGCTCAGCATAAGGAAGCAAACATCTTCCTTTTTAATTCCACCAGAGCAGCGGGGGGGCAGGTGCAGCCACAGCGCCGGATGTCCAGAGGGGGTGCTGGGGTCACCGTGTGATGGGGTTGTGAGCATTTCCGTGGCAGTAGTTGGCGTGAGCCACACACTCTGCTGCCTTAGGTTGAATGCCGATGAAAACAGACAGTAGTATCCAGCAGAGAAGGTGGTGAAAAAAACTGCTTGTGTTACCTTTACTGCTGCCCTCATTCCATCCTGTTCCAGGAACTTAAAGCATCAAGTTGAGTGTTTCCTCTCTGAAAAGTGTGTATGGTTCACACTTGAATTGGCTATATCATTTTGAAGTAATAAGATTTCCTAAAGGATCAAGCAGAGGAAAGTGCACACAATGAAAATGTAACCCTAGTTAGGGCTTAGTGTTTACATGTAATTGTAGACAGTTATTGAATGAAATGAAAGGGGGAGACGGTGATTAGAAGGGATGGATGGTGGTGTTTCTTTACTGCTGTATGACAGCCCAACAGCCAAAGTCATGGCTCAAACGTGTTTCGAACAGAGCCGCATCAAAAGAAAGGAGAAATTCTAACACACAGATGGGTGTCAAAAACCACACTTTAAGTTACTAATAGCATATTAAATGAAATACTATTAATTTAAATAATAAAATACTTTATCACTTCATTTTTCAGTCAAGAGTTGCTATAGTATGAGTTTGAATACGTAATTTTTCTATTTTTGATATCTGTGATAGTGGCTCTGAATTAAGAAAATAAAGAAACAATCAAATCAAAATCCTAAAATTACTGTCTTAACTCAACTTTATTTGCATCATCATTGCATTTTTTTTTTGGGGAACAAATTATCTTGTTCTGAAGTTGTCTATAACGAGGTAAACCAGTCTCTCCAAATGTAAGCATCTTTGTTAAAAGGCATATGCCTGTGTAATTGACAACCTAAAATGTGACACTGATATGCTCACCTATTGTGTGCAGATCCTGGAATGGACTGGCAGATCCATTACACGTCCAGCCATGATATCATGTTTGACTCAACGCTAATACCAATCATGTTTTTCACACTGACACCAACCACAGCTCTCCTGTCAGAGAGCTGTAGGAAGAAGATACGTCTATTCTACATTATCCCGATGCTACAGATTTAATTTCCTCTTCCACTGTCCTGCATTTTGTCTCCCTGGCTTAGCCAGCACTTGGCATGTGTCACCTAAATGATTCAACATCAGTTTAAGAAAAACCTGGAGCGTGCTGTCTGATTTGGGCTTTGCTGGAGCAGGTTGTTGAGAGGACACAGGACATCTGCATTGTGTGCTCTGTTACGGTTCTGTCATATGCTGCTTTGCATAGAAATATAGGTGGAGGTGTAAGATCTCAGTGGATACACTTTTTAAACTTTCAAAACATAGTGGAAAGGAAATTCCATGTTGTTTACTTTTCATTGCTTACCAGGTTTTGTGAGAGTGTATGTTCGCATAATATAAAGCCAAACTGTATGGAACCCCTGTGTACACATTGGTCGTGCCGTTACTATGCACGTCATTATCTCAGCAAACACGGTGGGATTATGAGACGTGTGTAGGTTACGGTGTCAAATAACAGAGTAATGTAAAGGTTTGAAAGTGTAGCCTTCAACCCGTTTTGTGGATACACGATCCGTTTAAAAACCCCAATGAGGCCACGAATTAGAAAAAGCAGTTGGCTTAAAAAGCCCCCTCGCTTGAATTATAATGCAAGATATCCTTTTGTTGGGCTATTTTTAGCCATGGTCGTGTTCCCACATGAATTAAAGATTCACACCTCTTTAATAATTTAGAGCCATTGAGACAGATATTTTGGTTGGCTTCCCACGGTCCGGTGTGGCTGGCTTTGAAGCACCCACCTGTGCATCACTGACCGCATGCTGGACCGGCTCCTGTCCAAGCTGTCAGGAGAGAAGCTGGCTGCCATGATGATCCATTCATAAAGGGGCCCTCATTTAATTACTCTCAAATCAGGTCACATGGGTACCCCAGGAGAAAAAGCTGCTTTGTGGAGGCAGGATGCGATCAGATCTGAGCCACGCATCAAATCACAAACTGCTCTCTGATCCCCACGGCTGTCCGTTCACGTGAACGGGATTTCAATCTTCAGTGCTCACACCAAAGAGATTTCCACCCACCCGGTGTGTCAGAGCTGGCCTAATAAACCTGTTTATGTTTAAACACTTTGGGGACACTTAATATTCCTGACAGACGTTACCGCAGACGAGTAATCACAGCAATAACTCCCTCTTATTAAATCTCCAGCCCTTTCTTGTTTGTTTTCTGGTTGTTGTTGGCATACATGCAAAGGCTGGAATACCGATATTTTCTCTGCCTGTATATGATCCCTTCTTTTCTGACCCAAATTTTGCATCGATTCTCTACTTGTGAAAATGACTTTCTTTAACATTTCGCGTAAAAAGTCATTCCTCACAATATAAGTTGATAGCAGTCACACATGTCTGGAAAAACGGACAGTGGGAGAAAAAAAAAGAAATTCACCTTCTTTAAGGTTCACGTGTAATGCACGTCAGCCTGTTGAACCGCACACAGCTGACTATCGAACGGGTGCAAGTTTCAAGTGCTGCGTGGAGGTCTGCGGGATTAATCCCGAGACAGGAAATCAATAGAAATGCAATTTGTTGTGAATTGTTATGAGTTTATATTCTACAATTGCAATGCCTTGAACAGCTGTGTTCTCATTGTCCTTACTCGAGTTTAGTGTATGCCCGGTGGATGAGCGAGACAGAAGAAGAAAAGCCTATGAGAGATCTAGACAGGCATGTCTGAGGGCACAATCCAAGTAACACATTTGGCTTAAGGTTATGCCTCCAGGTTTAAGGTGAGTTTAGATATCAGTCTGTGGGGAATGCAATAAAAAAAAAAAAAACTCTGAATATAACCAGCACTCTGAGGTTAAATCTCTTTTCTAGTCCGTGTGACGCGAGGCCCTTAACTGAGAGCATGAACACAGCTGAGGAGCTACTTCTACCCGAGCAGGCGAGCCGCAGACCTGATGATATACGACAGCCGGACAGGAGGGGAGAATAACGGTTGGGAAGTCAAGAGGACACGAGAAGGAGACAGGGTAACCGTTTATCAATATGAAATACAGAGTTAATACACAATAGCTCCTTTCAATTTCTATATAAATGCTAAACAACACATATTATTAGGTTTCTTTCCATCGCTGACATCAATCAAAACTTCCATAGTGTCAAGGAACACACAGGAAGACAAATTATACAACTGGTAGAGCCTCACCGCATTAGAAAGTAAGCAGTTTTATTGAATGTGAGTTTAATGTGCAAATCTTGCCCTGGGGTTACTCTGGGAATGCAATCTCAGGTAAATTCACCTTGTCACAGTGTAAACTCGGGGTCCATAAAGCACTTTGAAAAACCCCTTTATCAGACTAAATGCTCTCCTGAAAGAGCATCCTTCAATCTGCATGTCCCGTGGAGGCGCTGCTTGACCGTCGGCTGCTGGATCTGTCTCGCTCCACAGATGATGAGAGAGGTCATTTGAGTGACCGATGAGCGTCTTAACCTTTAGGGTTCTTGAGGTGCATCACATAAGCGGTTCCAGTCCTAAAAGTATAGATTTTTCGGTGTAACGTTCGGAGCGTGCGCGTCACCCTTGGCGGTTTGCATTTTCCATCTTTGCTGACTGTAGGCAGTCACTAGATGGACATTGCTTCTTGCTCACTCACACTTCACCGCCTCGGATCCTTGAGATGCAATTTCTGAAGACAGCCTGCGAGTCGCATTTTCTCTGTGGTTCCATTGTACCACAGGCAAACAGCGCCTCTGTTCATCAACTGCGGTATTATGTCTCCAGCTCCGCACTCGCCCAACAAGACTCTTTGATGTCAAATTGACACTTTAGTGAACAGCACTTCATGGATTTCACATTGCCTGGCAACTGCGGAAAAAATCCACTCCTTGTGGATTCTCCGTTCCGAGGAGCAGTTTAGATGCTAAGGGAGGAAGGCCGGTGGATGGCATTAATCATAATAGTTATGTTGCTTTCTGTTTGGCTTGCCTCCAGGCGGCAGAGCAAAATTAAAGCCCAGAAAATCGGATTACGGAGTCCCTTAGGGGCGGGATGCCCATTGGCCAGCTGATGAGCGCTCATCCACTCCTGGACGTGCCCAGCACCGTCAGCCCCGGCGTTTGGCCGGGAGGCCAATTTGTTAACAGTTATTGCTCGTTAGTGTTGCTTCCTGCTCATGAAAGGGGGTTCCAGAGCGGAGACAATAACCAAGGTCTATTGTCTCACAATTATCACAGTTTGAAGGACTGCGGCGGTTGATGTATTGTCTCTCCGTTCTCTGGCTTTGCTGATTGGCAATTTGCTCTGAGGATGCCCATTATCGACATCACCTGTGGTGCCTTTAGTTATAAATATGCCAGAAATGTTTTGCTCCTCCCAAGTTGATTGCTTGCCTTCTTATTTGACTTTAAAAGAAGATGTACGCTGTAACATTGAGATAAGAAGCTATATTTTTTTCAAAATTAATATCAATGTTGTGATTTGAGGGCGTTTAAGGCTCATAACACAGATTCTCTTCATGGTAAGAGAATAAGGCTTTTGGTGACTTAATTCCTCATTATTTTTGTCAGCAATTTGCTACAAAATGCTTTTTGGAGCACGTAGAAGCATTCTTATATTTGTATAATACATGTTTAATATATTAAACTATATTTTTGTTCAATCATAACTTCTTTTTTTTACTGAATTCTCAGACACACAAACCAGAGTGCGCTGCCTCTGTCCACACAAAGGACCTTATTGTGTAAATGCACCTCGGTTTTAATTCCAGCAGCCGCGCCGTCCCGGCATTCCCCTCCCTCCGTTTCCGACTCCTCCTCCTGCCCCCGCCTCCCTCATGAATATCCCGGTGGTCTCCCCTCATAATTCATGAGCTGTTATCGGCGTATAGTCATGTGCGGCCAGACCGAGGAGGGAAAAAAAAAAAAAAGGGGGGGAGTGTCTCAGTGAACGGGAGAGTCACAACTCCGGCGTGTGAGCGCTCGCGTGTGCGTGTGTGTGTGTGTGTGTGTGTTTGTGTGTGTGTTTGGCTGAACTAGAGAGGGGAGAGAGAGGGGAGACATCCCGGCTGATGCTGAAGCTGCTGCCTCACTCAGCACATCTGAAAAGCCAGCGTCTCTACACTCAGCAGGAGCTTTGTGTGTTCCCCCTCTGAGTCCCACCGTCTGAGCGTGTGAATGGGATGAGAGATGCTGGATAAGGAGTGACTGATGAGAACCAGTGCTCCGGTGTGGAGGGTGACCCCCCTGTGTCCGTACCACCACCACCACCGCCGCCGCTCGGGGAGATTTGGACGCCCGGTGTTTCCACGACGACTATAATGGGCTGCAATCTGTGCACTTTACAGAAGCGAGAGGAACACTACAAGCTGCTGTACGAGATTGCACAGGTGAGCGTCCGGCAAGCTCTGACTCTTGGCATCGATCATGCGTGAGCTGTTTTTATTTATTTATATATTTTTCATTTTATGCATGCCGAGAAAGCGACCGGAGCTTTGTCGGGAGTATTTTGAAGGGGGAGATGATGGAAAAAGGTAGGAATGAGGGATTAATGTGCAGAACGAAAGTGAGTCTGAATAATGGAGTGTGGGGGGGGGGCTCCTTACTCACCAACAGATGTGTTTTGAGTAATGAGCAGTTGCTCAGAGAGCAGCTAGCGTGCAGCCCATTCATCCTGCCGGACGAGCCATGCTGAGGAAGCAATTATTTTATTTGATTATTTTTTTTAGCTCCTGGGTTTTTTCGTGCCGGTTTCTTGCTGAGAAGATCTTCAGAATGTTTTGTTGGACATTTATTTCATCAAGTTGTGGCACTTTTGTTGTCGCTCGCACACACAGCACTTGTCTTGACAGTCTCAGTTTCTTTCCAAATTCTCTGTCCACTGATGCAAATGTCAGACCATGAGCTGCACCATCTCTACGATTTCCAGTGATATACTTTATTGAGTGACTCTACTGCAGGGAAATTAGAGGTAAGTGGGCAAAGGACAGTTATGTACTCAGAGAAAGCTTAATAGATGAACAAGCATTTACCCGACCACCTCCCGTCTCCCCATCAGTCCTCGTCCCGTGGCAGGCTAATAGCTGTGAAGCTCTGCGCCTCCTAGAAGTGGAGAAGCATTTGTTCCCTCCCCTCTAGTAGTGCTCACTTTCACGCATTTCTGACCTCAGCCTCATTAGGCTTTCTAAACAGCCTTCCTGTGCATTAATCAGACGTGAGACGTCTTTCTTCAGCCTTTTAAAAACAAGGGGTAAGAAGAAACTGGGGGGGGGGGGTAAACTAGTTCAAGTTAGAAGCATTCGGCTCATTTGTGACTTGAGACGCTATCAGACTCCACCAGTAGACATTTTTAGGTTGATTCTAAGGTTTTTCAGAATAAGGAAAATGTGTTATAAGTGTCTAAAGGAGGACTCATTCCCTAGTGCCCTCTCTCTATTTGTAGTCAGACGGAACTGTCCAGGGTTAGGAAGTTAGTGATTGCACAGAGGGTTCATAAAAATAGTGCTGTCTTAGTGCTTTTTCTTGGCTTTAGTGGCTCACTTTGTAACAGTTGTTAAGAAGCGCCGTTGACTCCCTTACTCGTTTAGCAGAGGGGGATCTGTGTTTACCAAGCGGGGCAAGTCTCCAGGGGCACGGTCGGCGCTGACAAAAGCTCTCCAGCATGTCTGTCCACCCACTGACACACTGAGCGGGATCCGGGCACGAGCTGCAACATCAGCACCTGCTTCAGAGCACCACCGTGGGAGGGAAAGGTGGGGAAGGTTATAGAGCGTGGAGGTATAAAGACCGGAGAGGGAATACAGAGTGAAATTAAGAAAAGCAGAGAGGGATCAACAGAGGCATCAACACTGGGCAGAAATGAAGAGAAATAAAAAAACAACAACATACGCAGAAAAAGAAGACGATTAAAAAAAAAACAGGGCAGCTCTTTGCTGTCTTGTCTTCGAATATCCCTTCTCGTGGTTGTAGATATCCTTCGAGACAACGGCAACAACAGAAAGGAAAACAAAAAAAAAAGAAGTGCATTCTTGGCAGCAACATAGAAAATTCAGAAAGCATGTAGAAAACGAGAGAAGGTGAACACAGAGGAGCATCTCCCTCAGTAGCAGTGGGTTTTCGGAAACAGTACAGACTTGTCACTGTTTTTTCGTGGTCAGGAGAAGTGTGTTTTGACAATGGAAACCTTTTCTCACTGCTCACGCCACAGCCATTCTCATCCTCTCTCCTACATATCATCTGTCTAGCTTGTTTAGCTTCGCTCTTTCCCACATGTATTTCAACCTCAATTCTTTTTCCAATTTTTAAATTTTCGCTGAGTTCTGAGAGATACACACACCTAAATATTCCTGTGATTGTGTGCAAAGTCGGTGACTGTGTCTATGCAAATGAAGCGGCGCCGGCGTGCTGCCTCCACAGCATGACTGACCGGGCTCGTGTCAGGTGGATTTGAAGAGCGGGGGGGGGGTTGGTCAGCCACCTTCCGCTACTTCCCTTCACACCCAGAAACTATTTCAACACTCTCCGTCTGCCTGACCCCACAAGCTGTGGGAGATTTATTACTAGCCGGCTCCCCCTCTCTGTCTCTGCTTTCTCACTTTCCCTCTATTCTCCGGGCTGCAGGTGTTCAGCATGAAAATGTGTTCACCTTTTCCCAGCCGGCCAGCAAGGCTATCTCACTGAGCGGCAAATTTATTGAATCCGCTTTCTAGCCCGAAGACAGAGACGGAGAAGCCTTTTTGTACAAGCCTCCCTGTCGCTCACACTCGTCCATTCATCATCGTCTCCCCATCCTCTTTTTCTTTCTCCCTGTTTGATTCCACTTTTTTGATAATCCTCATTGATTGCATTAACTTTCACCTCTGCTCCGGCTTCTGTCTGCTGGGTCCCACTCCAGTGAACCTATCAGGGGCCTGTAAGAGCTGGTTCCTTTTCATCTAAACTCAGTAAGGAGGAAAACTTGTTGAACACATTTAGACAAAGCTCACAAGTTCTAAAATCTATCTTTGGCCAGACTTTTACTGCCTTGAACATGTGCTGTGCAGTGGCTAAGGACACTTTTCCAGTCATAGTGATGGTGGTTGATTCTGTCTATGGGAGGGGTTCTTCATTTCCAGTCTACGAGCTCCCCTATGTGAATGTCACACAATGTCTGTGCAGCTCTAAAAGCCACTGATGTGTGGCTTTTTGGAGCCTAATTAGTGAGATGGCAGATGTTGATAAGAGGATCAATGCAGCGTAGAGAGAGTTAGAGTCAAGTTTGCGCATGCATTCATAGCCTGCATTGTCCTCTGACAATAAATGTTTTCACATTGTTCTCTAACTTTTTACACCGATGCCACACCAGGCTAAAGTAGCAGCCCTCTGAGCGAAAACGTTTTCGTTTTCACCATCCGGTTCTCAAAAAAAAGGCTTTTCTTTTGGAAGTAGAAGTTTAGAAATCAGCAAGGCTAGTTTTGATAAGTTTTATTGGGCAGGAGAAGAATCACTTTCTACTGCATTTGAGAAATAAATGGAAAGCAGCTTCTCAGCTCAATGAGGCACAGCAGCCCCTGATAACTTGCTGATGCATATGAATGAGAATGAGGCACCCGCTGCACTCACTCTCTCTCTCTCTCTCTCTCTCACACACACACACACACACACACACACAGACACACATACCCACACACACTCACACACATAAGTGTTTCTCCAGGATACCCAGTCTTAGTGAATATTCTAATACGAAACTTGGAAAATTGTGTCAATGAATTTTAGAGCGTGGCAGCACACAGGAAGTTGACTACATTCTAATGAAACGTCACATTTTAGCCACATCATGCTGAACAGTAACGGAGTTGGCGGGACAGGATAGATGGATAACAAATAAACAAAACAAAAATGCCTAAACAAATTCATTCCTGAGGTGAAAGGCGATTCCCAGCAGAATGGGTACAATGGGGAGCACCAGATGTCAAACCTGTGGACTGGAGAGGACCCTTACAACGACACAGCTGACTTGGTGCCGCGGTCTCCTCAACACACTGGCCATGTGTGTAATGAATGTTCAGTCAATAAAAGGTTGAGGAGCTATCAGAAAAGCCAGAATTTCAGGGCAAAAGGCTGGCAAGCTGCACCATGCTGACTGGATTGTCACATTCAGAAAGTCTGCGGCGGTTTAAATTTGTGTTTTCTGTTTAAGCAAAGCCAGTGGTTTGGTTGTAGGAGGGGCTGAAGAACGCACCTAATTAAATTAAGTGCAACATTAGGTATTCTTAATGATTATTATCTTTATTATTAATATTGCTGTTTAAGTCAGTGTTTTTAAGTAGCAAGAGCAGTTATGTCTTCACAATAAACTGATAATACAGCATGAAACTGGTCTTTGAATTGTAAATCCATCCTTATCCAATCTTCTGCATGGAAGATACAAGCTATCCCACCTCAGCTTTCTAAGATGTTAACTAATGAGCAATGCATTTAAAATCCCCCCCAAAACAATGATGTGGACCTTTAATACCTTTAGCCATTGGATTTTTTTTAAAATTTACTCAATACAGGCTGCATTTTAACCACTATGTGACATTGTACAGTGAACAGACAAACTATGGAAGGACCTAGCAGATGAAGCTTTCTTTCTCTGTTGTGCTGTTGAAATTTACAAAGGAGAAAGATGCCTCTGGTCTCAGCAGCTTTACCACTTTCCTACTTTATGAGTCCTTCTTCTGTGCCTGTGATGGCTTTGAAGGTACATTAAGGCTGTTGAACTTTGCACTAATGCTCCCAGACCACATCTTCAGTTGTCTCTTGACAGTTATCTGCAAATGTTCTCATCCATCTTCTTGTCCCCATTATTCATATATATTTATATATATATATCACTGGGAGGAGAAAAAATGTGCGGCTTGACTGATTTTGTGTCCACCTTGGAAAGATTAGCAAGCAGAAATATAAGATGGCCTTTTGGTGATGCTTTTGCAATTTAAAAAGCATGCAAACAAATGGAAAGATGACGACACACAAATCCTTCTTATGCCTAAGTAATATGAAATAAGCATATTTCTGAGTCAGCCTTGTCCCAATCATCAGCTCAGCTCTAGTGCTCTTTCTATCTCAAGGTCTCCCGAGGATGAAATTTAGATCAGAATATGCTGAGATGATCTTTTTTCAATGCAGGCCCTTGTACAAAGGAGCATTATTTACCTCTATACTCAATAGTTTCCCTCTTACCATCTAATGCCGTTTCCACACACTGTTGCATAACCAATGCCTCACGCTGACTTGGTAATTGGAAATGTCATAGTCCCATTTTCTGTGTATCACACATTCAATTGCGTGAGTGCTTCAGAATTGTCAGATTTCAGTGGTTCGTATTGTTTTTCCTATTTTTTTTTAAACCCAGTATTATAGATAAGGATAAATGAAAGATAATGAAAACACAGCTCACATGTTTGACTCCTCAGATACAAACAACACCATGTTTTCCACGAGGCGTTGAGTCAATTGGTTTTATCAGTCAGTGCACCAACTTCCTCTATGAAGGAGCAGATATAATTTGAGAGGAAGCTGATAAATTGACCTTTTCCTTTTCATATTTTTCTTATCTCAGTAAGAAGTCAGCTGACCTTTTCGGCCTCATAACAGGACTCCAACTTCTTGGTTCTTCTCTTATGGCTCTCCAACCCAGCATGAGCACGGCTCTTTAGAATCAGTATTATCTCCTGTGTGTGTGCCTCCATTTTCCCTCATTTCTTTCAATTTTCTCACAGCTACTGGCAGGAAAGAGTCACACAAACAAGCCATGACAGACTATTTCCCTTTGGGAAGTAAAGCTGTTTTTCAGAGAATACATTTCTCTACATCTCTCTCCTGGGTGTTAGATTTATTTTTTATTTTTTGGCTGTCTGCCGTTTTCAGGCATTTAGATAGGGTCTGTAATAGTATGGTATTATCCAGTGGACACGCACCGAAACAACACAACAGGAAACCAGTTACTGATTTGGAGACAGTGTCATCCCAATCCTTTTACTAATATCACCTTGGGATAAATGTAATCTCGCTGTGCTACTTTCTGGGTCTGTGTTACTTGGATGAGGATGACCTCAGAGTGGCATCATCCATGAGTAATATTTAGCTCCGTATTAGTGCATGTTTTACTCACACATTCTCATTAAAATCCAAGCCCATCAGCTTGGATCACATTGCCTTAGATTCTCAATGTTAATCCCCACTGAACCAAACATCTATTCAATTACTCAAACTCAATGGAAGATGAGTCATTTGTGGTATGGGTGTGTATTGAGCTGGGAAACAGCATGTTTCTGTGGCTTGGGGGAAATAAAATATAGTTTGTTGCTATATCGCTGCCAAGAAAAAGCAAAGGACAAAGGAGGCATAATTTTTCTTCCCCCCATTACTATTAACCGTGACCTGATAATTCATAACACAACATTATGCATTTCAGAGAATCTTTTTTTACCCTTTGCAGACAGTGTGAGAGATGTGTGCAAGTGGGGTTGTTTATGGAAATACCAGTGTGTGTGTGTGTGTGTGTGTGTGCGCACAGTGCCTATTTAAACAGAATTGTTTGCCAAAACTAGTTTGTGTCTGTGTCCATTTGCTCCCGGTACGTGTGTGCCGTATGCAAATATGTGTATCCTTATTTGTGAGGTGGCTTTTATGCAGGACTTTGGACTGTTGAAATGATGCTCTCAACTTTTGTGTGTGTGTGTGTGTGTGCGTGTGTTTGTGTATTGTGTGTAGAGTGTGAACAGACCTGACAGCTTGTGCCTTTCAGTGCAAACATTGGTGAAAACAAAGAGCAATAGGGACACACACAGGGGGTTGTGCATTTGCATCCTCTTAGCTGATTATCTGTGTTTAAGCAGACAGAAGGGCCCTCATTAATTTCTTACCAATCACGTGAAGGCATTTTCGTGTCTCATCCCAATTAGAGAATACTCAGTGACGGGATGGGTTCCTGCTAAAAAACAGTTGGTTCATGCGAAATTTGAGGTCTGTTTGTGGAATTATCCCACCTGACAGTGGAAGGGGTGTATGGTGTGGATGCAAGAGGCTTTAAGCTGCATTTAAAGAAAAGCTATGCTTCTATTTACACAGAAATTTATAAGCTTTCAGATGCCTTAGTAATCACCATCATTTTGTACTGCTTTATCTTTTAAGTGTCAACGGCAACCTCTCATGGTAACTCTCTCGCATTTTGTTTTCAGTTAATTGTGATTGAATGGGGAATACACCACACTGGAATTTTGCTCTGGAGCAAGGTTTGGCACATGCTCAGTGGTATCCTTACTATCGCTGTCACGTGCACTGTGCTGAAGAAGAGAGAGATCCCTGTCACAGTAGGGGATTTATCCTGACAGCATAGTGACAAGAATGGGACATTCTCAGGCCCAGATACAGCCGAACACTAGCCCATCTTCATCCAGAGTGTCATTCCAAGCGTGATTGGGGATTTCACCCGCGTGGAAGATGATATTTTCAGCCAGTGCAAAATGTCCGCCACTGACGGATCAATGTGGAAAAAAATCTGCGTTGTAAAGAGTGATGGTTTCCTCACCAAAAAATGGAGCCATTCACTCTCTCTGATTGCTTGAATGAACTTCTCAGTCTTGTGGCAGCTGCTAACATGTTTCAGGAAGTTAATCTCTACCTTTTGAAATGTCAAGACCAAGCTTCAAAAGTCAGATGGCAGAGTGGAGTGCAGAGCGTTCGCCTCCATTTCAGCTCAATCATAAACCATAAGATGAAACAGCTGACCCTTCGTGCGAGAGACTGCTAATTTTGAACCCTTGCCACTGAATCTTTGCACTTATTCCGTGCTCCCCATTACCTTACTCACTTGTTCTCGTGACTTTTAATCACAAAATTCTGAGCTTGATTATAGGATGATAAAAGCTCATCATTAGGGTTAAGACAGAAGTCTGCATAATAGACAGATAAAAAGTTGTGAAAACCTACGGGGTTATACATCCTGCATTTGAGGAAAGATGGGGTCACAATTTGTAATTTGGAGTGAACACTGCCCAACACAATAAATACTATATATGTATAGAGCACATTTGTCAGTCACTGAGGCTGATTTTAGGCTAGATGGCTGGAGTCAGGTCCATAATAAAACATTCAAAGTTTCATAGACAATAGCTAAACCGTATTTCGGTGGAACACTTTCTCATATCATGACAATAGCATGACACCCAGCTCAAGGTGACTTAATCTAAAACCAAAATGCCACGGTGCATTATATTGAGAATTTCCAGCGCGATCCCCGTGCATATTTGTGTTTTCCAGTGCTGCTGCTGGATGCTGTCAAAATTAAGTTTTACCCGCAGAAGTGCGATGAAGGTGACAGCGAACGCGTGCCTTCTCTTATCTGTATCATCCAATGCGGCTTCCAACCCCCGCCCCCTTCATCCCCCACCGCACCCAAAGTCTATACTATCTGCTCCAGCATTGCTGGTGACATTTTAAGAAATACAATAGCGTGAGGGCATGGGGCTGCCGGTATCATCTATATTCAATAAAAAGATGTGACAGGGCTGGGCGTTGTTGGCGGGCCTTTTCATTGACGAGCCCTTTTCACTCAGCCCGCTCCCCTTTTTCTATCATTGTTTTCACTTTTATTTCCTAACCTCTGAGTGACTCCTTGGACTCAGGTGTGGATGGTCGCTGGCAGCTCGTTGTGTGTTCGTAATGCCTAAATATACTCACTCGCCTGTGTGAGCAAGGTCAGGTGGATGGGGATGCATTCGCCGCTGGGCCTTAGGGTGACACCAGACCCCCCCGCTTGCCCCCCCCCGGGTGAGGCAGCCATGCCGGGTGTCACTCCACAGGTCAGCAAGCACCCCCTGCTCCTTCCGTGATAAGCCCAGCCTGACAGCCGTTTGATGGGAAGGGTGACACACTCTCACACCTCCCCGCTCCACAGCCCACAAGGGAAGCGATAAGAAGCTCTAAAGGTTCAAATGGACTCGGTTAGATGCGTTTTTGTTTTAAACCTGTAGTCAAACAGCCATCCGTTAGCTGTGTATTTTGTTTTGTTATTAATAAAGCCGGAGGCGCTCTGTTTTCAGCCTGAAGTGCCCCGCACGTGGGGGGAGTGTGTGAGTCCGACGTGGTGACTTCATTGTTGCTGCCGTCGTCACACTGACACACTGACACACTTACAAAGCCCCAGCTTTTAATGAGCTGCATTTGCAATGAGAGCATCGCGACAACGTTGTAAAAAAAAAAAAAAAAAAACTCTCCCTCGAAAGAAATCAATGCCTCGTCAATGCGGGGAGAGTTTCTGTTGACGCCTCAGTGTAAATGTAGTTTAATTGGATTGCAAAATCTATTTAAGAGTCCGGCTGCATTAGAAAATGTAAGTAAGCACATATATTGATCTATAAGACGGGTTTCATATAGCACACTTTAGCCAGTCTCCACATGACGAATCCTGGTGGTCAGATCTGAGAGCAGAGGGAAATGTATCACTTTCAGCTCGAGCAGACTTCATTTCATATTAATTCATGCGAGGGGAGGAAAACACTTTTACGACACAGCACACTGTTGTGAAACAGCAGCTTGGAGAAGTTCACGGAGGAAACAGGATGCGATCCATGCGAGCTTGGAAAGACGACCATGTTTTTCTCCCCCGCAGCACTGCAGTCAACCCAGCACCTCCTACACAATCCAGATCTTCTCACACTCGTCTCTGCTTCCTCACAGTCCCAACACTAGAAGGCAGACCGACAGAGGGGAGGACTGCAGGGGGAGGCACCTGCCCTCCTATTTTCCAAGCTTGTGCAGAAACATAATGATGCTTTTGGGGGTTGATTTCAGAAGGGCTTGAAGTATTTTCACCCAACTGCACACTTTCAGAATGCTTTGATGTACCCCGAACGCACAATTTTGCACCCATCTGTAGTGAAAATGGCACTATATGTTACTGCAAATAGGCATATAATAGAAGAACTGGCTGCCAAAAGTAGTTTATGCCAATATTTTTTATATTATTTTTGGTTCTGTTCCTTTTCTAATAATACAGTACAATAGAATCATTGGCCCTGTGCTATCTCTTTTGTTTTTTTTTCCTACTTTGCAGAAGGTTACAGCTCTACATGGGCTTCAAATCACAAATCATAATAACCTGGCATTCCAATGAGAGTACGGTTTTCCCTCCAAAGGGGACAAAGTAATAGATATCAGTTCCCCTGATGCCTGTCAGAGATTGACAGGTGCTTTGAAGTGGCCCCAGCCACTTCATAAAAGAAAAGCAAGACATGCAACCTCAAGCTTCTTATGAACCCCGATGGTGTCATGGCGACAGAGATATTTTCATACACAAGTGGCCTTTTCCTTGGGAATATGGTGATAAAGTTGAATGTGTTGCTAGATTGTGATAAGGAACCACTATCCGTTGGGCCGTTGTAGTTTTTGAATGTGTTTTTAGAGAGTGCAAATAAGAAAATTGTATGTGCTTCTTTTAGAAAGGTTGTAGTGGGTACGGTGCTCCATTCCCAAACCCATTCATGTTTCTGTTTTGTGTGTGATACGAGAACAGATCTGTGTGAACCATCCAAGCATGCTGAGCGGGACTTAAAAGAAGTTTAACTTTCTTGCCCTGAGGATAGCGTGTGCCTGTACACTCTTTGCTGCTGTGTGTCCTCCTCATCACTAACACCAAGGCCAAGTCTTTCTCCAGATATCTTGGTACACTCATCCTTTGTTTAAGTATGCAACTGGAGCTATTTAATAACTTGCAGTACATTTTTCAGTCACCTAGTAGTTGGCACCAAACTTGAGACAGCCAGTTGGTCTTAAGTTTTGGCACCAGATACTCTACTCAAGTCCTCCCAAAAACAGGTTTATTCTGTTTTTATTTAACTCTGGGGAATCACCCATCTACCCATCTATCTAAAGCTGGAAACTATTTTGTGTATTTGTTTTAAACCAGTTACTGGAAACTTGACTTTTCTTTCTTAAAGGTCAGTTTAGGTTAACTTTTTTTTGTTTTTTAAACATCTTAATTAAAACTATCTGATTTGAAACAGTGATGTCTGGGTGGACATGTGAAAGAGAGTAAAATGAAAGAATGTAGATTAGCTAAAGGAGTGAATAAGGATTGCCCCTCATAAAGCTGATTTATCTTGGTGTCAATGAGACACCTGTTTTTCCTTTTACATTTCTAAGTGTATTGTCTTTACAAGTCAATAGATGATGGCTCTCGGTCAGAAGTGCTGCTTTTAAAGTGGATTTCACACTCGATGAATGTGCACCTTCAGTACATGCTGATTTGATTGTCCTCCGGAGTGAACTGAGCGAGTGTGAGCCAGAGACAGGCTGATGTCAGGGGGGCACAGAGTGGTAGTCCATTAGTGTCATCGGCATGTCACTAACTCTGACTGTCAGCAGACCATGTCAGGAACTGGGCACCGCTCGTCAGGCGTGAGCCGGGGCTGCCTGCTCTGGACGCAGTGACAGTGAATGATCGGTGCCAGAGGTCCACGGTGAAACCACAAAACTTGCTTGAAGCTAAGTCGTAGGTCAAAAATAGATGCTTTTTCGAGTAGCGAAATATCCTGGAATAGAAGCTGTGACATTTACTCATAGGAGCCTCCGTTTAATATTAACTCAGTTTAGCAAAGTGAGTTTGATTTGATGCTGAAGGTGTCCGAGGAGTTGAGCGCAGTTAATCAATCAAGAAACCGTCTGTTTTTAGTTACCCGGTGCACTATAGACTGTTTGCGAGGGAATCAATAGGTGAGTTTGTTTCAGGAGACGTGGGGAAAAAGGGGATGAGATGAGAGCGGGTGACTTCCTGCACCAGAGAGATGCTCTTCATCATGGAACTGACAGATAGCTGGGAAGAGAAAAGAACAAGGCAAAGGCCATTTGAGGTGGTGCTTCTGTGTGTTTGTGTTGTCCACTTGTGCTCGTTTGTGACTCACGTGTCAAAACATGGGTTTTCACTTCTGCGGTAGATGTACCAGCACAAGGGAGAGAGCTCAGGAAACACCTAGTCTAGAAGTATCCTTGCGTTCTGGGGGAAATCTATCAGGCTTGCTTGTTTCCTTGCACAGGAATGAATCTGGCAGTCTCACAACTCAGGAAGTTCCGTTTCCTATCTGTCTCTCTGATAGGTGGACGTTGCAGCTTACATATCGAAAAAGGGCCCCAGGTGAATCTGGGATAAAGGATAAAGTCTTTGCCTGACCATTTATGAATGTAGATATCACTCTTAGCTGTGATTTACTGAAAACAATCAAAAATATACATATATTTAGATATCTCTCCTACAATATGCGACTGTATAAAAAGCTTGTTGTTTTTGTTGGAAAAAGTTGACCTTTATGCTCTGCATGAAGAATAATAGTAATATAATACAACAGAAGATGGGCTTGCATTCTTCTCTGGGGATAAGTATGTCTGTTTATGGAGCAACAGAGGTCTGTTCAAATTTTTCATTTTAATATTACAGCACGACACTGAGCTCTCGGTAAGATTAAAGCATTCATCCAAAATGAATTTAATGAATTTACCCACTTGCCTCAGAGTGGCATTTGAGCTCAGCTGTGGTTCACACCTATCTCCTTCCAGCTGTTAACATCTGTTAATTATGTTTCAATTAACAAAGCCATAAACATTGTTCTAGCTTGACCCAAATCAAGCATAAGTGTAATAACTTCACTTCAGAGAGGCTTAGAGGAGGACTTTTACAGAGAAGAAGAAATATTGTTAACCCTCTGTAGACTAAACAAGTAGGATGTGTGCAAGCCATTTTAAAATGACACGTTCAGAAAATTACCAACAAACTAAAGACTTTTTGCTGACACGTCATACTGTATCCACATGCATCTCTACATCTGCGCCCTCTGAGCTGTTAATTGTTTGTGTCTGGCTTGAATGTGCGAAACGGAGTGAGGGAGGGGAAGCCGAAAAGGGGCCAGATGTAAACAGGTTTTAACAGGTTGCCCCACTGCTGCTTGGGACCAATTAGCCTTTGTCATGACCAACTTCCACCCAGCACCTGTCTGTATGCTTTCAATGCACATTTTGTGTTCCCTTGCAATATGGCTCATATTTTATTAGCATCTCTAATTGTCTCCATCTTTAGACCTCCTCTGCCTTCCAATTCTGCGAATTGTTAACTGAAAAATCACAGTGGAACAGACGCTTTGCTCCCAAGCAGTTGCGCTCATCTAATTATAAAACGCTAGGTAAATGCTGAGCAGATGCCCTCCACCAATCCCTATACCCTCCCCCCCCCACTGCTCTCCAATTGAGAGAGCCATTTGGTCTCATTCTAGTGTTACATTGGCTCCACATGGACCGCTGATCCTTGCCAAGATGCTGCCGTGGCATAAACGGACATTTTTGCGCGCCAGCTCTGCATACTGTCCGGAAGACGAGAACAAAAGGACTTCTACTTCAGTTTAAGTAGTGTCACACCCCGCTGTGGTGCCTGGCACCTCAACTTATGGTGTGTGTGGATTAGGAGTTTGTGTCTGAAAGAGTGCCCGAACGTACCACTGTCAGAGGAGGCCTTGTTAGTTCATTTTTAGATGCTAATGGCTGTAGAAGAAAATAAGAAAATATCAGGTTTCGGATCAGAAGGAGCAAAACCGTGAGCTGTTTTTATTCTTGAAATTACAGCCCTAATGAACATCTTTGTTATCTTGCATTTTGCTTCCTGTAATATTGTTTTCATTTTTCTTTTTTAGCATAATTTCTTTCTCCAGTGTGCATCTGGTAAAAGCTCTAGCACCCCTTGATTGCACTATTCCATTACAGGGCTGATTTCAGCTCCATCTTACCCCACAAGTGCCAATCAGAACTTAAAAGCAGGGCTTGTTTATCTTTGCTGCAATTTCTTTGTTTTTTAGTATTCGTGGCTGCTGTTTGTTGTTTAACCTTGTGGCTGCTTTTGTGATGCAATTGCAGATATATGCCCTCAGTCATTACAAGGTCATCCTGGAACATGACAATAATGTCAACTTCCAGGAAAAATATAAGCAACATTTTGAGAATCATTATGACAATATTGAAAGTCCAAGCAGTGCCATACTGTGGTGTAAAGATGTCATTTTCCTAAGTCCTTTTTTAAGGTTCCATGCTTTCCCCTGTCCTCTTCCTCCAGAATTCCTTTCTCTCTCCTGGCTTCATTACTTCTCATATCACACACTCTGAGCTGGCCATACAGAGCAGCTGTCATTTCTGTATGGCTGGAGTGTTTTCTCCATTCTCCACCAGTGACCTGGTCCTGTCTCTGCGCCAGGACGGATGACGTCTCTGTATCTCTGCAGCTGTCTGCATGGTCCAGGTGTGGGATCTGGGTCTAAACTTAACTAGAAATTAAAACAGGGCTATCACTATACTTTACTGCTAAATCAGATCTATTTTTGTGCGTACAGTCATGAAAAAAAGAAAAAAAAGGGAAATTGCTGAATTCTTGTGTAAGATACATGCAGGAAAAAAGTCATGCATGTGCAATCTGGAGGCCTGTTACACACCATGACTATAAATCTGCTTTGGTATTAATTAGTGGAAGCTGACTGCAGCAGCACTTGCATCACATGCTCAAGAATGAGAACGAATGAGCGGACGGTGGCAGAAAAACCAACCTTTATTACACCCATTAGCTGTTGGATCCAGAGCCTTACAAAGAAGCAAACGCCAAACACACAGGTCCAGCCTTAACATGAAGGCCTGCTTATGGTTCCCATGACTGTGGGATGATCCCACCTCTCACCCACCACACACACAACCCATTATCACCCACAGTCGAGTCACTGGCTTTCCTCTCTGTAATGTCAAAATATTTTTTGAAGTGCCAGCTAATAAGTGTAGCTCTGGAGCACATCCATGAGCTCAGCGTGTTATTTATCTGCTTCCGGATGAACTTGAAGTTTTGGCAGAACCATTAATCACGAACCTCGCTGTGTGTTACTTATAAATCATTCCTCTCATCCCTGGGAGCACTCTTCAACCAACAACAGCACCAGGTGTTCTTTAATCAAGATTAGTTTGTTAGATTTTCTTTTTTTTTCTTTTTTCTAGCATATTTTAAAATATCCAGGTGGTCTATTTTCTCATTAATGTATTCTCCATGAAGAGCAAAGTAATGTTACAGCTCATTTACCGTAGCAAAGCTCCGGGTTATAGAAACATGTTTTGACAGATGTTTTATTACACCCGAAAAGATTGGGTAGAACATTTTTCTTTTTTTTCCTTTTATCAGCTTGCCTGCTCCAATGCTGTTTAATACATCTTAAAACACTGCAACCGACATATTTTGGGTCGTTTATGTCATTGCCTGTGGCTTGGAAGTGAGCTGGGCCTCAAAATACGGGAATTGATGTGGACAAAAACACACAAAAGTGTGAACTAATGAGTAAGCCCCTTCCCGTTTAGAGGAAAGCCACATGTATCATGATAATGAAAAAACATTTTATTAGTGAAGCACAAATGGCAGGATTAGAGCTTCAGCTGCAGCACTTTAATCTCAAGTGACACTACTCTTTCCTCTTTTGAACCTAACTCTGCGTCTACATGAATACAGTGGCATGCTAAGGTGTGGGAGCCCTCATAGATCAGAAGTCTTATTTGACTTTTTACCAAAAACTAATTAGCTTCTATGACTTCTTTAGAAATATCCATAAGAGTAGAAGTAATGCAAATGTCAAACCTTTATTAATTCCCTGACTCATCAATAATGAGCCATGGAAGTCTAGCCCTCTGAAAATTAAAAGGATCGATCCCCAGAAAGATGGGAAAAGCTAGAAAAATAAAGACATGGTAAAATAAATAAATAAATAAAAACAGTAGGAAAACTCCAGCAAGGTTTTTTTCAGAAGATGCCCCACAACAGGGTTGTTTGACCTCGCTCCTCAAAGAGACCCGTCTCTCACTGTCTCTCACTGTCTTCCTGGTTTGAAATGTCTGCCTGCTTCATCACACATGGTTTACATCAATGTGCCATTAGCAGGCCCATGCAGAGCGGAACAGCGTTGTGAATAGATCCAATAATCCAGAATCAGGTGTGTAGAAGCAGAAAACATCAGAAAACCTGCAGGACGTCGGCCCTTGAAGGCTGGAGTTTCAGATCCCTGTCCTACATGGAGGAATTACTGTCCAGAAAGGTATTTAAGATTGAAGACTGATCAGTTTAGTATACTTTTTTTCCCCACCAAAATGAGCACTTGTTGTATTTGGGGAAAATGTATTGAATTGCATGAAACAAACTTCCTTCCAAACTCTTATATATGATAGTAAATCAGTCTTGCTTTGGGCCTAATGTGTTGTTAATGGAACTGAAACGTTTACACTTAGAGTAAGAAATGAATGCAACTCAGTTGAAGAAAGGCTTTCGCTCTGGGTCTCATTTACTTTTTTTGGTGTCATCAACTGCCATTTGCTCGACCTCATTTAACAATTCATAAGAGCTTTGTGTATATATTACACAGAACGCTTTATGGGCATAAGCGTCTGAAAAAGAAACAAGTTAAGAACCTCTTAATAAAACAAAAGTATGCCATGAGATTATTGCAATGACCCAAAACAAATGCCATATAGAAACCTTCATGAATACAAACAAAAGAAAATTAATTCAGTCATTTTCTATCTTTCACAAGCAATACCTGTGAAAAGCTTACTCGTCCATGAGATATACAGCTGATCTGCATTCATATAAATGGCCCACTAATTTCGTAATTAAATCAGTGACGTAATATGCACATATCTTAAAGTGCCAAGCAATCAGTCAAAGATTGAAAAGATTTTCATTTTTCCTTAGTCACATTTTCTGCTCTAAAAATTGTTGCTCAGGAATTTCTAGTTCATCCCAGATGTATATCCGTTGTTTAATGTGTGCATGCACAATATTTACCAAGTATACAGTAACTCCTCTAAATATAATCTCTGTCTCTGCTCATTCAGCTGTGTAATCAGGACACAGCGGTAAACTGAATTGCATCCAATTTCCCCACACTTCTTTGTTTATTGACTGGGGGACAAGAAGACGAGCGAGACTCGAGTGGGTTGAGAGGAAACCGTAGACATCAACTCTGATACTCCTGCTACCACTTCTGCTGTCCTATGAACAACACAACAGGGAGCTGTGAAGCAGATTGATTACGCTTGTGATCACTCTTTTAAGATAATGTCCTTCCTTTTAAT
Organism: Menidia menidia; assembly: GCA_907169785.1. Classification (NCBI taxonomy): domain Eukaryota; kingdom Metazoa; phylum Chordata; class Actinopteri; order Atheriniformes; family Atherinopsidae; genus Menidia; species Menidia menidia. Next base: position 5,505,690 of record CAJRST010022223.1, on the reverse strand, counting down.
CACACATTGTGCCTTTGCTCTTTACAAGAATAAGATTATCAGCAGAAGCTCCATCACTGTCTCCTTGTAAAGAGCATCCTAATTGAACAGCTCTGCTTTTCGCTTGGAAATTTGATGTTATTTTCTGTTATGTCCTTGAGGGGAAATGAGATCACTTTTCGATGCTGCTCTTTTACAATCCTGCCTTTTTATGTATGTCTGCAGCCATCTCCGTCTCATAGAAAACTGTCATGGTCACTTTCCTACAACTAGGCTAAAAGGACTTTGACTCCTGTGCAGCAGGCTACCTTGATTCACTTACTAGGATGGTTGGGTTATAGATGTTTGATCAAGGGGAAGCATTCTTCTATCTATTGAACTTAAAGATGATTCCCAAGTTATGTTCATAACTTGCGCTTTGAATTTCCTGTCAGTATGTTATGGACATACAAAAAGTCGCTAGAGCTTATTTGGTGTCATATCACCAGCCATTTGGCCATTCACGCTTAGCTTTAAAACATTTCCCTTGTTTGACTTAAGGTTTGAAGATGAATAGTTTGAATGAGAGCAACAACATTACTATTACTTGAAAATTGTCAGAACTGACCAGATTTTCCTTCTGTTGAGCCACAGAGCTGTCTTGATTTGAAAAAAACCTTTACGGTGAGTAACATATTAATTTCACGCGTTTATGGTCATACCATTTTGAAAACTTCTGTGTGCAATATGTTTAAAACAGAAGCTTCAACATACCAGTATTCCTCATTTTCTATTCCGCCTATTCCTTTTTTCATTCATCATTCTTTCCCCATTTCTTTTTTGCTGTCTTCTGCTTCCTTTCGTCCTCTCTTTCCTTGACATCCCATTTCAAGTAGCTTCTGGTTAATGGCTAACTGGCAGATCAGTGGTCAGCTGCAGGGGTCCTGACTGACCTTTCAAAGCCACACAGTTAATTATTTTCACTGTCAAAGCCCCACGTGCCACCATCTGACTTCCTTCTTCATTCCCAAACCATCCACCTTCTGACAGCCCCAGACAAAGGGCCAGTTGGAAAGGGGAGGGCAGGGGAAGGGAGATAAAGCCTTTGTTAGAATCATGAATGTGTCCTACATTATGTAAATAGCATTTATCCAGTGTTAATTGCCTCTGCTGCCAGGATGAGAATATCAAACATGAAGGGAAACAATTTGCCACTTTGGAAATTCTCTCCAGGGTACGATGAATAACACCTGACCAAGCTGCTGATGGCATAGCCAATACCAACCATTGTCAGCTAATATGTTCTGTACAACTTCATGTAAAATTGCACTTCCTGGTTTAGATAGAAGCATCACTAGCTTTAGGTTTGCCATGGAAGCAAATAAAGTTGCTTTTTCGTGCAGCCAGCAATTCATGGCTAGAATATCCCTTGTTGATTATAATTCAAGTTTGTTGGGGCGAGAAAACAATAATGGTTAAGGTTAGAATCTCCTTTATCTATCTTTACTCTTCACACGGGGTTCTCAAAACCAGTTAAAGTGACTTATTCTTATCCACAATGGCTGACCGTATCTGCTTGTACAAACAAATACCATATGGTTGTGTTTTGGGCTGAAGAACAACCTTTTCTTTTGGTATATCTTCTGTACATTTCGTTCTTTGTCTTTTTATTTTCTTCAAGACAATGCTTCATGGATTGCACCTTCCCTCGGCTTCACTGCCATCTTTCCATCGGAATACTTATATATTTTTAATCAGTCTGAGAACATAAGTATGGCACTATTGCTCCGTGCAATATCAAGTCATGCCAAGAATTCAATTTGGTTGATCTGCACGGCATATAGTGTCATCTGACTATGATCCTGTTTTCCACTTTTCTTCCCCAGATAATTTCCACTCGCTGTCAGAGAAAGGCTATTTGTTCATTAGATGTTCATCCAACCAATTGTTTCTTATTCTCTGACTTGATCCCCTCCTCCATTTTGTATTTTAAGAAGTACCTCCAAATCTTATTAACATGTAGTCTGCATCTACTATCTGTAACTTTGAACAAGCTAATTAACTTGCCAACTGAATCAATTTTAGAATTTAAAGCAGAATTTCAGACTAGTGCCAAAATTGGATAGAACAATTGTTTCGTTCCCATAATTAGATATTGTCCAAATTTCTGAAATAATCCTAAACTGAGCAGGAGGAATCAGCTTTCTGACTTTTAGAACCAAATTGCTAACTGTATTATTTCCCCACAGTTTTAAAATGTTTTCATTCATAAGTCTCCGATATGTGTTTTCTTTGGCAACATTACAGCATGTTGACTCTGTGTGTTACATCAAATAATCACAATTCTAATACTGAACTGATGTATGTTCAAAAAGGCTTAGGAAGCACTAGGATTGGCACCATATAGTCTTACATAAGAGAACTAAGTTTAGGTCAACTAAGTTGAATATGTTAAATAAGTGTCCCTGTTTTATGTTGCTGGAAGTACCAGTTGGCATTATTGGTTAGATTGACAGCAGCAGCTTTGCCCAGTGTTGTGTTACTGCTTTCACATCATGCAAGACAACGGACAGTGGCAAATAATCCTGTCTCCCACCTACATAAGAAGATTACTATATTTTGGATGTGGATTAAGTGACCTATGACACGTTTTGTCAACAACTGCAAAGACATGAGGTCATTTTAAAACCTCTGACCAAAAGGATGGTGAAACACTATTTTCCTTTAACACAAAAGTGACCTGCAAGATAAATGCACCAAAAGGATTTTCTTTCTTTGTCCAAAGGTGTCATTGTGCTTACTGATAATAGGAAGTTAGTGGATGATAAAGACATATTAAAATGGTGCACAATTCATTTTAAGGCCGATTGAAAGGTGGTGGTGGAGGTGATGCACGCTGAGTGAGTTGCGCAGTAAAGGGAGTACTCCACACACAAGATTGGTGCTCAAAGAGGAAAATTGGCAGAATTTATCAAATGTTCTGCAGGCATAAAATCTCAGCCGCAGCACATTGGTCCTTTCATATAAAAAATAGCCCAAGGGCCTTGTGGAGTGTGTTTTATGTGGTTGGAGGGGTTAAAGGAGCCTTGTACATTGGTTCATGTAGAGTTGTTTAGGGGATTTTCAGATTTCCCCGGTGGCGTCCTTGCACAGTCTTTCTGTTTCATGTCACTGGAGCGTTGTTGGAGTCGCTGAGACAGTAACGGTTACTGTCGAGGAGTGATTTATGGAGTCATAAGGGTTGGACTGTCGCAGACCTTGGCCCGTTTTTTACTCTGACACTTATTATTGAAATGAGACATTTGGGTGCGAAGAGTAACTCAATCCGTTTTCATTCAGCGCGTGGATGTGGTAGCAGTCATGTTCACGTCAAATCTCAGTCCTCAAGCTTTTGAAAAGTCCTCAGGGAGTATTCAAATCCACCTTTGAAGTGAATGGTCTCACTCTTGCTTGAATATAGTTTTTGTAGAAGGAAACACAGATTCAGCTTCATGTGTTGTAGACTCACTACCAACACGTTGTTGGAATTGTTGGATTGTGAGTCTGTATGGAGGCTTACCCCCACTGGCAATGAGCACAACTCAGCCTGACTTTCCTCCGCTCTATTGTTGTTGAGGCTTTGTTCCAAGATCCAAAACACTTAATTGCTGCTGTTTTCGTGGTCGTAGCAATAAGCTATTTACGATACGACATTTTCTGCATCAACAATGTTAGATTATAGGTAGTTTGAGCGTCGCTTAGGCTCAGATGGGCATCAATCAGAACGAAGGTAGAGTAGAAATGCTTGCCTTGGAATTTTCTGTCACTCTTGCCATCTGTCAAATACTTCAGTAGTAGAAATACTTCATAATTAAAAAGTCAGATGCATCACTTTGACTTGAAACATCTGTTCATGATTTCAAAGTTGTATTCATTTATCTATTTAATAGAAAATTACAGTGGTTGAAATAATTTTGCATTTAGCAAAGTTCTCAAATTGGGATAGTGAATTCTCTTTAATTAGGATTTTAAAAATATACACAAATGAAAAATAATGGTTTGGCTCTTGGTGAAAACATGTGGCTCTTCCAAACAATTGTTCATTTGCTTCAATTCCCAGTAGAAGAATTACACAGACAATATTGAAGTTCTCTTGATTTGCAGCTTATATTTCAGCAGAAACACAGTTGCTGCTCACTTTCACAATGGTTTGTGCAACACTGGATTAGCTGGAGGGATGATTTCATAAGCTATTGTAAGTTGTTTTGCTGTCAGTGAACACAGTCTAACATCCACAAGTAATCTAGTCACAGATGTAAAGATAAACCTGGCAATAGAAGGCAGCAGATTGATAAGATAGGGAAATATGTTTCCGCACCTGTCAATAAAGTGCAGATAATTTACAAAAGATTAAAGGGGCATTTTTTTTCTTTGTCTCCTGTGACATTTGAGAAAATTTTGCAGTAATTGATAGAAAAAAATAAAAAATTCAATCTAAAATTTCTAATTATTTAATGTGAATATAATCATCAGGACCGATATTAATCACTTCTAATTGAGCTAAGAACACATAAAGTTTGGCTAAAGGACAATGTTGCACAGAGCCTTTGTACTTATCCTGGGAATTTCTTGGAACCAGATCCAAAGTATCCTATCTTTTTTTACCCCTTTTTTTTCCATCCGAAGTCTCCTCACTTGACTCAAGCTTAACGAGGGCTTTTCGTGTTGCCTTTTTTTTCCGACGAGATGAGGACCCAAAACAGGATTGTTATTGACGTCTGTAAGCACTACACTCCCGGGGCTGAATGACCTACATGCTACACTTTCTCCATCTGGCCGCATACACTTATCACCCTGCAGGCTGCCACTCAAAGCAGCAGGTGAAAGGCGCACAGTAGATACAGTTTGACTGTTTGGAGCAAAGACTCGCTGCTCACAACACCCAATGCTACACATTTAAACCCTTGGGCGCTTCCTGAAAGCTTAGTCACAACCATAACCACAACAAAAACATTTCATTAAGATTCAAATTGCTACACGCCAGCCATAAAGTTGTGGTTACGCAGTTCCTTTCCAGGCGCAAAGCTAATAGACTATTAGTTTCCTGCCCGAGGCTGCCCTCTCTTTTCGCAGACGAAGGACATCAATCACTTCTATCAGTGATCCCCTGGAAGCTGCTGGCAGCGTTTGGTGCCTTCTGCCACAGACAGCACGCATCAGATGCAGCTGAAGTTGTCATTTTAAAGGATAAAGTGCCCCAGATGTCCCCGCCGTCGTCACCAACCACGTTCTCCCCTCGGTCTTTCGGCGGTATTTTGTCCATGAGACAAAAGCAGTGATGAAGGAGGTGCCTGAAGGGTCCAGCCCAGCCGCCGTGTGTTCCCCTCTCACGCGTCTTCTTACCTTGGAGGGAAGGGGGATAAATGATTAAAGGGGGACACAGATAAGAGCATTGTAAAGATTTCGCTTTGCTGCAGGCCAACTTCAAGTTCAACCCGCAAGCGTAAAGAGCGAGAAAAAAAATGTAATGTTAATATGTGTGTTGGCAGCGATTTTTTTAAAAGTCACCTGACACTTATACTGAAGGTAACATTTTCTGCCGCCATATTTCTCACAAGGACATATTTTCCTTCTTCCATTTTTTTTCCCATATGAGTATGGAACCATGCGACCGGGAAAATGAAAGAAATGGAAAAACAAAAAAGGTGGTTTCTTTCCTTTGTTACACTCCGCTAAGCTGGTTTACTGCATTTGTTGCTGGAAAGCTGGTGGTTGTCTCGGGGGGCTTTCGGTGAAAACACATTTTTTCTCCTGGCCACAGCTGCTGCATATCCCCCTGCAAACAGCAGATGTGTCTAAATCCGGCCACTCCATCCGGCCGCCCGTTTCTTTTCCAACTTTGCATTTACCTGATCATCTCCCCCTCCCAATTGTTGAGCGAGTGATCTCTCCTGAGTAATTGGCGTCGTGTTTCTGCGAGCCAATAGGATCAGTCCCGTTGACTCTGTGCGTATGGAGCCGTTGCTGCGCTGCTTTGGAGCAGATGAATGCTACAGCTGCTAAATAATTTGTCGCGGGCGGATTTTGTTGACAGGCACGTGCTTATGAATGCATGTGTATTTGTATTTGCATACTCCGAAAGCACACTTGTGGACCTGTTTGTGTTACTACAATGAGATGCCACATGAAATTTTAACAGGTTTCAGCGCCGTCACAGAGGCATATGGAGGAATCTTGCAATGAACTTAACAATGAACTCAACAATAAAAACTCTGTGTGCCTCAAGACTCGGTGATGAACTTTCCTGGTGCTGAAAAGCATATCTTTGGTCTGTCTATATCTGCAGAGTTGTTAATAAAAACCCTTCCCATCTGTCAGATTGGACTGCAGATCATTGCAGCCATAGCGTTTATCTGTAGAGACATCAGTCAGAGGGACACAACAAGGATTGCAAAGTCCCTCATGCAGCACTTAAGACTACTTAATATTCCCCCGTTCACTGGGGATTATGTGTTCCATCTGGCTCTCATAAAAAGAAATTATGGAGAGGGGGGGGGGGGGCTCCATAGTCTTTTCCTTTGCGTGTTGTCTCGTTTCATTGTGGCTGTCAGGTACAACTGAGCGGTAGAGCGTTGTAGGAGGAGAAAGAGGAGGAGGAGGAGGAGGAGGAGGAGGAAAAGGCAGCTAGACCGGACAGTTGCAACCAGAGGGAGAGCTGGGAAATGTAATCATTTTTTTGGGGGGTCTGTCATATGCCATAGGCTGCCTCATTTGTCTGCTCCGAGTCCTTTGTTTCCGCCAGACTGGCTGTTCTGGTATTAGACTGCAGAGGAGGAGAAAAGCAGCAGAAGGAGGCAGAAAAAACAAAACAAAGAGAGAGCCAGACTAATGACCAGTATAAGCTAATTGCTCAAGTGTTGCGTGTTCCTTTAATGTAGGACTTAAGTTTAAAATACATGCTGTAGTGTTTAATACCTGAATGGGATCTGGCTCGGGATATGAGAGGAGACCCCCCCCCCCCCACACACACACACACACACACATACCTCCTACAGTTCCACTGTAGTGGTGTTGACCCAGTTTATCTCCTGTTCAGGTGATTAATGTAACACAGCTACAAACAAAGGTCACAGCGGGTGGCAGGGGAGCAGGCCACAGCCTGACAAGAGCTCCGGGAGTTATATGACCACAGTTATAGTCCAGAAAATAAGTTGCTGTTTCTCTAGAGAATCGCTCAGTCTACAGAGACATGCATGGAGTATGAAAAAAGCAATGAAAGACGCATGCAAAGAAGCATTCCCTCTCACATACACATAGGAATAAACTATTATATATTTATTTTATCATACACATATATTTATATGTATGTGTATATGTTTTTTTCATTAAATAAAGCATTGCAAAGCAGAACATTTGTGAAAAGTAACATGTGGCACATGTGGTAAAATAAAATTAGGATGAATGAATATGAAATTTCAGCCAAAACTCATTATTAAACTCGACATTTAGAAAGAGGTTCTCTCTTACTTCCTCCTCATTCATTCTGACTTCCACGTAAGCAACAGAGATAATCTTGTTTCCTGCACAGGATGTTGAGGCAGGACGATCAGATATCTGCATCAGAATCGATCATTTCAATTATCAAAGTTCACTCCCTTGGATTCTGTCTCATGATAGATTTCAGTAATCAGAAACAGGTCCTTGACTACATTTTGAAGCCTCAGCAACTGGCCATGTGCAACGCTAAGGGGATCTGTTGGTACCTGTAGAGATTTACAGAATCAGAGAAGAAAACTATCCATAAGGAGCCTGGTTTTAAGGAATGACTTATACCAGGATTCATCGATGTGTTGCTCTTGTTTAAAAGGCATTCAGTCATTTCTCAGCATGCATTGTGTAGCTGTGTACTGTGTATCTTACTGAGCTGCATGCTCATAAAATCCACAAGTAAATAATTAGTTGGTGGTGCTCTGTGGGAGTTCCCTAGTGCTTTCTGAATTAGTGACTTTAGGTCAATAAGTTATAAACAGAGCTCAGCTGTATGTTTTCATTTCTACCAAGTTGTTGCATTTCTAAGATATCTGTTAAATTACAGTCACACAACTCTACTGCCTTTGAGTTTACCAGCATAGCTTTACCTGGGAATAGAAATAATTCTTTTCACTTTTAGTAGCTATCATTTTTTGCCAATTTCAGGTTGCCACAGGAAGAAAACGCTTTATTCCAAAAGCTATATTTAAATAGCACACTAGATGTAATTATGCTCCATTTAACTTATTTTCGCTCACTTTCAGTGGTTATCTAAATTATAATCTCTGCTTTCACCGTTTATACATCTATAGCACATTCCTTGAGGTATTCCGCGGTGATGGTTTCTCTTCCAGAGAAATTACTTGGCTAAATGAAGCAATGATTTTCTTTATATGTGCCAGCTGTAGTGCAAATGGTTTTCAGGCTGCCAGAAACTCCAGTTCATTTTCTGGAGATGAGGTTGAAGATGGAATGAGTGAACAGGGGCCATTTGGGCTTTGATCTAATATTCTGATAATGTTGCTTCAAAGTGTGTTTTTGTATGCATGTTTTCCAGTTTTGCATTTATGAAGATTTGTTTTTGATCATCTGACAAGAGGACACTTAAGGAATGAGGAGAAAGGAGAAAAAATGCATCTGAATTCTTCTATAGTCCCTCTAACGCCAAAAGACTAAACCCTAAAACCACAGTTGCAAAGAAATGCAGTCCCACACACAAACATACACCACCACCCCCAGCCCCTTTTGCTTAATAACATTATATGTTGGTTTCCCATTTCCTTTTTTCATTAACTTTCGGTCTGCAGTATAAAGAGGTTTAGCTGAATTAGATGGATTATGTCAAAACGAATTCAGGAATATCCTTGTCATCCTCAGGTCAATGGGAGGGATTTGTCCAGGTCCAGCCATGAGGACACTGTGGAGACCTTTCGAGCTGCCAAGGATCCCGTCGTGGTGCAGGTCATCAGGCGTACCCCCAGCGGCCGCCCCCATGGCCCCCCTCAGGAAATCCATGTGGTGGACGTGTGCACTCAGACCGACATCACCTTTGAACACATCATGGCTCTGGCAAAGCTCCGGCCTTCCACCCCTCCTGTGCCTGACGTCTGTCCCTTCCTGCTCTCTGACAGGTATGCAGAACAGCTACAGGATGCATCCGCTTTCCTCAGTAAAACTTGAGTCTTTTTCTTCTTTTTAGTTCCAATAATATGTGTATTACTAAAAAAAAAACAGTAATGATTACTGTTGTTTTTTTTGTAGACTGAATAAGTATAACTGTTGATCCATAATGATCCATAGTTCACAGTTCAGTGATTTCAAATTATTTCTTGAGCTCGCCTTAAATTTCATTGTACATAATTACAGCGATTATGGTTCATTGCCACGGCGACGGAGACAATTTCTTGTTGTGTCCTTCTTTTGACTTTGGCTGGGATAAGAGACGTTCTAAAGGGGAACAAATATGACAAATGTTTGCGAGCTACAAAGCAGAAATATCACTTATAGGATGCTTGTAAAATAGAAAATAGGTTGATTTACTTGCTGCATTTGGAACAGTGACAAATAAAGATTTAAGCAAGCTTCCTATATATATATATATATATATATATACTGTGATGTCATTTTGAAGCTATACTTAGAAGAGAGACAATAAAACAAAGACTTAAAAAAGATTTGGATCCCTAAACAACTTATGGAATAAATGCGATCAATGATGAGTTCTAAATAAACTCAGAAGCTGTTTTTTCTCTCTCATATGTTGACTGAACATTGAAGAAAGATACATTAGATCTTAAGAGCCGAAAGCATCAACAGGAAGTTTTCCTCACAAACACCATTGGGAATTGGCATGCTATTAGTAATTAATGCTGCTATTTTTCAGAAGAGAAGTAAACTGTAAAAGGAAGACGTTAAACATGTAATATTTAGGTTTCACCTCCAGGGACAGTAACCTATTTACAGCACATAACACAGAGAAATTAGGACTTATTGGTTCTCGGGCAGATTAAATAAGTAATTCCGACCACGATAAACGTTGTAAAACATGGATCTGTTTTCATTTCTCATCGCACACTCGCATAACAGTGGCAGAAAGTCCCACCTGGCTTCTCCGTCTGTGCCAAAACCATCGAGTACCGATAAAAAGTAATAAGTAACAATACAATCTCTGTTGCATGCTAATCATAAAGTGCTTTATGTGATCTGATCAAAGTTGTTACATGTGTACGTACATCTCGTCACCACTGAATTCCCCACAGGGAGCTCTTTCCATAATTGCACCTGCTTTGATTATCCATTTTGACTCGAGTTAGGTTTACAAGGTGATTAAAGCAAATGGGCTAATAAAAAGTAGTCAACACAAAGTAACGTATACGTACAGCCTGGGGCCGAGTCCAAATGTAATCAATGTGTCCCATAAAACTCACATTTTCCTCTCCTCATGTGAGATCAGGTGCACAATCCAATATACTACTGACATTATGGATTTTTATAGATAGATAAAAATGTTCAGCATCTTGTGGTTGAGGCTGGATTGTAAAATTGTAATTGTATTCTTTGCGCCCACGACAACGCGCTGTTATAGGAGTGATATTGAAGCATCAAGCATTCTGACATTTACCATTTCACTGTTTAACAGGGAAAGGTTGTTTTCTGACAGTTTTACAGTGCGGGCTTATCTCAGAGGCAGACAGCCACTGAACACATCACTCAACATGTTCAACAGGGTGTCTGCTTGAGGTTTTCGTCCCACAGCGGTTATCTTGTGTGGCATGGAAGCCGCTCGTTTTGTTACGGCATCACAATGCCCGTTTTGTTCAACAACTGATGGAGTTATAATAGAACTACACTGTACAGTGTGGGGGGTTTTGTCCTGTCAAGAGCAGGAGGCGAATTGCAGAGTGTGTATTTTCTGTTATTAACAAGGGGGTGTACTTTTATCCGACACTCCAGTGCCAATGAAAGCTCTTGACAATTCCTTTATTCCTCTTATTCCAGTGAAGACAAAAGCAGCAACATCTATTAATTTTTTCGGTTTTGATGTTTTGAAAGGAAATTGGGGAAAGCTTTCTGTTAATAATCAGAATTCCACCTCTCTGTGTTTCTTTGCCTCCCACCATGTTCTTATTCCATTCCTTCTCTTCCCTTTTTCTCTCCTGACAGCTGCCATTCTCTGCATACAATGGAGCAGGATTACTATGAAGGGACAGACTACCTCTCGCCAGTTCCAGCTGATGGAGAGAGGACAGAGGAATTTGAATATGAGGTAGGCTATACGCTTGATGTCACTGCTAACCCGGGGTCCTACTTTAAAAAGAGGATTTACTGTTATTTTACATTTGAAGTTTGTCTTAAAAAGAACCAGGAATAAGCTCTTTTTGCAATTAACTTTGACTGTACTGAGACCAATGAAAATGAAATGCCTATCTTCTGAAGTTAGGGTGTTCAAAAATGAAAAAAGGATGCAGTCTTCAACAAATACAGTGTCAAGATGGGTAAAGGTCACATTAAATCTTTTTAATATCGGCTGTAATTTCAGCCCCTAGTCATTCACTGCAGGAGAGCTGCTTCATTGGTTTGCCTTTCCACTTATTAGTTCACTGGATATGTGTTTCTTTTATCACCATGATCTCATCTGAGAACAAAAAGTTTGCTTTTCTCCTTTCATCCGTGTCTATATCTCTTTAAACCGATGAATTTCAATATACTGAGGATCAAAAAGCCTTAGTTACAGGTTGGATTCTTTAACCTCGGTATTTTAAATTCCAGCTATGAATTTAAGAGCATTCCTACGTGATATATTTGTTAAGTTACTCTGTATTCTGTTAGCAGAAACTAACAAATAATTGTGGTGAAGATAGGCCAAAAATGGAAAAAAGACTGTTTGGCGTTTCTACACTTCAGAAGAAAGAGGTTTTTTCACTCTGTACAGATCTGAAACACAAAAGTTTGAAGTACGAGAGGAGAAGTTCAGCTCTTGCGAAACTTCAAAAGGAATTAGCTAAGAGATATCAAAACATTTCTTATGTTACATGTAACCGCTCAAGAGGCGAGCGGCTGCGTCTACTTTATTTTTTTATATATTTTTAATCTTTTTTCAAAAGTCTGCTTTCGCAAGGGATTTAGCGCACAGAAGTGCCGAAGTTTACAATGTTTACTTATGTTTCGTTTTCAAGTGCAAAATAACTAATCTATCATCTTCAAAACATTTGTTGGTTCCCTAGACAATCCACATTTGCTGATCATTAGTCAGTAAAAGGGTCCAAGCATTAACATACTCTGTGGGCAGATCCCATTGGGTGTCTGGTGATACACATTCAGCCACAGTGCTAAAGCCTTATGTACATCCTGTCAGTTTGAAATGAGTCCATGTGTCTATCCCCTTTTATTTTTCATCCTTTCTTTCAGCGGACCCAATTTTAGCGTCGAAACTTCTGCCCGGGATCCGCTAATTGTTTTCATAAATCAGGAAGAAAAACCTGGTGAGCTTGTTTACTCCGAGTTTGAAGAAACCCGGTTAATGAGCTGTGCGGTTTATGCTAGTGAGGAAGAAATTAGAGAAAGGGAGAAACACATCTTCTCGACGCCGCACGTTTACTGGAGTGTAAGGAGCAGATGAGAGGGATAGGTGATGTTTCAGAGACGGTTGATCTCTGACACATGCGGATTTACATACATATGCACTGAGTCGACTGTGATAGGAAGACATAAACAGACTCTCCCCTCTGCTTTCGTCCAATATCGTTTATTTCCGAGTCATTGAGGTGCGAGCGACTGCTCTGATGTATGATGATTGCTCAGCCCTCCCTTCCTCTGTTTGTTTCATTTGAGTTTGTTCTGAATGTTTCCACCCACTGAGCTGGAGCTTGTCTTTTCGCATCCTAAAGAGATTTGCTCACCCACTTGGATCTCAAAGGGCCCCAATGTCAAATCCAAAATATAAGACATATTAAAGCATTTCTTTATGCCTCATTGCTATTAACAAATCCTATTACTCTGTGTGTGCTTTGCCGCCTGCACTGTGTCGTGCACTGGGGGGGTTGTGCCCTCACTAATGTGCCCCCACTTGCAGGGTGTCAGCTAGAAATGCAGTGAGGGGGATGTGGGCTGAAGCTGAAAAGCCTCTCACAGACTAGACCTGATCCCTGACTTGTCTTTGAAGGAGAAGTGAAAATGATTGAAATACACCTCCTTCAGCTGCACATAACCAAGAACACGTCCAAACAAATTTCCCTCCTCTGTCACAGAGGGACACTGATGCTCACAAGGTAGAGAGATGCCTAATCCCACTGAGGTGAACACGGTAGAGTAACGTAAATTGGCCACTCAGATGTCAGACATTGACGTTCTTATCCTTTAACCACACAACTCATCCAAGAAACAGCAGAAGAGTTCATGTTTTAAACAAGGATTCTTTGATAAAGATGTATTCATTCTCTTTGACAGATATTGAAGTACTCTGTGAACACAGATGTCTTGTATAGAAGTGTTCTATAATAAGCTTAGACTTGATTTTTATTGGCTGGTGAAAAGAGGGTGCTGGATAGCAAATTCACTGAGTTGATAGACTCTTTTTTTTAGTTTAAGCACACTAACATTGCTGAGTCCCCTTATCAAAGTCACCAAAACGCATGTCTTTGATTTTTCCACCCTGCTTTTCAGACAAGCTGAGAACAGACACATGAAAAGAGGAGGGGAGGTGACAACTTTGGAACATCCTTTCTAATTGGTATCAGCTGAAGATGTATGAGTTATGTTTGACTGTGAATTATTTCAAGGACACAGGCAGAAGGGGGTGGAAAAGGGAAACGAAGAGGGTGAAAATACACACAAAAGAAGCTTCCACTGGTGTTACGCCGGTTAGGACCATGGACAGCGCACGGCAGGGACAATGCTGGTGGAAAAGCTGATATAGAAATGTTTAGATAAATTCAGAAATAATCTCAAATTTCTTAGACTTAGAAAAAGTCCCATTTTCTGGAACAAATCAGAGAAAGCAAGATCTAATTGTGAAAAAAATCGAGGAGGGTAACTGTAATTTAATTTTTCAATACGCTGAGAGTGAATTTTTCCACCACCAGGGCTTTGTTCTGTCTCATCTTTTGGATCCCTAGACTACACAGACCGTATCTTATTGTTGTGATTTCACACCCAAACATCATACACTTCCTAAGAATACTTGAAGTGCATGTTGCCACAGCACCGTGTTCGTGACCGTCCCTTTAAGAGGTTTTGATGAGTTCTGAAGAAAGTAAGATGCTCCAAGCTGGGAGATGTTCCTCTCCGCTTTTTCCTGCCTGTGGTGGCCATCCATGGCTTTTGCGACTGCTTTTTCAATTACTGGTAATCAAAGGCGAGATTATTATGACAGCAGCCAATATGCTTTGATGGTGGGCAGCAATCTTCCCCTTAATCACGCCATCACAGTCATTAATTTACTGTCAGCTCTCATCCCCGTGATGCACCGCAATCTCCCGTCTGAGAGGCAGAGAGCTGGCCGGGAAAATGGAGGAGAGAAAAAATAACTCGAAAGGCAACCGGAGTGGCAGAGATTGGTGATTTATTTATTTATTTATTTATTTATTTTCTTTGACAGCTCAGGAGTCGGCCACCTTTTACCGAGACATCTGAAGGAGTGGGTGTTCTTTTCTTTCTTTTTTTTTTCTAAAAGCAAGAAAGCTAAAGAGCATCTGATCAAGAAAAAAGGGAGACATTGTCAAAAAGGCACAGACTTTATGCTCCAGTCCACATGTGGGGAGAGTAGTAATCTGTTTCTTTGCCGAATTTGGCCGCAGATTTGGTGCTCTTCAATTAACCACCAGTCAGTCAGGAGCACTCTCTGGCTTGTTTTGAAGATAAAGATCGCGCAGCACCTGTTCACACCTCTTGATTTGCCTCAATATCTGCAATTAATTTGCGTGGTGTATTTTTAGAGATGTCTTCGAGACATTGTTAGTGATTTCAGTGTCTCCCGCAGATATCTCACAATGTCACACTTCACTCTAGCATCCAAGGTGTCTCCTCATGTACCTGCTTTTAATTCTAAATGCTCCGCTATATGCTTCTGGAAGTGGGTTGCTTCAGTAATATTCATATACGACGGTCCATTCGAAAAAAAATCACTCAATAAAGTCACTGACTGATTTGAGATCGTTTGTGTTGTAACTCGCTTTGTTCAGGTAGTCACCCTCATCTCAAAGGCTCCCTCATTCGTGTCATCTACTAACACATCAACTGGGATTTTAGGCTGTCATCTTTTCCAAGGCAGCCAGTTAAAGATCTGAGTTCCACATCAGATGGTGGCTGTCAGAAAAAGGATAAAAAAGACAGACCTCAGATGATGAAGTTCCTCATAAGCTTTTTTTTTTCTTTGCAAATGTCTTTTATTGTGTATGATGAGATTTTAAAAAATCATTTTTTATTTTTTTGGGTTGTTCTTTTTTTCTAACCCTGCTCTGAAAAACCTAAATGATCTGACGGCGTTTGTGCAAACAGCAGAGATACAGATGTGTCGAAATCTCTAGTAACAGCGATACAGCCTAAAGTATTCTGTAGAGTAGAGTCATAAGGAACTGAGCAGTGGAGGCAAAGGCGGGAGATGTTGGCCTTTTCCACTTTATTTCATCTCACCCCAGCATGGTCCGATACCTGCCCCTCCCCAGCCGCCCGTCCTAAAGCCACGCCACGTCTAACACACACACACACACACAGCCAGCCGACCTGCACTCGTCACAGACCAAATAAATCTCTGTTTTCGTGCCGGACCCCTGTGAGAAAACAGCCAGAGCTACCACCTCATTTCTCCCCGCCCGCTCCATCCACCTCTCCACTCCACCGCTTTGCTCCTGCTGCTGATAGTCGGTGTGTTTCTGCTCTAATGAAGACCTTGGGAGTGGAGGCCATTTCACACATGAATCCCTCAAATACCCCTTGATGTGTTTGGGCATGCGAAGGCCAGGCGCGGGCTTTTGCCGGCTGGCGTTTTCCTGCATCTTTGTTGTGGGAGACCAAACACCAGGGTGGGGAGCAAACTTGGCTGTCTGCAGTAACTCTTTAGATAGTTTGGGGGAAAGAATAAAAGATCAAAACACAAACATCGTCATGCTGTGTTGAAAACCTGAATGAAGAATTCATTTCCAAACCTGAGGTCCACACTGTGTTCCAGAATCTGGCTGATTTCTGTTGCTTTTTTTTGTTTATCTCTTCACAAGTCAAATAAAATCTTCCGCAAATAAGTATGTCATCATTAATGTAGTGTAATGTTCTGTGACTTGTAAAAGACTTCAAAGAACAAAAATCGCTGGAGATCTTCTGACATTCAACAAAGACCCACAGGTCAAACTCTCCAAACTTAAAATGTCTTTTATGATCAAATGCTTTCACAGTCTGAAAACGCAGGAAGTCGGCAACCCAGACCCAAAAACAAGAGGGATTTCTGTAACTAGGCCCAAAGAAGCCTGTTACATGACCTCCTCTGGAGCAGCTTCTCACTGTTTTTGTAGCCATTGTCACAGTACTCTTCAAAGTTTGTTAGTGGCTTCTCTGAAACTTTCTCACATCTTGTTAATTTCTCAGTAGATGCTCTTTCTCTAATATTCTTGTTTTGTTATTTTTTTAATTTATCTACATAGGAAGTTGAACTTTGTCGACTCACCAGCCAGGAGAAGCTGGGCTTAACTCTGTGCTACAGGACAGATGAAGAAGAGGACGTGGCCATCTTTGTCAGTGAGGTGAGAACACACATTTCTAGTGAGCGGCTCTTTGTGCACTCAGCAGTTCCAAAGTGTGACATAAGAATAGGTTAAAGTTTCTCCCTGAATCAGGCTGTTGGCAAAGTAATGCCTGCCATGTGTTAATCTGTTAGTGAGAAACATGAATTAAAAAACACAAACCTTTGGCTTTTCTATAATGTGAAACAACACATTTTCTGATAAGAATGTTGATGATGGTCATGTGGAAGGTGGAAGCTATACTGCACGTCTAACTGAATAACTGAAAGTTTCATCGTCTACGTTTGGGATTCATGGGGAAGCACTGAGCTCTGTAACTCTGAAAATTTGGAACTGCATGTTTATTGTTCCATGCCCTCAAAGGTAAAAAATAAACCACCGAAACAATCACCTCACACAATGTGACAATATCCACTGTCAAGATGCTAAATGTCCTAATTTTCAGCTGCACAGAAGATTTGAATTACATAAAATAATGAGCTGTGATATATTGTATTTATGAGTTCTGTTTGACCTGAGTATTCTTTATGCAGAGAACAGCGAGTGAAATGAAAAAAGGCTTATTTCAGAGGCAACACCAGTTTCCTATTTATATTCTAGCTTTCTGCCTTGTTCCCAGAGATACTGAAAAAATCAGAAAACATGCATCATACATGATTCTCCTGCCTGATGTTCAAACTGCTACTCTTGTGGTTTGAAAGTAAACTATATTATTACTCTTAGGGCACAAGCTATTTTATCAGCATATTCTAGAAATATTTCAGTTCTTTGAAGTCTCACATTTACATATTATTGTCTGTTATTTAAACCGACAACCATCATCTCTCTACATCAGGGGGCCCGAGTGAAATGTTTAAGCTACTGAGAATTCTGCTTTTCTCCAAGTAGATCATTTGTGACATTTAATATTCATCTTGTAATATATGATTTGCATCAGTATGCATGTGAGCAAATTCTTCTTTTTTTTCGTGGTAGCGGTACTTAGAAATAAAACTATTATCAGATACAGATTGCATTATTGGACAGATTGTCTAAGTCCAAAATTACATTCTTAGGTGTCAAAATGAAATGACCGCCATGACACAGACAAAGGAAAAATTACAATAAAAACAAAAAATTAACAAAGAAAACAAGAATGCTCTGAGGTTGTGGTGTGTTATCCAGCCTGCTTCAGAGCAGCTGCACACCAACAGGCTGTGACATTAAAAAATAAGACTCCCACTCTGTGTTCTCTCTCCCACTTTTTGGATGCTGGGAAAAAATACTGTTCTCCATTCTGCGCCGCGTTCTCCCAAATAGCGTTTGAAGTTGACTCAGACCGTGCAAGGTATTCTCATTGAGAGGTGAGCAGAATGTAAATCACAACGCCGTGAGGTTTTTAGGCAGCATCCTTATGTGTTTTTTCTTTCTTAAAAAAAAGGTAAGAGTGTGTGTGCTGCATTCAGATGAGGTGACTGAAGGTCACCAGAAGAGAGGTTTTCTAATTTTCTGTCATTTGAGAAAACAAACAGAGTTTATTAACAACGTCTCTGACCAGATGAATTTCCTAAATGAGCAGATCTTGAGAAATGACTCTGTTTTCACCTTCTGTTTGATTCCGTCAAGATGTGAGGGTGATGGAGTCTGCGTCTGTATGCATAAGACCAGAAAAACAAAAGAAAAAAAAAGTCCATCCTGCACAGGTCACTGTTCCGTTGTACGGCCAGAAGGCACATCAATTCTCACAGGAGTGTTCTTTCAAAGCACCTTCCTCCACTTTGTTTATTTCCCCCTCTAGATCCATTTCTCCTCCTCACTTCTCAGAGTTCAAAGCGAGTGGGAAAAGCAAAGTGGCAAGGAGCAAAACTTAACAACAAACCCTGAGCCTTGTTTCTCTGCGGCAAAGCCGGAACCGCAGAGGTTTCAGCGCTTCCAATTATATCCTCAACAGATCATTTTCCTTTTTCTTTTTTTTTGCCGGCAAATTAGTTTTCAGCAGATTATTTACGGATGTAAGCGCTCCCCCACGCTGCCGAGCAGTTTCCTTCAATTTCCTCCATCCTTCACCCGTTCCTTATCGAGGAACCTCCCTCCCAGTTAAATGATTAGTCTTTGTACGTGGGAGAAAACTATCATGGAGATAGTATCTGTGCACGAGTGTAATCAAAAATCCTCTCGGAGAGAAGAAAGTGAAATTAACGCCGATGGACGTGAATTGATTGGCTGATGAAGGAGGGCCCTGCCCTCTTGCTGACTTGCGTTAGCTGCAGATAGACCTTGTGCTTCTACGGGTTCAAAATGTTACATACAAATGCTTGTGCGGACTCAACTCATCACGAAATAATGTATGAAACAGACACGGCAAATTAACCTTATCAATAAATACGAGTTGTCACTTTTGTAGATTTTGCTCTGCCTCTAAAAAAGTGCTTTAAAAATGTTTCAGACGTCTGTCTGGACATGTCTAGCTCAGGGATGACTTCTAAACTAAATTAACTTAAATATCTTCAAGCACTCATGGGCTCTCATAAACATGTAGCATCTCAGAGCATCGTGAAAGCATCTTAGAGGCATGATTATGTTCAATCTCCCTCCCCAGGTCAGTCCAAACAGCATCGCTGCCAGAGATGGACGCATCCGAGAGGGGGATCGCATTTTACAGGTGCAGTAGAACCTTCTTTTGGTGCAGTTCGGCCTAAAAGAACACTGTGGCTTTTTTTTTTTTCGGTAGTTTTTTTTTGTCTTTTTACTTTGTCGCACTTACCCACTGTCTACTAGCAGAGAGAAGGCCATTTATTTTTAATGGCAGCACATTATGGCGCCCCTGGCTGTTTTAGCTACAGACTCAGCACCAACAGGCTTTTGAAGAGTTTCAGCTTTAGGGAGGCGCTGCAGCTCGATGCCTCCTCTCAGATAGCTGAGAGGCTGCGAAAACTATCACCCTTTACCCCCGAACTTCATTTTCAAGCCTGAGAGCAAAGAGCAGGATTTGTCTGACCATCTGGTTAAAAGGGTGTTCCATCTGGGGATTTACAGTAGGAGGGGGACTGCTTCAGAAAAGTCAAGTAATGGCCTATAGTTTTCATATTAAGAGTCTGTTAATGGATGTACTTTTTCCACTTTTAAGAATTAAAAAACATCTATGATTGCACGCTCTCATTTAATTAACTGGTAATTACACCTTTAACAGTTTCAACCTGTACATCGGCATTAGTATTTTCTTGTTTTTTGATCAACAAAAAGCAACAAAATAGTCCACCACTCTACTCTGACCACTTTAATGAGAAAAAATGTCATCGTCAGGCTTTTTTGTACATTCTCAAGTCTTCTCTGCAGTCTCGTTTCATGTCTTTGTGTTTAGTGTTGTATTCATCTGCAAAGAAAAACAAAACATAAAAATGAATTAAAGCCACACTTTTATGAACGTAAAGTTTGCTTTTGTTGCTTTACCCTTATAGAGAAAGGGAATAACAAAGAGATTTATCTTACATTTCCCAGTGTAAGATTAAGTTGCCTAAAATGTTTCCTGTAAAACTGCTTTCACACCTTTAAGATTGAAAATTGCGTCTATAGAGATATCAGTAAATCATTCAAAGAAAGTGAAAACAAAGAAAAGGAAAGCCTGAGTCGAAGAAAGGAAAGAAATATAGTAACATAGGCCAAAGTGTTCCACTTTTCTTGTGCTTCATCAAACAGACATCACAGAATTGATGTAAGAATACAGAAATGCAACGCTGTTTGGTTTGTATGAAAAATGATGTGTATCAGTGATGGGTTGTCAGAAACCGATGTGTAAAAGATGCATTCAGAAGTAAGGATGCAGAGATGAGGAAGAACAGCAGTCCTAGACTTCATAATTCATAACTACATGCTCAATAGAAATAATCAGGATTTAAATCTTCAGCTGAATTAACTCAGAAAGTTGGAAACTTTATAGATGAGGCAGGTTTCCTTTCAAGGAAACACTAAATAGTCTGTGAGCAGATGTTACAGTAGATGTGGGGATTGTTTACATTTGCACTCCTGCTCTAATTGTCTAAATCAGTCTACTATGAGCTGTGCAGCTGATTTAGAGCCAGAGGTGTGTGTATGTGTGATGCAGGCCAGTGTTGTGCCACTATTATCCACCGGTGACAGGGCCATTATTCCGCCCGCTAAAAGATGGACGCTACCTGTCAGTGGCCAGTTAATTGTATGGCTAGATGTATGAAAGCTGTGGATACTTTGGTGAACATAACAGCTTCATCAGCCCAGAGCCACCTTTTCATTCCTAATCACTGCCGGGGTCCTGGTTCATATTAACAATGGAGCGTAGAGAGTGTACACGGGAAAGGGAAGCAGTTGCCGTGGCACTTTGTTTTTGGTGATGGCTTTCACAATGGCGTGGAATCATTCTGCATGTCTGTACTGTCCTTTTTGTTTCTGATTTGATGACGAGTGAGGTAAACTTTCTATTTTTTTGTCATCTTCAGATTAATGGCCAAGATGTGCAAGAGAGAGAAGAAGCAATGGCCGCTCTCTCCAATGACGAGTGCAGGAACATCGTCCTGCTGGTGGCCAGACCAGAGCTGCAGGTTAACAAAGAACACAATTGTACATCATACTGCATCTTTCTTTCGCTGATTCGAGTAGCAATAACTGACGAATTACAGTCACAAAAATTTCCCATCCAAAGTATGTTTGCTCAGAGCAAACCTGAGCAGTTTGGGGTGTCCGGCCAGCGCGCACACATCCACTCCTGAAGGAAACCACCGCTGAGACACCTCATCATGTTTTATTTTTATGTAGCACCACTGTAATTGACTTCCAACAGTAAGCCATAAAAGCTAATGGCATGCTAATGTGGAGTGAGTTCAGGCCCAAGGCCGAGGGCGAGAGGAAGTGGAGGGACTCTGCCGCAGTGCAGAGGCTGATGAGCGGGAAGCAGCATTAGACTCTTTGTAACTAAATGGGTTTTCAGTAGTAAATTTTAAAGTCATCAAAGATGGATCCCATTGGGGCCACACCAGACAGACTGATGGATGACGTGGAGCAAAAAAAAGGTCAAAAGTGGGGGTGTTGCAGCTATCAAACTGGAGTGGCCTGGTTTTAAGATGAACTGTTTTGTCTGTAATAAAGTAGGATGCTGCCTACAAGCCAAACACGGCATGTAGACACATTTAGTTTCTTATATTAAAACCATGAGGCGTTTTTCAGAAAATCCCATTTGTGCACCCACTTGGAAAATCCAGCTATTTGTTTTGAGGCTCTGTCGCTATAAGCTCTGAGCTTTGAAAAATAATGCTTTTCCATGTCTGGTGTGTTCTGCTTCTTCACCCCCCCCCAGCTGGAAGAGGCCTGGCTGGATGATGAGCATAGTGAGTTCTTAGAGCAGCTGAAGATGGAAATGTTGGAGGAGCAGCAGAGGGAGGAGATGGAACTAGCCGCCTTGCAGGAGGACCAGGAGAACGAACAGGTCAGAAAAGGAAAACCAACTCAATGCTGACCATTGGTAAACTGATTGACAAAGCTTTTTTATCTGTATGCAAGGCATTAGAAGTTTTTGATTTTTCTTAACAGGCATTTTACAGCTAATTAGGGAGACATATTTATTCATAAAATCCCATTTTGACTTATTACTTGCTGTCAAAATAAACCTTTGCAACAACAAAGACCCAGTTGGAGGCATCAAACTCTTTAATGACTTCCTGCAAAGTGAGTGAAAACAAGCATTGTCCTTTGAATCGAGAACTGAATAAAGATATTTGTATGAATATTTATGGGTGGGGACCACTGAACCAATTCCAAAGATTAGCAATCATAATCTCAAATTCTGTTTTTGTCGGGAGGGTGATGCGCTAAAAAAGAAATCCGTCTAACTGGGACTTCAAAGACATGGTGGAGAGGTGGCAAACCCCTGAAGTATCAGAGTTGTACAAAAGCTATGCAAAACATTCTATTCCATCTGGAGATTGTAAAATAGAGTTGGCCCTTCCTGTATTCTGAAAGAAAGTTCTGTGAGTTTTTTGTCTTTTGAATAAAATCCCGCTGTATTTCTAAATTCATTACCACAGACCAAGGAAAACAGAGTAGGGTCATTTGATTCTGAATTAATTGATGATGAGAAGAGAATGTTTTATTGCACATTTAACAACGTTTTGAATGGAATACCTCCTAGCTGATCTGCAGGTACATGTTCTAGTTCACCACCTCTTATTTTATATTTTAAATCTACTCAAAATGAAGGTTCTAACATCTCAATAAGAAATTTTATCAATGGCAAAATCAACCATTAATTCTCTGGCTTAAAATTTGCACAGCAACATCTACAGTTGTGCTTACACAGTCTGTGTGTTCCTCCCCAAGATGGTGGAAGAACCACTTCCTGGGCTCAGGTTTTTTTTTTTTTGCTTGAGTTGTGAGAGTTAGGAAAAACAGGTAAATAGAGTGAACGGAGAAAGCTGAGAATAGCACAAAAGCCCCCAGCTGGGAGAGCCCAAAACCTTCAATTAGCCACAGCATGGTTACTGATGCACCCCTCACAAGACTGCTGACTTTGTCCTGGTGAAAGTGCCAACGCAGCTTATGTAAAAATAAATAAATAACATCAATTCAAATTTTGCTTTGTCAAGTCCAAGCACAGATTACCTCTTTGCCTCAGTTTATTTTAGATTAGTTTGGATCTCAAGTCATCTAAATCTTTTTGATATGACGTACCACAAATGATCCCTCGATTCATTTTCTGTACCTAATTAATCAGTTCGGCGTTGTGGGGGACTGGGGCCTTTCCCAGCTTCCACCGAGCGATAGGCAGAGTACATCTTATACCTGTAGCCAATTCAACACAGACAGAGAACAACCATATGCACCTACACTCACTCCAAGGGACCATTTAGAACCATCAAATAACCCAACAGGCATTTTAGGGTGAAAGGAACCCAAAGTAACAGGACAGGAAAACCCAAAAGGGATAAAATGTTCCCCCTATTACTAATATCAACACCTTTGAGATTTTAGAGATTTTATATCTTGGAATTCTGCTTTTTTTCAAATTTTTGTAGATACAGTGGGGGAAATAAGTATTTGACCCCTTGCTGATTTTGCAGGTTTGCCCACTTACAAAAAATGCAACGATCTATAACTTTAATCATATGTACATTCTAACAGTAAAAGACAGAATCCCAAAGGAAATTCCAGAAAATCACATCATATGAATTTGTAAAAATTGATAACCATCTAATGAGGAAAAATAAGCATTCTTTGTAAGTGGGCAAACCTGCAAAATCAGCAAGGGGTCAAATACTTATTTCCCGCACTGAAATTGCATTCAGTATATTTTTAAGCAAAACCTTCAATGGGGAAAAAATGTCATGATGCAGATATTACAGTTTTGCATTTTATTCATTTCAGATAGCTGAAGATGACAAGCCTACCTGCTCAATGCTCCCCTACCTGAAGGACAGCGTACGGACTATAAAGGACCGAATGGAGAGCTCTGAAGCCAACGTCTTGGCGCAAATCCAGAGACGTCTGTCCCAGTGCCTGAGGGACAACCGGGACGTGCGCTGCTCCACCAGCTCCACGCGGCTGGAGGACGAAAAGGAAGAGGACGAGGAGGACGCGGAGGGCGACCGTTTCCAGCAGCTGCTGGAGCTGAAGTGCCAGATCCGGAACAGCGGCGAGTACGACTTGTTCTACAGCCGGCGCAGCACCATCGAGTGCAGCGTGGGCGAGCCGGGCGGCGTGCAGCACGAGCTGCGCATGCTCAACGAGGAGCTGCGCAGCATCGAGCGGGAGTGTCAGAACATCATGCAGGCCCACAAGCTCCGCAAGGGTCAGTCCCCCCTGACCGGCCGCTCGGCCCCCTGCGCTAAAAGTCAAAGCAGCGTCCGCGGGGAGCCCCCGAGGGGGAAGCTGGCCGACACCAGCGAGAGGCTGGAAAAGTCGGACAAAGACAGCTCCAGCGCCTACAACACGGCCGAGAGCTCGCGGAGCACTCCTCTGGCCATGGACCGCTCCCCGGAGCACTCGCTGCAGAGGATGGTCAGCCTCACCAACCAGAGGAACCTGTGCAGCGGCCTGGCCGCCGGTCAGTCGCCCAGCCCCAGCCCCAGCCCCGGCCCCGGCCCAGTAGCCCTGGGCAAGAGCAGCAGCCCTGACCACAGCAACCCTTCCGAGTCGGACCAGACGCCTCAGGCCGAGGAGGAGGAGGGCGGCGGGAGCCTGAAGCAGAGGGCCTCCCGGAACCCTTACTTCTCCCCCTCGCACAGCGCCCAGCAGAGGTACGCCAACATCCCGGCCCACGCCCGCCACTACCAGAGCTACATGCAGCTGATCCAGCAGCGCTCGGCCGTGGAGTACGCCCAGAGCCAGCTCAGCCTGCTCAGCGTCTGCAAAGAGCCGCAGAGACCCGTCAACGAGCCCAAGATGGAGTGGAAGGTCAAGATCCGCAGCGACGGCACCCGCTACATCACCAAGAGGCCCGTAAGGGACAAGATACTAAGGGAGAGGGCCTTAAAGATTAAAGAAGAGCGTAGCGGGGGGATGACCACCGACGATGACGCAATGAGCGAGATGAAGATGGGGCGGTACTGGAGTAAAGAGGAGAGGAAACAGCACCTGGTCAGGGCAAAGGAACAGAGGCGAAGGCGGGAATTCATGCAGCGCAGTCGGCTGGAGAGCCTGAAGGAGAACCCTCAGAGCAGCAGCGAGGCCCGCAAGGAGGTCAGCATCATCGAGCTCAGCCACAAAAAGATGATGAAGAAGCGGAACAAGAAGATCCTGGATAACTGGATGACCATTCAGGAGCTGATGACTCACGGTACGAAGGCCCCCGAAGGAGCTAAGGTCCACAACGCCTTCCTTTCAGTCACTACTGTGTAAAACAAAACAAAGAAAAAGAAAAAACCACATACACTTTCCAGCCCGTGTGGTATAACATACTTGCCTCGTTCAAAGTGGCCTTTTTATCAGGACAACAAGAATATTTTTCACACTTTGTAACCCAAAAAAAAAGCATTTTGTAAAGAGTTTATCAGTGGTGTCATGACATTTTCTTGATGTTTTACAAAATTGTTTTTCACGTCACTCTGCGGGGGGAAAAAAGCATTTTCTATTCAACTATGACAGTACAGTTATTTTATTACTTCACTTTGAACATGTTTATCTTTTCAATTCAATTCTTATATTTATGTTGGAACCCTATAACTCAAGAGAGAGTTGTATGAGAATGTTGGACTGTTTCTTTGTGCTTTGTGTTACCTTAGCAACAATGGATCTGAGGGCCACCTGCTATCCATAGAAATTTTAAAAGCCACTTTATTTAACACATCGTCTGTACTGGTCCTTAAGAGCAGAAATCCATTAAGTTCCATACTGTGCTGAGAGCTGAGATTAAGTTTCACTTTTAGTGCATAAGCATGGTATGGCAACCCATTAAGTCTTGAAATGAACCAGTCAGCTTCACACGTCATAAAGTATTGATTGCATTTAAACTGCAAGGTGCATATACATACACATACAGATATCAAACATCCAATCACATGGTTCATAATAATTTGGTAAGGGCATGAAGAGATGTGGAAAAATCTAATACATTATTAGTGGCCAGTCACCTGGGATGAAGAGCCACATTTTCTTCAAAATGTTCGAAGATTGACTTGTGTTTCATAAACATGTCGAAGCCTTTTTTAACCTCAACTTTGACTCACTCCGATATTGCCGCACCTCATATATACCTGCACAAATTAATGTTAGAAGAAATGGAGATGAAGAAATGTGTGACAGAGTGATATCCTCTCCTTTACCTATCCTATGCTGAAAATTGGGTGTTAATGAAAGGATTAAAGTTTCTTTTCTTAGCATTTGGAAAATCTGAACATTTCTTAACACCACTTGAAACCATTGCAGATACAATTTTCAATCAGTTTTCTAATTATTTTGAGATTTTATTTTTATTTTAAGCCCATTTCAGAATCCATTTTCATTTTATACTGAAAAAGTATATATTTTCCTTTTAGTAATTAGGGTATGGAATTGATGCTGTTTAATTTCTACATTATTATTGTTTTTCTTCCCTCCACATATTCAACAGCAGATGGACGTGCTGAAACTTTTTACATAACAATATTCTACATAATTTTTTAGTCTTCTTTACTCATAGCCTTAAAAGCCAAACCTCAGTGACAGATGGATGTGGCAGCCTCATTTCATACACAACTGTCTGTATATATCTGTGCAACAGGGAGCTTTTGTTCTGCCTTATTCATATATTTGATCATTTAAGTTTTTGAATTATGTTTGCAGTTCACATTAAACTGGTGTTAGGATGACCGCCACTGAGCAGGACTCAGAACACGTTAGGACAAGTCAAATTAATTGTTTGCCTTTAATCTGAACTCTTTATTAGCTCAGTAACATGTACAGTGCTCATTCCAAATGCCTCGTTTTTAACTGACATATTGTACATTTGACATTTTAAACCATGTCCTGTATGTTTCCAGTCGATGTCTGATGGTTGAATTTTGAGTAATGCATAGGTGGCACATTTGTAGCGAGGTAAAATGTGTTCTAATAGTGATCTTTGCAAAAGAAATGGTAATAAATTATTGTTTTTGGTATGATATCGAGCTGAGCTTTTTTTTCTTCCTTTTATTCAACTAAAGTTACAGATTCTTTTGCAGCTTTGTTAGTAGCAAAGGTGCACTCGTGTCTGAAACAGCTCTGATCACACGTTTGTGTTGGGAGTCAAATTTGGAGACACTTTACAATCCAATTAAAATCTAACTTCTGTGAAATGGATAGTGTTAAGTGTGTAAAGTGAGCAACAGCGACATTCTCCATTCTGCTTTTGGATTCATTTGTGACAGTGATGGGAGGGAGGGATAGGTGAAATATGTCAGGAAATGGTGGCCTTTCACACAGCTAAATGGAGCAAAGAACACCAACAAAAACTACAGTGTGTGTCTGAGGAGTAAAGAGCAATGTACTGAAATGGATTATGTTCACCTCAGATATCTCCAGAGGAGTGACTCACTGCAAATATGTTCAGTTATTAAACAGAAGGGAATTTCAATTAAAATGGCCTTCCACTTGAATGGATTTGTGTTCATTAAAATGTACTAACCACTTAATCATCACTATGGCCTTGTCGTGTGCAGGGGAGAGCTCCTAAGATACAGTGGTCTCTGTGTTATCTTTAGTTGCCAGTGTGCCAAACGTAAAATGGCACATAGCCTCTGGACTATTCTGCCCTCCCCCCTTTTTTTTTTCCCCCGTTCAATTTCACTTCAAACTTGTTTCACTCTGAGAGACTTTGAGAGAGTGACAAAATATGAAAGAAAATCTTAACATTAAAGTTGTTGTTTTTTTCCACTCAAAAGAACAGACTGATAGCCAAAGGCATTTGAACAATATTCTGTTGTAAAGCACACTTTATTTCCTTTTTTTAAAAGCTACCCATGAGTCCTTCAGCCATATACAAGACAAAGATATTATTGGTAAAACTGTTCATCATTGAGAATATCCTTCTAATGCCCTAATCTTATTGGCATTTAATACTGTTTTATTATGCTGAAGTATCACATACTTTTAAGTTGTGTCAATACTTTTTATTTTAAGGTAGTCTGTGGCATTTAAAAGGTCCGCTGTATATATACACCAGCCAGGCGTTAAGATCTAACTTGGTATTGGAAAGTGAACTCCCTCCATCCCCCGAGCCATTCCTCCTCCTACTTATTATATCTCCTGGTTTGTACAGAACAAGACCATTCAAATGCCAATGAAAAAGCCACAGAAGAATCTGTTTAAGTTGAACCAAACCGCACCAGAACCATCCCAAGCACTCTCAAACTAATTAACTTCATCCATGAGCTTGTGAAAGACCCAGTCAGGTGTAATTAAAATTGAGCCTGTGACAGCCATGGCATTTGTCAGAGCTACCCAGCAGTTCAAATAGCGGTGCTGACAGAAATGTCAAGCAGATAGCAGTGGTTCATCTACTCTACAGTGAGGCGCTCACCTACACACTCACACACACACACAGCCTCCATTATGAATGTTTGCCGATAACCTTTAAGATTCCCTGAACAGCAAAAACTACAAATTCTCTCTCGTTATTCATCCGGGGAAGCCATCATTTATTGACATACAGATCCACTTGACACACGATGGTGCACTGTGCATTGTGTGCAGCGCTCCTGGTTCCTGCTGATCTGGAAAGGCACGTAAACTGGTAATTTGGATGCGTCCTTCAGTATTCGACTGTAGCTTTGATCTTTGATATCATAAGAGCCATGTTATGGTAATGAGCCCCCTCTAAACAGACGCTGAAGGGTTCGTTCAGGCAAATGAACAAACCGCAACTGCTTGTCTTCACTAGTAACAGTGAGACCTTTGATGGAGAATTATGGTGTATGTAAACACCAGAAATGACTGGCAGAGCTGTCAACCAATCACCATCACGCGACTGAGGGAAAGACCTGGTAAACCCAAATGATGATTCAGGAGGGTAAATGTGGACTCTCTGGTGGAGGACCCTGTCTGCGTGATCTTTAACTCACACTTCTGGGAGAATTTTTCTCAACAACTGGGGGAGGTTGGGGGAATTAGAATGGGTCAACTGAAGGCACACCAGTGCTGTTGAAAGCCCTCAAGCTGAAGAAGAGGACCTCTCAGGCTGGGTTGTCCCAGGAGTCACTTGAACTGAAGCCAAAACAGTGGATGGAGCATTTTGAGGACCTCCTCCAACCGAGGAGCATGTTGTCTACTGAAAAATCAAAGTGTCAAAGACTTGGAGGAGGATTCGTCCATTAATACCCAGGTCATGGAAGGGTGGACCAGATCAGAGTTGCTCAGGGGATCATGAGAGTTTGGGTGGTTAGGGTTGGGGTTAGGGGTATGGGGAACCGGAGTTGCTTTTACAAGCTATTCCAAAGCAAGCCGTTCAGAGCCAATGGCACCCCTAATAAGAACGCAGAATCTGAACTGCAGATGTGTGTTCATGTTGATGTCCTCCGACTCCAGTAATTTGCTTCATATTACAGTACAGAAGACCAATTTGCAGAGTTGTTGACTGTGTAGAAAAAAATGTGGGGTGTGAAAAAGTGAAAAAACACTTAATTGCAATTCAGTTGAGTAATATTTTATTAATCCCTAAAGGGAAATTACATTGCTGCAATATTAATTACCCTAAAAGGCTGAGGTTATTATAAATCAGCTAAAAAACGTGTAGAAAGCTGTAAATTAGCAGAGAGGAAGGTGTTGGGTTGGGGTGATATTGTAGCTTGGCAACAATTTAGCTTAACTTTCCGCCAATGAATTGTATAATGGTGATTAATGATGATGTTTACTTGTTTCTATTTAGTTCCTGCTCAGCATTCTGGACATCTACTCTTCAACTCATGTTACTTTGGAAAGCTCAGTTAGACCTTGGGTCACCTGTAGAAGTCCTTGCAGCACTACAGCCTCCAAACTGGCAAAATGGGAAAAGTGAGAAAACGATTAAATCTATATTTTTCCCTGTAAAAATAATTTGCTGTGAAATCTCAAGAAGATGTGAAGAAAGACGGCCTGTGTCTATTTCACTGCAGCAGGTCTCTGGAGCAGTGCCATTCTGGTAAGAAAAATTAACAAATTAGTTAATTGATTTGGTATAGGTATCACAGCACCATGCAAAAGAAGACTTTCTGAGTCAAGTGCTTACATGCTCACACTAGTGAATATAACCGTTCCGCATGTTAATAGTTTTAAGGATTTACTGAAAGTCTAATCCTCTTAAAGCCTCATCACAGCTCAGTATGAAAACCCTTTGCAGGTTATGAGTCTGTGAGTCACTGGCTGAGATCTTTTACTGTATATAAGAACTATACAGAAAACACCTCCCTCTGCCTCCTACATATCCTAAATTCTATGATTTTGTCATGTTTTAAAATAAAAAATCTATTTCAATCCAGCCAAAACCATTGCGAAAATTATTAAGCAAGCAATTAAACATGATTAGAGCTCCGGTTACAATTCATTACTCAGCAAACAAATGAGGCGCACTGCAATAAATACTGCAGAGGGCTGGCAAATGCACTTTTAACAATAATAATATCAACGATATTTCTAGAGCCATAGACTGAGATATGGTGGTTCATTACTCGTACACATTTTGCAGATTTGAATATTTGGGTAATAACTGCTGAGACTCCTCTTTGCATTGTTGAAACTGGTCTGTCACTGAAGACCTACAGCAATTTTTTTTGGCTCGATGTATGAAGAATTCAACTGATTTTAGATAGCAAGTACACCTACTTTGTTTTCCTTGCCTTTTTGATTGCCATAGACCTAAGTATGATTATACGACAGAAGCATTTATTTGGGAAAATTCTTTGTATCCCAATATTCAATTGATTTTCCTCTGTCCCACCCTGGGGTTTCTTCCAACATCAAGAGTGTAGAAGACTGACATGTGCAGCCAACCATGGAAGCCTGCTGTATGCAAGATTAACTCTGTTATAACCTTTGTACCTTCATTGTTTTTATGAAACCCATTGAAATTCCCCAAAAGTTTTCCTTATTCATGAATCTCTATCGAAAGTATAGCTTTTATAATGCTTAGTCTGTAGCCTTACTGCGCCCCTGAATGAATTAATGAGACCTGCCAATTGTGCATTAGGAGTGTTTCCTCTTCTGTACACACTACAAATACTAAATACACCTCCCACTTTAATTAGTTTACTGTCAATATAATTACAGAAGAGAGGCACTGTAATTAGCTATTGTCTTTTCAGTTATAGCTGTATATCAATCTTTGATATAGGTAGGTAGTCATGGACTACCTGGGCTTTGTCGTCCCATGGATTTCATTTTCACCTTCTGCAGTGAGCTTTTGTATTTGTAACTCAAGACCATAATTCAGATTTCAGCACTTTTGTCAGGTATGATGTGATGTGGGATCAGTCAGGGTTGTGGTAGCAGGTCTGCTCTGTTCCTAATAAGAATCCTGCCAGGTGGCCTTTTTGGCAGAGGCTGGGTTCTTTTTCTACGGGTGAATGAGACTGGAAATGTTCCACCGCACATCTGCAACGAGCAAGTCAGTGAGTGATGATCTCACCAAAGAAGAAAGAGTTTCTGCTGGTTTCTTGGCATTGAGCATGGAAGTCAATGTATTTAAAGGTGTTGATGCAAATGTTAGCTGGAAATTCACCCTCATACGTCTATAGTGTCAATTCACATTACATGCTCATTCCTTTTAAATTTCTTTATTTACATTAATATAGTATGAATGCACTACTGTGTTCAATTTTAATACAGACCAGATGTGATTATTTTGGGCGATAGAATGGAGGACCATTGGACATCAGAACCTAATTTTGGTCACTTAAATCCACTTTTCTACTCAGAATATCAAAACAATCTCTTTATTTCAGCCAACAGTGCACCACTCTCCACCAGTTTGACGCGTATCAAACTATTTTGAAATCTGGAATTCAAGAACCCCCATTGGGATCTAGGACAGAGAAAGGGACAACTTTATTCCCCAGATCATATGTGATGATCCGCTTCACCTTTGAGACAAATGGGTGGAAAAGTCAGTCACTGTTTAAAGGCTTTTGATTAATGAAGGACTGAGTGAACGCATAAGTGGAGCTCAGGCAGTTGACCGCAAAGTGGACTCTTCGTCATAGTGACTGACACCGAGGCTGGACCATACCATCATACTTTATTACAGGACCTGACAGAAGTAGGTACAATACATACAGAGAATACCACAACCCACCACTGCCAACAATGGGATTATAGAAGTAAAGCTTCAGGCTCCATCCACGTAGTCAACACAGCTGACAGGTGGCAGCCATGAATGGGTATCATCAATAAAATATCTGGCAAAATGTGGGACAGTGGGATGATAGAGATTAATGATTTTGAGAGATGGCTTTCTACCAACCCACCAAAAGAAATGCATTAGTCTGCTGAAAGTGGGTCCAAAGAAGGCAACACGACATGCTCTAACTGAACTAATTGCCGCCCTGTCTTTATTCCCACTTCTTCTCAAGTAGAAGAAGGTATCCTGTGGTCATTTGATAAATCCCCTGAGACAGTTAATGGAAGGCCTCACTTGGGCTGAGTGTGGAGGCACATATGCATCCAAATGGGATGGAGCTCTGTTTTAATTTAAACATTTTTTTTCAATCTACCGGTGCAAAATCATGAAGTGCTGCTGTTGGATGCCCACTGGGAGAAATGAACAGTGCACGATGAAAAGTACGGACGCTCCCAACAATAAATAGGCTATACATCACTGTCATCCCGGTCCTGCTGTTTTGAATATCCTATCTGCGTAGCCCACTGTTTTCAAGAATTTGTCTCCTGTGGATTGGTTTCTGGTCACTGTGCAGCTGCAGCATGTACAGACAGTAGTTAATAACTGTTAAAGTAGGCTAGGAATAAAAATAGGTTGTATCATTTTATACTACTTATACTATACTTTGCAGAAACATTATTTTTTCAGGATATCGTGGCTTTTTGTATTTCTTTTTTTAATGCATGTAAATCTCACTTTGAATCATTGCCGTTAGTGTTTTCTGCTGCTGCAGCACTTTTTCTGCGTGGAGATTGATGCTATAGGGGCCCCTTGAGCTTAAACTCCTCAGGTGTACCCTCTGCTGTTTAGGCACCTGGGGATATAAGCACCGAGAGAACAAAGAAAGCTCCTTCAGAATGCAACGGTATGGGCATCTGCTGCTGTTCTGCAGTATAATCAATTAAATCTTGCTCCTGGGCAGCTGTATAAGTTGTGTTTAAAGAATTTGGTGTATTAAAAATTGAGGTGTTTTCATTATCTTAAATGCTTGATATTCTCTGGTTATTCTTTAGTAAAAGGGAAACAACTATAATCCCATTTAGCATTTGAAAAGATAATATTGTGTTTAGCAGAGTATTTTCAGTGAGGAAATTAGTTTATTTGTCACAGTTATGACCAGACAACCAACCAAGATCAGTCTGTTTTCCTTCTATTATGTACATAAGTGACATTTAGAGGCCATTCCTTCAGTTTGCCATGTATTGGAGGCTGATTTCTGTTTCCCCTTCAACCACTTTAACCCACATATCTGTATTCACTGATGTATCTGTACTCCAGAAACTACAAATAAAGCACAGAGTCCCTACATCACAATACCACAATGCTGTTGCAAGTGCAGCTGCCTTGTTAAACAAAATCCGCAGTGATGTGTACATACTTGGGAAACAGGAAACAGAGTACATCTGCAAGGCATTTTTTTTCCAGTGTCAGCCAAACAGAATCCGGATGTAAATGCTTACAAGAGGCAAGATATTTTGGCAATGTATGAATGAAATGAAATGAAAGTATGTCTTATACACAACTGAAAATGGCATTTACGTATAGTTTCAACCTTTATCTACATCATCTGGACCACGTAAAAAACGTGTTTTCTCATTGGTACACAACTTGTGAACACAGATTCTTCACATGTTTTTTGAGCAAAGGGTCTATGGGGTGTGTTTTCTTCCAAGATAAACCATTACCAATCAGTTTCATGTGCCAATCAGAAAGAAAAGAAAGAGTACTTATTGCCTACTATTTACCAAGCAAAAATACAACTTAACTAACACCAGAAACTTTAGCTCTGGTTATGTACTGTAAAGCTCCACTGGCTCTGCTTGGTGTGGAAAAAACAACTTATCCATATGAAGGGAAAAAAAGGTCTTTATCGGTTTTCCTGCAAATGTTAAGAACTGCAATCTTTTCAGAAGCAGCAACCGCCTAATTAAAGTAGGGTGGTGTTAACTCAGCCTGCCTCATAGCTGATAACATGCAGTTTGAACCTACTCTGTGGTGAGCGATAATATTGTAAATTTGCATAAAGCAAGTTTATATCTTAATTTCTTAGAGACAGTATATAGCGTACAACACTATATGAGCGTCTAGCTATCAAGCCTGAAGCTACTGAAACCATGGGTAAAAATATAATGAATGAATAACTAAAATCCATTTGCAGTTAACTTAAGACTATTAAATTCAGACTTTTGATTTATCTCAGTATAAAAATTTAATTTCTTTACTTTTTCCATTTTGAATTGATTGTGTTTTTAATAAGTTAAGCATAAATTATGTAAATATGTTACAATAGATTTTTCAGTGATCGGGAAAAAATGAGAAATTCAACAATGTGTAATGATGTTGTTCTCAGATGTAGCTGCAGATAATGCAACTTTATGATTCAAATTTACATGCATACATTCTGTGAATAGATGTTAGGCTTTACCAAACGTTCTTCCCAAAATAATTGTTCAAATTTAGGTATCACTTCAAACAGAAAAGTTTGTGTTACTACAATTGTGAAGAATATGGATACTCTCAGCCACATCCTGCTGGGTTTTTATATAATATCCTCAATGAATGCCACATCTGAGAGCTCTTTAGAAAAGATAATAAATTAATAGCCACAGAGGTTTATAGCTTCATCTCAGTGTGTCCTCTTGCAGAGTCTTTCACATCAAAGAAACAATCTTTTTGCAGTATTTCTTTGATCTTCTTTGTCCTACTTTTCTATTCAAAGCATATTTCTGTCTGTTTGCTAATCTATGAGTGTATGGCATGTTGTAAAGGTCTGTTCAGAGTTCCACAAACTCAAAGGTTCAGTTAATAAAGCTGGATGTTTTTTAATGTAAAAATGCTAAATCTTTTATACCTACCTCTCATGTCTTCTGAATACCTCATTGTTCTGAATTTTGGGTTCAATAACAGAATCTCAATGTCAATGTTTTGTATGTTTGTCCATGTTTGTGCGTGCTCCTTTTTCTCCATTCAGAGTTCCCTCTCAGGTTTATCTGGCACAGACTGGTTTTGCTCCTTGTGCAATGTTCTATTATTTGATAAAACCACAATACACTGCACCGGTTAATAGAAATAGCAGGCCTCTCCAATATCCTCTTCTTTTCTTTTGTGCAGCCCTCTATCTGTTCCTAACATACGCAGACTTTCAACTCATATTACAAAGGAAGGGTCTTGTAAGCACAATGTAAATTAGATTCTATTCAACAATGGGCGCTGAATGGGCTGGTTGATATTTCTTTCGACGATCAGAGGCACACAGGCACCTGATCGCCATTCATGTGTGCTCATATCGTTGGACTCAAGTATTGAATGAATCGCATTCAATCCGCCAAAAAGCCAATATTTCTGTCAAATATGCCTGCCCTGTTTAATATTCTCCGCTTGGCAGTTTTTGATGAGACAGCAGGCAATGTCCGCTCATAAATGTGCCAATATAGGACATCTGAGATGATAGCAGAAGAAATCTAAAGCTAGTTAGATATAGAAGGTTAATGAATAACTCATTCAAAATGCAATTAAAAGTAGATCGATATACATAACAACTGCATTCATTATTTGATTCTCTGCGGGA
>CAJRST010022223.1:5368412-5467538 GCA_907169785.1 Menidia menidia | reverse complement strand
TCACCATTTCACACCTTTAGTCTTGGTGATGGAGAGAACAATCATAATATATCAGCAGAATCATTCCTGTTAACTCTCCTGGAGCTCCATTACAGCTATCACTTGGAGTCAGGGAACTATCAGGACATTGTGCTCCGTTAGATTAAATGGGACAGTGCTCTTTGTGGACAAGCCATATAAATGCCAGACAATGTTATTTATGTTTGGAAGAAGGCGTCTTCACGAAATGTTAATTGAATTAGGAATTTGGATGGAATCCTGCATGGCATGACATGAATGTATGATGACTCGGGCCTGTGTGAAATGGTATGTGGGACTCGTGCTGGTTTTAATTGGATAAAAAGCATGGGGGTATTAAACAGATAGTGAGTTGTTCCATTTGAATCTCCGGCAAATTTGCACATTTTTAATGAAATTAAAGGAAAGTGCAGGGTTGAGCGAGATTGTTCAAAGTGGTGGCACAAAGACAAAAGTTGCTTTGATTGCTTTCTGCTCTGGTGATGAAAACTATCACTAGAAAGCAGACTGGGAAAGACTAAAGAAGACAGAATCACACAATATGGTGTTATGCTATATATCATCATCAGCTGTGTGTTAATTTTGTATGAACGGCTTCTTCAGGCTGAATAATGGGTCATTCATATTTGATATAGAAACCCGTCAGGTTTTCATGTATAACAACCACTTTCACCCGCACGCTTCATTATAACTGTTCTTATATCAAAGAGACAATCATGTGACTGAACATGGACCTACTGCCAATTACAAAACAAACACTCACTACTGCTAACAGTACCCTTGTCAAAGAACCAGTACAGCATTATACTCATCTGACATGAGTTCCCGCAGGGCCTGCACATTGTTTTTCATTATATGTATCATCCACTTAGCCCAGTCAGTTACACAGAGCGAGGAGCATTCACGGTCAATATGGATTTCGCCTGGATCAATTCCATAGGGCCACTTTATAGCATTGGTGGGGATAAATTGTCAACAAAATAATTAGGAACTCTGGGAAGAAATCTGAAAAGTTTCTACCATAGGTGAGAAACTATGTGGTTGGCTGGAAAGCTGGCCAGCAAAAAGTGAGATAGATGGTGTGCCGATTTAATATATGGATGATAAAAATACACCCATGAACTACCCATGATTCATAGAGCTAAAGGGAAATTGTGGTTTGCTGAATAAAGGAGTGTCAAATATGTCGTGCAAAGGTTCCAGTTATCAGGTTATCAACTGACTGATTTGCGCTGATAAACATCCAACAAAAAAAATACACAAGCTTTTAGAGCAACCTGTTTGACACTGATTTTTTTTTTTTTATTATCCTTTTGGATGAAAGAATATAGACAGAAACAATTACCCCATTTTACTTTGCATGAATGCTCAGAGAATTTTGATTTGTGTGAAGCTATTTTTTGCGATGTAACACTTTAAGCCTGAGTGTAAAGGCTATTAGATTACTTCAATTAGTTGTTTGTCATTTCTAAATAGCCCTCAATTCATTTTACAACAGTAATATACTTGTTGTGACAAGAGCCAGGATGCTTTGATTCAGTCAAATTGGATCAATTTAAAGATTATATTAATATGTGGAGCAACTGGCAGTCTGGATGAGTACCTTTTAGAAAGATGCATACAATTTCAACTGCATTTGTGAAATAAACATAATTTACACAGGAAAAAAATTTCTCCACAGACACAGAACGTTTACATGTGCCAAGCATCTCTCAGTATGTTAACAAGCAGCGTGACACCATGTGACCAAGTTATATGTTCTGAAGTAAAGACCATGCTCCTGTTGCTTCAAAGACTGGTGAATAGTAACACAGAATTTAGAGAGTCATTTGTACATTTTAATCAGTTTGATAAAACCTAAACCAAATTCAAATCACAAGGGAACCAGCTTACAATCAACCTAAAGAAGAGCAAAGCCTTTTTTTTGTGATGTTGACAGCAATAGATGGTAGAAAAAAAACGGGAAAAAGTCTCCAACCTACAGTATTAAAAATATTCTAACAATTATCAAGCAAAATACGACTTGTGTGTAACACCTGGGAGGTATAGATTAAAGTTGGGGTGCAATTTCAGTCTCTGCGGTGCAAAATCAGATGAGGAGCATCACGAGGTCTGCAATGTCCGAGTCACTGCTGTCACCTCAACAAGAAAGGAGCTGTCAATTAGTGCTTTGGTTTTTATTTAATTTAATCCTTTTATATGCACTCTAACCAATGATGACAGCTTCAAAGTACATTTAGACACAGATTCACAGAAAAATGGATAAAAACATTGTGAGTTGCAGTAATAATCAATAACAGTATGCTGCCCGACTGGATTTATAGTATTAACTGGCACTGAGGGGAGCTTGTTGACATACTGGAGTGCTTTCAAGTCCACCTGAAGACAAAACTGCTCTCTAAACTTCCTTGAAGCTATCTCTGCCCTGCTTACACTCATGATTTAACCTCATGACACGCTATATTTTTCTACTTTACTTCAAACAGAAACTGCCAGGAGATGGATACTCAATGTACAAGAAATCTTTCTTTTTAACTTTTATTCCCATCATACTCTCATCTCCAAAAAACAACAATTCTTTGAGCAGTGTGGGCTTTGGTGTGGGTACTGCTGGAACCTCCTTTCCCCATTTTTATTTATCCTGCTAATGGGAATAAATCATCAATAATTAGTTACAAGAATCCTTTCAAATATTATCCTTGATATTTACTCTAAATCTTGGTTTGGATTTAAATTTGTGGTGACAGTAGTGGTCAATAGTCATATTTTATTCCATTAGCATTTTAAGTTCATATCTATAACTTCTTGTATATTTTCACTTTCATATTTAAGAATTTGAGTGTGGGTAAAATAATCTTTAAAAAATCTTTCTGGATTACCTCCCAGTGTCACGCAGCAAACCTCAGCGATCTTCAAACAGGATTAGAACTTAATCTTCCCATTAAATTGTCATTCATGGGTTGTAAAATTTGAAGCGCTTCCGCAACATAGCTCTCATCTTTATTAGAAATGTCAGATGTTAGTTATATACTTTCAACTGTGGCAGGGGTTCAGTGCTTCATCACATTATGATGAACGAGGACACGTGCAAATAGATAAATCCTTTTTTTCGTTCTTTTTTTGTACATGCATTTGAGAAGATACACTGCATACAAGGTGGTAGAGAAGAAGGGTTTTTTATCACATTTCAGCAAAAGCTAAGGATGGTCAGTATTTTCCTCATGGTGGATTTTTGTTGCCCACAGGTGGAATACTGAGGGATAGCTGAGTAGTAGAGTTAAAACAAGAGTTAGTAAAGATGGGCATCTTTGAAAATGAAACCATGGCTCATACTTCCTGTCACTTTGCAATGTGTTAATATTATCACTCGTTACATTAGTATATATTACTATGTATTGGTTTGCATGGAAACTCTGTGTCCTAGCATGTGGATGTTACTCTCCCCCCAGCAGGACAGTATGCTGCCATGTAACTGCTAGAGAACACACAGAAGTGAGTCCTGACCTTTGACCTGGCCTCAAAACTAAAGTTTCCAATTTGACTGCAGACCCATTGAACAGATGGGAAAAACGGAAAATGGCCTTGCACTTATCTTGCAAGGCAGATGGATTCTGCAGATTTGCAGGAGCATGGTGATGAAAAAAGACAAAAACATTCAGATGCAAGCAATCTGCTCGGTGTCACAATTTAAAGCCAGAAGATTATTCAATTAATGTCCTCCATTGAGCTTTGGGTTTATGGTCAGAGTGATGGAGTGTAAAAATACAGTCAACTGGGTGGTGTTATGTGCCCGAAAGAAGGGGCAGATGTAGCGGAAAAACTAAGTGGAGTAACAATTTAATTGAAAAAGGTTTTTTATTTTATTTTCCACAAGAAGAGGGAAACGAGAGTCTTGTCAAAATGAAGAAAGGAACCTGACACTCAAAGGCATCCCCTCTTTTCTAGAACCAACACCGAAGCTGATGAACTTTCTTACAGCTTTCCAACTGAAAAAGTGAACTACTGCTAGATGCCCAAGAAAATAAGCCACCAGACAGGGAACTCAATTACGCTGCAGGCTGTTTTGTAAATGGAGGGACTCGTACTTATGTGGCGCTTTTCCTGTCCATCTGACCCTTCAAAGCGATTTGCACTACATGTCATTCACCTACTCACACACACACACACACACACTCACACCGGTGGAGGCACTTCAGGAGTTAAGCCGCGCCCAAGGACTCTTTGACTTGTGGCCCGGAGGAACATGGAGGATTTGGAATATATTAGTATCAAAGGTAAAATACAGGTAAAATGTAAATTATGTTGAAGTAATGTACTGAGAGTTTTCTTTCATTTTCTTTAAAGTTTTCAGCAATCCCAAACAGTTTCTACAGTGGACTTCCCCAAAAATGGATCTGTGAACCAAATCACCTGACATGCAGAATTTTGGAGGCCCAACTTTGGAACCAATAGCACCTAAAGGAGAGTCACTCTAGCTTTTATCAAATTTATGTTTTTCTTCGAATCTTCACGTCTCTATCATATGTGTGCACACCTACTAATCAGTCACATCACTGAAAAATTAGGTCCTTTGGTCCTCCAAGCATGCATAAATAATGATAATGACATTCAGGAGCCCTCATGAGGAACCATCCCTGTGTTGTCATGGTCAAAGTGCCCTTGAATATAATAATGGGGTCTGAAACATTTCCCTCTTGGAGCAATCTGTACTCTGTTCCTGAGCTGAAACTCTACAGCTCATTTTGCAGCCTGGTAACCTTAAATTGCATTGTTTCTGAAATGCGTCCGATTAATCTATTTCAGTGTTATAAATGCCTCAGAGTGCAAGAAATAGAATGCTAAATTAGTTGGAGATTAGATTTTTATAATAGGTTTCACACGAGAAACATGCCTCTGTCTTTTCCAAGAGACCTCAGCTCATTTAACACTTCCATCACAGCCAACAGTCCGTGAGGATGAGGGAGATTTGTTGTAAATTGTGGAGCTGTTGAGTAGTACCCCTGTAGATTTGCTAGGAATCTGCTTTCAGTTACCAGAGACACACATCTCTGGTCCGGTTAGAAATGCGACCATCGGAGAAAAAATACACAGATCTACTCGAAGTGACTTGGACAGACTTTGCAGGAGTGCTTGTTTGACTCTGGATACTTTTTCAAGGTGTAAACAGATTGTCCTTTTTCGTGTCAGAGACACGTGTTCCGGCAAATCCATCATGTGTCTTCTGCTGTCAGACTCTGGGAAAAACAATTAAAGGTTCCCCTTCGCAG
Source organism: Menidia menidia (assembly GCA_907169785.1). Taxonomy (NCBI): domain Eukaryota; kingdom Metazoa; phylum Chordata; class Actinopteri; order Atheriniformes; family Atherinopsidae; genus Menidia; species Menidia menidia. The sequence continues at coordinate 5,462,253 of CAJRST010022223.1, read as the reverse complement.
GTCGAGCTGCTTCAATAATCAATGTAGCAACCTCTCTGTGTGGGCCTCGGAGAGTAAGATTCATTAGGAAATGCCACTAGAGGAGGGATATGCGTGTAAGACAATTAAATAACCTATGTTGTATGAGGTTGAGGACTCGAGGGGACCAAAAAGGCGAATGGAAACAACAGCCAACGAAAAAAAATTAAAGTTCACAGAGCAAAATTTGCACTTTACACTATAATTACTCAGCAATTAAACAATTTGGTTTAAAGGACAGAATGTGATATGCTGTGTGTGTGTGTATGCTATGATAGTGTGGTGGATTGAAGGCTAAGACAGACCATACACCCAGATTGCTGGCATTCACAGTCAAAGATAACATATTGTCACTGTTCCTGCTCACATGCTGGTGCATGAAAGTGGTTACTGTCGCCGTCAGACACTTTCCATGAATCACATGCTCAGTTCATTAATGCTCCTTGTGGTGGCGTGTACAATGCAATCAGGAAAGTGTGGTGTTTTGTATCATATTGTACAGTAATAATAGTTGGCACAGCATTGATTTCAACCGGTGGTCCTTTAGGCCTCAGGCGATGGGACGGAGCTCACTGATGAGACATTTTACCAGGGGAAAAAAGGTCAGTTGCCCCTGATTGATATCCTCTTTTATGAGGAGCCATACAGACTGTATTACTTGTGCATTTCCAATGCTCTGTCTCAATGACATTTGCTCCAACTGGGTCATAAAAAGCCAATATAAGAGTGAAACTGAGTAATGGCGTCCTTATTTGTGAGTGTTTGAATGCTACGCATCTACACAACACGCCTTAAAGCGTGGTGTGAGATGATGGCGGGGACAGGAGCCCTCTGGGTCTACATGGATGCTCTTTGGGGTTGTTATTTATGGCTGCTTAGTGAGAGGGAAGGAGCCGGCAGCCTGTGATGAATATTGACAATTTGTTGAAACATTGATCCACATGGTGTTGCATGCGGAAACGTGTCGTTAATCCGCTGAGCCTTCAGTAAGAGAGGGATTCATTGAAATAAAAACTGTTAAATCAGGACAGAGATGCCGCACAGTGGTTAGCACTGTCCCGACGCAGCAATGTAGCAATGTAGTTTATATCGTATCAAATCGTCCTCAGAGCAAAGCTTAGGCTTCTGAAAACTAAAAGAAATGTATGAAATTGTTGTCATGTTCAGCCTTTCAAAGCACACAGAAAATAACCCACAGATCAATATGTGTCAGGTCTTCAGCTGTCAGTCAAACTAATCTGATACCACATCTACAAGACATACCAGTGCATACCTGTCAAAAGACTGAAAACATAAAAACTGCATTGATTTTACTAATAATATTTTAAGCATCAGTTATGTTAGCTTCCCAGTGGATTTGAAAGTAATTCCTCCATTTACCAAGTTTTTTTAGAATAAAGTAAAGTCTTTCTCTGTTGCACCAATGGCACAAGACATAAAAAGGACTGTGAGATAGCCGGGGCACACGGAGTGTGGCTGTGCTGGGTTACTGATGGGACTTACCAAATCCTGAATGGTCAACATTAGAAAGTTTGCCACTTTTTTAATCTGTTTGCAAATCTTTTCCCCTGATTAATTAATTACATCCGCCATCATGGTAGCTGACTTTAGAGTCCTCCAAATTGGTACATGTGCCAAAGCACTCATTAGTCTTTATTAGTCCTGATACAGAACTTGAAATGATCATGACTTCAGAACATGTTTGCCTTGAACATGAAACTCTGTTTTGCCTTTTATAAAGCCGATCATCTTATCATCTTGATTTTATAATCACATCATCTATGCTTCAGCAACGCAATCTGGAAGAATAAAAAGTGAAAAGGTAGCAGAGAAGCGGTGAGCTAGCAGCGGCAGCCTCAGCAGGTGCTGGGGTTGCAGCTCAAGTTAATCCCCGTAGCTAATCCTTCTTGTCGACATTTTTCGAAACATGTTTTGGAGATTACTCATTTAAAAAAAAGCAATGGAGACAAAACTATCTATCTGAAAATATGGTAAGAGCATAGTCTTGAGCATACCTACTGATGAAGGTTCAGAGCCTGTTATTGTAGGTGCGTTGTTCCATCTGTACTCTAGTAACAACAGTTTATAGCAAACCAGACACAGAAAAGGACGAATGGATAGATGGATAGATTCCAAATGCAGATTTTTTTAAATAAACAGAAAATCCTTTAATTTTTTTAGTTTAGCTGCTTTTTCAACTTAAATAGCAACTAATGATCCTGTCCAGCATCCAGCAGTTAACAGTGTGAGGTTAGTTGATCAACAGATCAGATGTTTAACTTGTGAACTTGTGATTGCCATAGAAATTCAACAAAAAAAGGAGAATGTCCAAATCCCCTTTCTCTGGGAGGTATTCTGCCCCGTGGAGTCGGCTTAAAACTGGGGCTGCTGAGAAGAAACTAGAGATATAAACTATCCTTAACGGAATGGGTCAGAATCCTTCTGTTTGGGGTTAGCTCACAGTTCCAGAATGTATTTGTGCCTCAGCTGGTATTGTTTGTCCCTAGTGAGTCTACATGTGTGTGTGTGTGTGTGTGTGTGTGTGTGTGTTTGTGTTTTATTGTGGAAAATGTGCTCCTGGAGACAACAACTGCTGCAATAAATCGTTTGGAACTAAAAACTTTGCCAGTTTATGTCACCAGAATGCAGCTGTATCAGATACAGTCAACAGACCAAGTGCACAGACTCATCATAATCCAAGATCGAGCACTAAGTTAAGGAGGTTACAGAAAGGAGGTCCATTGGGCTACACACTTATCACCAACACAAAGTATTTCAAATGTAAACTGTTACTTCAGAATACAGCCATCCACATGATGTAATCCAAGAATTAAAAGATGGTGCCCTGTGCAGCAGATCTTACATTTATCCTTTAACAGGGCATGTTAAGATTTAGCTCACAACACAAAAAACTTTCACTTTTCAATGTGTATGCAGATATGTGCAGGCTTTTGGAAAAGTTTAACCTCTTCCTCAGTCCTCGGAAGGCCATATGTGTAAAACATAAATCGGCATTAGAAGCATTTACACTCATCTTGTCATTGATTGTTTTTTCTGACGTTAATTTTACGGCAAAATGTGAGTCCCGCATTGATTTAAACATTGAGCAAGCCGTTTGTTTTATTTGCATATGCATATTACTCATCTTGTTCTGCTTAGAGTGGCAAATTCCCTTCTTAGCATAATGCTGGGAGATCCACTCACAGTTTATACTCGATGGTAAATAACATTAATTGTTTTGAAAGCTGACACACCGGATCAATTATACCTGTCTCAGCAGTGTTGGCAAATGTAATATTGATCAAAATGTTCACTAGTTAAATGATATCCTTCGAGTTAGAGAGCGGCGAAGTAGCTGCATGGGACAGGGTTCAATCAGTTGCAATTGTCAAAGTCCTGTCATATGTGCTGTGTATTGTCTCTTAACTTGATTAATCGATCTAAACAGCATTGGTTATCAAAATGGGGGTCTGGAAACTTCCAGTTGCCTTCCACAACCTATGGAAGACAAGGCCCAAACAAAGCTTTTGCTTTAAGGCCGGGTTCTGTTAAAGGTAGAGGGGGTCATTTGTAATAAAAGATATCGATGGATTACCCATTAGACTAATTATAAAGATAATCATTTCTGTATGGCACAGGCTGATCCTACCTTGATATCCAGAGGTTTGACCAATCAAAGCAGAGCATGAAGGCTGAATACTTATCTTCAAAAATGTGTTTTCATGGCAGTTGCATCCACTTAGAATAAAGATGTGCAGAAGCATTATGTTTTCCTCCCCCCTGCTCTCTTTTTGTTGTGGAGTGTTATGAATCACTTAAATCACTTTTTCCCACTTACTACCACAAGTAAATTTTTTCAAATGTGAGTGCACTGTCTGCTGACGGGCCACACTTTCAGTAGCCATTATAATACGCTGTAGTTCATTAGCAGAAAAGGGTGCAAACAATACTTCCCAAGAAGTGCTCATAATTTCTACATTAGGCAAAAACACATTGCACCATCTTCCAAACTCGAAATATCCACTGTGTAATACTTATTTCCTATGGTCAGTCACGCTGGTGACTTTAAACTCCCATTACTGCATAACCCAGACTTTGTAAACCTTTTTGGCTCAGCGTTTGACCATTTTGGCTCTGACCGTTTCAATTTATGTCTGGAGTTTAAATCAGTATTGGACATCACAGAGGGCAAGTGGTGCAAACAATAACATGAATAATCCATTGGCAGCTCCTGACGGACCATGAGGGAAAGAGATCTCAATCACCATTATACTCAGGGGGAGGTGAAACCAGGCTGAGGCAGCATTAGCCTTTCCGCCCAACACTGAAAACACTTTGCATTTCAAAGTTGTAAACATCCATCTTTCTAAGGGCCATGCTAAAAGATGCCAGACATCACTGAGCATTTGTCTGCAAACATATCTCCCACCACGTAGGAGAGATAAACCGTTTTTTTTTCTTGAAAAATTAAGCGAAACGAGCACGTACTTCCATAAATGTGATTTTACAAGTTGAAAACTAACTTTATAGTGCTATTAACGCAGGTTTAAAAAGAAAAAACATCAAGAAGAGCCTATTTCCATGAATCAAAATAAGGAGACGCCCCTGTACAGCCTCCAGTACACAATTAAAAAGGAGGTGTAAAAACAACCCACGTCACTTCTTTCTTCCACCAGAAGTTGATAAGTTCTTGGATTGTGTTTTTGATTAGACATTTAAGCTGCAATGAAGTAAAAAAATAAAATAAATCTAGAGTATTTTCATTTCCCATTGTGAACTTTTGATTTAGAGGTAACTAAAAAGCCATGCAGACGGATAATTCTTTCCTAAAACATGGGGCGTCTTTCCCCAACTCACTGCACACTAAGCAATACCCTGACAAGAAAATGGATATATCAGGACGCTTCTTAGCATAGAGACCGTTTGAAATTCATCACACAGGTCTCTCGCCTATTCTAGGCATGTCTGTCAATCTGCCTTTGAAATGAAAAGCCAGAGGCGACCGGCCCAAACACATCCGCTTCTTTCTGACCATCTGAAAACGCTTTCTCAAGTCCTCACTTGCACACATTGATTTTTCATTTCCAGCCGCCTTGTTGGATTTATGGTTCATGCTCAGACTTTGCATGGAATGAGTGGGCAACAAGTGGCACTATGCAGAGTGGTCATGATCACTGATACAGCAGACTTTAGTTTGCATAAGCGTGAAGTCAACTTAATTACAGCTTTATCTGCCAAAGTGCAGACGAGTGGTGTAATTGTTCATTTCTGGTGTCACTTAAAATAAGCCTGTATGTTTTTATTTTCTACTTTAAAAGCAACTGAGTGGTCTCTTGAACTAAAGAGTTTTTTCACATTGCAGGCTGGATCACAAACTGCTCCCGCAGGCAGGTCCTCAGCTGTAGGCAAATGCTTTTATTGGTAAGACAAATGGAATAACTCAAACCGGTCAGCGTGCACCAATCAATGCGTCAATGGCAGAATATGAAACGACAAGTAAGTTCTGAGCAAAGACATCACAGCTGTCCGATAACAATAAATACTGATTAGATTATACAAGATGTACAAGATGAAATGATCTGCTGTAAGCAACCGTTTTGTTCGAGAAAAAAAAAGAAAAAAATTTCATTAGTTACAAACAAGTACCTGAAAATGACAAAAAACATTTTTTGTAATGTCTTTCATTTAAAAAAAAAAAAAAATCCACAACCAGTTTGCAGAATTATATTAAAACTCTAAATAAAATACTCTCCATAGGTGAACATTTCTTTTTCTTACAAAGAACCTTAGATAACAGAAGTGATTGTAAATTCTAAAAACTAAACGATAATAAAAACCTGATTGTCTCAGACAAAGGAAGAGTCCATCTTCTTGGCATTAAATCCAGTCTTAAACCTCTCCTGCTCAAACAGGATTTGGTGAGTTTCCACCACTGAGAGGAGATTTTGCGACCAAGTTACAAATTCATTGTACCAACACTGTTAATAAAGATAAATTAAAAACCCATTTTGCAGGTCGCTTTTCTCCATTTGCATCATTGTAAACAAATGTTGGTCCCACGTTACATGCTGACCAGCTCGCGGTCTCCACAGGAGAACTCCGAGCCAACGGAGAGACATTAGGCACTGTTCAAGGCACTGGCCGGGGATCCGCGTCATCTCTTCAGCGTGGCTTCTTGTTGAACAGACGTAATGCTGCGTTTGAGCCTCTTGGTAAACAAGTGGCTGGCTCTGCCACAGTAGGTGTGTGTGGTCGTCTGCAGCAACGCCTCCAGTGGGCGAAAAAGAGAGGTCTCCAAGTCCTCACTGAAGGGGTACTGGAATGAGGAGAGACACGAGCATTATTCTCATTTCAGAGAACTGGAAACGGAGATCAGATTTTGGGTCTGACAGATAATGCATAGAATTATCTACAGAAATATCACACCACAGTTGTATGCAGTAGAGTGTATTTACAGATAATTCTTTTGTTTTTTTGATCGTGCCATTGCCTAATTATCATCAGTGTGATGCTACAAGTGGCCACTAGGGGGCTGGTCTCAAACATATGAGACTTTAAATATGGAAAATCACAGTATGTCAAAAAATATCTTAACACCCGAGCCCTGCAAGTCACAGCTGACCAACATCTAAAAAAAACGTGAAATTGGCATGTTTTGTAGTCCACTACATTCTTGCTGCACCCATGTCCCCGTCTATGGCGTCCAAAACACCCCGAAACAGCAAAGGGTCGCAGATGAGTCTATGTGGCAGTTCCCTGTACAGAGTCCATTCCAAAAGTGTGAGGTCTAATAAAAAGAAAAGCCAAGTGTTTTAACAGCTGTTGCCTGCTGTGAAAGCTACAATAAAAACAGTAAAAGAAGAAGAAGAAGAAAAAAAACACACATTCAAATCACATGGATTGTGTTACTGTCAGTTCAAGATAATAAACCTCCTTCATTTGACTCGCATTTGCCAATTCAGAGTGCGTTTGGATGTTGAATATCTATAACCATGAGTACACCAGAATGGGCTTAGTGAGGTGTGACAGCATTAGAGAGAGCTACAGCTGCAGCCTTTCCGATAATCTTCCTCACTGTACGCCATTTTCTACCAAGCAAATAGCAGAGGAAGAAAAAAAAAAAAAGAATGAGAAAACAAACTTCAAGTTCTTCAGCCGATTAATGGCATTCTAAACGCTTGTCAAATTCAGCATGGAAATAAAGAGCTGGGCCTTTCATTTTTTATACTGAGGCATAGCAATATTTTACTGCTCTCGTAAATATAAGAAATCACCATTTTACAATGTCTTATTTGACTAGTTGGCAGAGCACTATGTTACACAAAGCACAGTTTTTTTTTTATTATCTTTCATACACTGCAGCAGGCAATAAAGTACCATTAACAGCCTCCTATTGATCTTTATGTGGATGTGGCTGTTGCGTTGTCCACACAGCCATCATGATGCCTGAAACTAGCATCAGCACTAAAAATTTTACAACTCTTCAGTGGCTTTGGCTGCGTAATGGTAGTGGCCTTTATTGCAAACTCCTCAGCTGGCTCTGAGAGCCTGCCTTGGGAGCTGGGCTGCCTAAGGAACTCTTGGCAGGCTGGGGGAAAAAAAGAAAAATCCAAATTTTCTCCACAAGTGCCTGCTCCAAGCTTTGGGATGCTGTCCCTCAGAAGAATGGGATGGGAGCAAAGAGAGCTGATGGAAAGTTAACAAAGCAGTGAACGCCCCCCGGTCTTCTGTCCTCAGACAGTAATGGTAAAACAAAGACCTACATCATGCAGACAACTACTTTATGTATGCTTTTGTTGTACTTACTAATGACAAATAGCAGCACTCCCCAAACCCACTAAAATCAGTTGGGTCCAGTAGGAGATGTGTGTGTGTGTGTGTGTGTGTGTGTGTGCTGTCGGGGGAGACTGATGGAGCTATGAGGGCTGAGTGCCCCGTAATGAAGCCTGCTCGTTTACTTAATGGCTGAGAACATCGGTGGCTCTGATAGTGGCCCGGCCCGGCCCTGTGGTGGTAATGGATGGAGACCGGCTAATGAATCTTCTCAAGCTCTCACATTTGCTGCCTGCGCGTTGATCAGTGTGCGGAAATCAACAAAAGCAGATCGAAAAAGGGAGCCGCTGGGAAAATAACAAGAGAGCTCTCGGGCTGGTTTGTTTGCTCACCGGTGACAAAAAAAACAAACCAAAAAACCTAATGAGGACTTTAAGCTGCGTTAGGTGAAGCGGGGGCTAATGGGAGTTAAAGTCAGACCCGGTGCCACCTGGCTCTAAGTTCTCAGAGAATAGAAACTTGGGTTTTACATTTGGTGTTGTGCCATTATAGGTTAAAACTGCAAATGCTGTTAGATAGGGAGAAAAAAAAGCCTTGTTCCAGAGGAGCAGAGGGACAACATCAGTAAATCCCCACGCAGGACCTTTCCATTTCTGGAAAAAAATAACGCAAAAAGGCAGCCGACACCCGGAAGGTCAGCAGCCTGTTGTATGATAACTCCATTAGTTGTCTGCGGCTGTATCGAGGTTTAAAATGTAATGCGTCGGAAAGAAAACATCAGAAATAGTAGAGGCAGGCGTTTAACTTTCCACAGTAGAACAGTTGCCTGCTTTTAGAACACTTTGAAAGAAATATTTAACAGGTTATTGATTGAGCACTGGTGGATGGAAACATCCATAAGAGAAGAGCAGTAGCCTGAAGGGCCAATTAAAAAGACTATGACTGACAAATACCCTTACAATTAGTCTGATCTACCCACACAAGTGCCCCTTCAAGGATGCAGAGGCACCGAACGAGGACTCTAAGAAGGATCCCTCCTCACTTTATTTCTTGGATAAAATTTGTCTACCGACTGTATCTAAATCAACTCTATTATTTTAATATATAGACAAAAAAAAACAAACAAACTGGGAGACATTTCTACCTTCCGGATGGCCTCGTAGACCACCTGAAATGCTGGCTGCTTATCACTATGATAAACTCCTCTGTTACCATGGAGAATGAAGACACCTTCTCGCTCGGCATGTTGACAATTATTGCCATACATGCAGTGGTCTGGACGGTAGTTCCACTGGCAGGGGAACACATATAGGCTTTCTGTAACAGACAAACACACAAACAATAACAGTGTTTATGAAGTAAGAAGTCAATACAGTCCCCAAACCAATGTTTTCATCTGGAAACAAATGTCAGAAACGTGCGGCTTATTTTTATCCGGAAAAACTGCAAAATATATGATATCATATAATGAAAGAATATAGTCTATGATGTTGCACCTGCCTGGATTATGAGAAAATATGATATTAAGAAGGTCCTGGTCACCCCAGGTGATATTGAGTTTGTACTTCTGGAGGAGGGGCATTAGAATTTCCTTCCACTGCAGCCGAACAGCCGTCATGTCGTTCTGGAGGGAGGAGAAAGCAATAGAAAGTATTTGTGACATTATGTGTCAGGAAATTCCAAATCCTTTATTCGGCTGAATGAATCCTTTGGCGATTGTAGCGCATGGACTCAGAGGGAAAGGCAGATTTAAAAACGTATTACAAGGGTGACATCAGCTGGTCAACATTGGTGGTGCAGCACAGTGAATCAAACTCCCAAAAGTTTATTCCGTCTGAATGAGCTTTACCTTGAAGACTTTTTCCCTGAGTCGCGTCATGTTCATCAGCATGACCCCCGAGTTGATGCCCGTCTTGCCGTAGTAGGGGTGGCGGGCAAAGCGGTTGTACCAGCCAATACGAGGCTCCTCGTGCTCCGGGGCCATGCCGGCCAGCTGCGTGGAATTGAACTGAGAGAGAAGAGCCCAGATGTCCTCCACGGGCTGCAAGAACAGGATATCTGTGTCCACGTAAAGCAAGGAGTCCACTTCTTTAAGGATCAGCTAGAAATGAGAGAGAGAGAAAAAAAAACACATTAATGAACATTGTGGGGGGAAAAAACTATTACAATTATTGCAGTTTATGTGACTGAGCGGTTTTGGACCTACAGGCAGGAAGAGCCTCTGGGAGGCACAGGGTTTGAAGAGCTTCTTCCACTCCTTGGCATTCTCCTTGGGAAACGTGATTGGGTAGATGGAATAGCTGAATTTTGCTTGGACCGCCTGGGGCCATGATTCCAGCTTTACAAAAAGGTAAACGCATGTTAGACACTGCACTTTAATCTGTAACATTTGCTAGATTCTTTTGTAAAACTTTTTTCTTTTACTTTGGAGCTAAAAATCATAAGCCGATGAAGAGACCTCCTTAGCCCAACAAACGCTTTAACAAGTGACGCCCAGCAGGAAATGACAGGACAACAGCGTAAAGGGGTTCCTCCTTGGCCCCGTGGCACTTACAGCATTTCTGAAGCTGTCATGAAGTTCGTCCTCGGCAAAGATGTAGAAGTGCAGCGGCTTTTTGCTGAAAAGAGTGGCGGACTTCAGCATGGTGAGGGTTTCCTCCAGCCTGGGCCCACAGGCCACCACAGCCAGGTGACTCCGCTCCTCACTGAGCTCCTTAGCAACCGAGCCAGACCTGACACCAAGAGCACAGACAGATGAATGAAATAAGTCACAAAAAAGAAAAGAAAAGAAAATTAAAAACAGTTTCAGCTGACTGGCACTCATCCCTGTTGGGTGAGAGGATTTATCAGAATGAGGGAGGAGGTGCATCCCATGCTCTATGCTGCAACTTTACAGACGTAAAAAGAAATCAGAATAAAAAGAAACCGGTCACTTTATTAACTAGGAAATTAATAAAACTTGTGCCCCTAATCAGGTTCAATTGCTGTCAGCATAAAGTCAGTGAAAAACTGAAAACTTCAGACAACCTGAGCGATTAATCTTCTGGCAAACCCTGCACTGGAAGGAAGGGTGTGACTGCATTATGTTCAATTATCATTAATCTCACCACAATTAAGGTGAGAGGACAAATGACTAATGCTACAAGTCTGCTGATAAGATCCTGTGCTGATAATTAGAGTATAATAACACGTCAATTCATGATAAGTGAGCAATTAGAAGTAAAAGTGCAAAGCAGCAGAAACTCATTTTTCACCAAATTAAGGAGGTTTATAACAGAAAAAGTACAAAATGTTGCCAGCTTCCTTTAGTTTTCTCATGACCATATGTCTTAGACACAGGAAAGACATTCAGAGAGCCAACAGTCTGGCTAGTACTGAAATAAAAAAAATGAAAAATTGTCCAGTAAAGTAATCGGAGAAAATGGTAAAATTGCTTTTAGAGGTTCACAAAAATCAGTCATACCTAAAAGATGATTCCAATAAGGAGTTCACTCCACAAACATCAGCAGGCAGTCTCCAATAGGGATTCCAGTAAGAAACTGACAGTGATTTACACCTGACACAAAAAAACACTTTTGGTCTTTTGGATCTTCCACGTTCAAGTCATCTTTAGAACATCAGAAGTTGATCAGATTAGACCTCAAGTATCTCCTGGAGCAGGTTAACAGGTGGCTGTCCTCTAAATCCAGCCTAAAGCTAACGTTAATGTGACAGTTGCTAAGCACTAACCTTAAGCTTATCAGCAGTTACACAGCTAGCAAAACAGGTGGCTAACTGTGTGTGTATAAGTGCACATATATTCATCACCGTCGCCGTGTAAAGGACGCTAACTTGCGCAATTACACAAATTAACGTGTTTCAGGAACTTAATATGACAGTAAACTAGTCTTTGAGTCTCTGCCCACAACTCAGCCGCGACAACAACATCAGCTAACAGCAAAAATCTACTCGTTTCATGATTAAGACCTGAAATAACGCCGCATAGCTCGCAAAAAAAAAGCTACCTGTCCAGCCCTTCCTCGCGACCTCGAAGGCCTGCAAGTCCCGGTGTTTTCCTGAAAACGTGCCCGGTGTCACGACCGCTCCCTCCGTGATGTTTCACACTCCCCTCGTCGCCGTCCTCCAAAGTGGAGGCTAGCTGACTGAAGCCATAGAGCAGAGAGAGGAGGGTGAAGACCACGCACAGGAGGAGAGCGTGAAGATAGCATCGCATTTTGCGCTTCAGAAACACTCTGCTACAGAAACATTTTTCACTGAACCAGTCCGACTAGTTGCCATGTGAGGCGTTTACTAGCTAGCCACCGTAACTCCTTGAGCAAGTGTTATGGGGAAGCTGAGGAGAACGTGAATTTCTCTTCTGCCCCGCCCACGTCTTCTGCACGTGTTGCGTTTGAGTAACCAGTTGGTGGGACGGTGGGCCAGTTTGTGTATTTTTGTGCGCATGTGCGGAAACAAGTGTCGTTTCACTTTAATTTAATGAGGGCAAGACCTCTCAAAGTGTTAAGCATAGGGGTGGGTTGATGATACTTGATGGGCTTGTGTTGCAGTCAGATCCAATTTAACGTGGTCAAATTCTGGAAGCAAAAACCACACTATCCAGTCTGGAAAATGTACACGTGTTTCCAGAGTGATACAACTCTAAATCCATGTACATGAGACAATGGGAGATTTATGGCAAGGCCCTTTTGGCAAGGTCCATCAACTCATCATCAAAAGGTTATGTGAGATAAAACTAAAAATATAGAAAGCAGGAAACCCGTGTATATCAATTTTTCAAATTTGACATGAAAAGTTTACATTACTGCTGAATAGATTTCAGCTTCCAGCAGCATGGCTGACATTTCTGATTTTTTTCCCCCTTACACACCTCACATTTGCTGTGAGGAGATAGATCTGTACCACAGTCAAGTACAAACACACACAAAAAAAGTTATGAGGTAATAAGTTACTAAGAATGTTACCTTTAGACATCCCAGGGATATATTAGCTTAATTGGTCTGCACAAAACCACTAAACAGACAAATAAATAAAACATTTCCCACAAGGCCAGTCGTCCTCATGGGATCCAATACCATCACACAATCAGGATTTTCCACTTTAAGGTGATTACAGTCAGCTTTGGGAGACATTTAATTTTCCCAAATAAAGTTTGACACTTACCCAGTGTCTTTCTGCCCGATTAAGATGAGCCAGTGTTCTATCGTGCTTGGCTCACACAAACCTTCAGGTTACATGTCTGTATTTTGAAGCAGGACAAAGGTTCTCCAAAACCTGTGACAACACTAATTGTGATGGCTTGATATTTTTGTACTTTTTCGTTGCAGTGCCACCTCAGGGCTCAAATGTCACATACGTCCAACACTGGTTTCTGTCCTCAGCCTTTCCACGCTGATCTGGACTCCCTGAATTAATTACAGTATTTTGTGGTTAGATGTTGCATTGAGAAAGCTTTTGATTAAATGAATCAATTAATTATTCTCCATAGAGCATTGGCACTAAGTGGTAAGGCATGACTCATCTTGGCTTGCAAACACTTGGGCCCAGTTCTGATTCTTTCCACTGGGCTTATCCTCCATATTGTTCCTTCTAATTAAGGTAGAGTTTTTTGGTTTTTTTATTTGAAAAAATAATTAATTTGAAATACCCTAAACACTTGAGTTGAAGGGTTAGGTGTCTAATCCATCTGTTTTAGTTTACAGATTTTAGTTTTTAATCATTAAAAAATAAATAAAATCTTACAAAAAAAAAATTAAAAAAGAAACCTCCAAGTATCTACAACTTATTTTATTAATAATTTTAGAATATAAACAATTCTATAGACTGAATCATGCTTGACTCTACCATGTGACGGCAAAGCTAACATAGTATGACTGATCAATATTTGTATTCACACGTTAAGACAGTAAAAAAAACAAAAAAGACACATAAAACAAGAAAAAAGAACAGTTATTGCATCAAATGACATAAAATGAGCTGAAAACGGCCAGTAACCAACAGTGTTATAATGGTAAAATGGAAATAATGCTAAAGTTGTCATCATGAACACAGGATGCCATTAAGTGCAAGTAACAAGAACACATTTTTAGAATAAAAATTCTGAGATGACTAATTCACATTTCTTTCTTAATCCATCCTTCCTTTTGTGCAGTAAGGAGCACCTGAATGTGATGCCTACATCCAGGATTTAATGCAACGGTTGTGGTTTTTTTATTTTAGTCCATCGTGAAAGATTTTGCTGCTGGAATCCTTTGAATTAGGAACACATCCTGACATCAATAATGGGAGGCAGTGAAAAATTCAACCCCAAATTACACCATCTCTTATGTTGCCTTTAAAGTATCATTTCAGAAAATGTGCATGTTGCAGTTTAATCTCTGGTTGAGGCTGTTTGGAGTGCAGAAGAAGGGGTTGTGCTGATTTGACGTGTGAGCTTTTAGTGAGTCTCTCCATTAACCGAGGAGCCCTCCCCGTGGGGCGAGGAGCATCTGGACACCCCGCGTTCAGTGTTATCAGAGCTGGAGCCACTTTGACTGTGTTGGTCTGCCGAGGCAATGCTAGCTGAAGTAGATGTGGGTTTGGCTTTCTCCTTAAAGTCTGTGATAATTACAGTCAAATCGCCAACTGTGACCTCCAAATGCTGAGCGCTGCTCCTGTCGACGTTTTTTAACCTGGGCCTGGTGAGAGAAACGGACAAAAAGAGGGTCGGACAACTGCTTAGAGGATGCACAATATTTCAGATGTGGAAATCCAGCAGTACGACCGAAGACGCGAGTCACTTACCTCATCTTTTTATAACTTTTCTTTTTCAATGTGGGCTCTTTGTCACTTTTGTCCTTCTCTGATTTTTCCCTCTTCTCCTTTTTGGGATGTGTGGGTGGTGCAAATTGCTGATTTACCTGCTGCGCAACCAGCTGTGAAACAGGCCGTGGCTTTCTGGAGGAGACACAAAGAGAAGAAACAGCTCAACTTGGATCACAGAACATGAAGTGTGCAGGTCAGGTTTGTACAGGTGAATTGTGTGTGCACAGCCTGATGAGCAACAAGCTCCCACAATTAAATTTCTGACTGAATGTGTGAAGAATGGGTCCATTTGACATAATATTGTCAGTTCACCTTTAGGCCAGAATACTCTCCTCTTTTGAACCTCTTCCAATAGCCATTATCGGCAAAAACAAACTGCAATACCGTGTGTTGGTACCCATTTCGGTAGATAATAAGATGCCAAAAGTATAAACACAAATAGTACATCTTCAGTTGGTCAGACAACCTTAGGTCATACTGAGTATGGTTTTCTGAGGGCTTCACCAAAAGGTATGACAAGAAATAGATTTTTTACTACATCATCACAGAGCTTGTGACTAGAAGAGAACACCTCAACAATCCTGACCCCACAACTCTTTCATTCATGTGACTATGAAGCACGTGCTGACACTGAAGACAAATTCTAACCAACAATAGCTCAAACACCACCGGACAGCACTTCCAAGCCACATTATGGCTGAACGCGGCTAAAGAGCCAGAAGCTAAAGCAAGCAGCACTTTGGACCAATAAAAGCCAACCATGGAGTTCTGACTGACCAATCAAAGACCGCAGTGTTCAAGCGTGACGTCTTAAAGAGACAGGGCATACAAAACTGAATGTAGCAAAGGGCTACATGAGATTCTTTTTCTTTTTTCCGCCTTTTTTAAAAACGTATAGGTAAAAACCCGTAAAACTAGATTCAAAAGCGTAATTAACACATTCGTAAAAAGGGGCACGATATGGGCCGTTTACGTTTGATACAGATATGAATCAAGTTGATAAGATATCACCGAGAACAAAAGGCAATATAATTCGAGAACACGACCGTAAAAATGCTCAGGTCATGTATCAAAGTCTCTAAAGTAGAGTTATAACACACGTTTTGCTTCCCTAAAAGATACGCAAATCAATAGTAAAAGACATGGACCAAAAATATATATATATTAACGTGTTCATGGATGATTAGAGCTACATCATAGTTAAAGTCTACCAGTCCACCAGACGCATGATTTATTAGACTTCTAGTATCTACGATAAACCCGCTCCTGAGAGTACTTAAATCTCTTATTACGCCGTAAACGTCGGAGTCACGCTCTTCTGACCACGTGAAAGCGGCTTCCACACAGCTGAGCGTAGTTCAGCCGGCCTTTTCGTCGTTACAAATTAACAGCTTCATAAACACTTACCGAGTTGACGTTCCCTTTCTGACATCACACATCATGCACTTAAACGCCTCGGCGGTGTTCCTGAACGTGCACACGCTGCAGTCCCAGTACCCATCGTCGGTGAAGGGCTTGGTTTGCCGCTTTGGCCTTCAAACAAAAACAAAACAAAAAACAGGTGGACGGTGGCAATTTTTACACCGAGAAATTGGAATTTCAAGACGTGCCTACTCCATAAAAAAAAAAAAAAAACCCCAACGCAGATAGGTAAAAGCGATACTTGAGGAAGTATTGTTCACTCGGGACCAGTCAGGGTAGCACGGCCAGTCGTCACATCGCCCAAAGCAGTTGCCCCATATCAGTCTGTCAGCCTGCCGCCATGAGCACTTTACTAACACGGCTTCATCCATTCACCGAGCTCTCTGCTAACGAACGACCCGCTGAAGGCTTTCACTCGGACACACCAGCAGAAGTTTTTACCTTGTGGGGCTCTTTTTGTCTCCCATTGTACATTAATTGGTCTCGGACGAGTTGAAAGGGGACGATATTAAGGGCGAAAAAACGGCATTTAGCAGCTCAGCTGTCGTGGAAACTCCTGTCGAAGGATGATCACGTGGTCCGCGTTCACCCAATGGCTTTTGATGTAATCACAACAGCTATGAATGTGACAACACCGATGAGAGCCTCTCGCTAAATTTTATAGCGTTGTAAAATGCAAGCCGGTAATTCTTCATGGGAACAAGTAAATCAAAACAAATAATAAAATGCAAATAAAATCCGCTTTACCAAAAATAATCCTAACTGAGATTACTGATTAATTCATAAATTAATTCGTTTAATGATTTAAGTAGATTTAGAAAGTATAAATGCGTCTCTTCGGTGTCTGAGTAAAATGCACATGCAACATTAAATCTAAAATAAGTAATAGATACACTCACTCATGATGAAGTATTTGGTCCAATCTTCTCCATCCATCAATCCATCCATCCATTTTGCTAAACCGTCTATTTGGGGCCGAGAGGATGCTGAGGGGTACCCCAGCTGAGGCGAGAGGTGGGGCACACCCTGGAAAGCTCCATCACATATTACGGTGAAATATTACAGCAACATATGCTGCTCTAAATGCAACCTTTTTTTTTAAGGCTGACCGCTCATTTATCTGCAAGACAAAGCAACACCAGTAAATAGTAGCGCATTTATTACTGTCACCGCTAGAGGGCGAAGCCACTTTTCGGAAATGTGTTTTACACCGAAGAAGAGTAAGAGCCACTCTTGTGTGTGTTTATGTGTGTTGGTCTGCAGTCTTCCTGTTTCCATTTGATGTACACGAAAAGGGAAGCCAGCAAAAAGCGGCCCTTACTTTACATTTATGTACCAGCTATTAGGAAGAATATGTAACGTGGTGGGGTGGATAACTGAAGTCACATTTTGGTGAGCGGCTACTGTCTTCCTCGTGTACTTTTGCTTACACAGCTAGCTTTGCTAACAACAAAGCTAATTCAGCTCTTTCAAACATCCATTAAAGCATGTAGCACAACGAAAAATCACCAAGGTGTTG
This sequence comes from Menidia menidia, assembly GCA_907169785.1. Classification (NCBI taxonomy): domain Eukaryota; kingdom Metazoa; phylum Chordata; class Actinopteri; order Atheriniformes; family Atherinopsidae; genus Menidia; species Menidia menidia. Next base: position 5,444,720 of record CAJRST010022223.1, on the reverse strand, counting down.
TCAGCAGTGACTCTAATCTTATTTATATCCTAAGGTGCTAGGATGCTCGAAATATTTCAGAGCTTTTTTAATGCTGTGAGATGTGAAAGATGCTTTCGCACAGTATAAGTGCGTTTAAGGCAGATTGCAATTGAATAAAATGCACTGATTTCAAACAAAAACAACAATCTGTTACTGATAAGAAAATATGCACTGATGGTATTCAAAAATGGAAACGCTATGTGTGCACGTTCAAGCTACTTTGCTTTCTTACCTGTTTGGGTGCTGATGCAAGGTTGATCTGATAAACGATTAACCCCTTTTCCTTCTTAATAGGATCACCCTTCCCGGCTGACTCATCTTGAATATACAAGAACCTAAAAAAGTGATCCAACAGTAAGTTAAATAAGTGGCAAGCAATTGTCACTCACACATATATGAGAAGACTCTCAGAAAGATCTCAGCCCACACCCCAGCTTTCAAAAGAGTGAAGATGCTAGTTTGAAAGGATGATGCAAACAGGAAGCTGTGCTTAGCACTGTGTTATGATACCTCTGTTAACGTAAGAGGAGACATCGATTGCAAACTGTAGAGGCCCCAGTCATATTTTACTTCTGAGTGACTCCCTTTCTCTTAGCTAGTATCTTCATAGCCAGTGAAATTGAACTTCTTTATAGTTGTTAGATGTAAGTCCAATTTATTTTAAGTTTGTAACAACTATACTGGACTGTTGTTCTTATATGTTACTGACATCAGAATCAAAAGTAATAAAGATATTTATTTTATGTTGGGGTCCTCAAATGAGAGTTGCTGGGCCAAATCTAAGGTGCCTTGTTTCCACCCTGTTAGAAAACCCCCAAAAAGACATTCAAGTCACTTGTGCTGGAAAGGTGGAAGCATCAATACCCAGCAACGGAGCTCCGCTGATCACCTGTATGATCACAGAATGAATGTCTATGTTTAATAAGGGACACTTTTTATGTAACTGTTAGACATAATCAAAGACATTTCTGGGTTTATACTGATTTTAACTATTCCTAGAACACATGTGATAACTTACTTTCTCTTCTCTCTTACCCTTTTAAGTGGCATATCCGCACAGTCGAAGGTCGATCAGAGAGGCGTACGAGGAGCATTTCCTACCTGGAGATGCAAGAGAGGTAAGAAAAGGTGTCTGAAGCCTTAATGCACCATGGCAGGATGAAAGGTGCTTATTTAGAGCTAATGGCTGACGTTGACATGAAATGTAAATGTCATGATCCTCAAACTATTCCCATCCAAGGTGGGTCCTTGTTGATAATGAGCTGTCAGTTATGGTACTTTGTCGTTTCAGGTGAGGGTTCATCGAGTTGTCAATATCGTTGAAAAGAGGTCTTCCATGCCAAGGCAGGGGTTAGAACATGAAAGGAGATATGGCGATGAGCAGTGGTACGAAGGCCCTCGAAATTACCAGGAGGCAAGAGGATATCACTGCGAGGAGGGCTACCCACCCAATGAGAGATACTTTGAAGAGAAGCCCAACTACAACAGTTTTCGCAGAGGTTCCCCGCCACCCCGAAATGTATGTCCCCCCCCCCCCGAAGGCAGGGATTGTTATCTTAAACTTGTTGTGTGGAAAAAGGTTTAAAAGCGGTCATTTGCAGCCAGAGTAAAAATGACTTGTACTTTTGTTCATTTCAGGAGGTCCCATACTCTTCACAAAGCTACGGCAGAGATGATTTGAGGCACCAGTTAAGCTCAAGGTAATTTGCTGTTTCTCCCCGAGCTGTTTGATTGACAATTTCTGCAGTTAGTTAGTTTTGTAATGAATCAGAATGACCACTAGGTGTCAGCAGAGTTTTGCTCTTTGACCGTGATTTCCAATGAGATGCTCTTTGCCCAATAGTAAATAACGTAGCTCTCATTGCTGTACATTGTCATAAAGCACTAGTTTCTATAGAAAATCTGAAAAGTTCTGAGCCAAAAAGCAGTTTGTTTACAAGAGAATGTCGTTTTTATGTGCGCATGGCATAACTCAGCACATTGTGCAGCGTGTCAGAAGAAACAGAAAAAGTGAAGGACAGGAGAACTGTCAGGCCTAAAAGCTAACATCAGCAGAGGGGGAGTTTCTGAAATCGATGTCCTTAAGAGACTTGAAAAAACCTCTAAAAATTCCCGACACAGGACCTGAGAGATTCAGCCATCTCCTGTTAACTGAAGCCTCCATAGAAGTGATCTACATGGAAGGGTAGCTATTGAGAGTCATTCTCGATGAAGAGAAACAGGGAAAGAAGGCTGAGAGGTGCCATATGACTCAAGAGCTGGACTGGAAATGAGAGGCAACAGGTCTGATGGCGTTGTGAGTCCCCCCCAGGGCAGCGAAGTCCGGCAACTGCAAGAGCAGCCGCTCGTCTTTTGCTCTCTGCTTTTACACACGGTCAACTTTTGGGCTGATACCCCCCTTTCCAAGAATCATACCAGGCTTTAAGAAAAAAAAGGGGGACAAAGGGCACTAGTGTCTACTCAGTCAGCCGATCACCCCCAACCCCCAGCCCTCACCCCATCCTGAGAGGAAAAACAGCTGGACCACTCCCTCTCCAGTTAAACACCCACATGCACATCCTACACACAGGTATATCCTGTTTTATTTTTAAGAGAAATCATCAGTATGTATTTTTGCAGTTACATATCACCTTATCCTAAGCAATGTTTGGTGTTTAAAAAAAAGTTTTCCTTCAATGCTTGTTGGATTGGAACATAACCATTAAAACCTCGTTGTAAAACCTCTTGGAGTGGTAGTTAGCTTCAGAAAGTTAAAAAAAGAAGTTTTCTCAGCGTTTACGTTTGGGTTGCCATCTTCCTGTTTGTAACTGAGAATAGGAATGAAACAATTTGTAAATAACCCAAAATAAATCATGTCTTTGTGGCTTTTTTTCACTTTCCACAGTTTTCAGTTTATTTGGAAGCGAGGTTTCACCTCCTGAAAGGTAATTTATTGTTTAGTAAATGGCAGGCAAAGTCCCAGCTACTTCAAACGGGCCGAGAGTCGTAAAAGCGCGAGATTTTTGTGCAAGATGTGTCTGGAGTTCAGGCTGGGGTCATAACAGCCAGGTGCCTTTGGGCGGTTTAATACATTCGGATCTAAAAGGATGTTTCACAGATGCCTTTAAGTTTGGATTATTGTGATATTTAGGTGTAACAAGCAATTGTGAGTCTGAAGTTGTGCTGTGACTGTTGCATTTTCGTAGTGCGAAACACACTTTGTATGTTTCCGCGTTTGTGGCCCAGAAAAAGGAACTGCTTGTAACTGAAGGCAGATAGCAAAGAATGGCCAGAAGGGGATCCATTTTGTTTAGATTAAACAAATCTTTGTGCCAAAGTGGAAGCTGGTATCTGATCCATAAATCGATGACTGTCCAGTAACTCCACAATTAATCTGATTTCATGTGTTTTGAAGTTTTCTCTTCTGTTTATTCTGTTTATTTTTTACTGGTCATTGATTGATGTGCATCTAACCCATTTTTAAACCACTGATGATGAGGATAATGTTTTTGGAGTGCGCTGAACCAGCTCTAACATATTACAGGTGCATTAACTGGAAACCTCTTGACAAAATAGCCATTTCCTGCCTTTATTGTAATGCTACATTTTCCCTGTTTTCAGGACCGGCAGCAGAGCTCAACATTTCCGCAAGAGAGGTCGAGGGTCAGGCCCTCCTCATAGGTCAGCAATGGGCGAAAAAGCCCCACTGGTGCCCACACATCTTCTTTTTATACACATATATTTAATTTAAGACATGAATGGCCATTTTGATCTGTGGGTTTGTGTATTATGTTTTATTAGAGAGGTCCATGATGACTACAGGGCCTCTAAGTCTTTAGTAATCACACGGGACCGCTCTCCTGGAAGGAGGGGAGCCCATCCGCCTCACACTGGCCGCTCAGGATCAAACACCAGCAGTAAGAGCGTCTCTCCTGACAAGGACAAAGGCCACAGCAACCCGCAGTCACAACAAAAGCGTAAGTCCTCCGGCCTTTGTGGACGTCCGTCAGCTCCGCTTAATGGATTTAATAAAGCCCGTGTCACAACAGGCCGACATTATGCAGCCCCTGTAAATGCCCCAGTACTGTAATCCATGTGGACGATTAGCTCGCCCCGTTGCAGTTTAAATAAAGCAGGTTCAGGTATCTTAGGGATCACACGGCTATCTAAATCAGATTTTTTGTGTGTGTCTGTGTGTGTGTCTTTTACGTACTTCAAAGAAAATCCATACCAGGCTGAGAAAAGCCCCCGAAAAGTCAAACCTGTGTCAGCCCTGAATGAATCTGTCTTTGATTTAAAAATTTGCGCACCGAGACCCACCATTAATGGTCTTGACCATCTGACCCGGTGCACTGATGGATTTTATGACTTCTAATAACAAAGCACCTCTTTGAACTACAGCAACACCCAAAAAAAAAAAAAAAAAACAGAGCTAAAAGTATATTTGTGGGCAATGGAAGCGCTGGGGAAGTGCTGATGATGTCCGCTTGTCTAGAAAAGCTACTATTGGTGCGCACACCAGGTAACGAGAGCAGAGGAAGCAAAAGGAATTAAAACGACTGAAGGAATTAAGCCGTTCCAGGTGAGGCATCTGTTTTCTGCAGGAGGCGTGTACTGCGAGGGGTCAGGGTGTGCTGTAACATGTTAGGACGTTAATTACACAAACACCACACACACATACACACTTTTAGAGGCCAGGGGGGGGAGTGGGGGGGGGGGGGGTTACCCTTGGTTTATTGGGCTGGTTTGGCTTTGGGCTCAGAATCTGACCTTTTTGTCACTGAGAAAGTAGCTATTAGGCTGACTTAACCATGTCTGTAGAATGACTTTAATGCTGTTATTTTATACACTTTGTTGCATTTTATTGGCTGTCAGAAACTTTAATTAGATTTGCCTGTGAGCAGACGGTTAAATTAAATTTTTGAAAACCTCTGCAAGTCATCTAACCTAAGTAGTATTATCAAGCTGGTTCAGTTAAGGAGTTGACAGAAAGAAGTTTAGGATCCTCTAAGGAATTTGTGTTTAGATGTTTTTAAAGATTCCCTTTAGAAAATGAAAAGACAGTCGTACTCTCGAAGTTCCTGCTGGTTTGGAGTTCTGATTTGGGTATTCCAGCCCACGCCAATTGTTCTGATGACAGGGGATGTGTACCTGGCACAGTTTGTCATGGCTTATCTGTGATAGATGATTCTTCGTAACACACACGCTTCCCAAACACAGTTTTCTGTTACGGCACGCTTTGAGGATGCAAACTAACGGCTTTGCTTAGGAAGTGTGTGTTTGTCTCTGTTTGAAATCGAGACAATGAAGAGGTCGGTTTCCCCTCTTGCGCAGTCATGGGATTCTGATGCTTAAATTCTGATGCTGGGTTGTTCCCCCCCAACTTCATTAGGGCAGGAGCTGCCATTCCAGTGACATGTCTCTGCATTGTTTGTTTGTAGCAGGCCCTGGCCATCGGAGAGTTGTTTGTTTATGCATCCAACCACAGTATCAGTGTATCCAGATGGAACGGGTCTTGGTGAAAGTGCCATCTGAGGACCACATCGTCAGCGGGATTCAGTTTAGATTTATACCTCTGATTACCACAGAAAAAAAAAATAAAGAAAGAAATTGAGCCGCACTCCCAAATGAGGGCTGTTTTTCAGTTTTGGGCCCCGCCGAACTCCGTAACCGCCACAAACAGACGAGTGTAACAAAAACCAAGCAACTGTGATTTATGGACTCCTGCCTCCTCGCGACGCCACAGCTCCATGATTGTTCAGAGATATGTGCGCGTTTGTTTGATGTTCGGGGGTAAATCATAACAGAGATCCCTGCCCAGCTTTCTCCGAGCATTCTGAAGCTGAAGCGGCCTGCGCTCCAGACCGCGGCCCACCAGGCCGGGGCCCGGGGCTCCAGGGTAAAGGAACGGAGAGTTAGTCAAAACAGTGCTCTCGCTGCTTTTTCTGTATTGTTTTTTTCCCATCACCTAATCCTTTTGTGTTTGCTAAAGCTCTGACCATCTTATATTTTGCTCACCGCTCATGGCACTCGCCGTTGTTCTCGTCTCCATAGATAAAGCCGCTGTGGGGTCCGGCCACACCCCCAGCTGCTCTGCAGAGGAATCTCCCCACGGCTCGGTCGCTTCAAAGGTAACAACCGGATTTGAATCCCACCCACATCTGCAGTAAATAAAGCGTGCTTCGTTCATCATCTGGCCATATCGCATTTGTTGCGTGTCTAATGCGAGCAGGCAAATGAATCCTTCTTAATTCGAGCCGGTCGCCAGTGCCCGTGGCGTAGGATTTCTTTATCTGCATCAAAACAGCCACATCTGCATCTCTGAAGCCCGCTCGAACCGTCGTATAATTGTTCCCGCTATCCCGAGGTCATAGGGTCTATTTAAGTTCTCTAATTTCTTTTAACTACATGATTATATAGCGGTAATGTAACTTATATTTAAAAAAAGGGTGAAAGGAAGATTTCAAGCTTGCGGCACGCATAATGACACACACATGCAAACAAGAACTCGGCACCTGCACACGAGCGAGGTTGTCTCTGTTTGAGCCGCTTTGAAATCAGAGCCCATTTCTAAACTTGGTGATCCGAGCTCTAACCCTTTGACCCTTGACCCGCCAGGAAAACTCTTCAGCATCTGCGCTGGAGTCGGAGGAGGCCGCGGCTTCAAGCACGGAGCCAAAACAGACGCCAGAAGACGACTTGAAGACCCGTCGGTTGGAGGCCATCGAGGCTAAAGCTCAGGAAATTGAGAAGGTAAAAATATTTGCTTCAAGAAACCCTTCTAATACCCAAACCTAACTTTCTTAAATTAAGTCAATAACTCAGAGACAGTTTGATAATTAACTTAAATTTGTCAGTGTGCTGATCCTTTCGCCTTTAGTTTTGTCTTCCACACCTTGAAAAGCTTGTAAAAAGAAAACATTTTAGCCTTTAAAAGCTTACGCAGTGTGTTCAGGGGTGACTGTCCATCCATTGTTAGCGGACTTTGCCGCATTTGGCCGAATCTGTGCAGAATACATCTTTCCTTCATCCTTGCCGTCATCCCACTGAAGTTAGATTTTAGGCTAAACTCTGTACATCCGCACCGCGCTTTTAGACTTCAGTGTGTTTTGAGGCGGCGAGCTGATGCTGAAGATGTATAAATATGCCTCATGCTGCTCATGATATTTAAGAAAAACCCATCAACAGAAAAGTTGTCCCGCCTCTTGTGGCCCGCTCCACGGAGTCGCTCTGGTTCCTTCCCCTTCATGGCTACAGTGCCACTTATCTGTTCCCGTTAAAGGCGGGTAGGAATTGCCCTGAAGGATGCAGGCGGCCCACCCACAGCAGGGTACATCTCCTGGCATTACTGCTTACCCTGCCATTTTCAGCTGCTTCCACAGGCGGTGAGGAGCTGAAAACCCCACAGTGTCCTTGCTGCAGCATCTGCTCCAGGCTCTCTCTCTCTCACACACACACACACACACACACACACACACACACACACACACACGGCGGGTCAGCTGGTAGGCAGGGCAAAACGGCTTGAAAGAGCCCCTCAAAGCTGTAGTAAGCTGGATACATTGCAGTCTGAGAGCCTTAAAAGCTTTTACCTTGACCTCGATGTGTTAACATTTGTTGCTGCCAGCTTACTTCCTGGCTCATGACGTTCTGTTTAAAAAAACAAACAACTTTTATAATGAACAGTGTGCTCGCCTTCCTCGGCACATTTGGCCAGTGGAGCCGTGTACTGGCCACAGAGGAAGATTCTGAAATAAGTGCGAAAACACAGAAACGATGCAATGCAACTAAAGTGCCTGGGAATGATTTTGGGAGAGGACCATTCATCATCTCAATCAGCGTAAATTAAACATATCCATTTCAACTATTAGCCCCACCACTGAGGTCCGGTTTGCAGCTTGAGTGATTAAAATTGCTCTTTTAATATCCCCTAATGTGTACCAGCCCTCAAGTCATTACCCTACTTCCCTTATTATGCAGAACCCCTGCCTGCATCAGCGCTCATTTCAGCAGTGCCTCCCCAAATGGCCATGTGAGAGCCGCGTGTAGAATCTCGAACCCTGACCGTTCCACCCCCCCCCCCCACCTGGCACTCCAACACGGACCTCCACAAACATCCGCTTTGGGCAGAAGTCCATTTTTTGTGGCTCTTCTCTCAGGCTCCTTATCGTTGCCATTTCTTGGGGAGTGGGGGGCCCAGTCCGTCCTGTGTGGCCTTGCAGTATCAGGCTCTAAGATCAGCTCATGGCTCCCTTTTCAAAGAAAGAATTTGGGCAGGACCTCGCTGGAAGGTTTTGTTACAGTTAAAAGAGAAAGCTCAGTAAAAAAAAAACAACTTTCTTTCATTTTCAGGTTGCATATAGTTAGTCCAAAATATTGAATTGTACAATGGTGTACTTCATGTCACACAAATGCAGGAGTTTGGAACCCCCCCCCCAGTTTTCACAGTTCACATTGGGACTTCTTTTTCCAAAGCCATTCTGAAGTGGATTAAAAAAGTGTAAGGGACATAATGAAGTGAAAATAAAATCCCTGTCAACAAAGACCGCAGCTTGGGGGAAAAAAATCCAGAGGAAGGTTTTGTTTGGAAAAATGGCTAACATAATCAACCCCAAAGTGATATGGGGTGGGTGGGGGCTGGTTTCAGGGCTATCCGCCACATGTTTGTGTCTCAATTAGCCCATGTTTCCTCCCGCATCCTAAACCCCCAAAACAATCCTTTACTCTTTTTCTTTTTCTTTTTGCTGAAGAAGGCAGAAGTCTGCTCCTCTGGCGAGATGGTGTGAAAATCCTTCAAGGTTCGCTCACATTAGATAGAAATTTTTGGACAAAGATGGTTCAAAATAACGGCCCCTGCTGTTGGAGGGCGCGCGGCGGTGCTGGAAGCTGACCCTGAGCTTGGCTGGCCACACGTGTTTCAAATGTCTCACTTCCTTGTGGTCACATGGAGGACTGTCATTACGTGGGGCCGCAAATTCGCTCGACAAGATCTGCAGACATGAAAGCACCCGCGTGAGTCCAAACATCTCCCACAGTCTGGGATTATTTCGGTCAGAGCTGACTTGACTGGCCTTCCCTAGTGTGTGTGTGTGTGTTCCTGTAGCCATTCAGCATCACTAACCTGCTAGTTTACCCTCCTGCAGCATACCCAGAGTAAATATGTAAACGCATGTTCTGTAACAATGAATGAATGAATGGAGTACAGGATCCTGACATGTTGAAGCTTAATTCTACTTGGGTGGGATCCTACTGCTCATCAAGGTGAGAGAGGAATAAAACGAGAAGAGCCAAAGTAGCCTGAGGCTTTGCTCATTCTTTTTTTTATTCATCATTGTAAATATCAAGTAGAGCTTGAAATGAAAAGCATGATCTGTGTCCTGCCAGGAGTTGTTAGCATTTGACCATTAGAGATGTCTCTTTCTGAGACAGGACAAGAACCGGTAAAAGGCCTGAAGGCAGGATACCGCTGGCATCCCGAAAACCCTAAGTTAAAACACAACCCGCGGCTCCTCTTCCAGTTCTTTTTTTTTTTTTTGTGCCAGCGCTCATCTTTGCATCTTCAGCCAGATTCACTTCATGTGATCATTGTTTTTGGTGGTCATTTTGAACACAGATAGGTCATTAAGTCGACTGAGAATGTGACTCTTCTGGTTCAGATCCTGTCATTTCTTGCCTTGAAAATACCAACCTCCCAACTTCAAAGCAGTGATTCATAAACCAGAGTCTGACGTCAAGGTGGCTTTCTTTGACATCCTATTATAGTCTGTGCTCCAGCTCCGCTCCAACGCACACACGCTTACAAACCTGGAATTTATCCTTGTTCTTTGAGAAATTTCCAACACATCCGCTCTTTATTCTTTGTAGATACAACACGGGACCCTTTTTTCTTTTCCTTATAATACAGAGGATGGTTCCCAGGAGCTGAACTCTTTCCATCTGTATTGTTCCAGGTTGAATGTCATATTGTTTTTGTTTCTTTGACCTTTTCGGTGTATTTCAGGTCCCACCCATCTGAACTCTCTCCCTCTTTCTCTCCGTCCCTGATTTTGATTGTTTTTAAAAATCCCTTTCTCTCCCCTGCAATAACGTCCAAAGAATATATATTTTCAAGACCTCTTCCTACTTATGAAGTCATAGTTGGTTTTAAAAACTGCATCTCCAATGAAGGGCTGTGCGTTTTTTAATCCCCTGGTGATAAAGATGTTGCGAGCTTGCACCTGGAACTCTAATAAAGGGCTCCACAGCAGTTTCGGGTCGGCAGTAAAAATCGATGAGGGATGTGAAAGCTGGTCGCGAAGGGGTGTGAAAGAATGCTCCAGCACCGCCGACCAACCCTGACACCTCGTGTCCCCTTTTCCTTTTAGTGGACAGACATGCCCTTGACTAGGCTCATATAGTCACATTCACACACCTGTTTTGCGGAATACATCAGTAAACCAGAGCTGGGTTCATTAAGTTTGAAGTTTGACTAGAGCCGGTTCACAGAACTCAAACAGCTGTCTGACAGAGGTTCGCACATGTGCGTGTGTGTGTGTGTGTGCTTGTGTGAGGGCAGTTAAAATGTTGGTCTTTGGGCCATTAAATGAGTAAATGACATGCCTGTGCTTTATGTGGGTTTTTCTGTCATATGTGCCTGATTATACCCAGTTTGTCCTAGGATTTGGTCTAGCCTCAGACTATGGTCTCACTGTGTTTTCCAGCTATTTGCATTCAACCACGTCGGCAATATTTTTGTTTGTGTGTCTTCAAATGTCTGTCACTCAGTTTCCCTATTGAGTAAAAGTATAGTCTGTTTAGACACTAAAACGACACTAAAGCCTTTATGGTATGTGGTGAACATGTGTCTGTCGTGCAAAGCAGAGAGATAAAAATGAGACTCCGACACAGCGTGTTGACCTAGATTTGTTACCTCTAACTCAAAATGTATGAAGCCCATTTAGCTAAAAATAAACAGGCAACAATAAGCATTAATTATGACTCATAAAATAATAACTCTTTAAAGTAAAGGAGGAGTTAGGTAGAGAAGATATCCAGATCCCCTTGTAATTTATCCGAAACGTTTCTTTGTTCCTCAGCACGGTTAGACTGGTTGTGTGGTAGGTAATGCTCATGTTTTCTGATCCGACTGTTTGATGTGCAGCATTACAGGCAAGACTGTGAGACGTTTCGCACAGTCGTGAAGATGCTGGTGGCCAAGGAGCCCAGTTTGGAAAACCTGCTGAAAGCGTCCCTGGATGAGAACCTAGTGGAGATCCAACAGCGCTGCCTGGACGCCCTGAAGAGCTTCATAACAGAGCTGGACGAGATCTTAGAGCAGGCAGACAGCCCGGAATAATCTGCACACCGCACAGTGCTGAAGTGACCACGTGGACTGTGGAACAAGTTGTCAAAATGGGCTTCATTTAACCATGTATCCAAAGTTTCTAACTTTTTTTTAATTATTATTTAGTGTTGTCTAATAGTGATTTATCTTAAAATATTAGTGGTGGGGGGGATGGACCCCCTATAGATTTGATAACGGATTAAACAAATATTGTTTCAGTAAAATACATATAGTATTATGTGTAAAACCAAAAAGGTTTTAAAACTAAAAGAATATTACTTTTTTAAAAACTTGATTATTAAAATCAATCGTCTGTTTTCTCTCCAAAGAATTATGGACAAAACCATTACATTTCCTTACTTTCAGGGGACAACTGTAAACAAGTTGATCGCTTGATCGTCGTTATGGTGGAATCCTGGTGATCAGACCCAAGGCAGAGAGCCTGACACCGTATACGACAAGTATTTAACCTTTGTGGTGATTTGTTCCGCAACAAATGTTAAATTAATTGCATCTTTGGCTGCATGTCCAATTAACACAAGTGTTATAACAGGTCTGCTTGGTTTGTAAAAGGCAACATACATGCTGTTTTTTCTTTATTTTTTAAAATCTTTTAAATCATTACTGAACATCTGTAAATAAAGAGTTTTTAAAAGGAAAAGTATGTAATTTACTTTCCTGTATGTACATACTATCTTCATGCATGGAAAAATAAAACAAATACTGATTTATCTATATATGTAGGGGGAGATTTTATTACAATTGCCACCAATCTTGGCCTAATATTCCAGTTTGTACATTTATACAGATTATATTGCATTGCTTACAATAGCATGACCCATAAATAAACTGCTCAATCAAGCAATGTAACACACGCTGTGCTTTGATGTTAGCCACACAAGCCTGGAGGCCGACATATTTAAAGAGCTTGGGTTACAGGTGATTTGTCTTTTATTTCTTTTACCCATATAAAGTGGCCCTAGACAAACTGCTAACAGTTTAATGTTAATGCCATGTCAAAACGAAGCAGGTCAATGATACAAAAATAACGCTTTTTTTTCTTTCTTTTTCTTTGTTTGGGTGTTTTCAAATCTACATCATGCCTACACTGTTAAATAAACAAGTTTCAATTGTTTTTATTAATATATAAATACGTGTTTCTCTAACGGTAGTTTGCAATGCCACAGAGTCATATGAATTGTGTTTTACACAACTACTTTGGTATACCGTGTGCTGCAAAGCCTTTACTAGCAAGCAACTTGGTACTGTATTTTAAACACTAAACAAAAGTCACAGGTGTGAGCGGCAGCATTACACAAAGCTCAGGAAAGTAAAGGCTATGAAATAATACAGTTTTTCCCTTTGTGGCCTTTTTTCTTTTTGGACTTGGTCCATTGGTCATAAGGAGGAGATGGCATTCCTGCTACAGGGCTGGCCAAGTCACCAGTGTAAAAGAGTCTGTGAGGCCTCGGCTGAGGGATGGGCTGACCCAGGAAAAAGCCCTCTTCCTCAGAATCAGAGGATGAGGAAGAGCAAGTAGAGCACCAGTCATCATCATCGGCATACAACCCCAAGAACCTCCCTGTGCCGGGTCCCTGCAGCCTGTAGTCTGGCTGCGGGCCGTGGAAGGGTCGGTGCCCCTTTGGTCCGAGGGCGCTTCCTCTGTGGTCCACTTTGTGGCTCGTTGCCGCTCTCTCCTTGGGTAAAATGTTCAGAGCGTTGTCGGAGCGAGACTTCCGGCTGCGACTCCGTCTGTGATGGTGATTATGGTGACTCGTTTGAATGTTCTGGCTCTGCTCGTCAAAGTGGTACGCTCTCCGTCGAGTCCGTTCACTCATAGGGGGTTGACGCAAAGGAAGATCGCCGTAGTGGCCATTGTCCACCACGTCGTCGGAGAATTTGACCTGTTGGGGCCTAGACTGTGAACGGGACCTCCTGATGGCAGGGACATGGGGTTTGGGCCTGTCCTCCAAGGGTATCTCCTGTTGTGGAACAGTCTCCTCCACTTCCTCCTCCTGTTCAAAACTCTTAAGGGAATTATCACTTCTATGCAACATGGAAGAGTTAAGAGTTCCCATATTACTTGTTTTCTCACAGTCTTCTGCCTCAAATTCGTGAAGACCTTGCAGGGAGAATACCTGAGGCCTAGCTATATAGTCACCGCATACAGAAGCCCCTAGAAAGGAGAGACAATTATTAGATTATGTTGCCAATACATTCAGGTCATTATACTTTAAAAATATCTTGCGTCTCATGTTCAGTCTACTCACCAGTAATATTAGAAAGAGCTAGTGACTCCATGGAATCGTGGCCGCTCGGATCTGTCTTCTTTAATTCATCGGTGATGCACTCTAAAGAGTCTGTGTACCACTGAGGCTCTTCTCCATTGAAACATCCTGACCCATGATCCAGCTCCAGCTCCTGGATTTTTCTGCTGCTTGCTGCTCCTGGATGGCTTCCGTATGCAGAGTCCCCTAGTCCATCCTGGGACTGGGCCCAGTACTTGTCTGCCTGGTACTTTTTACTGACCAAACCACACCTACCGCCTTGTCCACCGCTACTGGTTTTTGAGGATTCATGCTTTGTTTTGGCATCCTTTTCAGTGACCCAGAAGTCTGTGGGTCTGGAGTCATTGGCTTGCTGAAAGATCCCATGCTCGCCAAACTTTAAAAGCAGCTGAGTCATGTAGTCTTCATGCTGAGCCCACTCCTCCACCTGGTCCTCAAGAGCCTCGGTTTCCTCGCTCCGCCCCCTCCAAAAATGCTCATCCGATAAGGACGCGTCTGCGAGCTTGTTGGTGAGGGTGTCCTCAGCGTTTCCAGTTAAGCCGGGGAACTTGTAGTTGACGGAGGGCGAGAAAAGGAGCGACTGCCGGCATTGGTCGGCCGAGCGACTGCTCTTGCCCAAACGCACACTGCAGCGGGACTCGCGCGAGCGTGCGGATTGGAAGGCGGAATCGGAGGAGTCGGAGGCATGCACGTCTTCTCCCAGAGTGCAGGCCTTGGAGCAGTAAATATGACCGTGGTGTGGAAGGAAGGGGCAGCCGAGTAAAGAGCTCTTACATTGGACGCAGCTGAAACAGGACTCGGTGGCATGCCAGTGTAGCCCGTCATAGGTCATCTGTGCATGATCAACGCCTAGGAAAAGAGGAAATATTGAGAATGGCGGCAAATGTGCGTTTTGCTGTTTGACAGACTTAGAAACTTTGAAAAGGTAATCATCTTTACCTATATGCTCCCCACACGCCTCGCAGTATTCTGCGTAGAGAGACTCAAAGCAGCCACAGCAGTATGGTCTGCCGTCCTTCATGATGTACCGCTGCCCACCCAACATCGTCTCACATTCAAAACAGGAGAAGTGCTTCATGTGCCAGTGGCGGCCCTCTGCCTCTGTGCACTCATCAGCAAAGATGATCTGTGTGAAAACATACATGACAGATTACTTGTCTGTTTCGTTTTTACCTGCGAAGACAAATGCAACTGCAATTCAAAAAGATTGTAAACTTGGGCTTATTTCCCCATTTCTCCATGCAGTCCTCGACTCTGGCGGTTTTACCTCATCACAGGCTGAGCAGCGGGGTTTGAGTAGCTCAGCATGGTGCCTTCCACAATGGATCTTTCCATCGTGGTAAAAGTATATCAAATCCACCAGCAGTTCACTGCATGTGGAGCAGGCAAAACAAGCCGGGTGCCAGCACATCCCTGGACTCGCCCTTGAAGCAAACACTGCCATTTCCCCACCGTTGATGCTTTCACCACACTGTGATCCACAGACAGCATTAGTTGGTTAAAGCACACAGTATGACATTGTTAAAATTATGCACAGGCACAGATTTGGCTTTAAAACATATGCGCATCAGAACTATTCTATGAGAAACATGCTTGAATTACTGTCGTCTTTGTCATAAAATAACAACTGACTTTTCAAATGATTCATGATTTCAGTAGAGCAAGTATTCAATAAGAAGAGAATGGCCTGAAACAGATGTGTGGGTCTTTCAAAGCTACACTATTTAAAGTCTGTTTAAATATTGCTTCATGGGCACATACTAACTGCTAAATGGTCTCTGAAAATACTAGGTGAAAGAGTAGGCAGATCAGTTTTACTCCCCAGCTATTTAATTCAAAGGCCTGACCGTGCGATAACTATGGCTCCACTTAAATTTAGTGTAAGTCAAAAGTGGTTTTAGAACAGGAAAACTAGATTAAAGACATGAACACACAAAGGACGAAAGTAAAGTCGTTTTTTTTCTGTACGGTAGCTGAAATGATGCAGACAACTTACATGCTCACAGATGCTGTTCAGAAGGTTGCGGGGCAGCAGCCTTATCGTGCCCCTCCCCAGAGCCTCCTTCTTCCTCTGGACACTGAACATGTGCAGCTCTTTCTTCTCTTCCTCACTGAGTGACTGGCAATAACGAACCTTGGAAATGAGGTGAAAAGTAATGAATGACTCCTTTATTTTTCTAAAGATGTATGTGGTCTTTCTATATAAAACCCTTTGAAACATCATATCGCTGGAATTTTTGACAACTGATGAGTTAGAAACTTAAGTAAAGTGGGAGTACAGGGCGCATATCAAAGCATAAGGAATAAAAGTGACTCTTGACCCCAGCTTGCCCTGCTTACACCCCAGCAGATCTCCACCCACCCAGTCTGTGACTGAGAAGCTCATTTTTACAACGGGGCTTTTTTTATGTTTCCAAAGCCTTAACAAGAGGGAAAGCAGACGTTTACACAAACAAGGCCTGTGTTTAGAGTGAAATCAGTAGGATGCTCAACAAAGGAGGAGAGACAGCCGAGTCGAACTCTGGTGCCGCAGTGGTGGTGGCATCACATAAAGTCTCTTTCAACCAGCGTCCCCTCTTTCCCGCTGAGCGGTCCTCGTAAAAAAACGCTGCTATGACAGGAATCCTGCTGGTGGGGGCTCCCGGCAAACACCGTAAACTCATCACGTCAAAAGTTGCATTGTGCCCACGCTACATGTCTACAAGATTGTGGAACAAAATTCCCCCCCCACGTAAGATGGGAGATGTGAATGCCAGGGCCTCCCACTAGTGAGAGGGCACTAGTGAGAGATGTGGCGGGCAGCTACACAAACAGAACGTACAGCAGATCAGTCCCTGCAGCTGCGGTGTAACTGATACATCCTGCTGGGATGAGTTGTACTGTACTTGCACATGAAATATTCTCACCTCGTTATCATGTGGTGGTAGCTGGTAGAGGAGCTGCTTGATCCTTAACTTCTCTCCCGGACTGTTGACATAGGGGACCTTATCCTCAGGCAGGCAGGAGAAATACAACTGGACCTGGATGGATCATAGTTTACATGTCATTGGAATTATTCACAGTTTATTATCACACTTATTCCATGGCTTTTGTCCCCTAACAGATTTAAAATAAAGGCTTTGAAAACTATTTTCTAGAAAAGAAATATTCTCAAGCTTCAAAATCAGTCAACAGTGTTGGATCGTCCTGGAATTTATGTTGATATTATGTTTTTGAAACTGGACTCTCCCTAGCACGGATACTCTACACACAATGGCCTCACATTTACAAGCATATAGTCTTTTCTCCATAATCCAGAGAGCCATTAAACTGTGATAAGACATATTCTGGGACAGCTTTTTGTCTGGAAAACAGACTTTGAGGAGTCTGTGCTTTCTTTGTTTTCATAATAATCTTGAAAAGAACATTTCACAGCTCTTCGGGGCGCCCTAGGAATAATAATTTTCACAACAAATCTGTATGAAACTAAACAGGTCAACAGGTCAGAAAAGTTTAGAATTAGCATTTTTCACTCATATGTTCGTCTCAATAGGGACGCGACAAAGCAACCCTGTCAGCCCTGTGGCTTTCTGACCCCTTGGGGCTTGGCCCCTGAAATCTAAACTTTATGAGGGGAGGTGCTATTACATTCAGCCAGATAAAGAGGTGGGATGTTCCTGTCTTGTGTGTTGTGGGACTTCCTGCAGCTTTGGGCAGTTGGAGGTGGGGGGTGGGGGGGGGGGCAATTTACCCTGACAATAATTTCAGCACCCCCATCATCGCCACCATAAATTATGCACATCTTGGTGCTGGTATTACCCCCTCATCCAGCTCCCTAAGGGCTGGGGAACAGTCTGCTATCACCCAGGCCTGATGTGTCTCCACACTGGAACGATGACCCCTAATGCACGGACCATTTAGGGAATTGGCTGCAGTAAAGGCATTACAGTTGACCTTTGTATTTCTAAACAACAAAAGGCCATGCAAGTTTAGGCTTTGGGGCTCTCTGTTGCTGCATTCTCCTCTCCCCCGGCCCATCACCCCCTCATTGCTTCCATGTGTGTTGTTTAACAAGCAAAAGAGGGGATGGAAGGAGATTGAAAGCAGAAGAGAAAAAGAAGTGGAAAAAGGCCGCAAATTTGGAAAAAAAGAAAAAAAGAAAAAGTGCCACATCACACTGTTTGCCCTGTGGGCACCACTAACAGCCCTTGTTAAAAGACAACTCCTTGATTTCTGATGCTGCCAGTGGCTACAGCTTCGACCCACCAAGTTCTCCTCAACCTTGATAATCACAAGCAGACTTGGGCCATACCATAATTTGTGAATAAAAGTACATCCTGGCTGTAAGTGGCTGCCTGGTGGAGGCTGACAAGTGGGCCTTAAAAAAAAACAACACCATACAGCTCTTATGAAATATGCTTTCTGTCCCATAGGTGCCATTTTCTGGAGACTTGTGGAACTATTCTGTAGTGTGCTGAATTCCATTTATCTGGGCCAGGCAAATGGGTGGAAGAATCAGGTCAGGGCTGTTTTTGTTCTGTGTCAAGGGGATACACCATTATTCATTACCATGTGGTGATTTGGGGGGGGGGTGATGAAATAGATAGTACAGTTAAAGCGAATAGTGTCATGTTCCAGCACATAGAGCCACACACATTTTACACGACGCAAACATCAGCTCCATGCGCTCCATTGTCTGCGTACCTGTTCGGGTCGAAGGCCAGGTGGCACCCAGGTGTACTCCTCCAGCGCACAGCCCGAGTCGTCGTCAGACGTGGAGCTGCGCTGGAAGCCGGACGTTAGCTTCCCGGCTTTCTGATCCATGACGAGGTCTCGTTGGCGTGCCCCGCCCTGGAAGCCCGCCGCTGGCCCTGCTGCGCTCACCAGGCTCATCAGGATCTCTTTACTACTGAAAGGGAAAAGATGGAGAGGGTTTGGAGAGGAACAGGGGGGAGAAAAAAGATAAGATTGATAAAATGTTAATTTGCAGCACGCTGTTCTGACTCCATCGCAGCAGTTTCTCTCATGTCGGCGTTATTCCACTCACAGGCAACCACTCGCTGAATCACACCATCGCCGCCTCCTTTGTGAGGCCCACAAACTCCCTCGAAAGCTCATTATGGTATCTGAGCAAGTTTTCTCTCGGTTAACTTCTCGGTGATGAGTCTTACTGCATAAAGAGACCCATAAAGAGAGCTACACCCTTTCACTGCTATTGTGGTGGCAGTTTAACATGCTCCATCCTCATGTGGTTTGGGCGGATGTAGAAACCATTAGGAAATTCCAAAAGCCTCATGAGGTAACGTCCAATTTCATTACATTGAAAATAACAAGCAACGAGCTTTTTTCGTAAATACACACGTTAAGTTAAAACATGCTTACAACCCCCTCTGCGCGCCATTATTCAGTTCGCCGTAAACATAAAAGTAGGAACGACTTACGACACCGGCTCTTAAATCTTGAAGTCTCGCGTCATCCGTGTAATTTAGCTCTGAGTCATTGTTGTACTCGGCCGGGATGCTACATCACTCTCTGTCTCACGAGGGGCCACCGCATGGGATCTGATGCCGGGTTTCATCAGTTTAGCCTGTGGCCTGTGTAAACACAGCCCTGGTCCGGGGAAGAGGGCCACCATATGGGCAGTGTCCCGCTCTCTCCCCTTTTTTTCTTTGACCGGTTTGTTTTCCAACCTGCTGCTGTGAGCGTCTAATCGCTCTTTTATCCTCAAGATGAGCCAAGCAATGCCAGACAGGTGAAGCAGTTGAAAAGGGAGGGTCGGGCTTGATTGAGACCGACCCACGCACCAGCAGGCGGAAAAAAAAAAGGCCAGGCAGATCAAAGAGTGGAACTGGGGTGACCTATGTGTGTGGTGACACATCATAAATGGGGTTTTCACCAGACGCAAATTAAAACAGTTAAAAACACCAAAGTAAGTTTAATGGTTTTTTTTGGGGCTAATTAAGGTGACCATTATGGGTGAGCATGTCCGCATCATTGGAATCATAAAGAGATATGCTAAAGTCTCAATATAGCAAAAGAACTCTTGATTATTCAAGAGTTTTACTCATTTAACCCAGCAAAAGAGAGTTAGTAAAAAAGTCTAAATGATCAGCAAACTTTCTACTCTGCGAGATGAGCACATTGGACCTGAATTTGTTCACGCCTGTGTAGCAAATCTGCTGCTGCACTGATTTGTTTCGTATAAGTAACTGTTAGTCGAGCTTTTTGGGACAAAGTAAACACGCTGATGATGAATGTGTGTCCAGTTGTGCTCATTTCTCAAAGGCCAAAGGCTCAGGCTGAGATCAAATGGGAGCCCAGCCAGCATCAGGCGGCCCTGGTCCTTAGCCCACCTCCCCTTGAAGCCTGCACCCCCTGTGGATGGAGAGGGCACAGAGGGCCACAGAGAGACAGCTGAGAAAACCAGACACACTTTGTGTGCAGGCTTTGAACACAGTGAAAGAGCCTGAAAAGCTGCACACCCTCTCCTAGAATGATATATATGTGGCTGGCTGCGTGAATAAGAAATGCACACATGGAAACAGGCTGCTTAAAGCTAGCTGTCCCAACAGAGCTGGGACACTCCGGGCAGCTATTGGCTGTTAAAGTCGATCTATCCTCCTCAAAGACAAGTCAGCCACTGTGGCTTTGCCACTATAAACTCTGGCTATTCAGCTTTAAATGTGATGGATAGAATTGGTCGTGGATTCGTTTTCATCAGATCGTACAGTTCGCTCCATTAAAATGCCTCCAATGTTCTCAGTAATGGGATGGTTGTGGTAGTACCCAGTGTGAGCTTTTCATCTCCAGGAAATGTGATGCGTTATCTCCACGTGACAGATGAAGCTATCAAACCCAGATAACTTGTGTTCAGATGAAAGCGCGGGGCGGGAAAAAAGAGACATGCTCTTGTTCTCGTCGCATCTATTGACTTGGAAATTAGACCTATGCAACCTGCAAAAATGTGGCCTTGTTTGAGATGACTATAGGCAGGTTCAGCTAGGAGCTGAGAGAATACGCAGGTTCACATTTTATCGGGCACGGAATCAGTCATACACTGCTTCTTTTTTTTTTTAAAGAAAGATGTTTGCTTTCACATGCTGGCTGAGCATCGACAGGGATGTCTCACACAGCCGCACATAGCTCCCAGGAATGTCAGGCTTGAGCTTTAGCCAGGCTTCCAAACATAATACAGGCTCACTGTTAGGCCCCTCTCTCATATGACCACATCTGCCTGCATGCTAATTTTTGCTTTAGATGCCCTGGAGCTAATGTTCCACGGCTTCCTTTTTACTTCCTTTACACCTTAGCACCAAGCCAGCTAACTGAACCAAACTTCCACCAACTGGTCACTTGTACTAACTTTTAGAGCTCCTATAACAAGGGTCTATGGTTAGCGAAATTACTTTTCAAATTCCTCCTTCGCACCCCCATCTCCCCTTCTTTGCCTTCCTCCCACACTTGCCAGACCCCTGCAGTCCTGAATGCTTAACAGACCCTCACTCTTTTGTAAAGGTGCTTGTTAACATGGCTTTGGGAGCTGCAGGCCTGCATATCTGACTGATCTGCCCACACAGGGCCAAAGGGCGGTGGGGGGGGGGGGCAACCAGACTGTGGCCAAAATGGGATGCCTAACATGTATGAAAATGTTAATGTCTTGTTCCACAAAGGAAGAGGAAGTAGAAGCAGAAGGCCAGGTGAAAGAGGTCTGCCTTGAATGGTTTCAGTCAACAACAGATCTGAGAGCATCCCACGAATCATAGGAAATTCTTTAGGAAGCTTGTTTTCTACAAAAAAAGGAGGGGAAAAAAGCCACAATGAAGCTTATATTCCTACTAGCTCGACATAACACTGTCCCAGTGAATGAGTGGGTGAAAACGTGATCCATCTGTGACCAAAACAATCCCTTATTTGTGTTTCTCCCTTTAGAGAACACAGTCTGGAGGTGCTGCCTGACTCGACATCATGTGTTAACAGCGGCATGCACTTTATTTATCACTTGGTGGAATACAAACTCTCATAGGACCTCGTACTCGCTGACAAAAAAATACAGCCATTAGACATTTTTGAACAGCGTTAAACAACATTTAAACAAGAGTCTCCATAAAGTTCAGCCGCTGGAGACTTGAATTAATAACCCTTTAGAGAGTGCATAAGGAAAATAAGCAGCTTCTGGTCTGAATTACTGTCTATATTCCTCTAGGATGTGGATGATGGACACACACACAGACCGACACAGTGCTCTGTCAGTTTAGACTGGCCCGCCGTGTTTAACTTGGCCTCTGCTAGCTCTGCAATGTAGGACAGACTCTAGTTTGAGGGAGAAACAAGAATTTCTGTTGTGTGTCCCCGCTCACTTGGGCTTGAATGCAGACAAATTAGTTTATTTTTTTGTGCCAGACAGAAAAAAAAATATGTAGTGGGTTATTGCTCTGTCTGTGCACACAAATATTATTCAAAGGACAATCTGTCAAATTTTAGCGCCTGATCTGTTGTATGTTGTAAAAATAAAAAAACAGTAATATTGTAAAATTGCAGCCCTGTGCAGGATTGTCAGACAGTTGTGTCCTTGTATGAACCAGGGCTCCTGTCATGTGTACCTAAGCAAATCCTTCATAAATGTTCCACTTGTAAATGAATGATCTTTACATCACAGACATGCGTAAACCAACAGAGCCTCACAAAACCAAGGCCATAAAAAATAAACTGTTAAGCAATCCAGCTGTGTTAAAAAAAAGTTTAAAATGCTACAAACAAATGAGATAGAAGAAAATCAATATAAGCAACATGGCTGTGATGCAGAGTTAGAGTTTGGCCTCCTTGTGTGGGGAGAGGGGCGTTTTTTCAAGACCAAATGGACAGGAGTGACGTCCCTACAAAGATCCGCATTGCTGAGACCTCCTGCATGTGCTGACCAGACACAACACACATGTTCCTCCGTCACAAAGCATCTATCAGTTACAAACGAGACTGTGAAGTTGACTGGAGACGTAAATAAGTGTTGAACAATTGCACTTTTCAAATCAAGAGAAAAGAATTTGCTCCGAGCTGCTTCTGTACATGTAATGTGAATCATCTTGCAGATCCACAAACCATCACAAATCCATAAACTTTAAACAGTTCTAATCAACAAAAATCTTTTGTATAAATTATGCTATGCTTTTAAGATCACCAGCTCTTCAAGCAGTGGTTCTTTTTCTCTTGAAAAAGAACAATAAAAGTTCAGTAAGTTTCCCTCCTGCTGCTCTTACCTCGGTCTAGGCCAACTCTCCTGAGCCGAGCGGGAGAAGGATCTTATCACCACTATATCCAGCCCCTTAGATTCTTCTCCAGCCTCTGGGATTCATATTTGAGCAAGATCCTGAAAGCTCTAAATCCAGGACAGAGCTGTCAGCACAGGAACGGCCCATATCAAAACTAAGACTGTAAAAAGTCGGGGAGATGTCTAGGTACATGGGAGAGAGTGTTGGAGAGCGGTAAGTGCTCGTGTGTGTGTGCATGAAGAAGCCAACCAGATGGTCATTACATCCCCGTCTCTGTCAGCCACCACACCCCCCTCCACCCGACCCTCTGAGCCGCGGCCCGGCCCCCTTCACCTCCCAGCAGCCAGTCATGGCGGGGTAGGGTAGGGCAGAGCAACCTTCCCCTCATACTTCAAACACATGCTCGCAAATGGGAACCACCAGCAGAGCTCACAGAGAAACTGCGCTGTAAAGCAGCACATCAGCTCCCCGGCAGAGCCGGTCTCACCACACTAACCGCCCCGTATCCACAACAGCTTTCACAGGACATTCCTCCCTCTCCCACTCCATCAACAGCCAATGTTAGGGCAGACTTTGGTTTATCTGGTGGTTTTTTCCCTTCTTTTCCTTAGTGCTAAAATTGAAGAAAAAGAGACCCGAATAATTTGTGAATGGCTGTCAGATGAGAAAACAGTGAAAACTGATTTTTTTTTTCCTCCAAGGAAAAGGGCCTCCTACCACCTGGTCTAGTCCAAATCCTCCTCATGAGTTATTTTTCTACTCACTGAACATGCTATCAACCAGCAACCCCCTGGAAAAAACCACCCCGCATAGATAATTATTGCATAGCTAATAAATGTGTGCCTCTAAAATCCTTTCTGTTAGCCTGAGTTATAGAGATGTTCCATAAAATGTATATATCCGCCTGGCTAGTAAAACTCCCCGGGAGGGATGCAGTTGACCTCGACCTCTCCTTCAACGTTTCAGCAGTGTCAAAACACGAGTATCTTCCTGTTGCCACTAACAACAAAAGTTATTGAAATTCTTATTTTGTTTGCAGTATCAGAGGGCTACTTTTTGTCCAATAGGGTTTTGGGACAGTTAGAACAATTGCATCTGTTAATGACAGACATATAAGCATGTCCCAGAAAAACCGACATTTTTTATTTTCAGTCAGACTCTGTAAAACAAAGCAGAACATTTTTTTTTACTATTAGAAAGGAAGGAATCTAGCAAAAGCCAGAGTTGCTTTCTTTCTAAACATTCTCACAGCTGTTTCGCTTTGTGGATGTGACGTCAGGCACTGAATCACTGATTTGGCTGTTTTTAAGTGGGGGCGAACATAACGTCAACCTCCATGTGCACGGACTAATTATTCCAAGCAAACGGCGCAGTCTCCTCTAATCAGGTGGGTTGATTTGCCGAATTGAACACAGCTGAACATTGCCAGAGTATCAGCAGAAAAAGAAGATCAAATCCTCATTTCTGATTCATGACTGACAGCTTTTGACTGAGCAGCGTCTTTTCCACCCACCGCACACCCTGTACACTCATCCCAGAGAGTGTTGAAGTATCTCAGCGTGGGTGGTCACTAGTGATTGTTATCTAAAAATTCAGCTTCATACTAGGGACTTTTAGCTGAACTGAAGGAATTCGATGGATCAAACTGGTGTCAAGTGTGTATTAACAAAGTGTGCTTCGGAGGTGTGTGGACAAAGCCATTGTTGCAGCCAAGGCCAGGCCAGGGAGGAGTGGCACCCTTTTCACGGCATACTTGAGGCCATTGTGCCATTCCAAAAGACTCAGCATCCTGCCCCATTAGCAAGTCTTTGAGAGAAGGACCAACACAATACAAGCCACCCTACCAAACAATCTCAAATGCAAAACTGAGATGACCAGCCGGTCTTGACAAGACTTGTATGGAGAACAACGGCAGTATGAGAGCTTAATTGTTTATTTTCTCTACAAACAAACATGCATCGGCATTTTATACAATACAGGAATCTCATCTCTAAATAAATACATTTTATTTAGAGATGTTTGTGTCCATTTTCTAGACCCAGAAAAGATTATGTATTAATATAACCCCACCATGAATATCCCACTAAATCCTAGCACTCTAAAGTTAGCGGTAACTAGCTGCGCAGTTCAAGGTTCACCTCAGACAGTTGAATAAAATTAAGTCGAACAAGTCATCCATCCCTGACCTTTGACCCGAGAGAGCACCAGATGACCTGTAAATCTGTGGCCTCCAGGCTTTACGGCCCATTCCCCTGTCATAGCCGCAACGACCTGAACGGCATCTCACACCTGGTCTGTACCTTCTCACCGCCGTAAAAGAGAGGGACAACGAGGAAAATATGCCCCGCGCCCACGGCGAGGAGGTCCACGACCAGCATGCCCGGACAATGACAGGGCAAGGATGGTCGTCATCAAAACCAACACCCGACGATAAAACCGCATTCTTCTCCGGTCCAAACACGCCCTTGAAGATGGCAAACCCATAAAACCGAGAGCCTAGTCGGAGTTGAATGCTTGGTGTCACAGTCAGCGTGTCTTAAAAAGTCCCTCTGACATGAGCCTGAATCAAAAATCCTACAGTATTTGTTTCTATTTAAGACTTGTCATAAAACGAGTAACTCAAGGGGGCAAAGGGAAGGTCAGTCTCTAACTTACAGTCGTTGATGGCCATTGTTCAGGGCAGTTCACAGGGATGTGTGAGCCGCCTTATAAAAAGTAGGCATTCTCAGGATTTAAATGACTTGCCAACGGGTATTAGTGGAAACCAGGCCTAACAAAAGCTCAAGTTATAAAGGCCAATAAAAGCCTATCACCCTACTGTAACAACAATCCCTTTACGCCTTGAAAGAGAGAGGAAAAGGTCAACTGGTGGAGCAGTCAGCGCATTGATATTGACTTAGCTAGATTGGCGCTGACAAACTCAGGTCAGACTGTGGGCTTGTTAGCCCTATAACCCTCACATAACCCCTTTTTACTGTTCCACTCTGACACACTGGCAGCAGCTGAGGGGAAATCTCAGATCTAAGCCGAGTTCCTGAAAAGACGGATTTGGAACAATCAGAGGGAAATAAAGTATTCATTGGACAACGGGCCAGAGAGATAATGCGTTTCTCAAGAGAATTGAATCGTAGAAATAAAAATCTAAACTAAATGATTTATTCAAAATGTTTTATTGGAAGAAGCTAAAAAAAACTTTCACTTAGAGCAAAGTCTAATGTATTTGTTAAAAGAAGAGACACAGAGAAGCTCACAAGCGTATATTATGACTGTCTAACCAGCCATAACTAACTTGAATAACTAACTTAATACTTCTTAGGTCAAGTACATGATGAAGGTTTGACTAGTCGTGATTTTATAGGAATATTAACCACAAATCTGCTGATTTCTTTCTATGTTATTTAACAGTTCAATCAACATACTGAGTAGAAATAATGATCTAAATCACAAAACAAAGCTCAGTGTCAAAAAGCTGGTTCTTTATTCGCTGTATCACTTGCACTAAACTGTAGAACTAGTTTGCCAAACATTGCAGAGATGGACGAGGGGGACAGGTCATATTTCACCATCAATTTGACACTCTCTCACCTAGTTGTAAAAGCCGGACCTCATTGGGAACAATAGGATGTGGAGCAACAGAGCTCCTCGGGCTGTTAAAGGGAGGAAGCCCCTTTATTTGAGGACGCTATAACTCAACAAAAGCCTGTGGCTGTCTGTTCACAAAGCAGGCAGAGGATGAATGGGCTGCTCTTACACTACACACTTGTGCTAACAAAGGCAGCGGATTGGCAAAGGGTAAAGTATTTCATGTGTGGTCTGAGCAAACTGGAATGTACATAGACACGCAAGTACAAAACAGTCCCATTAACACCTCAAACCAATGTTTTCAGCAAACTCACTCACTCTCCATGCTTGTATTTCCATCCCATGTGATTATTCCTTTTTGAAACTGTAAGATGTTTTCAGGTCTGAATTCAGGTTTGATTTCTTACTAAATGTTTGACTTATGACCTCATCCTCTCAGCCAGTTTGTCTGACACTCCACTTAAACCCTGCGCCTCAGACGTTTGGGCTTTTAGTCCACAACTTTCCTTGAAGTCCAACCGTCAATCCTTCAACAAAACTGCTTCCTGTGTGTTTCCAGCCTCGGGCTTCAATGGACATCTGAACGAGGCGGCCCATTACAAAACAGGCGATACTTGGGTGTGAGAGCAGTACCAGGGGCTCGTTTATTGAAGTAGATGGTGCAGATTGGGGGAAGAAAAACACAGAGGAAGAAAAAGGTTGACAATTCACGCATGTGGAAGCATTTTCCTGAGCCACACGGCTTCAAAAGCCAAACCGTGGAATCCAACAATACTCTGAAACAGTTAAGAGCTGCTCAGTCAGGATCCCACTAATGATTAACATTCCTCGAGAAATGCTCTGTTACAGTCTTTTTTAGAGCGTTCTAATTAAACACATGCTCCAGTGCAACAGCACAGAGGGAACTCTGACAACTAGAAGCGGGGATGCTTCTTCCCAGATCTGCTTAATTGGACACAATTTAAGTAATTAAGGAGGTAGTAAAACAGCAGAAAGAGCAAAGAAGAGGCCCAATGATCATCCCTGTAAAGCTCCCCACGGCTCTGATGCTGTTGACCCTTTCACCTTCTCATGTGACTCACATTAAAACACTTAAAAAATATTCAGAAAATACTACTCAAACGGGACTTTTTTTAACAGCGTACAGGCAATTATTTTATTGTTTTAAATGTTTTATCAAGTTTTTGAGTGTCCATTTGTGGTTTTGCTATATAGCTGCTGATGATCTTTGTGCTCCGTGATGCATTTGTACAGAAAAAACAATTAAACAGAAAAGTTAAAAGTCCAGCAATGAAGGCTTTGGGTGATTAATCAGCTACGTCTGTATGTGACTTCCATAGACAGATGCTTCGTCACACCTGCTAAAGATCCTCTTTAAAGCGCCATTACGTGTTTATTAATGTCAGTCCGGACACAGCTTGTCTCATGGCTCAATTCTTTCCTCCTTTTCACACTCCACTGACCACACTGTGAATTTGTCTCAAAGGGAGAGGGATTGCTAATCTCTGTGTCAGTACACAGACATTAACTGCTGTCCGGTATGATGAATTGTGTAGGGGGGGAAACGAAATAGATACTCCCTGAAAACAGTTTTAAGTCCTAGCACGTTGACTTTATCAGTTCAGACTGACATTATACATTCTGAACTCGCCTTTACATGACAGGGGGTGTGGGCGGGGGGTGGGGGTGTTACTTTGGAGTTGAAAACTTATATTGATTTTCTGCTATGACTAAATGAGTAAAAACTTCTATGCATCCATCCTGCAACTCTGTACAGCTTATAGTGAGGTCCAGTCTAATGGCCACAGGAGGTCTCTTATCTGTTATCAATCCTTGGATCCCTCTGAATGTTGGTGTGTAATGGTACCATGCATGTGTGGAATGGAAAAAAGGTACACAACTGACTGCCTTATCACCTTCCAGATTGTGTAAGGCAGCCCCCCAGAACAGAAGTTATTCTTAGAAGCCATGCATGTAATATGTCTGTTTCTGTCAGCGTCCACGTGTTATTTTTGGAGCTGCTAATACTGAGGTAACTAACGACACCCCACAATCTTCAGCCCTGGAGCTTGGGACAAAACCGTGATGCATTATGTTTGGCTTCGGAAGGATCAACCTTTTCCATGAAGTTAAAGCCAATTTTTTAAATTTCCGTGTCCGGCAGGCGTCGAAAAGAGTGTCTGCAGATGCGCACATCTGGCTGAGCCACTGCTCTTGTTTTTCTTTGGGAGCCCAGCCCCTGACAGGAAGACAGCGTGAGCACAGCAAACAAAAAAAAGGCCTGACTCTTTGAACCGGCCCCTCACCAAGAGATGCTAAGGCCAAACGAGATGTGTCTGTGTGAGCGCAGAGATCTGGCTGCAGCTCCGCGAGGCGTGTCCTCAGTCGGCCTTTGTCAATACAAGCCCATCTGTATGCTATCCAGAAACATCCCCCCCCCCCACCCCCCCCATTGTGATGTATGACTGTTTGTAAGTCATAATAATACATTTCCTCTGTGTCAACAGAATACAGGAGATTATAAAGTAAACACTAAACATAAATTACGGTAAAACTGGGAGGTAGGAATGAAAGTCAGGCCTGCTGCAGAGAGGTTTCAACCGTGTTCCACCAGAGAAAAACGGCATTTCTCAGTGTTGTTTCTGTGCCATTGGCGGGTAAATACGGAGCCCTGATTTCCAGATGTCTGAAATATTCATCTTTAGAGTCCGTAGTGCACATCCTATCATACTTACACCTTCATATCCCATTTTGCATCAAATTCATGCATTTTAAAATGAGTTTGAGTCCCATTTTTAAATTCAATACTGGCTTTACTGTTTTCTTCTTTCTGATTTATTTAATGTAACCCCTCCTTCCCGATCCCCACCTCAGTGTTCTTGCCTTGTCCTGTCTGTTTTGGGATAATCCTCTGTTCATCCAGTACATGCATAAAAAGGCAGAGCACTTCTCTTTCCACTTAATGGACACTTTAGACCTAAACTTAGACATACATCCAAATATTTCTCGTGAGGAGCTTTTGATATTTGGTATCGACTTGGAAACAGTTTAGGTTATAAGTATTTTCATTAAACGTCCCCACTGCGATCTGGACCGGTGTTCTTTTTTAGGTCTTACTGATGATATAAAAACTACAGGAGTTTTAACGTGTAAGCATTCTGTGAGCAACAAACTGGCAGCCATCCACCCACTGTCCCCGCACTCTGTTGCTGTAACCTTTAGCTAAAGTCTCCGGATATGCCTTTGTTGTTAGTCCAAAAATCCGCTGCCCCGCGTGGTCCATTTTTAAACCCTGCTGACCTTTTTCCATATCGTCCACGCTCACGGTCCGACCTGTGTCATAATACAAACAGGAGGAGCAAAAGCCAGAGGAAGGGGATTGTGTGTGCGTGGAAAGCTTGGAAAGCTGGAATCCCCTGTTGTGTGGATGGGGGATATAAGAATAATAGCTTAATCAGATGAGGGTGTTTTCTTTTGCTTTCAGCTCTGCAGCGTGAGGCTTCTACTGCTTGGATGGATGCCTTCAGAAGTAGTAAACAGAGCCTCCCAACAGCATCCCGGGCTGGGTCGGATGCACTCACTGAAAACTCCACGGCCAAAGTTGCTGACATATCTTTATGTCTGTTATTCCCCCTTATCAAAGACAGACAGGGTGATAATAAGCAGCTGTGCAGCGCGGCGGTGCGGTTTTAAACAGCGTGCACGCAGAGCTGAGCATCGTGCCTATACATGGCGGTGATAAAGAAACTAGTGTGTCGAGCAGGACTTTCATCATCGTGGTGGTCTGACGGTTGGTCCCGCAATTATGCTTTGTGGTTCCCAGAGATATGCGGAGGCATTAAAACCGAGTGTGTGAGCCAAACCTGTTTTCCTCTAACATCATCCTGCAGCTCCTTATAAAGAAGACTTATGCCTGCGGGCGCTAAATCACTAACTACTTTTAATCGCTTAAGAATAAAGCTTAGCATGTGGATCCAATGTGTGCCCTCCGCTTGAGACAGATTCTGCTGACTCTCATACATGATGCTGTTTGTAAGTTACAGACGGGGGACTAGCCTTAGAACGCACATTGGCTGCTCCACTCTGTGCAGCTGTGGTGTAACAGTGCCCTGAATTTGACCATTCTAGCCACGGACCATTCAGTCAGAACACAGTGGATACACATGCGGGGACCACCGGCGTTTAA
The DNA here is from genome assembly GCA_907169785.1 of Menidia menidia. NCBI lineage: Eukaryota > Metazoa > Chordata > Actinopteri > Atheriniformes > Atherinopsidae > Menidia > Menidia menidia. The sequence goes on along the minus strand of CAJRST010022223.1, from coordinate 5,414,099 downwards.
ACAAGACATATTTCACCTGTTCTTCTGCCAACCTACCACAAACAGTTTACAGCCAACGGACTCTGCTCTCTGGAGTTCGTCTGTGGCAACTCCACTCCGCGCCACATCTCCCCCTAACCCAGAACCATGAAAGACTGGCCCTCCTGTGACAGCTCCTCACAACATTCGGCCCCGTCCCGCTCCGCTTTTAGCCCTCTGCGGTGAGCTGGACCACGTCTGTGTGGATAAAAGGCTGCCAGAGTGTTTGGCTTGCAGGCGATTTACACGGACGCGAGGTGATTCATTCTGGCTTTGCACAAACAGGCCTGTGCACACATCTCGTTGGTTCTGGACTTTTAAATCAACAGTGGGGAAAACATATACGTACTGGCACTGGGTATTACGTACTGCCCATTTAAACTCAGCTGGTTGGCTTAAACAAGCGCGCACACTGACACACCTACCCACACACACACACACACACACGCACGCACGCACAGGCGGGCCCTTTGTCACTGTCCACGTCGAGACAGAAATACAAACGAAGACATACCTCACTGTTTATGTCTGAATCTGTTTTCATGAGTGTGATTTGTTTCCAGGTCTGTTAATGTTAAAGAGCAAGCTTTCTCGAATAGAAAGCTGCATTATGGAGACATATCTGCTACTGCTGTCAAGCTCTAAAAGCTCAATCTTCTGATAAGGCTCTTTGGAGCTGTAATAAACCATCTATGTAGTCCACATCAGCATTTGCAAACATAAATCTGATTGGGAAGGATCAAAAGCATTTCTATTCCTGTCTGCAGTTAAAAAAGACAATGACAACGGTAGCTATTTTAGGACTTCTGTATTCTATTATTGGTACATTTTTAACCCTTTGACTCGAGCCTTTGACAGTGAGATGTGAACAAGCACTCCTTGACACATGGAACAATTCCAAAGGCCCCACGCTTTTCAGTCTATTTATAACAGAACGGTCGGAGAGAATTCTCACCTGCGGCAGATTAATAAAAGCCTTAGCTCAGCTCACGTTTCACCCGACGCATGCTTTTTCTGCTAGATCATCTCAGCATTAATACCTGCAGCTGTGAAGTGCGACACCCCTCCCGCTGTGGATACACAGCATGTTGGATAGATGCTCATCAGTCGTTTGGACCTTGCATGAAATGCATAGCCACTGTAGCCCTCCGTGATTTGTCATGATTCAGCCCAATTTGGGACAAGTGAATCTCTCGTAAAACTTTCATTTTTCTTCTCACTGTTGTTACTCTTATGATTCGAGGGCAGTTGCAGTCAACCCTTAATCTGGCCACTAGGTGACACCACCACCTTGGTCCTGTGCTCCGTCTCTCCTTCACCCATGCCAGCAACTTTCACATTTACTAGTCACTATTCCCAGAAAAAAAACCTAACAAGATTATTTACAGTGATAACAATCAAGGGTTGAGGGCAGACTTTTTCTTTTCAAAGTGGCACAGTTATAGCAAGTCTCTGACTTGTGGAGTTATATCCTGGAGGTGGCAATGATAATGTCCAGAGTCTGTTGTCTTTTTTCCTCCTCTATGCATCAAAAACCCCACAGAAATGTAAAAATAATACCAGAGTTTTAACTCACTGCATCTAAATCACAACTGTGCCATTGCTGGGGCTCCTACCTGAGAGAACCGGCCTCAGATCAGTTGTCTTAGGTGCGATATGTTTGAGGTCAGTGTGCACTGAGACCAGTGGGTTTGTCGGTCTGTAAGAGCCAAATAGGGCGAGCGGGATTAATGGCTTATGATCACATTTACTGTGGTCCAGTGGAGAACAAAGTGTTATTCTCGACAGCTTTGGCTATATATAACAGCAACTCCTCTCTTGTGTTTGGTAGTTTTAGCACTTTCTGTCACAGCTGAGGATGTAAATACTGAAACTGGAGGGTGTGTCGCCTTAAGGAAACACTTTATGGCACATTTAGCTCTGTAAGAGGTCCACGAGGGGCGATGAATTCACTTAAGGAGCTTGCAGGGAAACCAAAACTGTTGTGAAATGTACAAATTCAGTTAGGCACACTTTTAAAACCTGAACAGACTTGTGGATGTTTTCAAAAAGAGCCTCAGCTGCACGGACTAACTTTGATAAAAGATTTTTAGATAAGATAAAGATAAATCGTTTTCCCTCGGCATCTCCACTTCTCCGCTCTTTCCAACCTAATCCATCATGGTCAGTATTCAAGAGAGAACTTCTTATGTCCTAAGTGTGTGTGAGTGAGTGACCACATCCACTCTCACTCAACAGCCTTCTTGACAGTTACGGAGCCTGAGCCGTCTGACAGGCAGCGGTCATCGAGCGCAGACCAGTTGTCACCAACGTGACAGGCGACAGCTGAGTCCATACATCTGGAGGCCCCAGGGAACCCACACTTCTACACGTCCGACCTGTCCGATCGCGTTTTTTCAGCGTCAGAGATATAAAGTTACTCGGACTACGCGCCCACAGAAAGTGAGACGTGTCTCTTTGGAGACGTGATGCGTAAAAAGCGCAAAGCAGAAGATTAAATGGTACACATGAGAAAAAGCAGGGCATTATCTCGATAAGTGTGACTGTGAGGGGGGGCAATGTTTTAGAAAGATATGAAAATCACAATGAAGTTACACTTTACGATTATCCATACGTCTAGCCGTAAAATCAGAAAATGAAATGATGACAGAAATCCCACACCCACACGAGAAGAACACGAAAAGTTATGAGGAACATCTAAACAACTAGAAAAGTGTTAGTGTTTTCACTGACCTCCAAAAGTATTCAGTCGCATCAAACTGAGAATCCAGAACCAGTACTCCTGAGGTGAGAAAAGCGATTCCCACTCATCGGAATTTAGACGCAGAGTCCCGGGAGAGCGTGCACCAGTGCTGCAAAGCTGCTGCCAAAAGCCGTGCGAAGCGACAAGCTTAAACCTCAGGTCCTCGCTGCATCGGAGTGGAGTGCAATCACAGTCTGGCCTGACTTTTACGCACAGTGTCACCACATCGCAGTCATTTCAGCAAAGCGCGGCGCACTGTGGTGCTCCTCTGCGGTCCCAGTGAAATGACATTAAGGCTGCTTCCTGCCTATTGGCTTAAACAAGAAGCCCCCCCCCCCCCCCCCCCAATCCTGGGGAGACTGGTCTCTCCTGCGAGGTGGACAAACGCTCCCAAAGAGCGTGTTTTTATGTGGAGCTGCGAAAGGTGAAAGGAAATACAGGATTACCTTACCTACAATATCTCATTCTTTTCCTCATAGCATATATAAATGTAGCAATGAGAAAGCAAGACCCATGCATTTTATATGGCTCTGCTAAACCACTTCACCAATTCATGTGCATCATTTGAACACCCAACAAAGAGATGAAGAGCACTCACACCCTTTCATGTTCCCCATTTAACATACAATTTTCACCAGGTGTAGAAATATGATCTTTTTTTAAAAAGAAGAAAACCCTCATTTGTCCCTCTTCTCACTGACACAAAATGTTCACAATGTGCTTTATATTCTCTCACACTAACCGTGTAACTCTACTCCTAAATGTGGAACATGAAAGGTAAATCTATATGTACGCAACTGAAAAGAAGCTTTTGCGGAGTGGTCCGCAGAGTCCGACAAAAATGCTTTTGGATGATCAAAGATTGGAAGAGAACGGCTCCCACCCATAAATCAGCGCATGGCCACAATGCAGCTGATAAAGAGAAAGATCTCAGTGTCTGCTCAAAGTCCCACAAAAATGTAATATTCTGCATTGAATGAGTGTCCACAGGCCTGGACAGCAACAATATCATGTCCATGGGTTGATGATCTTTATCAGCCAGGACATGTTTTTCCACAAACCTTCCAAAAGTGAGCCGATGAAGTCCACGGCTTTCAGAGTGACAGTGCACCTCCAGACAGTTCAGCCAAATTTGTCTCATATGGAATCAATGAATGCTTTTTGAAATCCTGCCTCCTCTCAGTGTTAAGATGTTTGAAACATGAAGCATCAATCTGATTAAATGTATCAATCTAATTGCATGGACTTTAACCTCTTTGCTCTGCAGCATCTTTGGTGACCTGGGCTGCGACCCAGTCACCGTCGCGTAGATCTGACCGGGTAACCGGACTTTAAGTGGGTGCAGGTTTACGGAGCTCAAAGGGATCACTGGTTCTCTGAACAGCCTTTGCATGAAACAGTGAATACAGACCAGATGGATAGAGGTTTTTAGTCACTGCCAGTCGATGTCTTTTTCTCTGTTATGGCTGCCAGAGTTAAGACAAATTGTTCAAATCCAAGCTAATCAAAGGATATAATAGCTTCTATGATCACTCTAATACTCCGGAAATACAAAAAAACAATTGTCTCAATTTGGTGTCTCAACTAATTTGAGACTACAATCCATAGGGTGCTATTTGACATAGCAAATAAAAGGCACACTGATGATGATCTTCTTAGTTTTAGTTTACCAGCTACATTGAGCCTCATTGTCCTAAACCAGATGGACTGGTTAAACCTGAATATTACAGCTGTCTGATCATTTATCTTGTATCCCAAACTTATCTGATAAGACATTGTAATAAGGGGAAGCTTGCATTAAGATCATTTGCATGCCTTCCAGCTCATGAGAAGGACCCAGAACATAGAACCTTTCATTGCTTTGTATCACAGTCACACCTGGGGAGTTGTGTCAGGGTAACACGCCCTCAGCAAACGTTCTGTCCTGTTATGCTCTGAGGCAGAGGTGGCTTTATGATTCCTTTAAGGGGTTTAGGAAGTTCACAGAGAAATATTCTTTATCAAAAATAGCATTTATGTTTTGTATTTTGTACATCATTTTCACTATTAATTAACAGTGGTTGATAGCTCAACATTTAGGATAAAAAATACATAAAATGTATGTGGACATTTATTTATTTAAGAAGTGGACTAATCTCATCTCTGTTTGCTACTGGACTGAGAGGTCCAGGAGGACCTTTCCACCTACAGCCATTTGACTGTTTAACAGTGGATTCTGACATATTTAGTCTAGTTTTTCCCCTCAATTTTATTTATTTGGTTATATTTATATATCATCATTGTTATTATCTAAACACACAGAGGTCACATCAAACAGTGAAAGCTTCATCGATTATTTTCTAACATATGTGTATGACACCTAAGAGGATTTCCCTATATCAATAAATGGACAATTATATTAAGCTTTTTAGCTCGGTTGTTCTACAAGTTCTTTCAGTTTGCATCTAAGATTTATAAAAATATTCTACAGATTTTAAAGCATCTCACAGACATCAGTCTATATATTCTTTTATTACTTACTCACAACTTACTTGCAACGTACTGTTATTTTCTTGTTTTAAGAAAAAAACAGTACTATCAGGGATTCTGTGTGCTTAAAATCCCCATGACCATTTAAATAGTTTTAAAAACCTCTGACATGGTAACAAATAAGTTTAAGAGGCTTTCAAGGTATTTTGTCGGAAATGAAAGGATTCCTGGTATCTGACCCATTAGTCTCCATAAATACCCCAAACAGCAGTTGCTGTAACCATGATTGCCCGGTTGGATAAGTCTGTTTGCTGTTGTTTTCACAAAGTCTTAATAAAGTGTTCTGCCTCTGCTTTCTTTACTTTTTATGTGTGGCTGCATGTTTGTTTGGACACGGGCTGAGCGAACATGGAGCTGCAATGCTTGTGTAAACTAATTGAGCTGAGTTTGTTTTTTGTTTTATCAACTTTGCAATTTTCAGCTTCTCACAACCTATTTGGAAATTTGATTACGGGGAATACATCAGATAAACACAATGCTCACTGTATCTGCCACAGATTTATATGTCATTTATCAATTTTAATCTAATTCCATTGGAGATTTCTGGTAATTGCTTGTTACAAAGAACATACAAGTCCACACTGATGTGTATTCAAAGAGTTTGGGAGGGGATTATTTTTCCAAAGAGATCTTGTTTCGTTGGGTTTACACCGGAAACCTCCAGCCCAAACAAAAGCAGGAAAACAAAACAAACAAGTTTCTGGGACAGAGGCCGATGGCTGAAGGCAAAGGCTGTACCGGTCACTGGGTCTTCGGACAAACGCCCAACTAATTGGGGAACGGTGGCCATTCCAAGTCCCCAAAATGACGACTACGTGTTCTCATGTAGTTGTCACACAAATTCAGGTGGAAATAATGTTCCCTAAATCATATCTGGTTATAAGGAAAGGCAGCAATCCGATTCTGGACGATGTCCACCGCCACGCAGAGGCTGTAAAAGACTCACAAGGCTTCCTGAGGTCAGTGGCGCTCTGTTTGACTTGTTGATCACATTCTGTGAATACCAGCCTATTATAACAGACACACTTTAGCCTTTGTAGTCTCTAATTGGCCCTTGCTTGAGCTCTCCCAAAATAACCATAAACAGCTACTGAAACAAGATAAGGCATGACAGCCTGCTAATTATGGAATTGTTAACATGGTAGACATAGTAACAAAGTGCTTGTGGTTGTGTCATGATGTCTGCAGGCCCCCGTGCCTGTGATCCCACCCATCTACTGACCCCTGTTTGCCTGTGATCGACAAGCCGATTATAAAGGAATGAAAAGGAATCCTAAAAGCATACAGTTTATGTTTTCATACACTGGGGCTCTGGAAAAGCTACCGTTTCAACCCCATCTTGGATAGAAGTTGAATCCCACTGCAAAAGGAGGAAAGTTGTTCATCATCTGAAAAAACAAACTCTTTCTTTCAGACACAGCAGGATGAGGACATTGATTCCATTTTCTATGTTTACATGGTGATAGAGTGAAGTGGTCACCTGAAAATAATCACTGGCTCGCTTTACCGAGTTGTTTTACCAGAGATTTGAATCAACTTGATCTCACAGAAATGTGCTGAAAGAAAATAACTTTTTAAAGGAGTGTGTGTGTGTGTGTGTGTGTGTCTGTGTGTGTGTGTGTGTGTGTGTGTGTGTGTGTGATGGTAACATGCACTTCACTGAAATTAAGGGGGGAAAAACTGGCTCATGTTCTGTTTGTAGAGATGCAGAGCAATTGATAGTGTTCAGAAATTCAACCTGTTACATGCCATTAAGAGCTCATTTAATGTATTTCTGTGGGATAGAGTGTTTTCATTAAAAAATCATCAAAAAGAGGATTAGCCAACTTTCTATGCTAATCTGGCCAAACCAGTTTCCTGTGGTACTTGAGTTTTTGGCATGAAAATTCCTCTTCCAATACCAGGGAACAAGTTTATTCCCCAAAATGTCAAGTTACGCTTGGGAGTCCTGTGGACACCCTGACTTGAATAACAGATTTAATTCTAGTTCAGAGGCTAAATTAAGGTGTAAGTCAAAAGTATTCTGTTGTTAATCATCAAGAATTCTGCTCTTTGATGTACGTGGAGCGTTTCATCACTCAACTCTGGCTTTTGACAGTCTTGGCGTGGTTTAAGGTGGATGATTTTGCTAAGCAACGAGTTTCTACATGGGAAAGCCCGGGAGATTTCACAAGCCAGAGCGACGCAGTTCTCACCCAATTTAAGGTCCGTTGAGCTGGGAGGGATTTTAGGCCTCCAGACAAGAAAAAAAAACCAGGGAGCTGAGGGAAAGACAAACACTGAGGAGGCTGGACTGAGCCCTGCCAGAAAACAGATTTGAGCTCCCGTTCTCCCCTTTCCCCAACACAGTGTGGCTGATGGGTTCTGCATCTTTGCTCATGTGGGTGAGTTTCCCAGCTGAATTTGTCACGGCCCTCCAAACGTCTGCTTTGGACATAAATCGTCAGAGGATCAGACCTCTGAGTTATCTGGTTTCCGTAGCGTTTTTTCCATCTCTGCATCCTCCCTCAGCCTTTCCTTCTCATCCCAGACGCTGCAATGCCTTCTGCTGTTTATTCACCAGTGGTCGACCTGCTTTCAGCGTGCCGAATTCCCCCACGGCTGATCGCCTGTCGCCTGTGAGACAGCGCAGAATCCGCAGTACCATTAAGATTCTTTATGTTGTCCAGATAGGGACCTGACCAGTCCTCTGCTTTCTCTCTGCCTCGGCTTCAATTCAGACTCTTTCATGTCTCTTTTTTGGCCTCTCATCTTCTGTCTTTGCTGGACATGTCCTGTGTGCAGCACTGTATTGGATTCATCACACTTTGTAGCAGGCTTTTTTAGACCTTGTCCAATCAGAACTAGCCCAACGACTCCGGTATTTGATGTGTGTCACTGGTGGCTGCTTTTTGCCGCTCTGCTATTTCAGCTTCCCGGATGGAACTCAACACTTTCTGAAGTATCTCACCCAGAGGTTAGCTCCCTTTTAAAGGATCTGACACTGGAAGCTAATAAGGTTTCACCTCGATACACTCCAGGCAAGCTGAACAATTTTAAGTTGAAAGAATTTAGATGGAAGCTGTATGTGTAAATTCCTATCCTGCTGCATATAATCCTCTTTCACCATTATCGTGACTCTCCTTGGCGCTGGCAGTCATTTGCAAAAGGCCAACCTTGTGGATAGAGTCTGTTTCCCTCATAACAGAGGCCTGCAATCCTGTGCAGCTTTCAGTGGCACTGGGCTGTAATTTCATGTGCGTGGAATTCAGAGTTGGGTCGTTTTGCCACACTAAAATACCATCAATAGCTTTGTTCTGCCAAAGAAAAATACATTAGCAAAATGAGGTCAGCCACGTGTCTGGGCAACACACTTTTCATACATCACATTTTACAGACTTGTTAAAGTCTGTAAAAAAAACTCCAATAACCTGGTTTACAGCCATGCTTGTTATATATACACTTGCAGGCACATATTTCTGTACTTTGCTTCAAATCAGAGTGCCACGGTCATAGAGCATTTGCTCTGATGAAGGACCTTTCCATTCAAGGTCTTTTGGAGTTGTTGTAGATTAGAATCCCGAGGAACATTGACTTGGGGCTGTGCCAGAGCAACTCTGTCTTCACCTCCACAAGATGGGCCGATAGGAGTGGGGATAATTTTGCAAAAGTAGTCTGAGCGTAGCAGCCTCTCAGAGGAATCTACCCCATTCCCTGGATTCCTTGGGAGGTTTTTTGGCGACATGTTTCAGCTGAAAATGCTTCCTCGCATGCTGCCCAGCTTTTGGAAATTGGGGCCCCTGCTTTATGTCCCTCTCTGCAATCATTTAGACCCCCCCCCCCCTCCACCCCCAACCCTCCTCCACCTTATTCCAACCCTCTGTCCTGTGGAAATGTTCCATTAACAGATCTTTATCAGCAGTCCCATCCCTGCACGGGCTCGCCGCGCACCTTTGTTTTATTTAACTGAGGGATTTTTCTCTGCAGCCTGGAATCCTGACGTGAAACTGGTTCAGCTGTGGTCCCGACAGCCCTTTTTCCACAGCATGAATGTTGCAGTAGATGATAATGACACGGGTCTGCGCCCGGGGGGACAGCGCTGTGCGGTCTGGGCCGGCCGCAGACCGTTGTGCCTGTAGACGATATACGCAATATACGGGAATGTCAAAACAACCCTCAGACCGGTAAGAATATGAGGAGCAAGGCAGAGCAGGAGGTAGAAAAATGCTAACAAATGTCGACGATAGATAAAAGGTTAGAACAAAAAAGATTTCAGATGGTGAAGACACATCTGCTCCCTTTAGTGGACCAATTATACGTTGATGGGGAATGGAAAGTATGTCGGGCAGTGTGTGAAACACAAGGCTGTGGGAGGCATCGTCTTTCATGCCTCTCAGTTGGGGACAGTGAAAATTTATGGAGGACTTGCTTTATTCATCCACCCAACACCCATCAAACTGCCACATATTACTCAGGAAGCAGAGCCACCCAACCCTCTAAAAGTTGGCAGGCAGAGTGTGAACAAAAGGTGACAATCCGTCTGCTACGTGATATGTGCCACAGACTGGATTTTGTGTTTTCCGTTTTGCCACATGCCTTCAAAAATTATTGCAGACTTCATTCATTGTCACAAGTGATCACAAAATACATTTTTTACAACAAAACATACAGGAGACTGAAACCTGGAACTACAGTGGCTTCACAACAAAAGTCTCATCAGAGTGGGAAACTGTGAGGCAGATGCTAAAAGCATGATCATTTTTAAATCTAGACACACAAAGTGTGCATGGACAACTATATACAATTTTAAATGCAAAAAGTCAGTCAGTTATAGAGAAGGTTGGTATTTTGTAAACAGTAAGTGTAAAATGGAAGCAAACTGAAATATGTATATATATGTAATGTTGTTTATTTCCTATATCAGAGATTATCATTTAGTTTGCTTGATGGCTGACATAATCTAAAATGTCGAAAGGTTATAACAGAGCTTTCCTTTTGGAGAAAGAAAGATCATGTCTCGATACAATTCAATTTAATAGAGAGTATTAAAAGCTGTAGATTAATTCAGACTCGTCTTGGCCTTCTCACACCTTAATTCTTGCAAAGAAAAAAACACCATTGAACACCAGTTTCTCTTTTAAAAGGCAGACTACTTTCATCCTTATTCCCATGGATTTTCCTGTCGTGGCATCAACAGGTCCCACTCTTGGCAGTAGTTTTCCCCCTCCACTGGCAGCAGGGCAGTAGTTGCAGGAATGAAGAGTTTCCACAGTAACGTGTCATTCAGGGTTGTTCTGCCTCATTCTCTATTCATGCCTTAGCTTCTATTTGACTTTGGTTGCTATCGATGAAAGACTTTGAATGGACACCATGAAAATGACTTTAATCCTGATACTCATCGCCATCATGTGTTTGCTCCTGCTCATGTTTGTCATACATGCCAGCTAAACCCATTCCCAAAGTTAGAGATGAATAAAGCTAAACTAAAAAAGATGGAAGAAACCCTGAACAGTGAAAGTCACAGATCCTGCCACAAAGATTTTCAGTCCCCGTCTCTCTGAATTCCTCTTTGTGTTATACATTAATGCACACAAAATGATACACAGAGAAGCTTTAGCTGCTTGACTGTTAATGTCTTCTCACAATGACCACTTGCATGTCAATCAGCACTCCCCTAATAAGACACATGGTATCATCTGGTTTAGTTTCCAAGTCTCTGCTTTCAAAATGATCCACATCTCTCAGTTAGAATGTAATGAGGCGGAAACAATGGAGGAGGCCATGTGCAGACCCTCTGCTCTGGTCCTAATGATGGAGACGTTACCAGTGTTACCTCACGCCATTAGCATTTCCAGTGTGGGATTTCTATTGTGCCCCATACTCATTAGAAGGCGTTGCATCTCCTTTACCCTTAAACAAGCCTCAGCACCTGGCCTTTGAGATACACAACCCCTTAAATGAGTCAAACAAAAGATTCTCTCCTGAGATCAGCGTCTGAGCTCATACACTTGACCTTTTGTGGTTTGGGAAGCGATCTAACAACTGTGCCATTTCGAAAATTTATTCTGAATGAATTTGATTTCCCATACATATAAATATATATATTTGTAACCTTTGTGTTTCACTGTGTTTTACCACAAGTGCATAAAAAAGCTATTTGAAGGTTGGTCTGACCATTAAGAGTCAGTCTTCTGTGACGCTTAGAGAAAAACATGAATAGAATATTTATGACTTGTTTTCAAAACCTGCTGTGTGCGTGTCAATTTTTTATAAATACCTTTTGAGGGAAATCAATTTGGCAGACTGTAACTCGGTACAAAAAAAAGAAAAGAAAAGAAGAACAGTTGTAGGTCACGAAAAATCAATTTACAGCTTTGACACTGATTATTAATAAAGTAAAGTTTTCATCAAAATGGAGGCTCAGTTCCTGTTAGTCTAATTAAAATTGAGTGAATCCCTTATAACAACTTATGTCCTTAATTAAAAGACCTGATCTGGAAATTGTTATTAGGACGAGATAGAGTATCATAATGCAAAATCAGCATCAGTTTTATTTGCTTCATATATTTTCTTCATATTTGTAACATCCTAACAGTCCCAAGAGTGAGGAATGGCAACACATCATGTTAACCTATGTAATATCATATTATTTTTTTATTTATTTCAAATATCAAATGTATAATTAAAAAATCAAAGATATTGATTTGTGCCAAAACTACTTTTTAGACTGAAAATCAGGAAAGTTAACACAGGCATTTTTACTTTTGAGACTGTTGGTCTTTTTCAGCTAATTAGAGTCGGTAATAAAAAGAGACTCTTTTAACACCTTTATACAAAGTCTAAAAATATCATTTTCCACACTTCCCTACTCTTTACTATGCAATTGGTTATTGTTGTTCCCTACTGGCTCAAACTGATATTTTGACCAGTCATCCTCTCGGAGGGGACCATTAGATATTTACAGCTTTGCACTCAGGTCCTTTTAAATTTATTGAATACCTGGAATTCTTCACTTTGCATGGATTGATATTAAAATGGCTGAATACCTACTTGCTCCAATTTAAAAGACCTTAATGTATTTCAAATCTTGTTGGAACTCTGGTATCTTTTATCTAACCTCCCAATGCTTTGGATTCTACTTCGATGGAGAGAATTTTGGAAAAGACATAAGGTATCTTTCAGACTATCCAACTCTCAAGTTTGGTGTTAAAACTACCTTGTCAAGATCAGGAAAATATTATGAACATATATATTACTCTCATACAATAGACATCTGACAACAAAATCTTTTCCAGCCAACTTGAGATCTTTCGTGTAAACACACAAAACAGAAGTACTACCAAAATTAAATGAAAGAAATTACACTAACATTAACCATTTGTAAAGAAAATTCATATATTGCACAAAATCTGGAAAAAGAAATACTTTATGTGCATTTTAAAAAGTTGTATTTAAATTGGACTGAACTATTCAAGCTTCTGTTGTTGTTGTTGTTGTACATAAGAGGCAGCAGTCCTTTTGACATCCGCCTGAGGAGCTGTCAGGAAACACAAAGTCTTGCCACTCAGTGGCTGTAGCTTAACACCTATGTCTACATCGCTGTTAAGAGCTTTCTTTTCTCCTGCTCAAGTGCGTATCCATCACACTCCTTCACTGTCCCCTGCACAATCAACCAGGGGTCCTGTGATCGGAGCACCCAGCCCGGAGCAAAAGAGGGGTGTCATCGCCCTAATTTTTCCCTAAGTCAGGCTTTTGGCATTCGAGGACACCCAGCTGTAGACCGCATACATACACACGCAGGCATACAGCGAAGACTCACACAAGCCAAGAGCTACACACTCTCAGGTCAACGAGGTGACGGCTGAGCGTAGGAGCTGTGTCCATCACTGCTCATATAGTCTGTCACCACCATAATGGGATAGGATTGGGAATAATGCCTGTGAGAGGGAAGAATAAGCGCACTCCACAGTTAGGATTGAGGAGGCTTGTCCTGTTTAAGCATTGTATGCAGGTACATTGTCATAAAGACAAATGATCCTATTTTAGCCACCGCTGAAACAGAAACTGAGATTGACAATGACGCAAATCAGACCAGTATGAAGATATAATATGAATATATGTGGTAAGCGTGAGGTATATACACTCAGATTAGGTAGCGGCTTATTCTGGAAACAAAGTGCCGGATAAGAAAGGATTATCTTTTTGAAAGGCTTTTTGTATTTTTAAATGTGTCAAACAAATATTTTAAGAGAAGCGCTATTTATAGCCCATCTTGGACCTGAACAAATTGAGCCGTTTGGGCTGTCGGATGATAAACAAAGCAGCACTTCAACTCATTTTTGCCGAGCACTAAAGGTGCAGTGTTCAATCTTTCCCCGTGAAGAAAAGGTCAAATGACTGAGTTTAATCTAAAAAAAGACACACATGTAAGGATATAACCACAGAGAATTATGGCCCTTTCTTGTGTCCCTACTGATCTGGATTAGTGTTGCCATATCACTGTGCTCCAATCAAACATTTTTTTCAGGGCAAGAAACTGTTCTGCTCTGGTAATATTCTGTTGAAATCCATCATACAGAATTTGAGACATCTTAATAGTATATTGAAACAACTATCCTACTGTCCCTACTGTTTTTGTTTTTTTCACAGTGAGGCTTTAAAGCGTAAAATCTTTGCATTCAGTTGTTGTATGACAACGATGACCTACAGCATAATAATGGATAATCATAATTACTGGGAGAAGTCATGATGTTTTTCTATTTTTCCTGTAAGTCATGATCTTCTGCACAGTTAATTGTGGCTAGAGATATATTTTAAAAAACAGCCCCAAACCATGTTACTGCCAACACTATACTTCAAAGACTCTTTCTATAAAAAAAAGTTGTATAAATCCATCAATCCATTATTATTCCCGGTAGGGCGGTAGCTTGCATTAGGTAAGAGGCGGGGTACCCCCCAAACATCTTGCCGGTCCATCACAGGGCCACACAGAGGCCAACAACCTCCCATCATTTCAAACAGAGTCCAAACATAAATGGATTTTTCAATCACTTGCTCTCTGCTGGATCCCTGACATGCATTTTGTTCAGTGTTCTCCTAATAGTGGACCTGTGAACACTAGCCAACATGAGACTATTGCACACCTTGCCAGCCACTAAGCACCTTTTCCTCTATTGGAAAGGCTAGTAATTGTATCATTTCTGCCGTGTTATAAGAATGTCCCCTCAGATTTGCTTTTGTAATCTGGCCTGATGGGCAGCAGCATTTTTTCCATCTGCGACTCTTAGAAATCTCATTTTTTCATGCCATGATATTCAGCAAAGACTTCAATGGATCCCTGTTCTTTTAATGAAGCCGGACACCCCTCTCCCATTTGACTGTTATCCCACTGACAGAAACCAGCTGACTCCAATTTCTCAGTCAAAATAACTGCTGATCTTAAAGGTTCACATTATACACTGGACTCATCCGTGTAATGTGGCTCTTCTTTTCAGCTGACACGTCTTGTGTAAAAACCTAATCTCTACTTTGTAACTATAAAAGCGCAATAACAGTTGTAGCTGTGGCCTACATTGGGAATTGTCCAAAAGAAATGGAGCCAAACTTAGTGAAAATGTCTCCTGTGACTTTACACTTTCCGAACTTAACTTAGATGGTATCGGGCTTTGAGATATGGAAATCTCCTCAAAGGAGTCTTTCTCCGGAGCAGTACAGTAAGACATTTGGGAAAAACAAGAGCAGCTCCAGTGTGTTATTATGGTGATCACACAGCGCGGTGCCAGACAGATGTCACTGCGATGGAGATGAGCGCTGATGAGTGGACTGAGGCAGAGTCACAAATGACAGCTGAGGATCCATGACTCAGTCTGCAGACTGTGCCTTCGCTATTCTTTGTCATGCTGTGGGCAGTCATCTGACTTGCTTTTTTGAACAAAGGACAAGCTGTCAGCGATATTATCATTCGCTGGCACGAGCAGAAAAGTGTCAGTTTAAATGAGTCTGAGCAGAAAGAATAAAGCAGACAGTTATGGGAATAGACAATGTCTGATTGTGCGCAAGCTAAATGTAGCAGTGGCCTTTTTCTTTTGTAAAAGCTTCCTGATGACTGTGTTGGGAAGTGTTATATAAACTGTTGTAATTGAAACCTCACAAAGTAAAGTGTGAATGGGAACAGCTTATACTTAGCCTGAGCAATCAATTACTATTTGATGAGTAAAACAGTATCTCTTTGTATTAATAAGCTGCCACTTCATACGTTCCCCTTTTGCTACAGTAAACCCTCAAAAATATATCTAGTTTCCCATTGGAAATTTAAAAAAATAAAAAAAACACCAAGTGTACATGGTCATAAATCTGAATCAGAAACATAACAAAGTCTGACAGTCTGCGCAGATTTGCATCCTTTTGCTTGAACACAACACCACAGCTGAAATAACTCAAACTGATCCAAACCCTCAACTATAGGGAGTAACTTCACATATTTTATTCATGTCAGATACTGATATTAAAGCAGAATAAAGTGGTACACCACCATCTTTGCTTTTTTTTCTGAAGTGGGGAGGGGGTGCTTCAGTCTGGTTTTTAATCCCTAAATCTGTGGCCTGTCCACCAGCTGCGTCCAAGCAATCCGCACCCTCCGCTTGTGTCTTTGAGCTTTGACAAGAGCTGATGTGGAAGGAGCATGAGGGTGGGGGGTCAGCTGAGGATGTACGCCACAGTAACTTCTGCTTCTGACAACTGAGAGCTCTCGGCCCATTCCTCCTCCCCCTGAAAGGGTGGTCACATTTGACTTTGGCTTGCAGCCAATCTATTGTGATATTTCTTTTTTAAACAAACGGTTTGATTTAATCATGATTTCAGCAGGCAGCATGTCCTCAGCATGGTGGACCTGCATCGATTTAAAGCTGTAAACCAAACGGTTGTTGTAAGTAAATAAAATGACCTGCAGGTTAATGCCACATCCGAAAGTCCCTGGAAACATCCCCTGTTTTTGTTTGACTCAAAGATGAGTCAAGGGAAAAATGTGACACAGAATATGCTGAAATCATGTCTGCCTTTCTCATTATGCAAAGAATTCCACCTGTGCACGTGTCATTTTCTTATTTTTCAAAGGATGAACCAGGTCAAAGCCAGTCTCGAGCGGTTCAAAGCTCATGAACTTTGAGTATATGTCTACCGTGTGTACTACTGGTGTGTATGAGAGGTTTTAACTAGTGTGTATGAGAGGTTTTTACTAGTGTGTATGAAAGCGTTTCAGTGGTGTGTATGAAAAGCTTTTCACCAGTTTATATGAACAGTTCTCACTTCTTTGTATAAGAGCTTGTGAGTAGGTTCTATAAGAGGTAAATGTTTTTACTAGTTTATGTCTGAGCTTTTCAGTAGTGTTTGTGAAAGGTTTTCAGTATAGTATTTGAAAGAGTTTCATTTTATATGTGTATGTGAAAGTTCATTCTGATTTATGTCCCTGGTGGCACCCCCTAAAAGTACACCAGTCCGTCCTTGCAAAGGGAAGAAAATGAAATAAAAGGAAACAGAAAGAAAATAATGAATAAGCAGGCATCGGCATTGAAAAAGGAAAGAAGAGAAATGGTTCTTCCAACAATGCTTTTCTTGGCGAAAGTAGCAGAGCAATGACAAGTAATAATATTGTTGTCGTACTAAGAAGACAAAAAATTATTATTATTTTCTTGGCCCTACTGAACTCACGGAACAAATTGGACAAGAGAGCAAAAATAATAAGAACCTTCCCACGCAAGCTGGCCTGTCAGAGTTTTGATCTAAGTCATCGAAACATTGGTGCAAATCTGTCTGAGGGGAAAAAAAAAACTGAAAGCAGACCTGGAAGAGATGTATTCGATTTTCCGGTGCAGTTGCCGTATCTAAGTAGATGTGAGCTCAGCGAGCCGCCTCTACTCAGAGCAGAGAGGAGGCGATATCCATGCTCAGGGGCTGAGCAGCGTCTGCTGCCAGACGGTAATAGATGACTCTATGTACACTGACAAATTGAATGTCACCGATGAGTTATGGCAAGACACTTATGAAAAAGAGATTGTCACAGGGAACCATGAACTCCGTCGTTCCCAAATGCATTGGTGCATGTGCCCAATAATAAAGACCCTCTTGACCTGAAACACTGAATTCCATTGTTTTTCCTCCCGTCTTTGAATAGAGTTGAGGTGAATGAAAAGAGGTCTTCTGCGAAACTGCTAAAATGAAATGTGTAAATTTGCACATCCCATCTAGCTTCAAGGAACACTTGGACACTTTGGAAAAAAGAATAAATGAATGAAAAACAATACAAAAAGTCTATAAAGTGACATCTTTTTTTTTCCTACTCTTCACATAAGAAAACTTAAAACAAACAGTAGCACCGGCTTAATGAAATATTTATTGTAGGATTTAGGTGTTCTTAAAAGAGGTTTTCTTAACCTTTCAAAAACCTCTAAGTCAACTTAGCTGCGCCTTATTTCTTCGGTAAACCTTCAAATCTACCAGCATAGCCTTCCCTGGAACAGCCAAACGCAGAGACGAGTTCACACCGTGGACAGATATTTTGATTTGCCAGAGGACCATGGCGCACAGGCTGCCTGTGCCTGCGCAATAGCTGAACTCACATGGTGGCTACGCCATGTTTGTCAGGGATCCTTCAATACCGTTGTAAACTATGTAAACACAGAGACCTGTGGTTGGGTAAAACGTGATCTGAATCCGATCTCTCCTCACGCTGCTGTTTGGGGATACTGCAGGAGCAAAAGGAGCACGCTTAGCTGGCCGGAGTCGTGTGAAGAGCATAACAAACTTTCACTCGGCTGTGTGCCGGGAACAGTTGGCCAAACAGCTCTCTCCCTCACTGGTGTTTTTGCAGCTAAAAAACATGCAAAGGATTGAGTCATATGGTTTCACTTTGAGGAATATTCTTTCCTACATGCAGTCTGTAAAGCTCATGTTTCCATTTTTGAAGGTGTGGTCTTCTATTTAGGTCACAACAGAGCTCAGAGGAGAAGAATTCCCTGTGCATCTACGTGTAGGGAGGGCTTTTAATGAACTGCTCTGTGATTGAAATAGGCCGAGCCTGCCTACTTTTACCTCTACTGCTGCTTTCTGCTTTCGCGAGGCAGCGCATGTCATTATGTGTTAAGAGAAACTGAGGGCTCTGCTCTTATGGGTCCGATGAAGAATTGACGATACTCATATTGAGAGTTGAAAAAGAAATCTGTTTTAGATGCGTGATTACCCACATCAGGACCATACATCCCCAGCTCTTCATAAGCTGCATACCAAATAGTTTTTCAGCTGTGCAGAAAGTGCACATGTGGAGTGGGAGGGAGCTAGACATATGAGTTAAGGTCCGCCGGTATGCATGCAGTCGGGCCAGAACTCCCAATCATACCCTAGACAGTCTTTTCTGACGAATAAAGATGATACTTTATAGCTTGTGGTCCTGCTGGGTTTTGGCCAGTCATGCACCCCCACACTGTAGCTGTTTTAAGGCAAAAGCAGCCAGGCTGTTATTATCAGGGACAAAATACTTGAAAGGACTGAAAAGAGCAAGCAATCTCATTAGATGACTGAGAGAGTTTGTTAAATTTAACATGTCATTTCACTTTGAGTCTGGGCATTTGATCAGAGGCCCGTGGCAGATCTGCTCTCGCCCGGTCCAAAGAGGGCGTAAAAAGCAGGAGGAGAGGACAAGGGGTGATTTCATCTTACAGAAACAAAGGATATTCCAGTTCCTCATGTGTCATCATCTGAGAATTACCTTGCCGGAATGCTTTCCAAACCACTAAACTATCAGCAGATGTTCATAAGGTTTAAACCCACCGTTCGGTTTCTTGCAGGCTGCTATCCAAACTACTGAACGCAGGCAGGTAGCCGTGTGGTGTTTATCTATGCCACAATGAAGACACACATCGCCAAAAGTTCAAATTCCTCAGCTAAAATAATAATATTACAGTATCATTGCATTTTAGGTTTGTGAATTTTAAGCATTTTACCAAACATGTAGGAGTTGTTGTTCGATTGAACTACTTACCATAATTTCTTTTTCAAGGTGACAAATATAAAATTGAGTGACTTTAATCTGGGAAAGTAAAAAAGTTAATCCATCAGGGCAATGAACATGTGAGCACTTTGAGGTCAGGTCAATAATAAGTAGTAGACGTGTGGTAGAAAGGAAATATGACATGATGTAAGTTAACCGACAGAATAAAATGTCCTGCAACAAATAGCTTAATTTTTCCAGACTTAACTTATGAAAGTGACCGACATAGGAAAGCAGAGCAAGTGATCATTTTACCAAGATGTTTGATAATGTTGTTTTTATCATGAGTACAACTCTGATGTCACCAATGGGTGGAAAAAGCAACATATTTTTATTTGTGTTATCCAGAAGGCTTCATATCACAAATACATGAAAGATGTGTCCAACAATGAGTTGCGCTCATCTGGACAAAGTTATGCATTTCTGTGATATTTATAACTTGGTGGCTTGCCTAACAGAAAAACTCCTGCAGTTCTTTTTTTTTTTTTCTCCTTGGATAATCCAAGTGTTACTTACAATAAAAGTATCTGTCTTGCTTTTCGGTTGCTATCAGTGGTTAAAATCAGCTTATTAATGGGCTTTTAGTGACTACTTCTTTGATGGAGTCAAAGGCTAGACATCTACATATTGTATATTAAGTCACTAACCAGGTTCTCTTTACTGTGGGAGCATACCTTTCTCTTTAGTTAGCCTGTTCCATGCATCTTTATCCAGAGTTATAGAGTTTTTTGTAGAGCTTTTCTAGTGTCCATCAAAGTCTGATTTGACTCTGGAAGATAGTCCAGATAGTCTGGCTAAATCACATCCAAATGCTAGATTATTCTCAAAGGCAGTTAAGGCTTCTTTATCTCATTACTGGTCCAACTAAACCTCAAAGGGTCCAGGTATTTGGTAATTTCAGGAACTGTTTAATTCCTTAATGTGGCTGTCAACAAACATCAGCTAACAAGTTGCTACTGTTGTCAACTGATGTTACAGTTGCACAAAATAAACTTAGGTTGTGCAATAATTGGCAGATGGCTTGGCTCCTCTGCCTTCTGGCCCATCATTAGTTGTTTCCACAGTTGGCTGTGTTAGACCTGGAACTTCTCATCACCTCCCCTGACATGCTGAGAGCTATGGCTTCTCACCTGGCGTTGCCTCTATTGCTTTCTTCACCATGCTCGTACTATTTTTGCTTAGTGTGCTATCTTCCCTTGTATTTGATCCTCATAGAGCATGCACAGTCCAGCTCCATGAATAGTCTCAATCACCTAAAAACATAAAAAGATCCTTTTAACCTTTTTGACAGGTTCAAAATTATTTTTAGCAGAGAGGAACTACAAATCTGAACACAAAATAAAACTAAGTTTAAAGATAGTTGTTCCTCATTGAACTAGTAGCTTAATTTCCTAAAGAAAACTTCTTTGAGTTCATTAAAATGACAAGACTTAATGAATATATACGGCTGACCCAATATCAATGAAAAAGTTAGAATTTAAATACTCCTTGCAGTCGCTTGCATTCCACAGTTTCTTTGGCATCGCTACAGAGATTTGAAGGTATTTTTAAGCAATGTTAGCAGTTTTCTGGGGTGTGTGCATGAGTGAGCAGTGTTCTATGTGTATGTGGAGTCTTATGCTCGAGGGAGTGGATTAGGTCTGGTCTCTGGCTCTCGTCAGCACATGCTGGACACGGCAGTCTGAGGTCCTGCATTCATTCCATGTTGTTTTCATTCCCCCCACCTTTGCTAGGTGCAAAAAAAAAAGTTTTCTTGAGTCTCTGCATTCCAGCAAAAAGGAAAAAAATATTTCACTATGAAGCATCCGAGTTAAATGGTTGTGGCACATTGGCTAAGCAGGCTAACTGTGGCTGAAGCTTTAATAAACACATTTTCTAACCCCTCATTTATCAGAGAAATCTACACTACATATATCTTAGCCATTAGTAGAAGGTACAGCTGTAAATAGATGTATGACCAAGATTTCCCTGGTAAAGAGGGGCCCTGTCACTCTGTTAGCGCTGCAGACTGGGGCAGGAAATATCGAGGCCTATAATTACCGTCAGATACAGAAGGTAAGGAAGTCAACTTACATTCCTGATCAGAGTGCAGTCTGGATGAAAGATAGTCGAGATTTCCACCAGAAATCCTTCATTTATTATTTTTTCATGAGGCTCCGCACCCACAATTTGATCCTGCTCCAAATGAGACTAAAGGAACATTAAACGGGGCTCTTTTAGCTTTGTTGCATATTAATGCACAATATCAAGTCAGGATTTTAAGACAGGGAGACCTTTCACCTCTACAATACGTCTCTGTGTTTCATCAAAAGAAATAAAAGACCGTCGTTTGCGGTTGATGCTGACAATACTTTGATGAGAGCCGGCAGCCGGCAGGAAACAGTTGGCATGCTGTCATGTATTGGGAGTGTGGCCAGTGGTTCTGCAGATACTCGAGCTGAACGCGCTGTGTCATCCAGCAGCTTGGTTATCGGAATCCGACTTGACGGAACACCTCCTGCATTCTGCACACCGCAGCACTGTGTCACAGCTCTCAGATATTAGACGAGTCATTTTGCTGTTGTGCTTGAGGTCAGGTAATAAATATGGATTTAGTGAGGCTATACTGCCTGCTTAGAATTCTGTGCTCCAATATGATAGCGCATTTGCATTTCTGTGTAAACACTGGCTGTACTTTGTTTCTAGATGACATCCAAATGGGGGTTGTGAACAGTATGAAGGCTGTTTTGACTTTGATTTTCCAGCAAAAATACTTTGTGAAAGTCTTGAACCAACCCTGACCTCTCTGCACACTGCTATTAACACCGGGGGGTTCAGTTTGTAAAACTATAACCGGCCTGACAATCAGTATTTGGTCTGTGCACTGTTGTTTTTCAGCAGCCTGTACCTTCTTACACGAGCATTCTTGCAATGTCTTTGATTTGCCTGCTATAATTTTTCTTAAAGACACACTGCAAAGCTCTTTTTGGATGCTTTTTGTTCTGTTTTCTGTCAAGATGGTCCCACCCTGCCCAAAAGTATTGAAGCCTAGGCACTGAGTCATTTCTTCACAGGGCCTGGTGTCACTTCTTTTAGCCTCATTCTAGAGTCATTGTGTGCCTATTCTCTGTTTTCCTTTCATGAAAACACGTTCTTGACAGCCATGCAGCCACACACACAAACATCTAGATTATTCATCATTCACAAGCTAGAATGGTCTATTATTATGTGTTCTTTGTATTTTAAAGCTAATAGGATTTTCAAGATCTGAATCCCAATCTTATTTTTGTTGCCAATCTTTAAGTTAACTCAACCAAATTAAATGATCAAGTTCTTTCCTTTAACAAAAAACGATCCTGACAGAACTTCTCAGAGGATTCTGTCTCACCAAACAGGCAGTGAATTCTAAGAATTCCAAGAAAAAGAAAGGCTTTTGCTTGTCCAGTCCACTATGAGGCCTGTTTATCATAAATTCTATCAACCTCATGAGCCTGCAAGGGTCTGCACACACAACCTATATCACTGTTGATCGGAAAAAGCAAAGGATTTTAGCTGTTTTAATCCAATTCACTGACCAATCCAATCATAGCCAAAGACAAACATGACAGAATTCATACAACATATTTAACAAATGACTGGTTCAGTAACTGCCTTTAATGTCAGAGGAATGTGCGTCTGTCTGCCTCGCAGCAGGCGAGCTGCCCCTATGCACCCGTGCTCACACAGATGACCTCATAGCAGAGAGATGTGCTGTCCTGACGGGGAGCTGAGATTCTAGCACCACACAGACAGCCCTGAGCGGGGCTGGCTGTTAAAACAACGCAGCCTGTTCCGCTTCCTCTCGCTGACGGTGGGATCTGGGGATGAGCAGACAAGTCTCTACTGTACCAGCAGCAGGTTACCCGAGGCCATGGTTCCGGGAAGAGCAGAAAAACTACACCACAAAGCGGAGTGATCCTCCCGCCCAGCGTTGAGAAGTCCATAGAGAGCAGAGGTCCCTTCCCCTCTTGATCTGATTCTGATCTGGGGTCTGCTCCATTCGGATGTGCCTTGCAATTTTTTGCTTCTGAAGTCTCGTGCTCCAGGCAGGAGGCCCCAGGCCGCTTTGTTGTGGTATCCCAACAGAGATTACATCAAATTTTGGGCAGCAGGAAAGCCAGCTAGAAGGAATATGACACAAAATCCCTTTAAATCGATGCCACCATACATCCCACTTCCCCCATACATACAGAGCAAGACTGATTCTATCTTCTCGTTTTGGAAGGATAACAAAGCCCCTATTTATTTGATTTCAGTTGGCTGTTTGCAGTAGCGACAGTGGTTCAAAATGACATCATATGCAGATGGTGAAAAGATAGCCTGAAGAAGGAGATGTGTAATACCAAGGAATGAGGGTGGACATGTTTCCACAGTGGGAACTACAGAACTATGAAACATCTGACAAGATGCATCTTAGATCTTCAACATCCAGGTCAACAAACATTAAAATAAGGGAAGGCAGACAGGCTCCATTTAACAACACGTTTAATTCCTCCCATGACTTTGACAAAGTGTTCAAAGCAGCTCCGGGCAAAAGCACCAGCTCAGAAGATGAACAGGAAAGAAGAGGAACACAATCTATTTCTTTGAGACTTCTGCTTGGACATGGTGGGCTGTTCGCTGCCAGGAACAACAACTCTACTGAGGACACCACATCACTTTGAGAATTGCTGAACAAGCTATTTTGCAACTAGCTATTTTCTATACGAGTTTAACAAAAACTACAATTATTTTGGACTTCACATGATTTGAAACTGAAAAAACAAAGAGCCATGGTAATTGGAAAGGTGTCTTTTTCTGTATTAAAAGTATTAAAAGATCTGAGGTGTTGAACACAGAAAAGGCTGTGGGTTTCGATTACCTTTGGGTCTCATGTCCTGACTCAAAGGGGTACAGACGTCTGCTCCAGGTCCTCACGGCGTCTGCCTGGTTCACAATCACTCGCGCCTGCCCTCAGAGCCACGAGGTTCACCACTCAGTGAACTCTGAGGGGTCAGGGATCAAGGGCCCGGGGCCAGGCCGCAGCCTGGGCAGCTGAGAGTTATGCTTAAAGATCATATTCGGCAACCTGATTTGTGAGGTTTACATAGAGCATGGAGCGGAATTGTCAAACAAAGCTGTTTACGGCCTGTCCTGCCCCTGGAATGTAGTTTACTGTCCATCATTCTAAATAGGCAGTAATAGTTTCTTGGTATTTTGACTGAAAAGACTGCATACTACCGGCTATGACACAAATCTTTGTTAACTAAGCTGCAGAAAAGGATGAAAATCTTCCTGAGTGAAGAACAAAAACGAACAGTGTCTTCTATTTACTACATTTATAAGGTATTAAGAGCACTTTGTGGCGCAGTCATGCTGAAACGCTAATTATCTTTTAAGCGGGTATAGTAACAACAAAGTGGCTCTGTCCAAATCTTGTCAAGACGTTTTGAAGCGGGCTCCTATAACACCTCCTGACCCGGGGGCAGAGAAAACATTTCATTTGGCCTTCATGACTTGCCAGTAATTACCCAGACTGCCCCAGGGTGCTCCTCACTGCCCGGCTTGCTTACTAGCTGGTTTAACTTGCGAACAGACAAAAAGACACGACTGCATTTTCTAACAGGTTTAGCCCTAGTTGACAAATCGAGCTGCATTCACAAAGGGCTAATAAATTCACCATCGTAAAAATGAGACTCAGAGCTGGAGGGCTATCGCTAATGGGACCAGTTTGCAGGTATTTTTAAAGTCATATACTTAGGATAAATATTAGTAATGGTAATTAACCTATGCACTACTAGGTTGGATGGTGAGATATCTGTTTTCTCGCTTGGAGGTGCTCAGGTGATTTCTGAGGAGCGTCTGCCAGCTTTGACGCAGAAATGACGCACGGACAGCTGTCAGCGCCGATCTGCTCACACAGGCACACAGATCTGATTGTCCACCGTCCGGCTCCACTCCCTCATTATCTGTATAAATGCATGTCTGAGACCTTTAGCTTAGCAGTGGAGTCTCCACGGCACAGACGACTACTCCAGCCATGGAAATTCACATTTAGTGCACCGGTCTGTCTCAGTGATTGGGTTAAGATGCTGACGCGGTTCTGATGTTTGGTACGTTCCGTGGAAGGCTTGCATTCAATCCTCACGTGGATTTCGGGGAAAATGATCTGCTCGGTCAGATAGGATGCGGTTGTTTTTGAGCAGAATTTTACTTTTATATTTACGAGCAGGTTGTGTTAATCATCCCAAACGTATCTAGTTACTGCATGCTCCTGTTTTTTTCAATTTCTTTTTTAGCAAACAGTAATCAGGTCAGTTCTCCTGTGTGCTTGTTGCCTGCCTTTTTACCGCGTGGCGTGGTAAAGACACACTATGCAGAGCGGTACTGGGGTAAGATAAGTTAATTGAATATGCATGAAACAGAGATTTAATGTCACCGACTTAATTTGATGACAATTAGCGTGGTTTGCCGCTTCACAGAGCCTCTTAGTTAAATCAAGCTCAAGATTCTGACATCATAATCATCCCTCCAAAACTGACGGCAGCTGTGTGATCCAATCAGAATGGTTCGACCTTTAGCCTAAATGCCAAATGATCCTGTTGTTTCCTGGGAGCCTGCACACTTCTCAATGTAAAACCATATGTCACTTTTAATTGGCTGAGGCAGGCCTGGAAACCTGTGATTATTAAAATTCAAAGCTCCTCCAAATGAGCTGCAACTGCAGCAAAAGCCCACGATCCTGTTACCATATGCTCCAAAAAGGGGTTTACCAATAAACCGAGCACACATGAGCATTTTATGCTTCATAACTGGCAGATCTGAAAAAAAAACGTCTGGATGAAGCGATAACAAAAAAATAAACAAAGCAAAAACAAATCAGCAGAATGTGTAGTGGAAAACACAGTTGCTGAAGCTGTATGTTTCACGGTAAAGACCAGGAGTTCAATCTTAGAAATCAAGTCAAAATCCTGCGGATGAATTCGATATTACAGGGCTATGTTACCACATGTTGGTGCAAGTGATTTAAAAGGCCTAGAGGAGACAGCGGGGTTGAATGCAGGTACTGTTCACACAAGGCACTCTCTGACTATGTGTTTATTCAAACGGTCACATGTCCAAATCTAAGCACAAAAAAAAAGAAGTCATATTACCGTCTTCCTCACAGATTAACCCTGAGATTCAGATTAACAGCCCCTCAAGCGCAGGAAATTCCTGTTTCACGTGCTGTTTGGACCACTGGCGTTTCTGCATCAGCCACATAATGAATGTTGATCTTTGCCGTGACGCCCTCTGAGCAGAATATCTAAATGTGAGGCTTAAAGTATAGTATTCAATAGCATAGTATACTATTAAATGAGGCTTTTAGGACTTGACTATCCATAGTGGAATGTCACACATTTGTCAGTTCAGCATATGAGCCAATGCCTTAGCCAAACACATTTCCTTATAAACCATTTAGACTGGAACTGAAATAAAAGATTAATTGTAATTTTTAAAAAATACTTTGTGCAGCACATGCTGGTGCCTGAAAAAAAAAACGCAGTGACTAGTTGTGCCACATTAGGAGTGCCTGATGGGAAAGGTATTCCTGGAGCTTGTAAATAGAGTGATAGGGTGGATTTTCCATGCCTGCATGAACAGAGGGTCTGTGTAAATAAAGAGAAAGAGCTGGTAGCACTCTCTTAGAGCTCAGGGCTCTGATCAGACCTTATAAGGAGGCTCACTGATCAACAGTGCCGTGGTTTAGACATTTGATCCACAGAGACAAAATGGAGCACTTGCACTGAAAACAGTGGGCAGTGAAGTTGTCTGGGGGAGGGGACGTATCATAGTCAACCATTCTGAAGATTGGGCATTTTCCTACTCTGAGGAATGGAAAGATCTCAGTGGTGCAGGTTGTAACATGAGAAGAACGTCATGTGACTTTATCAATATGTGTTGGACGAGGCCTAAAAGTTTGTGATTCACAGAACTCTCAGAGCTGAATGAATAGGAAGGCGCGGCCGGTCATTTAGACGCTTCAGATGAAAGCACTTTAACGTGTTAATCCCCAGGAGCTGCTGACAGCAGATCTGACTTCCAGGTCAGGGTGGGCACCGATCATCCACAGGGTTCAGAGCCCTGTGGTAACTCGCAGCACAACAGCTGGTCCCTGCACCCATCCTCCATGCCTCCGACGTTTATTCCACTTAGCAATAGCTGAGTCAACACAACGAAACGGACACTCCCCATACCGGCAACCGCAGTCCCAGACAGTTTGCTGTTGTTTCTGGCCCGCACCGTCGGTGGGAACTTTGACAGTCTCAGATGATTGCGGGGTGACTACGCAAGTCGTCCTGACATCTGTTTGGTGAGAAAATCCGCAGGTCTCTCTGTTGGTGGTATTCGCTTTTTGGCCGTGTGCTGAACTCATTTCATGCGGGCTCATGTGGGGTCTCAGGTGGCCCAGTCAGAACATCTGAGCAAAACAAGCAAGAGGCTGCTCAGGGACGGGGAGACCGCCGACTTCAAAGCGGTGAGCTGAAACCCGACACATTAGCTCCGCCGGTTGGCTGGGCGGCCTTAGGCTGAACTGACCCCGCGGACGGTCACAGCCTCACGGTGAAGCGCCCCATCACTGAGAGCGTTTCACTCAGCGGCGCCCCTGCACGCTGCACCTATCGTGAGCCTTGGGGGTGGGTGAATCTCGGTGACACGGAAACGCTGTGAAGACATGGTGCTAAGTGAGTGACGGCGCTGCGGGGCAGCTGTGGGGCTGGCGGCTGCAGGATGCCTCGGCAGGTGTGTGGACTAGACCACCACGCTGAGACACAGCTAACATTCTCCTCCAAGTGAATCAGAAGTTACCCAGGTGTACCACCACATGGCTGCCACTTCCAAGTCAATGTCAAATAAATGTACCGTCTCGAGCTCTGCGTTTTAGAGCTCTTTTTTTGTCTAAATAACCTACAAAGTGTCAGCCCTTTATAGAAGGGTAGGTAGATCAAAATTGTGTAAATATATATGCAATATGTTTTTCAAGGAGTTCTCAGAAATTGAGATTTTAAGACTGGAGTATTCTATTTGGCAGAATTATTAAGATACGCTATTTGTTGGTAATTAAAACACCTTTGCCAATTAAAGGAAAATAAAAGTGGGAGTGCAGCTATGAAAAAGTACATGTGATCTGCATGTGATCAGAACATTTACAGTATTTACAATTTGCAGTGTGATTGATTCTTTACCAATAAGAATGAAATATTAAGCCAGCCTTGAATGAGACAGCTAAAATCTGCATGTTAAACACCAAACAGCCGTCTACTCTGTGTTGTTAACATCAAATTGGGTAAGGGTTTTACAAGAGACATCTACCAGGCAAAGGCAGATTTTTTAAAAGTGTTGTAGACAGAAATTAAGAAATAGAATTGTACCTGCAATGGAAGCTGCTAACGGCCTTACCCAAGAGTTGTATGCAATGTTTCTATAAATGATTCTGCTCAGTCGAAGGGAAATTAAATTATCCTTGCAGATATTTGAACTGATGAAAAAAAAAAGAAAACAGAGGAATGTATAACTCCACATTTATGTTTAAAACTAACTCACTGATGAGAAAGTCATTTGTTGTTTCCTTCTAGGATGAGGCTCTGCTTTTTTTGCCTGAAGTCATGATTTACACAGCAAGAGGTCGCTTGCTAAACAGAAGGACCAGACGCACCGCTGAAGGGCTGCTCATTCATCTCGTCATCTCCAGAATGCTGACAGCTGGCCTTGGTGACAGGACAATGAGTCCAGGACCAGCTCCAGCAGGGAGAGGCCGGCCCTTTCTCTGAAGGGGTTAAAGTCTTAATCCTCCTCTATTCTCTATGGCACGAGGATTATCCAGGCAGCGTTTGACACACACACCTTCGGGTTATGGACCAGAGAGAGGATCCCTGCTCTGTGTCTACAAAGCCTGGAGGCTGTGTGCAAACAAAAATGGGGTCATCACTAACTGGCTGTAACCACTACAAGAGACCGTCTTGATGAGAGAACGACCACCCCTGTTTCAAAGCACTTTATGCAGAAAGGACAGATTGTTTAACTTGTCCCTCTGCACATTGTGCCTGTGCACTTTGCCGTCACTTAACCCCTGAGCCGGGTCATGACTGGGGTAGAATTTGCATTGATTCGACCATGAAAATATCATAAGAGTTATGTAAACAAGCAAATAAAGGCAGCCATTTCGGGGCTCAGATGACCGGCCGTCAAAAGGAGGGCCGGTTTTCGCAGCTCAGCAGAACGTAAATATTCAGTTGTCTGTTGCTGTCGGCCGCCACTAATCCTCCACAGAAGTCGCTGCCAAGTTGGGACATACTTAAGGGCAGATGGGTGATAAATCATAAGAGCTCAAACACAGAAATATAACAAAGAGTTTGCTGTTCTCCTCTTTTGTTCTGTATAAATGACAGTGGGGTTCAATAGAGTGGGACTAAAGCCAGTAAGAGTTTTTTGGTTCTACATGGACAGCTCATGCATTAAGACAAAGCCCCACATATAGCATTAAAACATACTGTAAACTATGAGAACTGTAGGTTAAAAACTTGATATTTTATTCAGATCACCAAAGTGGTTCAATAAAAATCGTGTCGTTTTGTCTTGTAAAAAGGGCCATTCATCCCATTTTTACAGTTGCTATTTTTCTCTAGCTCCCAAACATTTGCTAACTTAACCCAGCACATAAAAATATTCAAAGAATGTGAAGGAGACCAACCACATATGAGTGATTTAATTCAGTATTTCTCTGACGATTTATGCTGGTGATTTTTTTTAGATTTAGAGCTGCTCTGTCCGAATCCTTTCTGGATTACTTATATGTCCATAGCTGTCAAAGAGCCAAGAAAGTGTGACTCCATCACAGAAATGGAAAAATATTGACACTCTTGAACACTAAAGAGAGAAAACGCTGCATGAGCAGCTCTTACTTTTACAGTACTGTAATTCACTCAAACTGTTTATTGGCTTTAGTAAGTGGATACTGGTATGTTTAAGTGAAAACAGGTGCCGTGGCTGGTATGGAGACGTATAGTGTGTAAAGAATGTCTGCATCTATGCATACGGCGCATATCTCATGATCTACTTCTATCTGCAACACCATTTCTGCGATATTGTAGCTTTTTTTTTCTTTTTTTTTGCTCATGGGCCTTTCACTCAAAGAAAAACAAAGTTTGAAAGTCAAAAAACAAAAAAAACTACAGTGTTTTGTTGTGTGTCATTGGATAGTTAAAAATGTTTAAAATAGCCAAACAATAGAAAGCTTTGGGCTGTGGGCACACAGAAACTCTCTGGTGACACTGGGACTATTCTTGCATGTTTGGGTGACGCTGAGTTATAAATTGGTGCCTGTTCCCACACCAGTGCCGTCAATCAAGTCAGATATCTACCGAGTGAGTGTGCCACTGCCAAAATAACATGTTTACACTGGTGAAAATGGAAAGCCACAACAGATATTACTGAAAACAGACTTATGGGTGAGTCATGGGCCAAATCGTTAAAGCAGGAAAAATATACTTTCAGTTCAATAAAGCGATCAGGTCAGCTTTGTCGTAATCATTCATCCATATTATTTAATTGGTGATGATCTGTTTCCACCTGTGTAATTCAGTAAGATTTTAGTTTTTTTTTCATTTACAGGACTTAAAGATCAAGTAACCAGTCAGGGTGTACACAAGTCTTTCTTTGCTCACTCCGGTTTCTACTAAATGCAGACTGGTCAATGCTCTGTTGTAGTCATAGTATTGGCACTCCATATGGAAAAAACAAAATAGCTTCCCAATTTGTTGAAATGCTGTGTGAGGAGTGCTGTGTTCAACATGGAGAATAACCAGATCAAAATAAATGAATGACTTCTTTTTATCACTCTGAAGGAAAAGTAGCACCACATTCGTTTCTACGGTCATGAGAAACTTTATGAGACACAACTGTAGATTAGTCATCATGACTACTCTAGAAAAGTTAAAGAGTGATGTCAAATAACATCCTGAACATTAACAGGAGAAGATGAAAAGAAACGGGTACCGACTGGAGTCACATTCAGGGATACAAAAAATGTAACACCAAGTACATGTGGAATGAGCCATAAAAGGACAATAGTCAAATGGAAAACACTAACATGTTCATGAAATGCTTTGCTTAGAGTGGAATGCAGTGGCGTATTTTAACATAGAGTGAGGTCACAACTATCTTTATCAACTTTTCAGTTTATCAAACATTCAGTACTTGAATGTCTAAATGTCTAATTCCAAAAAAGATCTTTAAACACATCACATTACTTCAGATAAAAAAATCCCTCCAGAAAAATGAATGGTCAAACATTCTCTTTTAGCTATAAAAAAGAAAACCAAAAAAACATAGGTGAGAAAGGTATAAAAAGAAGGCTTTACATGCTCCCTTCAGTGACAACATCTCTGTCTACTCTCGATGTTGTATTTTTGCGTTATATCCCTTCAAGTATCAGTGGAATCTGTGGAATGACAGAGTGGTTTGTCAAAGTTCTTGTGACATTGCCTTGATCTTTCTTTAATCCCACTCACAGGATGCATCAAACTATTTCTCAGATGGTGCAAAAAGAATATCTCCATTCATCTCGTCAATGAGAGGGATTGTGTTTAAAGCTCAGAAATGCATACATTGACCGTGTATCCATCATTGGTGATTAGAACATGATTGTCAAGTTGACAGTGTCAACATGGCGTAGATCCAGGGGAGTCTCCATTGTTGATCGGGCCAAGAAAGTTAATCCTCAACTTTTTGCTTGGCTAAAGGCACAATGTGATATCTGAGTAAAGGAGTAATGGAGGGTGGCTTTAATCTACAGTGAAACCAAGTGGCTTCTGTCATCGGGCCTTGTTTATTACAGAAAGAATGAAGGTATCCCTAGTTTAAGAACAACTTTGATCATGACTACTGACTGAGAATGCACAAAGCCTTGAGCATATGCCAAGGCAACAATTACTAGCCGACAGAGGGTCATTAGACAGAGTTGCTGCCCACGTTCCAGACAGCCTCCACCCACTTTCCATGACCCCTGCTAACTAGGAACTTTGATAACATCAAACCCACCTCAGCTTGTCCAGGCTTTGCAGCAGCCATACCAGCCCTGATCCTTGATGCTTCAGCTCTGCCAGACACCAGCCATCTAGTATTTCTCACTAGTAAAGAGGAGAGGAGTTGCCCAACAGGAAGTAGCCAGGGTGGGCCAGAGTGGGGGGCAGCAAGTCCACGGAAGGCTGCTCAGATGTGGTTAAAATGTGATGCTATCTCTCTGGGCTTTGCCTGATTTTTTGCTTTTATTAATTTACCCAGAAGGCACAAAATTGACCAAAATAAAAAACAAAACAATGTACAATCAGAGAAACTTTGATTCTTTTACAGTTTTAAAAAAGATTACTGTAAAACTTAAACTTATAATTTACCTATAAAAATAAATGCATGGCCTTATTTCCATGACTAGAAAATAGGATTGTTTGAGTTTTAGATGTGCATTTAACTCTTGTATACCTTTAATCGGTAACTGAGGAGAAAATTGTGAATTGAAAGTGTACTGGAGCCATGTCAGGTGTGTTTGACAGCACAAGGGTCGCTGATAAAGGTGTTTTTGATCTGAAGGATTCTTCACAAAGTCCGCTGCCCCTCTGTTCAGTGTTGTTCATAAAACTGTTTTATAAGGCAATTTGCAGCATTCAACATTGGTTGAAACGGAGTGATATGGTTAAATGATCAGACTGCTTCGAGGACCAGGTCTTCATATGAAAATATTGTGTATGGAACTAATGTACTATATAACAAAATTACACCAAATAGACAAACCTGCCACTCAAAGAAAACGCTGCGCCCCCAGATTCTTATAGTCTTATAGTTTGCTTTGAATGCGTCTTGTTCACATTTGTTTTGGTTAAACTTGAACACAAAAGTTACCAATTGCTTTGACTTTGCGAGGGGCCGCAAGCAATTATTAGATTAGGAAAGGACTAAAGTAAGATAATGAAAAGCAACTGTGCATCAAGTTTACTTTTTGGCTCTCGCCAGTTGAAATGTGTGGGTAAACTAAATTGGAGCATGAAATCCACGAGCTGAACTTTAACTCATCCCTTCCCTTTGCCCTCTTGGCTGCAGAGGTAAGAAAGGGTTACTCACCATATGTCCACAGGGTCAGATCAGGGTTCATTCACCTGCAACAGAAGATGGCTTTTGTTAAGAGCGTGGTTATATTATAGCAGTAGAGAGGCAAAATTACTGTTACAAGATGGTAACTCTTTTGTCTTAACTTTGAGACTTTTCATTTACCTTTCACTGGCATATAAGTGTTTGTTTATTATGTTAAATGTTGCTGCGTACGCTCTAAAGATCTCATTATCTTTCTCTTTCGCCCTGCAATACTTATTAACAAATGAAAAACTTTGGCACAATCAACAGCCCTCCCTCTGGGTCTGATTATGCCAACAGAATAATTCAACCCTAACAATGTTTTCCACTCCTTCTAGAGCTATTGCTTTCAGCTGGCCAAGCACCATTGAATTCCATTTAAAGCAACAAAATTGCAAATATCAACAGGAAACAAATCAGCAGTGTTCAGGTTATTTTGATCATGCACTGTTGGACTGAGACATGACTGACAGGAAATATGTAGACAATAGCTCTATTTGGACCCACAACAAAACACAAAAGGTGACATTTTGGGAAGATGTTATTTAACTAGGATGTCTTGCCACAGTTTGACAACAGCATGAGACAAAATTTGGCAGTAGATGCGCCAAAAGCCAGAAATGACTGACATCTTTTTAACTTCAGATACCAATATGGAAACATGTGCAGTATTTGACTTTTGTTTGCCATAATTCAGAAAATGCCCACTTCCATCGGTTAGTTGTGAGGGATTAGAAAATGTCCATAACTTGAACATGTGGTAAGCTTAATTGTTTTCTCATTTCCATGCTGTAACAAATCCTTTTCCCCCATTCATAAACGTTTTTTCAGGGCTGTAGTGGTCTCTACAATGAGTGTTAAACTCAGGGAAAAGTAGTTTGTGTTTGGTCTTTTTTTAAAAACTCCACCTTACCTCACCACTATGTTTTTTTCAGCGAGCTGTGGTCTTGTACATTGTCCGAACAAAATCCAATCCATCTGGCCTCATTTTAAACTTGTGTGCCAAGAGCTTGAAAGAAAGGCAACTGGATTTATTTTAATGTCTCATGTGCAAGTCACATTTTGTGTCATCGCTTACCATTCCAAGGCTTTTCGGCAAAAAATGTAAAGCAATATATCAGAGTAGATTGTCATCGAGGTCCTGACAATCTTGGAATTTCTTGGTTTTTTGATAAGTCACTTTATGACAAAAGTAAAGGAAGCCAAATTTGCCTTTATTCAAGACCATGGGATTACATCAACCTGGATGACATATTCAGCCCTGAGTCTTACATCACTGTTCCCACCATAACTCTGCAGGTTATAGCTTGTAAGGTTGATTTGGAAAGTTTTGAATTGAAGTCAGAACACATATTGCTTTACTTTTTCCATTGTTATTCCAGATGAGAGTTTGACTTAATTTTGACATTTCTTTTTAGAATAAATTACATTTAAAGTTCAGTTTATGGCTGATATTCATGGCAATATTCATGACCTGAATTTATTACCTTTGTAATTCAGTGGACTACAGATGCTTCACTCTAAGCTGAAGTGTCCATGTTGCTTTCAGGATATTTAAAAATGCTTTCCTAAAGCTATTTTTCATACATTTTCTCTGGTATCTTCCTATTTTGGCAGACATACAAAGTGAAAGTGGAGCATATCATTAGATCAGCAGTGATCCCAAGGCTTCTGCCCTCATGGCATGTTCAGGCTTTACAACGAGACATTGCTCTTATCGTAGACAACACTGCATTCCACAGCAGGGCAGATGGAAGTCACATTTCTTCTATCCATCCACAAGATTTACTATTGAGCACACCATCTTTGAAATTTGTGGCAACAGCCCACTTCAAACCTATCCCTTGTGCTTCTGCTCCATCTAGCACAAGATGCAGCACCAACATGGAGGTGTGTGTTCCATGCTCCACTACATACTCAGCCATCAGTATAAAAACACAGCTTTAAATCAATCTAACGTCAATGTCAGAAGACCTTAATTTAAAGCTTACAATGACTAACTGAAAGAAGCAGAAATGTTGGCGGAATGTTTGGAAAAATCTCAGGAGCAAGCGCTGGAACAAACTGTTAGTGTAATTATTTATGGCAGATGCATTTCAGGTAAATCACTACAGAAGACTTGGAATTTCAGCTAGAAACAGTGTTACTAAAAGGTTTATTCAGGACTGAAGCACAGGAGGTCTCCAACCATGGACCAGGAACCACGAATGGGGAGACTGGCTTGGATGAAGGTGCGAGAAATTGTAGGGTCAATAACCTTCTCAGAGTCCATGTGAATCAGGGGACAAAGGACAGGTTCTTCAATAGTGCGGTACACACCTTTGGCAGAGGTCAGGGTGCCGACTGATGGATAATCCCAGGTAGGTAGGGTCGTAAACCAGTTGGTAACCAGAGGGCTAGGCAAGGCAGGAGTCTAGGGGAAGAAACAAAATCATTGTCCAGATCCAGAAGCAAGGCAGACATTCAGGGGCAGAAACAAGGTTGGTATCCAGAAAGCAGAAATCCAACATGGGCAAGGCAAAACAGGGAAACCCAAGAGACAGAGATGTGGTCATTAACCACAATATGCTGGATATTTACTCACTCAAGGCTTTCAAAAACCTGGCAAAGTCTACATGCTGAGGAGCTGGATATAAACACAGGAGAACAGGTGAGTGGCATGAAACTGATTGTGTTGAGGCAGCAATGAACAGGTGAGGCAGATTAGCGTGATTGCAGACAGTGAGAGCAAAGAGGAAAAACAGCAGGCGGGTAGGCCAGAATCATGACAACCATATATTTCAGATTAAATAAAACATCGGTCTATGAAATGAAATGAAATGTGAACCCCGTTTAAGTATTTTAACATGAGCTCGTGGTTATTGTTTTTCACTAGTTTTTGAGTTTGAACCTCATTGTCCAGAGGATCTGGTGCAGACATCGTCCGTTGTTACATTTTCCATATGAACAGAACAGCAGGAGGTTTAACAGACGGAATTTAACTCCAGGGTAGCAGGACACGGTGCATAAGTAGATTCCTTGAGCAAAGAAACCGTTATCGCATGGAAATTACAGGATGTGCACTTGGATGATACCACAATGCAAAAAAAGGGTTTAAAAAAAAAACTCTTCAAGGAGAAAAGGCTAATGTTATCAGATGGCTCCTCTTTTAGAAATGTATCTGTAGGCTTCTAAACTATCAGAAAAGCTCAAGACATTTCAGGAGACATTTGCTGGCTTTCAACAAATGCTTGGCCAAGGTGAACTTAACACAATCAAAGCCAAATAAAAGAACAAAATAAAAGCATAACATGCAAAAATCATGAGTATTTTCAATCATAGGCCTACCCTATTTGCCTTTCCTTTGTGTCCACAGACAGTCACGCTGTGAAGCGTAATCTGTAAGCTGTGGGCCAACCACATGAAAGTGTAGAGGTGAAAGTAAAAAGGCTGACCTCTTATTCTCTGTATCCCTCTTAAAAATCATAAGTTAAGCTCTGTGTTCAATGAATTTCTGGTTTGTAAAGATAAGAGAAACAGAGTCCTTCCAAAGCTTCCCCTTCTCATGTAGTTGGTGGTAAATACTCAATAGAAAATGACTGCATTTAAGGTAATGTAACATTTTTGTTATTTTTCCATGTGAAAAACTTGTCATTCATTTTCTCATCAGTGTCATAATTCCTCCTTTAACTGGAAATGAAAGTGTGTTTCTGAATTCTGCGAATTTTCTAATGTATTCTAAATTATGTTGATTGTGTTTAAAGATAATCAAGATTAAGTTACAACAACTAATGAAATCAAAATTGTTATTCTTATTCAATATATCCAGAAAAAAAGAGATATTTGGTTGCTGCTGAATGCTTGATCACATTAAACTGAATTAGATCATGTCAGCTGTGGAATCTATCATGATTCTGGGCTTGTCAAAACTAAAGCAAGAGAGAATAGATGTCATTCAGCACTGAGAAAGTATGTCATTCACCCTCCTCTCCAGAGAGATGCCATGCTTGTCATCCTCTCACTGATGAAGCTGATTTGAGCTGAGGCTCCATAAACACTTCAAAGAACTCAGAGAGAAACAATTGCTTGCTTAATCGCCCCTTTCCTTTTGGCTTATCCCCTTTGCAGAGCATTATCCTGGATGTTAATTGAATTTTTCCGGGTTTGATCGGTTGGGGACACACCCAAGAATCTGGTCTCACTTATCAGAATCCCTGCAGCCTTATCAACAAACCACGAGCATTGCCTTTTTTCTACTGCCGGGTCAGATTGGACTGAGAGACACGACTGACGGCTTTATTGCTTGGATACGAGTAGGTTTTTGGTCTCCTGATCTTTTGTCACATTTGAGGCCACATCAAAAGATGTCACTCTCTTATAAAGGCTCAGGCTTTTCTATGAGAAGCTGCATGATGTGTTTCTGTCTTCTCTTGTTTTCTCATTCTGTCCACAGACATCTATTATGGTAAGTTTTTCTAAATCCCCTGAAGGCATGGAAGTGAGCGTGAACGGACTGGTAAGCTTTCCTGGGAGTACCCAACATTACACAGAG
The DNA here is from genome assembly GCA_907169785.1 of Menidia menidia. NCBI lineage: Eukaryota > Metazoa > Chordata > Actinopteri > Atheriniformes > Atherinopsidae > Menidia > Menidia menidia. The sequence goes on along the minus strand of CAJRST010022223.1, from coordinate 5,376,098 downwards.
AGGCTACAGTCAGATGTAGTGGATACGACTGATGGGTGAACACACATGCCTCTGAGGATGAATGAGCCAAAACTGTGAGCTGAGTTTCATATAGCTCAGGATAAAGCATATTTGATATAGGAGAATAGATCTGTCTTGCCAAGAATATGCCCTCGTATTGAGAAAACAGTGCAACAGGATCTTTTTGTGCTGTTGCCTTTTTTTTACTTCCCTTCTTGAGTCTTTTCTCTTCGGCATGGGCCAGTCCTCGAGGATATAAGGAGAGAGGAAGCTTCTGGAGTGGTTCAGGGAGAGGAAACACAGGTATACTGTATCCTTTGTGGAAGCCCTTTATCAAGTAGCATGACACACATGTTCCACATGTTGAATGAGGTACAAGTATGATGTCGTTGAGGTGCTTTATTTGGATAAAATAACCACTTAAAGGCAGCTCAGCACATCCATTTTCTCCTGTATGTTTGGACTTCTATTCACACAGGCTCATTTTTCGGTCACGGAGAGTAAAATGACCTTTATACATGCCTCTTTTGAGATTGGTTATCCTACATGCATAATGATAAAGTGCAAAATGAGTAATATATGAGACTGAAAAAACTCTGATTGGCAGGATCAAAAATACACTGTAAACCATTAACAACAAAGTAAATATTTAAAGTATCACAATGTTTCCAGAACACAAATATGATTTTCTAATAAAAAAAGATATCTGGACACTTGAATGTGTCCCTAAATGGCTAAGGCATAGCAATAGTTTCTATTCCACATATAGGCTGGAACTATATGGACAAAACTGGTGTGTTCTTGAGGAATTTCATTATCATCTGAATGATGTTTGTTTCAAATGCTGTTTTTCCATCTCTGGCCGTACAGTGAGGCACATGAGTGGGAAAATAGTAGTAGGTGGAATATGAATAAATAAAGAAGCCCATTCTGTCAGCAAAGAGGGCAGGAAACGCTTAACTTAACAAATGTGAAACGAAACATGTCCACTGATTCACCATGACATTAATCACCTAGAAGCAAAGTAAGAAACACTGCTGACCTTGTGGCAATAGTCTGCAACCCTGCCACCTACTCAAACATTCATGTAGAACATTATGGCAACAGTATTCTCCACTGTAATCGCCTCCCAGAGCAGGAGGAGTGGGCCCTGTAAAAGTGCTAATGAATGGTTATAAAAAAACACTCAAACCCATCCACCCAACCTCAAAAGCTCTTCAGATACCAATCAGTGTCTGTCGGGAGTTCAGCCCAATCCACAGAGACACCGTCCCGTCAGCCACAGGGCCCAAAGGATCTGGAGTTCCAGTCCAATTTGGCCGTAACGTTGTGGCACGGTTAAAGAAAAATCAGAGAACAACTCCAAACGGGACAGGAGTGAACTGTCTGAGTCCCTGTGCAGTGCGAAGGTTTTCACGACAACGTTCAGGATGGGCAGTTTGTTCGAACACATCTGCAGAACATTAAATGTTCATTAGTCTTAAAGGCAAAGTGCAGACAGGATGACCTTCAGGCAAGTACAAATGACATAATCTCTGTTGAAATCTCAGAAAACAAGTGTTTGCTCATTCCTCCCAGCTGTCCGACCATTTTCATTTCTACGAAAGTTTATGGAGTTTGCTATGATGGATCGAAAAACCTGTTTGGACTAGCGCTAATTGTCAAAGCACGATTCTGGAGTACGCTACACAGGTAGGGTTTCTGATTGGACCGAATCATAATCACCTACAGAAATGAAGTGGTGTGGTCATGTCCCCAGCTTAGGGATCAGCCATAAAACGTCTCACTTAAATACCCTCCACGGTTTTAATTGGCGAGCGCGGGGAACACAACGGAGAACAGATGCCGTGGGGAACAAAAACAGTCCCTCTCAATTGTTTAAACTTGAACTCTGGCGGGCTGATAGGAGTTAGGTTTTTGGGGTCAGCGCCTCCCACGGCACATCAAAGATCCCCGGCATCAGCAGATAGCCGGTCAGCCGAGTGAGCGAAAACAGCTGGGCCTGAGCAAAACAAAGATGATATAAGTGGCTTCCTCCTCAGCGGCGGCTCCAGAGCAGTCAGCGGTGATAAGCCCCAGAATACGTTGTGTTTGAAGCACAGCGCCCACCCCTCCCGCTCTACCCACCACCAAAACTAGATGATTTAAAGCCCCATGTAATGCAAGAGGAAATATAAACCGTGATCTCTTGAACCCTGTCAGAGGATAAGGCCTGGCTTTTGTCTTTACAGCCATTTTGGGATAGTAGTAGGAGTGACTTAAAGTACAGGAACTTTAATCCATGAAAGCATTCAAACATCCCATAATTTCAGCAGAGGTATGATGAAACAACAGAGGATGCATGCTGGTCGTGAGAACAGATGCTTCATTTTAACTGAATCTGTTCTTCCACACATGGTACAGTACATTGAGCTATAGCGACAAACTTTCTGCTAAACACGTATTACTTCCTCTTCTTATTTGCTATCAGTACACTCCAATTCACCGATAGAAAACACAAATGACAGTTTGTGGAATGGCCTCCTTAAATTGAAAGTTGGATTCTGTCTGGCACTTTTGAATGGATGAAACATTTCCTGTTCGATTGAGCAGACTGTGCTCCAAGTACGTGTGTCCCGGGGAAAATGAGGATCAAGGAGAGTTTAAATTACCTCCTGCAGCTTTAGTGAGTGTGATTAACGCCTCACTCTCATACAGCCTAAACAAATCGAACAAATTTAATGAGCTGATGTGGGGGATTATGTGGCATTATGTAAATGATGGAGCTAATATGATTATGCTGTACACATACTGAGGGCTGAAAAGATTAGTTTAGATGCTGAACGGGGAATAAGCTTAAATCTCTTATTATGTAAACTTGTCACCTGTGTCTGGATCTCTATAAACATTGTCTTTTCAAGTAAGCCGCACAGGTCAAATTAGGAAGACTGAAATATACATTTGACAGAAAGTTATCTAAAGTTTTAAGAGAGATGCTGACTGGAGAACTGTATGGAAATGATAGTTCTACAGCTGTGGAACCAGAAAAACTGTAGAAAATAGCCGCTAACAAGTTGAAATGGATTATTTCTGTGTTATTAGAATACATAAGTTGACATTAATGTGTGTTTACACATTATTTATAGGATTTTTATATGTATTTATAGGGTTATTTATATTAATGTTTTAAATACATTAGTCAGAATGAATAGGGGACAATACATCTGTGCTGGGAAATTGACTATACTTTGTCATATGATGTTGTCCCACTAAAAGTTTTTTTCTCACATGGACCACAATGTTATGATTTTGGTTCTCGAAATGTCAAAATGTCAAAGAATAAAGGACACATTTACAGATACTTCCGTTGTGCGGAAAACCAACGGTTTATTTGTGTTTTAATCATAAGCCCGGAGGACAATCATTAGAAACACTTGTGTGACCAGAGCCTGAGAAAGCTCGTGTCCATCAAGTTCAAAGTAACAAAACTGTGACATCACTGTACATAGATTGCATTGTGGGACAGGAGAGGCTATCAAGACCCCCCTCATCCCCTGAGGGGCTTTTGGAGCCACAGCCACGTCTGGTGAGAGCCAGAGTCAAGGGTCACACCTCCATCTGGATCTCTGAATAAAACATCAGCAAGGAAGACAGGCTCCCTGCCTCTGAGCTTGAGGGACTAGGAACACAGGGCAATTAACCCATGCCTGGTTTATTCAGACCTTTCTATGTATCCAGTCGAGGGTATGTCAGCAGATGATAGAGGAGCTGGGCTTGTGTTGACATCAGGTTTACTGGATAGTGTTTGCATAAATGTACAGAGACCGAAGGACTATATTTTGTCCTTGGCAATAATTGCCATCATCGTAACCTGAGTAAACATGTGAAATATGCTCTCAGTCAAAAAATTTTTTTCAAATAATTACATCAACTTGAGCTTTTTTTTACTGAGATCCTTAAAAAAGGTGCTGTTGCTATTTCTCTCCAGTAATTCGAGAATAGCAAAACCACAAAGAAAAAAAAATCCTGGACAAGCCACATTATAACTATCTGTCACAAGACTTTAATTTGTCATTGCTTTTAACCCACTTCCTCTGACAGCAATATGTAGAAAGGCCACTAAAAATGTGACAGAGCCATGGAACACAGGAAATGAGAGGCCCAGATAGTGACACTTGTTTTCCTTAAACACTTCAAAAATAGAAATGGCCATAGATCAGCTAAAAAGCTTTCAGCTTAACAAATCACATCATCTCACTAGAGTAGCTTCCCCTATTCTTGTTTCTTTTTTAAAAGTCTACTTTTCTGCAGGTTTTTTAAAAGAACTCTGATTGTAAACAGCAGTTTTGTTCACCCATGACTAGGAAAAAGAAATGCAACAGGATGCAGGCAGTTTGATTTAGCCTTCATGGAGTGGTTCCATGCACGCTCCAAATAATGTCCAGGATTTATCTTAGCACAGGGCAGTCTGCATGTATCAGGACAATAATGTGTTCGTCATTGTGTTGGCTCCTCTCCAGTACACTGAACTTGAAGTGAAACATATGCTATGAGGCCAAAACCCTGACTCTCAGCTTAGAGCTTTAACAGTGTTCACACTGGAGTATGCTCAGAGGAGAGAGGGAGGAAAATAGCTGAAAGTAGAAAGTAGACAATTCAAACGTTTTGAATGTGAGCGCAAGACAGAAGCCTGAGTTGAAGCAGTTTTGCACATTTACATCCTGGAAAGTAACACCAACATCAAGTGCTGGTAGATTAAAAAGCTTCTTCCGGAGGAGATGAAACCTTTTTCTTTTTGTTGTCGTCCGGTACTGTTTTACTGACAAAGGTGGAGTATGAAATAGGCACAGTGTGTCATGTCAACTATGATGTAAAACAAAAGGGTGCCAAATGTGGGCTTTGCTTTTTCTTTCTTTTTTTCTTAAGTCTCTGTCTCTAACCACGCTGCTTTCATTCCTGCACACATATATTTACACACCATGCATGCACAGCAGCTTACATATTTCTGGTCAAAAGCTGCGCTGGCAGGGAAATTTTTCTGGAGATAAAATGTTTACAGCAGCGGTAACTAGGAATTCATTGCATTCAGCATACAGCACGCCCTCCCCACATGGCTAACACCTCAATCAATCCGTTGCCTCGGGGTAGGAAAAAGTGTAATGACGGTGAGTCTGAAAGAAACAGGTGTTCGTCATGCTCCGAGTTCCTTTGAAGGCGCTGAGAGTTACAGAAACAGTGTGAATCACTGCTAATTGTGTGAAATTATAGTTGTGAGCTGCAAAATGAACTCATCCCAGGGCACCTCAAGGCAAGACAGCTATGCTTTGTGAAGAGCTGTAGATGGTCCAAATTATGGAGTGACAGAGGTATTCCTGGATGCTCGCTGAACAATGACTCCGGTTTGCTGGAAATGCTGCAGGGGGACTTAGAGAAAAATCACTTGATCGTGATCAAGTGGAGGGCCTTTCAAATGCAATTTGTTTATGTCATGAGAAGATCTGGTTTATTTATCAACTTAGCTAAATATATGCAACTTTGAGGCTTTTTGGAATGTGACAGGTTTGATGAGAGAGCCTCTGTTATTGCTTATTAGGAGGACAGTTGGTGTCCTAAAAAAATCATTTACTCAGTTTTTCTTCATCAATGGCACTGGACTGAAGTTTTAATTGCAAAATGCACATGTTCGAGCTGGTCCAACCAGGACAAAAAACGTGTGTGGCAGATATTTACACGAGACTGTGGTCTCTCATCATTCACCTGCTGTATTGGAGTTGACACCCAACACTAAACCAATTTAGAGAGGCCAAATAAAAATCATTTGTATTCTTTGACGGGTAAAAACCAATAACCAGGATGAACAATGCAAAAGCCAGCGGGAAAATGTCTGACTGGTGATTAATCTTGGATTTTCTTTCATATTATTCTAGTGACTTCATATACCTTGTACATTTGTTAAAGATTATTGCCATAATGCTTTTCCCTTTGCATAATGCACACTGAAACCATATTCAGCCAACCTGGGGATTTTTCCGTTGGAGTTTGCGAGCTTCCAAAGACACATGGAATATATTTTCTCACCTTATCTAAATTGTAAATCTTGTACATTACTTTTTGCTTGTAGGCATAACATCTATCTCATATATGAAGAGAGAAACCCATTCTTGGTTGCTCTTCCTTGGGTTTATCTAATTTCTGTGGGGAGGCAAAGGGAGTTAAATACAACACAGGCTGTGCAGCATATTTCTAACGTCTGCTATTTGAACCTATAAATATAACTGGCCAGATATGACCAAAAGGTTAAACAGATATCTTGCGGCTCTATAGGTTCATCAGAGTTTTGCCATTGAGTCATGGTCACCAGCACTGCTAGTCTATAATGGCACACAACCGGGAAAGGTTGGCTCCCACATGACTTTGGCTCAGTCTTTTGAGAACTGAGAGTAAGCAGTTGAGTAATAGTTTCCTGTTGCTGAATCCTAACTTCCCTTTGAAGAGTGGGCATGTTCTATCTATGAGGTATTTATATTTCAGGCTGTATAACCCATCGCAGAGCGACTGTTCGGAGCTTGGAGGGCCTCCTCCTCCTCACTATAAAACAAGGGCATTGTAATAACATTCTTTGACGAAATCTGGCGGGTACTCTTTGGAATACTGACAGTTCATACTTCTCTATATCATGTTGTGTTTTGCTGCTACGCTTGGCGTTAGCCTCCTGTTGGGACTCTACAACCTCTCGGCGGCTAACAAGGACAATTGCGACCTGTACGCTGCCGTTGGGCAGAGTCTGACTCTGCCCGCCGTCTACAAAGGACTGGGGAAGTCACACCTACTGAGATGGACGCACAACAGCACAATCGTTTTCTACATGCAGGGAGGCAAAGTGTCTGTTGGAAAACCGGAGGACGTCTCCTCGGCCGGGTCGCTCATGCTGAAGAACCTGCAGTTGAAAAGTGCTGGGATCTATCAAATAAACGTGCTATATCCAAATGGCACTTTGGCTATGGCATGGACTGGTCGACTCTGCATGATGGACAGAGTTTCTAAACCTCACCTCGATTATGTCTGTAACTTCAATCTTAATGCTGTTAATCTGAATTGCCGGGTGGACAAACCTCAGGGTCTGGTGTTTTCTTGGATGCTCGATAAAAAGGCGTTACCCAGTGAAACTCAGCAAACGCTGAGCATATCTCTCAAGCAGCTGGAAGGGGAAAGGAGCTTCTCATGTGGCGTGGCCAACAAAGTCAGCAAGGAGAGCAGTGACACCGTTCGTCCGATATGCAAAGCTCCAGTTGACCTTTGCTTTACAGGCAAAACTGTGCTGGGAGCTGTCGTAGGAGGAGCAGCTGTGATTTTCCTTTTGCTCCTCACTATCATAGTATTATGCTGCCGCCTGAAACGGAGCAAAAACCAAATGAATCTGAGCCACCCAGAGGAACAAAGGATGCATCGTTTAGCCAAGCACGACAGCACCTGCCCAGAGTACGAAACCATGCACCCCGGACCGGACTCTACGCCTCCCAGCTTCCAGCCCTCACCGACGGTCAGTCCCCAGGACGCCACAGAGCCTGAGGCCCAGGGTCAAGACAAACCTCCACAGCTATCGACAGCAGCTGAGGGACAATCACCTTTACCTGTGCCAAAGCCAAGAATGCCCAGACAGTAGATAGATAGATAGATAGATAGATAGATAGATAGATAGATAGATAG
>CAJRST010022223.1:5330477-5368402 GCA_907169785.1 Menidia menidia | reverse complement strand
GATAGATAGATAGATAGATAGATAGATAGATAGATAGATAGATAGATGTATGGATGGATGTACTTTATTGATGCCAAGATGGGAAATTATCTATTAAATTTAGAAAGGTTAGAAGGTTAAGAAAGGTCCAGAAAGAGCCAAAATAGGGATACTGTTATTGTCAAAATGTTAAAGGACTATGAGACCTGAATGTTTTTTTTAATAGTTTTTGTTTTTAATTGTGGTTTGTGGTCTGTGAATACATTTAAGAAATACTGAGATATTTTAATGCGGTCAGTTGTCTGATGGAACTGCATGACCTGTTGTTTTTTGTATAAAAGTTTTTTTTTAAATTCAGTAATGTTATTAACAAAGTTTATGTTTCATTTAATCAATTTTTCCTTACAAAGTCAAGCATGGGTTTATTTGGGCAACTAAATAGACTGTTAAACAGCTTGTTTTTTGACATTGCTCATGTTCTCCAGTTAAGGTACAGGCACATTTTGTATAACATTCTGTGAAAATGTTGGATATTCTGCTATCATTAAATAAACCAGTGGTCAGAGACACATTCGAGCAATTAGTCTCTTTCAAACTTGGCCATCAGCCGCACATGTGTAAGTCAGCGACAAAGCAGACAACCCAGCAGTTGGCAGTTGGGCAGCGAGGCGCTATAATCTCTGCACCTCCGGCCATCTGCCAGTACAGTACCGGGGTGTTGAAATCACATGTTTTAGTCGGCCTGCAGCACTTGCTCTCCATTTTGCAATCTTCCTAGATCAAATCAGCGCGCTTTGACCTAAAACTTTATGTGGGCCTTTGATGTGTAATCTTTTCCTTATGTGCCATATCAAATTCAAATATCATAGAGTTATCAGATATAAAAGATACAATCTCATTTGTGCTATGTAATCTCTAATAGCAGGAAAGCATTTTTAAAAATATCTTTTTTCAATATGAGAGAGTAACTAAGCTGTATGTTTATTTTTATCAAGCCAGAAAAGTGAACATTGATTGACTGGACAAGTGAATTACAGGATCTGAGAAAGATCAGTTTCCAAGTGTATCACAAAGGCTAGTGAGCTAATCTTGCTCAGCCACGGACGCAAATATTCTTCCATTTTGTAGTTGTTTGGAGATTTTTATAGATCGACTCCTAAAACAAGTTGCATGATAAATCCTCATATAATAGCATTTCATTTGGGTTTAATCTATTAAAATACAATAAGATAAGAGATACAGATATGTTTGAAATAAATATATTTGTACAAAGTAATGTATTCTATATTCGCATAAGAACTACGTTAAGTGTCCTATTTATCTCAAACACTTTCACAGCCTTTTGTTCCAGCTTCTTACATGTCAGCATTCTTCCACTTATCAAAAATTGCTTGCTTGCAAGAAGTTATTCAAGGGTTGAAAATCAATGGAGGAACGGATTAGCAAAGGGAAATATCTATTATCTCTGATGGGTAAATGGTAATCCGCACATGAAAGTGTTTGCTGTCTGGCCTAATGCTCTGTGACAGCCACATAATGGGTTCCCCCTGAGCGTCATCGCCCAAAACTTACAAGCCAATGTCATCTTTTGTCAAGTCCCGCTCGCTTTACATGGCTGCATTTTTTAGCCCAGCCGGCAGGGATTTGGGAGCTGAGCTGGTATCTGCTTCCAGAACAATGCTGTTATTTTACGTCCTTCTCCATCTCGCTCTGCGTTTCTCAAGAAGCAGTGAGACTTGACTGGTAGCTTCCCGCCTCACTTCCCCTCCCAAAAACCATGTGCAGTGTGCACAGACGGGGAGATAAAGCAAAACATGTGCACACACACACAGAGGCGCACTCTCACACACGGCACACACCGACATGGGACTAAATTCAATTTCACTACTTAATGAAACACATCTTATATGGCAATGCCAGATCTACTCTGGAAGAGGAAGGGAATACTTCTGAAATGTGTTTAATCAGTGGCTTTTGGAGCCTAGAGGATTGACCCTTTTGATGTTGAAGTGTGTGTGTCCAGGAAAAGGGTCAATTACCCATGGAAAGTATTTATACTCATGTCAGATCATTCTTATTAAAGTTCTCTCGTTGTCAGGGGCTGCCAAGTCTAGGGAAATCACAAATCAGAACATCAGAGGTCCGCCAGTGCAGTGGCCTTTTTCATCAGATTTGTCCAAATGCAGAGATGATTATGACCCATTAGCATTCTCGAGCAGACTTGACATTCCTTGACCGCAGTTTTTTTTTCTCCACTGAAACTTAAAGGGATACAATGGAATGAATTAGGAAAAGCCACGATCCTCGAATCAGTCTCTAATTTATTGAAAAAGCAACGTGGTCAATTATACTTGAAGGTCAGTGACACAAAGACTTAAAGTGACATGTTATCTGCCACACTTTTGTTTAGAAGTCATTCTGTAAGGAAAATAGCTGAAATGCTTTTGTTGCACTCTTGCTACGTGCATCTTATCGTTTGTGAGTAGTGTCATTCCCGGTTCTAATGTTTCATTAAGCACTGAGTTCACGCCACCACACACATTGTCCGGCTGTTGTTGTTTTTTTTCTCTTCCACCATCTGTGCACATCACACTTTTTTTGTGTCCACATAGAGTATGCAATGTGTGTTCTGGCTCTGTGCAGACAGAGGGTGTCAGGAACACAGTTTTACTAATTGGTTGACAGATTTGGCAGAACACCGACCAAACCAAATACTTCACACTCTCTCCATGCACAGTGCCAAAAAAATTCTCAGCACCTAATATCCAACGGACTACAAGATGGTGACTTGATGTTAAATATGTTTTTCTTGAAAAAAAAAGAAAAACTCCTAATGCATATTTCGATTCAGGGCCACGGGCTCAAACAACAATTTAGCAAACTACTTTGCAAAAGCAAGTTTGTCCAAACATTGGCCGCCCTATGTTTGATTTAGTGTCAGAACTAAAACCACTTAGCTAGAGATAAGAAAAAAGTTATGTTTTGGCTCAAAACAAGCCTGCCACAACCCTTCTAATGTGAGCACATTAGCACATGCTTGTTTGGCTAAATGATGGATTATTTCCCTTCAGCAATTTCCATTGGCCAGACACAAGAACTGGGTATATTTTTGGGTTCCTATGCAACTCAGAGAAGACATTATCACAAGATACCGTTACCATGAACAGGGGGAAAAAAACAAACATTTCCTGTTGAAATGGGTACGCATAAATCTATCCAGATATAAATTTAGATCTGTCCAAGGTGTACCCCACTTCTGCCATGCCAATGCCGCCAGTATAGGGCCTGGCACTCATTTGGTGATATTAGGAAACATAATGCGTAATGGAAAGTGGATGGATGGATGTAAAAATGTGTAACATAAGATTGTATGTAAAGCCGCTAATTTTGAGAATTTTCTTGTTTTAAATTTCCTGAACAAGTTTTAAAAGCTTGTTAAACTGGGCTGACGGTGCTTGCAAACTTGTAAATGATTTAAAAGAAAAAAAATAGTAACTGAGGGCAGATGTGGAACCAATGTGGAACTTAAATCTATAGCAAAGTTGAGGAGTCCTTTTATGAATCTTGATTATATGTCGAGTGTTTCGCAAAAGACACACAAGAGAAAATATCCCCATAACATTGCAAAGTCCCAGCAGCCATTCTGACCTGAAGACATTGTAAAAACAAAGAGCTGGGAAGTCAACATGTCCTAGTCAGTCCAGGGAAGACATTTGACTGCACTAAGGTCACATGACAGAATTCCACTCCACTTCAAATCTTTGAAAAATACCTCCCTTTTGCTGACGTTGTAGAAACATCTCACTCACTGGTGGATCTCAGTGTTTGTCTTCTTTGTTGCTCAGTTGAAATTGATCAAATCCCAGATGAAGCCCCGACACAGGGGATGAGCCTAAACAAACATAATCATTTGTAGACAAAAGGAGGTTGAAATCCAGTCCACAACTGCCATAAAGCAGGCCTATCATTTTCATTGCAGCCTGAACTCTGTAATAAAAATTCTTCTATCAGACAAATTGCTCATCCATGGTCTTGCACCTGATATAAATCAGATGGAAGAAAAATTCCACCTTCTCCTCTAATAAGCATCTTTCTCAACATCCATGCAAAGATCAAACATCCCTGTAACATTCTTGGATATATAGTTTGTCTGTGTGCCAACATGAAATTATAACCTGGCAGCAGAAGAAGAAAAAACCCAACTCCCCGCTGCTGATGATGCACATTTTGCACATTCAGACCTTTTTTTTTTGTCATGCACAGGATAAGCTTTTAAGATGATTCTCCGAGATAGCTATAATACCTTTTGAAGAACGCCCAGTGGAGGTCATTTGGACAGTTTGAAGCCTTTGTCTTGCTCTACGGTTCTGTGTCTTTCTAGAGAAAAGGATCCCTCCAACCTCATTGTGCGTGTGGAGCCATGCAGGGATAACGGCGTGTCAGGGAAGGGCCACGCAACAATGGCTGAAGATGAGAGAGGCGTAAAGGTGTGACGACAGGGCTGACAACACAAGGTTTTGCTTTGACTATGCCTTGCCTATCAAACAAAGTATCAGTGCAACACTCTCTGTGTGGCCTTAGCTCTTTCAAACGTGTTTGCGTTGGCCTCACGGTGGAAAATTGCCTTGAAAAGTATTTTATCACCAAAATAGATAAAAGCCCCGAAATAATGGTGTTTGAAGTGCATGTGCGTGTTATTTCTTGCTGCCATGGAAACCATTACCAAAACACACAAACCACAATTTGTGACTTTAACCAGTAAACACACAAATCAAAGTTAAGCAGGGCTAACTTGTGTGCCTGAAACTGTGACGTATGGCAGTACATTTAGGCAAAAATGATAAACACCAGCACTGTTTCTGTTCCCAGACAGGCCACCATAACACTCTACTTCTGGTCCACCAGTGGACAAAAGCATAAAGAGATAGAATGATGTTATAAATGAATATGCAAAGGTTAATACTGAATCATGGCAGTAATTAGGAATACATCAAATCATGTGTCTAACAAGTCTTGTGAGCCAATTAATCTAAAGTAAGTTGCATCCTTATGGCGGCCGACAGACAGTCTGGTCAAAGCGGCCTCTGATGCTTCAGTCTTTGCCAAAAAATGTGTAGAAAGCATCTGGGAGGGGTATGTGGTCGGGCTGCAGTACCAGATGGAGTGCTGAAACTGAATTAATCCTGCTGCCACCGTGACATGTGAAAACCTTCATGGATCTTTTTCTTTTTCAGCACACGTTACACGCCAAACAGTGTTTGGCCTGGGACGCCCATGAGCAAAATGCAAATAAGATAGCCCAGAAACACTGTGACAGATGATGGCTCGTTTTTGCTAGGTGGCAAAAATGTTAATTAGTAGTGTTATGAAGTGGAAATTAAAGCCCCTCCACTAAAATCAAGTTATTAACTAACATGCAGGAACCATTTATGGCAGCTTGCTCTCAAACTGTTTTGTAAGCTCCATGAGGAATGGATGACTTAAGGAACCAGTACTTTGTTAGGACTTGGCAGGAGAAACTAGCCAGTGTCACAGCTATTTGACCTGGCCTAAAGACCAAGCTGTGATTCACTTTTGAGTTTGTGTTTAAAGAACCCAACAGTTATGATTGAAAAGATAAAACTTGGTATTTTCCTTATTTTCTGACTGAATGTGAGCACCTCTGCAGTAAATAATGCGAATAGTTTCAAAACAAATGCTGCTTTTGCAGTTGCTACATTATGCACAGGAGTCCTCCGATGGGCCCTGGATCCATGTTCCACATGTCATTCCATTTAATCTGTGTCTGTTTACACATCTACAGTTTAAGACCTCATCCAGACATGGACCTAATCACTTTTAAAGCACATCCACAGTTTAAATAATTGTTTTAGATGCTTTTCTGGTCTTAAGAGGACACAATTGGTGTTGTCTAAACATGAAAACTTGGGATTAGTTTAAGTACTGCTTTTCACCACTTTTCAGATGATGCAATTGTTGGTGATTTGCAGAAAGTCAACTGAGAAATAAGAACTGTTTTAAAGGCGGACCAATGGATTACTTATTTACTTACTGATCTTTTTTGCTGCGTCATTGAGCTGAAATCTCTAACAGTGCACAAGGGACCAGATATTGGCCTGCTCGTGCTTTCAGATCCAGGTATCAAGGACTTTAAGGGATCACTAGATTTCAAATGGCCTTTACTCCATGTTTTTGGACCGTAGTTGTAAAGACCAGTTCTCAGTCTCTGAGTTTAATCTCGAGTCCTTAATCAACCCTCCTATATTAGTGAGTCTCTTTGTTCACATGTATTGCACAGAAGTGTGCACACACAGGACTGCTGTCCACATCCTTCAGAATGATTCATGCATTTAAACAACCATTCCCTGTGATTAAACATGGCAGCCCTCAGAAAGGGAATTGGTGGCAGGACAGTTTAAAAGCCTTTTTTGGCTATTGTGTGGCTCTACTGAAGTGGCTCTGTCCGTGTTTGAGTGGCCCCATAGCGAGACAGACTAAGTGTCCCTCTTGTCTCGCTGATAGAGCTGTTCAAATGTGTGTCTGATTATGCACGTCTGTGTGCGTGAGACGGAGACAGGCTGTGGGCATATCTGAGAGCATTTCAAGCACACGCATATAGCACGCACAAACACTCAAAGTGACACAAACGGTCTATAATCCAGACAATCTGTTCGACACAAAACAACACTCACTGTGATGGAAGCTAGATGGATCCAAAGGCTGGGACAAACTTTCGTGATGTCCGAACATCCTCACACCTTCCTGCAAAGACAGAATGATTAACAATCCCAGGAGATGTCGAAACTGGCGGCATATGAAACCAAACTTTTAAGAGTCTAGGAATTTCCCACCTCTTGCTTTTCCAAAGATCATATCTTGTTTGATGGGGGCCAGCTAGTCTGCATGTCGCTGGAGCACAAGAAACCAGAACTTTTTATTTTGTCGGGACTAAGTGCAGAGTAGCTTTGGAGCAGTGATTGATTCCATTCAACCCAATCGAGGGTTAGGGTTATGGATCAGTGCAAAACCAGCACATAGATAACTCCCAAATGCTTTCACCTACAACTGTTAGATCTGACTGATACACAGCTTCTTTTTGATCTTCTGACATGGATGTAAGGATCAATGTATTCAACCAGCTAAATTGCATTTCAGCTCACACATAATCCTACAGAATGAAAATGTGATAATTTCTTCATCATTTTATGTTTTCCTTATGGAGGAAATGTAGTTCTGTCGGCGGTAAACACGTATTAACTATTGTTCTTGCGGTTGTAACCACACAAAACACCAATGTTAATGTCTAATTCTAGTTTTGGTTTCAAAGAGTGGTCCTATGAGACCAGTCCAGAAGTTTCTGTGGGAGAGATCTTTTTGTCTGTGGGTTTCCTTTTTTTTTTTGCTTCCTCAAACTAGTCTGATGTTCTGAGATGCACAAAAAACAAGCTGCAGCTGGAAAACAATTGGCTTTGGAAAAATGGACATCATCTGTCTGAGCTACCTTGACAAGAAATCCCCCTTCTGACCGCAAACATCTTTTTCATTAGTTTTTGGAAAGTTTTCCACAAGAACACATGCAGAATGTCCCTTCTTTTTCACACAGCATTAAACGTCCAAATATGCTTCGACCACAAGAATTTGGAATTTGTTCATCTGGCCTGCTGTCTGCTATATGTCATCACATGGTATTTTCTGCTGCATATACAGTACCGTCACAGCCCTCTTTTTAGTACAAAATACAAAAAGCGAAAAAGGGTTTTAACACACTTTCCTTGTGAGCCACAACAGTGTGAAAAAATACCCCTAAGAGCTCACTTGGTTGAAGCGTTAAGCTGGTTGAAATAATTATCCCCCTTTTCTTGTCATGGAGAGACCTGCCTGCTTGTTTCTCACACAATAGAGCAGCTACAGCCGCGTCTGGCCCCTGCCTCCGTCTGTCTAACTATGCTGACATGGGCTAACATTTTCCAGGCTGCTTAACAGCCTAAAGTTTTACAATGGGAAAGTATTTTCTACAACGAAAACACTGCCACCGGTCATAATGTGCGCGTTTCCCTAAATGACTGTCAGCAGGCATTTATGACCACTTCACTGTGAGAGCTAGCCGCTTTGTTTTTTTCGGGCAGATACAGCGCTCCGGCCTCAGCAAATAATGGCATATATAGAGAAAAACAAAAAAAAAACAAGTCACAATGCATCTATAATAATTAGAGAAGGCGCCTGGGCAGATCTCCTTCTGTGAGTGTGTGAGCCTCGAAGTGTGATTCGCAGCAGAGTCTCACACCCACGGATCAAATAGTGTGAGTCCATTTTTCACCACCCAACATGTGCACATGGGCTATTGGCACATACTTGCAGACCCCAGGGGGTCTAACACTAACCCCACCCCCCCCCCCAGTTGTGCCATCTCTAGTTGGACTGTGCCTGTGTGTGTGTGTGTGGCAGCATACCACCACAGCTCCGGGCGTGGAATAGGTGGTCAGCTCTGGACCCCCCCACACACACATCGCATGCAGCTGTTATAAAATGGACACAGTAGATGTGTAACACAATACCTAAAAATGACCTCATTCAGTCTCAGCCAGTTAAAGTCAAAGCTGACAGGATTTCCTTCAAAGGTTTCTGGCTGTCAGGCCGACGCTGCAGTCTATAATGCCCACTGAGGCCCAATGCCAAGAGTTTCCCTACCCAAAGTTCTGACCGTCCATTTGGCAACGGAGACGGACGCTAAGTCATGGAGGTTTAATAGATTTTTGATGCAGACATGGTATATCAAAAGTAGAAACTGATACTCTTCAAGGCCAGCTGTCCCACTATAGGATGTGTGTGTGTCTGTGGGTGTGAACGTGCATGTGAGGTCTGGCGGGCAGTCGTGTGTACGTGTGATGTACACAAGGGATTCAAGTTTGTCTAAACAGCCTCTTCCTCGTAAAACAGCTTTCCCTGGTAAAATCTCTTCAAGGAGGGCTGAGGTCGGAAACTGGATGCTTACGCTGTTTTCAAAGAGTTATCACAGCGCACACATGCCAGCACGTAAATGGACACCCATTCAGAATCCTAATTTGTTGGAACCTAAGTGTTGCTGAGTGTCTTTGCTCCTCTGCTTAAGTTTAACTTAAGTTGGCAGAAACAAAACTATGAGGTAAACACGCGATTTTCTTATGCTTTACCGCCATCTACTGGCTCCAAATCAGAAGCGTCACTATATTTCTGCAGTACTCCAGGTCCACCAAAACATGGGCAAAGACTTATCATTATGGTTGGAAAAATGATGTTACAATATAATTCATGATTTTAAATGTCTTACTTACTTAATACTTTTTGGCAAGATCTCTACCGGCCAACAATCCCTTGGAGAAAAAGTACAGGTGTCAACCTCCAGTGTTTAAACCCTATTGGTTGACAAAACTATACCAGTAGTTTGTTTGATATTTTATATCAGAAGAAGTCGTTTTTTTTTAAGCACACACACAAATAGCGACAGTAAACTTGAGGGAGGAATTGCTCCGTGCATTTAAATGTTTCCATCAGGATTTTGCTCTACAACCTGACAGGTAAACAGGAATGAGCAACAGGCTTTTAAAAGTTTAACTCACCTCCTAAACACCGGATTTCAAAAATAAATCACAGAGCTTCTACTGAGCTTGTGGTGGAGCTGATGAGCTATATTTGAGTCAAGGAGTAAGAGTTGAGTGTTAAGAGGACACAGTTCTGGAACCACAATCAGCTTATGTTGACTAATTAAATGCCACACTTTTTCCATCCATCCGTCCATTATCTGTACCGATTGTTCCTAGTAAGAATCTTTGTAGTAAAAGAAAAAAAAAATCTGAGACTAGGTGTTGTTTAGTGTTTCAGGCACTAGGGGGCACTGTTTGCTCAGTGTTACATTCTGCTCAGTAGGTCACTGGGTGAAATGTTCTATTTCATGTTTCACTAATTCAGGGAAGCTTAGTGGTGTTATTAAACTGTTTGAGAGATATTATTTAATGGCAGGTAAAACCAAATCTGAGATTTCCTTTCTGTTCCATTGCATGACAGCACCACGGGGCTGTTTGTGGATACCTGCCCTTTAGGCCGGGTTGCAGCTGCAGAGCGCACTGGAATGTCTGCGCCGATACCTCAAAGCAGCCTGCGGTTCAGGGTAAACATCAATCATTAGTGCCTTTTATTAGGACGCGCGGCGCAGGTTTGTGTTTTTCGTCTAGGTCATTATAGTCGTCTGGTTTATGCTCAAAACAAGCAGGCCAGGAAATCTGTTTTCTAACATGCTCATAGCTCGCAGAGAACTGGAGGGAGCTGGCCACAGCTGTCTCACAGTGCAAAAGTGCTCTGGAGGGGCGTTGTTGTCGTGCTTCAGGACTTGTTCAAATCCTCAGATTAGATTTTAGGGCCCAAAGCAGCTTTTTGGCAAGAAATGAAAGCAACTCTTGAGGGACCACAGTGTCTGTTTTCATTTAATGTCAAAGCTATCTCTTTGCAATGAGCCCGTGAGAAGTGACTTGTATATATATATATATTTTCTTTATCCTCAAGTACCTGTTCTTTTAAAACCCAAGTGAGTCGTCAACAACTAATCTGATCTGTTAGTTCGGTTTGCAGAGCTTATTGGGGTTTACCTCATTCTTTGATTTGACATTAAGGTTTGATGAGTCATAGGGCACTTGACAACTTCAGCTGTTTTCAAAGCGAAGTAACTCAACTACATTAGTGAGAACTCGTTTCAAAAGGCATTTGCTATGTTTATGTGACTTTTAAGTGGAACTGAACTCTTGAAAATCATGTTGTGGAAACCCAGTCTGCACCACTAAGTGAATCCACATGGACCTACGATTTGGCCAACACCAGTACCCAGCCAAGGCTGACCTGTGTCCTTTGTTTATGGAACTGGCTCAGTAGTGGATGGAACCTCTGGTATGTGAATAAAAGACAGAAAACCTCATTTTAAATTTTCTTTGATAAAAAATGGATGTTTTAAAACTTGGTTTTGGTGATATCCTTTTGTCTTTTGCTTGAGACTGTTAGCATGCAGAGCCTATGCTCAACTTGACAAATTTTATTGCGCTCAAGACAAACATCCACTTTTAAATATTGTTTGGTGACATCATAATTACTTTGAAAGCCGAATGTGGTCCAAAATGCGAGTCCCACATCTGTGGGGTGAAATTCAGCAGACTCCCGGGCACATGTGCTGTCAATGTTACAGTTATGCAGAACCCATCTTGTGTCCATCTGTGAGACTCATGAAATGAGCAATATCTATTTTTTATTTCACCCTTACACTCTCATTTTTGATGATGAGCAAATTCTTTGAAATAGTCAACATCCAGCAGCTTTTTCAAAAAAGCTGATCAATTGTGGAACCAACTTAATTTTTGAACGTGCTAATATTTTCAAGAAAAATGTTGGAAAATAAACAAAATCTACTGATGATTTAGCTGAAAAGTATGTTTTTATTTTTACTTTCATTTATAGCATTAGTATAATAACAACACATACTGTAACGGTATGATTAGTAACCATAGCACCAGAAACACTCATTTCTTACAGGCTGCATACATACTTACTGTGCATACATACATTTATATCGTACATACTGTATGTAAATACAGTATGTACATAGGATTCTTTAAAACCTCTTTGGATAAAGCATGTCAAACAAGCACACTGTTTCAGTACCAATGCCCATTCGATATTTAGCACACTGTTTATATTTCAAGTATGAATATTAAAAATACACATATCATAAGTTACAAATCTTAACGGTTATTACAAAAAAAAGAAAAAAAATAGGATTACATTTCTACAAAATTAATGGCACATAGTGCATCAAGTATTCTTTAAATTTCTGATACAGACCTCATAGCACAATTGACCATCATATAAATAAACGATAGCCAAAGGATTTTTTAGCTGCTCATTGACTTTTATCAGTTTCAGCTGTTTGTTTGTTTGTTTTTTTAATCAAAAGAAGCTGCATTGTCGGAGAAGGGAAACAACTATCTGCATCTATTTCCTAACTTTGGTTAAAGCTTAATGTCAGCACACCGGCATGTTAGGATGCTGGATGGTTGTAGTAGTGGTTGTGGTGAGTCATTGACGGTGAGTTACATGCTTCCCTAGGAGGAGATTTCCTTATGTCGCAGTATATCCGCTCGAACGTGCAGTTAGATTTTCAGCTACATTAATAAGAGGGCCGTGACCTTCTGTACTAGCAGATCGTACATCTGCTAAAGAAACATTTAAGCCTCACTTTGTTAGAAAGCTCCTCCACTGCCCCTCTTACTCCCAAAGGCAGTATTTTTCTTCTTCTGATTAGAGGTAATTCAAAGCAGTTCAAAAGCACCCGTCAAAAAGTCCTCATTTAAGATTAGTGGTTATGCAAAGATAGGTTTTTCCTTTTTTTTTTTTTTTTTTTTCTTTTAAGAAAGCAAACACTGGAAAAAATGTGCCCGACAGTGGCTCCCCTGCTGGTAGTAGTCACTGCTTCCATATAAGCTCAACACATCTAGAAATAAAGAATAAATATGGTAGAACATAAATATACGACAACACGCATCTCAACAGAGTATGGATGTTTGTGAGAGGTAGGGGTTGCGGGTACCTACAGTGGAGGATGTGAGCTGAGACCCACACCTGATACTGCATCACCCTCTAACAGATGAGAACTTAACGGTGTCCGGCGACCAACGCTAAAATCAAATGGTGATGCATGAAAATATACAATACTTTTCCACCGCTGTCACTGCGGGATTTCAGTAGTTTGTTATTCTGTTGAGTTTTAACAGCGGACAAACTGTTAGAATGGACACGGAAAACAGAAAAAAAAAAAACGTAGCTGTTAAAAAAAGCTCCACGTGCTCTCCTAAAGTTTGACCTCTGACCTGAGGCAAGTCTGGAAGGATATCAGTACTTAATTGCTCGCCATTTGGATGTCTTGAAACCCAAACAAACAGTCAGGCAGCTTGTGAATTGACCTTAATTTTCTAGAGAGAGAGTTAGAGGAGGATACCAGCAATGAAATGATTTCTAAAGAAAGCAGCCAGTTGACCTTTTGTAGAAACCTCTAACCATGTAACAGAATAAAACAGCAACCCCTCACAGACTATTTCAGTGTTTGACACCTTTTTTCACAGGACATTTGTAAAGATCATTTCCCGCCTGTGCTGCATTCACTGACTGCATTCACAGCTGAACCAGTGGCAATAGGACTGTTAAACTGTCCAGATCAGGGATTTGTCACCTGTCTTTTAAGATGAGAACATTTCTTGTGAAAACAGAGGACGTGTCTGTTATTCCCAGTTAAAGGTTTGAATGAAACACCTGACGGTGGCCCTGTTGTGCTGCACAGTGTGTGGTGTTTTGTCTACTTTAGCTGCCATTTGGGGAACCGATGACATCACTGGGGGGTGTTAAATGCTCCACCAGCACACTCACAGCAGGATCTAACAAATCACTCTTATTGCGTGTAACTAGGCTACTGTCCTCCGGATAGATTTAGGGGTTTGGCCTTGGCTGGGCTCTCAGTGGACGTGAAGGAGTAGGCCGTTGTGAGCCTGGGGAATGCACTTCCCACAGAATCCACCACAGCGACCGTAGATTCTTGTTCCATCCTACGGACAGAGACAAACGAGACAGGAAAAAGTGGGCAAAGGGAAGCTTTTTATGTGAAGAAAGAGCCGCTTCATAAATGTCAGTGGGGATTCATATTCGGTGAATCAGACATCTCATTCCAACACTCAAAGACGTAACATGAGGCGAAACGAGCCCACAGCGAAATGGCCCAACAAACCCAAGGCAACCATTACATAGATCAAATCGAACCTTTCTTACCTCAGATCTGTGGACTTTAACAGAGACATAGTTGCCCTGAGATGTCCACTTGGTGGTTTGAGCCACTTTGAGACCAGTGCCAATCAGATTGATACTGAACTGACCCTGCAAAAAAGAAATCATCTTCAAATTTGTCATTATTGCAAAATATAGTGATATAAAACCTACACACACACTCTCTCTCACAAAAAATTGGATTGGATATTCCCACAAGGCAGTACTTGACCAACCTGTGGACACTTGGCTGCACTATAACAATCTCCTGCTGTGGCAAAGGGCACGGGACGGCCAAGAGGGGTCTGGGAAAACTGGAGGTCTGTGACTGGTGAAGTGCAAAGACACATATCTGGAGTCACACAGTGCATCGGCAGAAGTAAACAGAATGAATGCATGTGGCTCAAAGGAACCACTTAGATAGATGGTGTCTCTCTTCCAGATGTTTTTTGCTCCGTTTGGAAAATGTTTCATTTAAACTCTTCTCAAATTAAAGCTACAAAGTTTAATCTAAAAGGAGTAACAGTAAAAACAAAAGTATCAATTATTTGAGGCTATGTTTATGGGTTTATTTGCTTAAAATTTCCAAAATAAAACTCTGCTCCTGAACTTCACAAAGCATCCTTTTTTCCCCCCAGGTTTCTTCCAAATTTTTAACATCATCATAAAACACATTATCCTAATGCCTCCTTATAGCGGCCTGGAGGATGGAGAGCTTCCGTACATCAGTCTGCAGCATTTCTTTAATCCATTTCACCCAGTGGTAGATTAATATCACTGACTGTATGATGTGAGAAATACAGGATGGAGAGTATAACACATCTACCCACTTTAAACTCCAGTATTTGACCAGCAAGCAAACAAACAGTAGTTATCAGATCCTAGCAGAGTAACACAGATATGGCAATCAATGTGTTTCACATTTTTACTAATTCTTCTGGTTTCATTTGTTATTTAGTGATTCTACAGTGACCAGTGTGCGACGCACACCGTACCGGCGCCTCGTCATGAACCTTCCCTGCGTCTTGAACTCATTATCCCTCCTTTCTCAGTTGTGTTTGAGCCACCTGAGGGCCAAATGAGTGCATGCAGCAGGAGGGTGGGAACGTGTGCTGTCAGGGCCCAGACGGGAGGGGATGGGCGGATGACAGTGAGGGCTCTGATCCGTCTGCTCTAATCAAAGACACAACGGGGAAGGTGGAGCTGATTTTAATGACGAGCAGACGAATATGGCCCCGGAGTTCTGAGCGTGTGAATCTCGTTAGCGGTGGTGTGTTTTGCTTGCATGCGAGCATGAGTAAGCGTTTCATATTGATGCAATTCGGTGGAAGGGTGTGGGCGCTCGCACACTGCCTGACCGTGCCACTGAGTGCACATGTGCAGGCATGCATTCCTTCATGGTCCTGCTCATATGTTTCCATGGAGAGGCCTGGTTTCAAGTCCCCCGCCTTGTGATGTGAGCGCGGAGGGCTGAGCGGTCGTTATTCTGACCCCACTGGAGAGTGTGTGTGAGAAACGCTCTGTTTACTGTGCTTAAACAGGGCCAAGGCTATTGAGAGAGATGTTATTAGCAGGAGGGGATGAGGCATGCTAGCGTTTAAAACAACACCGATGTGTGGTCTCATTACAGTAGACGGTGTAAGGCAATCGTACGGTAATTACGCACTCATTATCCTCAGGGAGCTCAGGTCCAGGCGAACTTTGTGGAACAGAGTGTATCCGGCTGCGGAGTAGTCGTTCCTGCAGTTACAGCTCTGCCTTCGGCTGCCGTTATACGGACACTCAAAGGGGTTCAGCAGCCTGCCCGTTTGGAAAATCGAACGTTAAGCGGACAAACACAGTAATCCGAACCATTTAGTTCATCCCATTATCGCAACACTGTGCAGAGTCATCCAAAAATGGGATAATACGTCATCTAAAACATAGCTACAAAGCATCACAGCTGCATCAGAAAGCACCTTTGCCCGTACACCTCGGAGTAGTTGTCCGTCTGGCCGCTGCGAAGGGTCACGTACTCCTTGGGGAAATCAGTTTGCATCTCGGCACAGTAAATCTAGAGTCCAACACGTTGAAACAACAGATGAGACCCCATCGAAATCACGCTGGTTGACTCATGATGTGTTTGGGGAGCGATTCTGACAGAGAGGACGCACCTGCAAGATCCGAGACTTGACTTTAAGGTAGTACTCCCCATCCATCCTCACTCCCTGTCTCATCTGGACATCGCGGCAAGAAGTGAACAGCTGGCCTAAGAGAGGAGTGGGAAATGTTTTAGGGAGACGCTGAAAAGATTTGAAGTCTTTAAGAACTGCTGAATGTGACAAAATCTGCTCACTCCCTTAAAAAATATTTTTTTTAAAGACTTTTTTTTAAAAAGCTTTCAAAAAAAGCAACTCAACTTGATAGGAATGGTGACCTGTTTTGTTTTTTTTCTTCCTCAAAATGAACCGCTGTTGCATTTCTCTGTATTCCCAGAGTTCCGTGGGGCTCGTATCACGCTGATTAGCTGATTAAAATGAAAACTTGACCACACGGCTGGCTGTCACCCGAGCATATCATTTTAATTTCGCCAGTGCCTGACTTGGCAGAAGCCAAGTCGGGAGTGATTAGTTCAGAGTGCCAGCGTAGAAACATTCGAAATGTGGGGGAGTGAACCTGCAAACTTTGGCCCGCACAATTAAAGCTGCCTCGGACCCCCGAGACATTCTGACAGACTGTCTCTATGGCAAAAAAACTGCTGACGTTCCACTAAATGATCGCTGCGAGGGGCTTTAAATGGGCCTCGCTGTTCTGCCTAATGTGTTAAAGCGAAGCAAAAAAGTGGAGTTTCTGTAAACACAATCAGATATGGCTGTGGCTGCCACATGCGTCACACTCAATTTACTGCCATCATGCTAAGCATTCCGCGTTGGAGGAAAGCACAGGGCCTGGGCGAGTTGAACAACGCGGTCACAACTGAGTCGGGAGAAGGGAGACTCACATTGTCGGTCCTGACAGGCCAACTGGGACTCGGGTCTGTCTGCTGGACGGCAGTGCTTGGACGGCTGGCCTTTGGAGTTCACGCAGTCCACCCCACGCTCCATCACTCCCGCCCCGCAGGTCTGTGAGCACTGGTAAGCACCACACATGTACAACAGCACCCACACACAGTCACACAGTCATTAAAAGAACAGGATGTTCACTTTAAAAAAATGGACCATTTATGATAAACCTTTCCCATATCGATGGGCAGACGTGTTTCTTTTTTCTTCAAAGAGAATCGCAAATGATTTTCCTCTCAGGCATTTTGTCTACACACATCAAAAACGATTCAGACCAGTGAAGTTGCCAAAACGTCTGCTTTAACAATGGCGGCAATTCTTTTCTGAAGATCACTTACTCAGCATAATTACCATGCAAGCAGGATGGGTGTGCTTCCTTTTTCAAACCCAGTGTCTGCATTTTGGCTCAGTTTTTTATTTAACAGGTAATGACTCAGCGTACATGTCCTCTGTTGTTTGTGTGTGTTGGTATCAGTATTAATAAGAATGGCCACTTTTGGACGTGACTCAAAGGAATTACCTCCATCCCAAATCCAACAGTCAAATCCCCCCCTAAAGCAAATTAGCTAATTATATAAATAATTAGCTGGAGAGGATTGTGCAACGCCTCACAACTGTGGATCACGCCGTACCTTGCTCCACGGGCCGACTTTCCAGTAGCTGGTGTGTGGGCACTCCCTAAGGAGGCACGGCCGGGTGCCAGGAGGGTGCGGGTGAGGGCAGTTTTGGCTAGCAAAGGAGGAGTGGCCGTACAAACGCTGAGGGTGAGAAGAGGAGCAGGAGACGATACGCTGCTGGTAGCCAACGCCACAGCTGGCAGAGCACTGGAACACAGAGACAGACGGTGAATAAGGCTTCCTTTTCTTTTAATCTCAGTTTAAAAATTTCTAAAAAGATGTGGAGTTGAATCTCAGTGAAGCCAAAGAACGATATACTTTTGATATACAGATATACTTTTAATGTCTGGCTGTCAGTGGATAAAATGTTACCAAATATATTTGACTGCCTCACAAACGGAGACATCCCTACCTGTGACCATTCCCCTGTTATCCACTGGTAGCGGCAGGGGGCTTCTTTGCAGGACTGCAGTGATGGAGGTCTGATGGATGGCTCGCAGTAGTCGTCCTGGGCGGGTGTACCCCCCGGACCCGAGCACCCCACTTTCCTGCTCCTGTTGCCTTCGCCACATGTTGTGTTACACTAAAAATCAAACAGGGTGGAGCACCGTCTTACATCCAGCAGAAAGAAACGCTTACAGTCCCCACATGCCAACAAAAGCGCACAGATTTGTGTCCACTGTCGACCAATCTAGGGGAAATAAGAAAACATTGAGCTTTACATTAAATTACAAAATCCTAAACATTACCCTGGATGTTATGAATGATGAAAGTTGAGCTGCTTCTGCTCTGCATTGCTTTACAGGAAGATAAAAATGAAAAAAACAATGGCGTGGCTAAGATTCCATTTAAGAAGTCCATAATAACACCAGGCTTTAAATGAAAAGAGGCGGCCAGTTATCAAGGCAACACAGGAAGGAATCTGCAGCAAGAGGACTCGTCCCTACATGGTGCCCATTCTCACATTAAATGAGAATCAGCTAGAGCGGGAGGAAAACGGCTACTTGCGTGACTCAGAACAGCAACATTCAGCAGGACAAAAGTCAATGAAGTCCATCAGTGTGTGGAGCTTTCATTCTGTGGGGTGCACCCACTGATAGCTATCACTAAAACCCTTACGAGTGAGAAAAGAGATGACGGGCTGTTGCAGATTGTCTACCTAATGGTGCTGATGAAAATAAAACCATAGATGTAACGGTGATACATCCCACCATGAGATGGAGATGAAGGCAAAAGACAACGAGGCAGAGACTTACAGCTTCCCATTCGCCGGTGAACCAGGAGTAGTGAGTGCATTCGGCTGTGTGGCACGGTCGGACAGCAGGGGGCCGCGTGTCCGGCTCACACAGATCCTCCCTGACCCGTCCCGTTCCCTTCAGTCTGCAAAAAACATCCCGGCTCTGCGTTCCAGACCCACAGGTGGCCGAACACTTGGAAAACACAAAAAATAAATGAATAAACAAGTAAATAAACTAAATCGGCGGCACGGTGGTGTGGTGGTTAGCACTGTCGTCTCCCAGCAAGAGGGTTCTGGGTTCAAATCCCGGGGGAACCAGGGCCCTTCTGGGTGGAGTTTGCATGTTCTCCCTGTGTCTGCGTGGGTTTTCTCCGGGTTCTCCGGCTTCCTCCCACAGTCCAAAAACCTGCATGTTAGGCTGATTGGAGATTGGGGAAATTGCCCTTAGGAGTGAATGTGAGTGTGTGTGGTTGTTGGTCCTTGTGTGTCTCTGTGTGGCCCTGCGATGGACTGGCGGACTGTCCAGGGTGTATCCTGCCTCTCGCCCGTTGACCACTGGGATAGGCTCCAGTTCCCCCCGCGACCCCATCAGGGAATAAGCGGTATTGATAATGGATGGATGGATGGATAAACTAAATCATTCAATTAGTCTAGTTCTCCATTTAAAGCAGCTGTGTTAGGTTTCCTTTGGCTTGCAGGTTTCCTGCATTAGTTTCCGTACAAAACTGAATGGCAGGGTTTTTTAATTTACCTGGCGGTTGAGTACATGACAAGTTAAGAAAGCTACAATACAACTAAGAATTCTGTCAGTACAATAGATTTAATCCATTTAGTCAAATCTGAATGTTTCAACAGAAAATGACTAAATTCACAAAAAATTATGGATGTGTAAGTTTAATAATTAACATTGGACATTTGCCCCACCTCTAAGCGGCCTATATAAATTAGCACTGATTTTTAGATTTTTTTTAACCATTTTATAGGCTTAAGAATGTTGAATATGCAGTAGTTTCCCGTAATGACTTGGACTGATCTCTACCATATGCTTTTTTAAATTTAAACATGATATAAAGCCATACAACCCGTGTTGACAAATGATGCATTTACCTGCACATCGATTTAAGTTTTAACTACCACGGGAAAACTGTGTTATTTTGTTTTTCCAAAGTTTCATTGGCGTGTTCTGCTGCGTCTCATCTTTTTTAATGTGCCTGTTCACTGCCCTTATCTCGGATCACACTGAGGTCTATCTCAAACATCCGTTTGATGTTCTTCGAGGGGCATACCTGCACACTGAGGAGGCACTCTTTAAGACCCGAGTTGATCTGGCTGATTTCTCCCGTAAGCCCCACATTTAAACTCAAAGAGCCGTGCCAGGCCTGCACTACTTCACACTGATAGAAAATCTGGACAACATACAGCCTGGTAAAAATTTCCAAGAACTTCCAGATCTATTAGAGCTGATCCGTTACGCTGTAATTGTGAGTCATCATTACAGAGTGTGTGGCCGGAGGAAAGGGTCAAGTATTTGAACTTGGAACAAGAACAAAAGATACAGTGTAAAATCTGACTTTCATATAAAAAAAAAAGAATTATTTTGTTAAAAGCATGAAAATGGAACCTGCTGTTAAAAATGATTCTGGCCACTGTTGAATGTTACAGTGGGCGAATCCTGGCTGATTCCGTAGTCCTGCACTAGACTTGTACTCATTGTCCTCATGGTGGGGGTTATGATTTTGCGATAGTATTGAGTTCACAGACCCAGACTTTAAAGGGTCAGTAAACCCAAATTAAAATCAGGTTTTCTTATTAACCTCTTAGGATATCTTGCCACAGAAGAAGGCAATTGTGGGTTTGAACCCAGCTGGCTGGCCGGGGCCTTTCAGTAAACAGTTAGGCAGTTAGGTTAATTGTTGATTTTAAGTGTGCGTATATGAACACACCTATGGGCAAAGTGGCTATAGCAAAACAATGGCTGCATTAGATGTAAAGGAGCTTATTTAAAAAAAGTTATAATTTCTAGCACAATATAGCAGAGCTGTCTTGGGAATGACTTGTTTAATAGGCATTTTACAATTAGTTTGTTATCCAGTCAAGCAAAACCACATCACTCTCCTGTTGGAAGATATAATCTCAGTCAATCTATTTTTACGTGCACCCCTCAAACGTGCTACCATTTACAGATCTTCAGTAAAAGGTGTCTAAGAGGACCGTGTTGCAGCTGCAGAGTAACACAAAAACTGGGTGCTGAGGTTTCAAAGTTGTCACCCGCATGCATATAGAGATATAAAACATGTCTTTATGCTGCAGCGGAGGATTTCATGGTTGCTGGTGGTATGTGGGGGTAAGATGATTGCTTCCAGACCTGAGCCAGAGAGAAAATGGAAGGAGGAGGAGGACACCCTTACATGAGTGGAAAGACCAGAGAGGTTTTGTGGAGGGAGGCCGATCGATTACAGATCATTATAGACCTATGGCCCCCAAAGACCCACACATCTTTGGGAAGTCCACACCAAGGTACACACATTCAGAAAAGTGTCCTTCTGTTATTCTCTGAATATGTGCTTGCATATGAAAACGTCTAATCAAAACAGCCAAATAGGTCATTTGTCCATGTTCTCAAACATAGCCCTTATGCGGTGTCCTCAATATCCTCGAGTGTTTCCTTTTAGAAGGCACACACATTCCTTTCAAGGGGGCAGGGTGTGAAGTGAATGATGTGATTACGGGGTCACTGAGACACCACCCCTCTATTAAAAAACATCTGGGTCATGTTCCGTCAACAGCAACCAGCTACAACATTTCTCTCACTTCCTGGTAGGATTTAAGTAAAAAATAATACAATCAAAAAGATTCAAAATGACATGCTAAGTTATATATAAAATAAAAAAACAAAAGAAAAACACTGTCACCCACAGACGTCATTTGCATACAGTTGCTCTCAGGATCAGAAGAGTCATCATATTTTAGGACTATAACTCTGATTATTTGTTGAGCATGCAGTAACAATCCATGAGATCATATTAGGGCCTGTATCGCTTTGCCAGCTGCACTTCATGTTTATCATATTTAATTAAGATAGCTTGTATGACATATACAATGAAATGTGATCTGTGCCACGATTACCATTAAGCCATTAAGCTTATTCTGCAGAAGGATTTCTAAAATATGCTTCCTCGATATGATAAACAAATACAAACGTTGGGAACACTGCATAAACACATTTGTGGATCCAGCCTGCAGTGCTTAGTTTAACACTTGAGGAAATGACATCACGCTTCCATGGGAATAAACTGAGTGGTGATTGGACAGGTGCTCTGTTTATGTGCTACACCTGCATCTTCTGGCTGTGTTTGTGCTGGAGTCTCTGCGGTGAGGCGGCAGTAACCGATGGTTTGTGACTTGGGCTGTAACCGGAGCCAAAGAAAAAAGGCAGAAAAACAAACATACCTCCCGCCATCTGTTGGCCTTCCAAGCAGGACATCCTCGAGCCCGGCAGGATTTCTGCGTCCGCGGCCGAGCCTGATGACCACAGTGAATCTCCTCCACTTTGGTTTGGTTCTGATCAACACAAGATATCTCCCGCTGCTTGATGCCACGACCACAGCTCACTGAGCACTGCAAAGGGAAGAGGAGAGGAGGGCATACATTTTAGAATGGCTATGTGTCAACACCAACAGTCCTTATGATCTTTGGTTAAGAAGAAATATCAGCATATTCAGTAAAACTAGAGAAAAAAAAGATCCAACATTTTCACAGAGTACCGAAGTGGTTAAACTAAAATATTTCATGAAATGAAAAGGGGGAGACCAATGTGAAAAATTCATCATCTTAAAAAAGATCAGACACAAAAATTGAAACAGATATTTATAAAATTGCAACAACACAGTGTGTAGAACACAATCCACTAACAAACATGACAATCTTTTTGTATATAAAATATTGCCAATCCATTCCATCACACAAAATGTCAGAAATCAGAAAGCACCTCCCGCACCTTCCACATGGCATGATGAAGCCAACTGACCGCACTGCAAACAAACTGAGCTAAATAACCTGGAGGGATTTCACCCATAGCTTCTCTTAAACACACATGCTGATGGAATGCGGCCAAGTATTTAAGCTGTAAACAGAGGAATTAGTTTGCGTGAATGTCCGAGTCCTGTGTGAGGAACAGGCCGGTGCCGAGGCACAGGGCGAGACGATCATCTGGCACTAATAAGTAACCTGGACACACTTTGGGAAAGCTCGGCAGAAAAACGAAGAAAAAACATAATGAATAAAAACCAGACACCCTGATGACAGCTCTGAAAAAGGCCCAAGATGGCTGCCGAAATTATTCAAGAGATTTCAGTCCCCCATGAGGCCAGACAGCAATTAGGGTGCCTATTTCGGCTTGATGAGTGAGCGCCCCTATACAAAGCCACTCCAAAAAAGGGGGTGCCGGAATAAAATACACAAGATGAGGAGAGTTACAGTTTTGTCTTTGCGTATTTTCCAGTCCAAATAATAAACATAATGTTGCATTGTCCTCTAATTATGATCTCAGAATATTGCGTAACGCCCATGAGTGGTTCTGTACGCTACTGGTGATGAACGTGTCACAGAGGATGACATACAGAAGTAAGAAATGAGAAACGAGTCTCTTTATTTCCGTCCGTAGAAGGTGAGAGCTGGTCGTCAAGTACCCTTTTCGAACAAAGCCGACTCGGGCCTGTCTTCCTGCCGGCGTGAGCGGTGGTTATGCATCAGGCGCGTAGTAATTACTGAGGCATTTTAAACACAGGGCTGGCCCAGCTGACAGACGACATCAAAGCTGAGGCCAGGGCTGAAGTGACTAGGGCCGAAGAACGGCAGATTCACACACTGGCTCCACACTCACTCCCAAATGATAACAGCGCTCCCTCTGCCTCAGACAAGAGAGGAGACAGGCAAACATGTTGGAGGTGGGAGGGCGAGAAAGGGGTGATGGGGGTGGGGGTAGCCCCTCCTCACTGCTGCAAAAAGCAGGAGGCAAAAGAAAAAAGGGAGAAAAAAAAGGGAAAGAGGAAGAAAATCGCAGCCATACGGGCGACGGGGTTCAGCCCCGGCTGAAGTGGATACGCAGAAAAGACGGCGTGTGGAGTTTGTGCTCCTCCCGCTTACCTGCCAGCCCCATCTGTCAGCCATTAGTTAATCAGAGCTCGGTAACGCAGAGCTAAGGGAGCTGGCACAGCCTGTGGGACTGGAAGAAGACTTCATCTCTGAGCAAAAAGACGAGGGGCAAAGACGAGGGGACCTCGGCTCGACGCAAATTACAGGTAAGACGGTTTAACTCCACATTCAGACAACAGTTACTGTGCTTCTGCTGTCTTTTACTGGCACTAAAAGTAGTGCGACAAATGGAAGTTTGTGCCTCTTGAAAGAAAAGTAAAGAATACCTTGTATCACAATAGAAGTGGATGGCATATACTCCTGAAATCCTATACCTTATATAGAACTTAGAGTTCTGTGTATGGAATACGCTGTGGGCTCCCTCTGAGGAGAGTAGGGAATACGAGGGGAGTCACACGGGAAAAGAAACTTGAGATAAATTTGCCCTCCCACGTTGCCCCGGCAATTAATTTCACATGATTTGGTGGGTTAAACCCAACATAATCCAGTAAGTTTCATCTGGGTATAAAGTGGATTACTCTAAAATGGAATGACCCAGCCCATTAAGGTTGGGCAGTTGAAAACCATCCAAGAAAAACAGCTTATGTGGAACTTTTCTTTTTTTTTTTTTTTTTAAACCTTGCAGAAAGAAACTTCTGAGAAAGGCGTGGTTGAGATATTTTAATACATAAAAGGTTGCGTCTCATAATTATTCTATTCAATTACGTGACTTCAAAAGAGCCCTTCTGAACTGAAGGAGTTACAGTTTAGAGGCAAATTACCTTGTTCATTCATGCCTTCTCTGCTCTGCAAAGACACAAAACATAGGCTTGACTGACTGGATACACAAAATATGTCAGATTTGTTCCAAATAATTTAAATCTAAATAATAACATAGATATGAGATACTTTTTGTGCATCAATGTCTTTGCCTAGCACCACCTGGCAGATGGCCAAGATGACCCCACCCCCACTAGGAAACCCAGTACAGGTAAGCCAACACGAGAAAATGGCACCTCATTTTTTTTTAGTATATACTTAGTCAATCCGAAAATCAAAGGAGTGTTAAGTATGATATACCTTATCAAAGTAGTAAAAGATAAGACAAGAAGAACTGTGCATGCTCCATCCTCCATCAGAGGATGGAAAAATGGCGTAAGCTAATGCTAATTCTTCCATTTCAGCTTTTTTCGTCCGAAAATCACTCTGCTCCCCCACATGGAAGATGAGTCTTCAACTTTCTTTAAATGTTTGATATCTGTAGGGTTAGCGGAAAAAATGATGATGAAAAAGACGATGGCTTACTGAATCTGACGTATATTGCCATAATTTAGTGGTTCTAAGTAGGACTACTTGATAAAATATGAGGTCAAGGTTGAATTCCAATCCCACTGCAACAGGCTTACAGCTGAAAGATGATAGTAATACCAAACATATGGGAACCGTAGTTACATAGAGTCTTCAAAGGAGCTCAGAGCTGACCCAGAACAAGAACAAACTTGCAAGTGCAGACTGGGGAAAGAGGGAAGAATTATATCTTGGGTTGTGTGTTGTCAAAGCTGTGAGATTTAGTATCTTCAAATATGCCCAAATTGCAAGACATGTTCATGAACCCCCCACCTCCCCAAAACAAAAAAAACAAAAACAAGAACCGCTTTGATGAATAGGTCTTGATTATGATAGTGAGGAACTGAACGTACTTAAAGATAGTGTTTTTTTTTCTTCCTTTTTGCTTCATCCCTGTCAGCATGTTCTCTGGAGCCAAGAATAAAGGTTGTGATGAGAAGAAAGGGGATCAAGATGGCTCCGAACATCCGGACTCGTCTGTTCAGGGTCTTGTTTTGCAGGGAGGTTTCAAAGGACAGAAGTCAACACGGCACGTGTTATCAACACAGGAGCAGCTGGTAAGAGCGGCGTCATGGGCTCCGGGAATGTCAAAGAGTCGAGGGTCTTTTATCCATCCAGCCAGAATACTGACACCAAACCCAGAAAAAGCCATAGAAGATGCTCTGAATCACACACACACACAATTCAACAAATAAATGCAAGTGCACGTCCCCCCCCATCTTGTTAGCCTTGGAATTTCGATGATCCCCTGATGTGGCAATGATAATCTGACTCCGTCTTTTAGGTTATTTCTTTTGTTGTTTTTGACATACTGTTAGAGCTGTGGCAAAGTTCCTCCCGATGAAAACTAAACGGCACACCTCACGCTTTGTGAGATGTGTGGGTCAGCCATCTTTGAAGCTTTAAACAGCTGGCTGATGAGGAATTTACACTACTGTCAAACTGGTTTTATCTTTAAGTCAGCACCACTCAGGAATGGTGCCCGACAGCACAAATTAAATGACATAAGTGTAAACTTTCCATGACTGTGCTACTCTCACATCAGTCAAACCACCTCGACGTGACATATTGCGGAAAAAGAAAAAACAGAACAGGGCAAATCCTCGATGACAGAACTCCCAAAAACACAACTGCAGACCAGTTGTGGAGTTGTAAAGGAGTGGTCTTTGACTCTGAGCATCCAGATCTAATCCCTTCTTCCTGATAAACGTTGCACAGCTGCTTTTCTAATCTGTCATAACAGCCTGCCTGCCACATCTTAGAAAAGAGAAGGATAGCAAAGCTCAGAGAAGTGGTAGGAAAAAGGATGAAAAACCCAAGGAACTAATGTTAGAGACAGAGAATCCCATAGTTTCCTGTCTATCTTTTATCTACAGCAAAAC
Source organism: Menidia menidia (assembly GCA_907169785.1). NCBI lineage: Eukaryota > Metazoa > Chordata > Actinopteri > Atheriniformes > Atherinopsidae > Menidia > Menidia menidia. Next base: position 5,341,839 of record CAJRST010022223.1, on the reverse strand, counting down.
CAAATTTCTTGGTGTTTCTGGCATGTTGCAATATGAACTAAAATGTTTCCCACCTGCACTTATGCATATTTTCTCTCTCCTTTTCTCTTTTCCTTTTCCCCCCTTTTGTTCTAAGCTCAGCTAATCTTGATCCTATTATCAGACAAGCCCACACGTGTTTCTAACTATTGATATAGGAAAACGCTCCCATCAGAGGAAAAAGCACCACAACACAAGATTAAGGGCAGAAATAAATCAGGGACAAAGAGGAGGTATACCCATTCACATGCATAATGCAAAGGTCAAATATGTGATACAAAGAGTTTTTTGGTTATGTTATGCTTATGTTGCCTTTTAAATAGGATTTTGGAATGTTGTAATGATTAAAGTTAAAGTAGAAAATGTGACATCTCAAAAGTTAACTTAGGGGTTTAAACCACAGGAACGGACTGTGCATCAATAGTTAACACAAAACAAAAACATACCTTTAAAACACTGAAGAAATGAGCTGTATTTGAACACCCCGAGTTACTGTCTTTATTCAAGGTTGCTGCAACTGGAAAGTTAAAGTTTTGATACACCCAGTAAAATGTTCAAATCTTTGTTAAAGCAGCACCTGTGTGTGTCTTTCAGGGGCCTGACAGAGTAACTTTGATAAATAGTTCATCAGGCACCCTTTGACACGCTGGAATTCGCTCGCATCTGTGGACCAGTGGCCCTGCTGACTCCGGCAAGTAGAAACAGACCTGCCAGGTAGCTGGAGTCACAAGCAAAGCACAACCCGTTTGAGTACAGTTAAGCCCGAGATGGAAAGCACGCTGACACACACAGAAGACGACACATCACACTTAGTTACCTCACTATCAGTGAACCCGAGCTTGAACACCCGATCCATCATTGTCTCACTCATTAATGGCGCCTCATATTCATATCAGTCCATCAATTTAAAAGCGGCGACAGGCCCAGACAGGGCCGGTGCCTGTAGTCTAGTCTGGTAGCCTCATATGAGAATACTACACATCTAATTGAGGCTAAGAAGTGACTGCTGGAGGCATGGTTCTCAGCTGTAAATCAATGGGTTGGCGAACAGCCAACATGTCTACCTGTGTGGAAACAAGGCCATAGCCTCTGTCATTCACTCAGAGAGCACAGCCCGCTCTAAATGTTTCCAGACTTTGGTGTCCTGTCTTCTTTCATTTAGTCTCACTGCATCTGCTCCCCATCACCCTGAAAACAGCATCTAGCCAGACTACAGTAGAAGCTCCCCTCCTATTTCCTCTGTCTTGTGAAAAACAAAATATCCCATTGGTTTAATGAGCCTAAAAACAGAATATTTCATTTCTCCAATTCTTTGTCTTTTCCTTTATAACCCTTTTGTTCTAAGCTCTGCTAATCTTGATCTCCTCTCTAATTTCCTCTCCTCTTACAAAAATAAATAAACAAATAGATTAAGACCATATTTGCGGGCATGCTTTAAAATGAGAATCTAGAAAATGGTGCACAGTGTGTTCAACAGGTCAACTTTACAAGCTGATTGTTCTAAAAGTACTTCCATCAGGGATGTGAAAGCCATGCTGTGATCCAAATATGTTGTTCCTCCAGATAACACAGGCTAATACCATCTGGTTTTGCAATTCACGATTTTTTTTCATGCCGTGCCAAAATCAGTTGGCCCCAGAATGAATATGCGTTCTCCCAGAGGCCAAAAATGAAACGTTATCAACCAACATAGAATTCAATTAAAGCTACGGCAAGAATCTAGCTTGTGAATACAGATGAGAGAGAGAGGGGGAACCTTCCATCAACGGCTAAATCAGCTGCTCACACACAGCAGACAAACGGGCGGTGATGAAGAAACACAATGATGTCACAAGTAAGTGACCTGGAGGTGACGGCTTTAGTGGCTACGTCTGCCCAGTGCCTCGAGGTCAGAGTCAAGTATTTCGATGCCGTGCATGTGGATTGCATCTGAAGCACCATGATTAGCTCGCCGAGACTCCACCAGTATCCCTCCCCCATGGGAAAGCCACTCTGGAGAGGAAACCGAATGTTTCTCTTAATAACTAATAGTCCACCAACCAGAGCCAGCTTGTGAGTGGATATCATTGGTGCTTTTAAGGTGATTCAGTTAATAAAATTCATGCTTCCCTGAACTATGACTGTAATCATTCAATAAAAGTGGTAATTTTTTGTGTCTTCTCGTTATTCTCTATTTGTGATAAGTATGTTTTAATGACAGACATTTGGAAAATGCATATACTTTTGATAATAGTTCTTTTTTTTTCTTTAGATAAATGAAAAATAAAATAAAATCAATAATAAAATTGCAAACCTATTTGGTAAGACTGTTTCCATGTTCTCATTCTCATTTGTGAGATTATTCCCTATTATATTCATCAGAAAATCTATTAATTGTCATCACTAATACTGTATTAGATATAGATTTACAAGCTCATTTCTGTAAACATGACCTTAACCTATATCTATATTAAGAATTAATGCATATCATTGCTTAAAGATTACCAGCTAATTTGATTTGTATAACAACCTATTAGTTATTAAAAGAGAAGGAATAAAAAATAACAGATATTCTGTGATGTGCCTAATGAAATGCTGATAATGACATAATAACAAATTTGGTTTAAAAATTGCTTCTTAAACGTGGTTTACTGTGTTTTTTTGTGATTACTACGGGTATTTGAATGGAGTTAGTCCCTCCTGTTGATTGTGTAACAGTTGTTTTAAGACCACAGTTTAAGGCTTCATTCTCCACTATTTGAATATAGTCTTTGATTTAGTTTTTTAGAATATAACTGCCCATCTTACATTAATAGTGGGGTTTCCCTGACTCTTATTAGGTTTTTTGTTTATTTTTCTATTTGTATCTCCTCAAAAAAACAAACCCGTGCCAATTCAAATTAATACTAATTATTCCTTTAGTAAATAAAGTAAGGCTCTTGTCAGTCTCCTGCCAAATGCATTACAGAGAACTCTATTAATGCAATGGTAAACAGATGTGCCACCCAGTGTTTGATTTGGACTCAAATCGGCTGCCTGTTTTCTCTGGTGAAATCACAGAATTAAATCTCAGAGCACGTATAAGGAAAAGTCCTGGGGTGTTCTCACACTGCGATATTCCCAGATAAGTGAGGCTTTACAGATACAACAGGGGCTGAGTCTAAGTAGGTCCCCAGAGAGCGACTCGTTCTTAAAATTAAGAATGAAGGAAAGTTAATTGAAGGCCAAACAATAAAGCAGCCATAAGGAACTACACATCAGATATTTGCTGTAGTATTAGCGACACGCCTCACCCATACACACACACACACACACGAACACATCACCTCTGTGTCATTCATATGGTTTAGATTATCTTATGTATTAAGGAAATATTGCTGCAAACGACCAAAATATATCACCCTGTAACAGATAACCAGGATATTTTGGATTTTTAAAATCAGTTTTCAGGTTTCTGTGTCATTATTCTCCATCTTGTGCAGCCACAAGCTAGTAAACAATGCTTTACATGTGTTCATAGGCTTCTGAAACACATCAGTTAGTTAGTTAGTAACATTTGTAGATCAGTATTGTATAGCACTGAGAAACAACACAAATGCCACAGTTAAGTTTCTTTAATAGTCTTTACAATTGGAAAAGAGCTAATTTAACATATATGTACGTATTGTTGCATGGCGAATGAAATAAATAGCAAAGATAAACATCAACCAAATAAAATATGAAAAATAACGCAGAGTTGCCTTCTTGAATTTGTGTAACTTTGCACCATGGGGGTTAGAAGGAAAGAGGGAGTGAAACTGCCATGGCTGAAGAGTCTTGGTTGAAGTGGAAGTCTTTACACACACACACACACAGGGAGGGAAGCGAAAAAAACAAAACACACAAAACAGACATCCCAACTGGGGACAATACCAACATAAACACAAAGCTAGATGCAACATTTGAAAAATGTGTCTGGGAAAAAAAAGTGCATCTGGATCATCTTTGACAATGTGGTAATCCAAAAGTATTTTAAAGAGCTTACATGTGACATTTTAAGTAGGTTATTAATTGTTTGGAGCTTGAGCATATAATTAGGCTTTGTACAACTGTGTTTTGGTTGGATAAATTGGTCTATTGTACCAGTTTTAATTAAATGAACTGAAAACTGAAAGACAGGGTCTCGCTGACTTATATAGCTTGGAATTTCCAGTCTTTTGTATGTTTTCCTTTAGATAAAACTAGTTTCAGCTGGTGCTCAGTGCCTCTTTGAGTTTATAATGACTATAAAATCTAATTCAAAGCGTAAACTGCTCTTTATCCTAACAACTTTTAAGATTTTTAACTATTATAGCATGAAAAAACAAACCCAAAATTTTGTTTTAAAATAAATCAACAGTATGAAGAAATCAATTTAAGATAAAAAAAAGGTGTAATGGCAAAAAAGCTCCTCCTAAAATCTGGAATTCTCTAAAAAATTAGAGTAAAAGCAGGATTCAGTGATCGACTGAAGCTCAATTTTGTTATCCAATATCTCGCATATAAAGCATGAAAAGGATATTGAAATCAAAAAGCTATTCATAAATGACTTTTTTTCTCTTTACCATTACCATTTCATTAATAGTAACTAATCTAACATGATTGTAGCAACAGGTCTAAAAAATGTTGGGACTATAGCAACAAAGGGCTGAAAAAGTAAGTATAATTTATTTAAAAGAAACAGCTGGAGGAACCCGTTAAAAATAATTATATTGTTACGTTTAAAGAGGTAGAAACAGCACCAACAAGAAAAAAAAGAAAACTTAATCTACAAAATGTGGATAGTTTTCAGAGCTGTGTGATTGTCTAAGTTATCATTCAGGGTTTGAATGTTCCATCATTTACAGCCTATACTGTTTGAAATAGTCAAAGACATCTGTGTGCAAGGGGCTCTAAATGTCTGAACTGGTGGCTTGAGATGTGGCATTGCTTGAAAAGGAGAACTGATGATATCATGGAAAAAATGTCTGAGCTCAGGCATCTACAAATGTAGGTTAAGCTCTACCATGGGACAAAAACAAGTCATTTGTGTAAATGTAACACGGACTCTTTTCTGGGCCAAAACTCTCCTTTTGATAAGTCACTATTGAGGCAAAGATGAAACCTGTTCTGTATTCGTATTTGAGATTATTTTTGGAGATCATGGAGTACATGCTCTAGAAAGCCGAGGGATTATCCATGTTGTTATCAGTGCTCAGTTCAAAGGCATATCTGATGGTAGAGGAGGGGGCATCTGAGGCCCTGTCCTGAGTTCTTTCATAAGGGAAAATGTTCTTAACATTCGACATATTTCTTGTGAAATATTAAATACTGAATATATATATATAAAAGCTTAGGTTATTGTATCTGTAAATGACTGCATTCTGTTTTACGCACAACTTTTTTGGAGTTGGGGTTGTATATTTTATTGCATTCTTTTAAAACTCAGATCAGTTTATTTGACTTTTTCGTAATCAGAAGAAAACAGCTTTTCAGTGAGTTCATCTGTCTTTAAGATGCTTTCGTTATATCCCGCCACTGGTTACGGTCACATGACCGCTCAGATCGAGCGCCATGTCAGAAAATGACAAATAATTCAAGCAAAGTGCTGCATCAGTCTAACCCAGAACAAAAATATAAAAACTGCAACAATCAATGACTACTGTAAACAAATAAATAAGAGAAGAATATCCTTCAGAAATTAAAAATAAACTGCCCTAAAGAGGAAATACAAACAAAGCAACTGATAATGACGTTATGAGACGGAGGTATCTGTGTGCTTGGGTTTGTTTTATGGGCGACGCTGACGGATGAAAAAGAGCTTGTCAGTGGTTTTGACTTACTGCTCTGCTCCCACACGCTTACATGCAACAGGCTGCTTCACTTCCAACTGCAATATGCTCAGCGGAATAAATAAATTCATTCTAGGCCATGAAAGGTAATCCATCATTTATGTTAGAATCGATAGCACTTTAGTATCAGAACATGACTGGAAATTGTATCTTAAAGCTCTTGTTTTTAGTCGTGTGGCAACACGCTTGCTTCAAATGATGTGCTCTTATTCAGAAATGTGACGGCAGGATATAGTCAATATATAACTCTAGTCTATGTCAAATTGGGGCAAATAAAATGGCTCTTGCCCAATGGCTTATCTGTGTATAAAGCGGAACAATATAACAACTATATATAGAAAGGCAGTGAACAATGTTCCAATTAAAAAATACATCATATTCATACTTTCATGAATATCAAAGAAAAAACCTCCTCTATAATGCTTACTGGAAACAAAAAAATGTATAGCTTAACAAACATACCTTTAAGTAACTTTTGAGTATTATGTTTTTGGATTCTTTTCAGCTTTGTAAATGTGACAAAGTAAACGTTTCCAGATACTGTAACCTGATGGAGCAGCAGCCATTTGAATTTCAACTTGAGCACAAGTAGAAGCAGAAATAAGAATGAAATATGTTTGGAAGCTATTTTCCTTTGTACAAACTGCGTTTCGTCGTGAGGAGATACCAGAGGTCTGACCAAAAGCACCAGTGAAATCTCAGAAATTCAGTAATAAAAACTATCTAGTTGAAAAACGAAATCATACTGTACAAAGATACACATACAAAATACATAGACAGCCTTTTTGTTGCTGTTCAATAAAAAGTCATAATATTACCTCTTATACACAAATATACACTTGTGTACTGCAGATACAGGGTGAAGACAGCAATAACAGATATGATTGTTAACTTCACGCCTCATGTATGAAATAAATATTTTCCAGAGTTATGCCTCCATAAATAAAAGGCACTGTTGGACACCGCCGCCCTGATTTAAACCTTCTCATTTTGAGCATCGCCTCAAAATAGGATCCATGTGGTTTTTAATGATCCTCTAGATCAGAGCAGCATTGTTGTAGTCTGTTTTTGTTTTTGTTTTCCTTTATTTATAATCAGCACCATGTCTTTAGAGGGCCCGTCTGGGTGGGCCGGTGTAGGTGAACCCAGCATTTACTTCAGTATATCAACAGTTTTAGGCGCTAAGTTGAGAGTCAGTATACATGCCTGAAGTCATGTTATTACACACCATGTCTACTCACAGTGATGCGCCCTTTGCGGGGGAAAGGTGTGGGAGGAGAATTAGTTAGCACTATCGTACCGGCTTCCAGGGTCGGCGATGCCAGGAGGCAGAGCCCGGGCAGAGCTGCAGATTGCACTGCTCCATGTCAGGGGGCTTGTCCAGGATGTCACAGTTGTAGTCGTTCAGCCTGTGTCCGCTGGGACGCTGACACACCACCAGGCGGGTCCTCCTCCCGCCCCCGCAGGTCTGGGAACACTGAGGAAAACAGCAAACAAAAAATCGGATTCAGGATTTTTCTGCTCGCCTTCACTGTTGCCGGCAAAAATGACTTTTTTTTTAATTCAGTTTGGTCTTTCTGGGGTTTAACTTCTTTTTCACGTGTGTGTAAACGCACAGAGGAAACAGGAGGTGTTCATATAGGGTCTCACCTCTCCCCAAACCCCATAGTTCCACAAAGGGCAGGGGCCGGAGTCGCAGCTCTTGGACTCGGCGGGTTTGACCCTCTCATCGCAGTAGCTGTTGGCTCGCCCTTCAGCGTCCTGACAGACCACCACTCGCCTCTGAAAGCCTCCCGTACAGGTACTGGAACACTGGAGAGCACAATCAGAATGAGGTTTACTTTCTAATTTATCAAAATATATTTTTGTTACTCAAATGCTGTTGATTTCTTTCTAAATAGATATAAAAATCTATGAGCACAGTACAAGTTTGTGTCCAAATATGTTTCTTATGCTTCAGACTGGGTTAATTTGGTCATACACAGACAAACCAAAGACACATACTCAACAGGAAACACAGCATCGACCAAATCTAAACAGTTTGCTCACAGTCGTAAAACAGTAAATGGGGAAATTAAAAAATTCCTAACACCATAGCCTTGACCAAAGCAGCTGGTACACTATGCATCCCGGTACAATGACACATCCCCAGTGCTAATGGGAGTGAGAACATTTGGTGCTGCGTGTCCTCCCTCATAGCGCTCTCCCACCGTACAGAGGGACAGAAGAATGAACAGAACGAGCCCGAAAAGCACTGAAGAGCTTTTCCGCTTAAAATGTGATGGATAACGCAGCTCACATCACATTAAAAAATGGACTTTTTACACTAAACGGAATCACTTCTACGTAAATGTTCTCATTAAACTGGTTTCAAAGATCTCCAATTGCCGGCACAGTGACATTTGTTCTGATTTTAGCCAAAGCACTCGGACTCTACCCTGAGATAACCTAGATTTATTTTTTTTCCAGTCAGCAGCAGTGAGCTGAATGTTAGTACACACCGCGCTGTACACTCTGCATACACTCATCTGTTACCATGTATGGCCTTCTGCCCTTGAAAATGAAAACATCTGCTGCCTCAACTGCTGAGTTAATGTGTTCACAAGAATGTGTTTACAGACACGCACACACGGGCCTCCTCCACAACACGTTACGTGCACACAGCCTGTACGATAGATGCAGGCACCACATACGACGCTGGCCATGCATTAAAACACGTTAGTGTATTTACGTGCCAGTAAAGAATACCACTGTAAAACTCTACTTTTTGGAGTTGTTCCTCCTACAAAGTTTTCCTGGAAACAGCCTTTTTTTTCCCCCCTATACGCTGAACATACCGCGCCCCAGGGTCCGGTCCTCCACTGGTTGTCTGCTGAGGGGACATTCCAGCTGCTGTGCCCCGGGTGACGTCCCGGATCCTGGGGGTATCCGTAGGGCTGTTGGTAAACGGGCTGGCGGCTGTAGACGGAGGGGCAGGGCGCGGCGGCGCACTCCTGCTCCGCCGGGGGCCTCTCGTCCGGGTCACAGAAGGACGGCTCCACGGGCTGGTGGTAGTTGGAGCACACCACTTGTCTGGTGGTTCTTCCAACGCCGCACGTCACAGAGCACTAGCAGGAGGGAAGAGGCACAGCGAGTGTCACAAACACACCATAAAAAAACAAAACAAGAGAGCTGGCATTTTTAACATTATAAATGCGGTTATCTGACTCTTGAACCTATGTTAGAACTTAAAGCGATTTTCTTCATTTGACAGAAATATGAGGCCATCCGATTTTGTTATAATGGTAGTTGTAAGAGTTGCAACACTGAGGCAAATCCAGGATCACTTATCTGTGAGTGTCAGAGGTACGTCAAAGCTTTACTTTTACTATGAGGTGTGACCCCTTCGTTCACCTATAAATGCGATGAACCTTTTCCAGTAAATGTCGATCAGCCGAGTGCATCAGCGGGGAGGAATTTTAACTCACTCCTCTGCAAAGAGAAGCTTAAACTCGGGAATGTTTGTCAGCTTTTGCACATGAACTTCAGGTCTCTGCAACACTCTGGATTGGACTTGAATGTCCTCGACAAAGCACTCTGTCCCTCTATGACTTTTGTCTCTCTGAGAACCTCAGGCAGGAGTCTTCTGCTGGTGCTGAGTCAGGACAAAACGAGGGGAGGCTGTGTTTCAGCCTTATGCTGCTAAAATCTGGAACAGTCTTCCTGAAGAAGTGAGACAGACCTGGACTCACTCACTTTGAATTAAGTGATGATTTTATTTAATGTCTTTATTTGCCTTTCTGCGTTTTATGATGGAAAGCACTTTGAATTGCCTTATATACAAACTGGGCTCTGAAAATAATCCTGCCTTTAGGCTATTTTTTATTGATATATAATCTCATCAAAACATGTTTTTGGTCAGGTCGATGTATTCAGAATAAAGAAAAAGAAGCAATATTACGAAGCCTCCCCTGCCAAGAATTCAGCACAACATAATATGTTGGCATGTAGCTAACATATACCTAACATAGAGTGTTTGCATCACTCCAAACATAGCCAAATAAACAAAACATTTCTATTTTGTTTCTGTGTGCCCTGCAAAAGTACTTTCCAACAGCTTTTTGGCTTGTCAAAGTGAACTTGAACAAACTGCATATGGTCAGCAATGTTCTTTTTGGATGGTGGTGGCGTTCCCTTTGAAGGCGTGCCATGCTCATCACTGCTGTGAGAAGGGCTTGTAGTTGATTAGAGGCTACAGCAGCCTTTATGACTTTACGACCAATTATGAATTTTGCCCTGAAAGTGATCTATGTTCATCATCCACAGATGGAAAGAAAGTCCCTGCACTTTTATTGTTTGGTCTGCTTTCTTCATGCCGTGATTGACAACCCCTCGTGACAAAAAAACGGCTCTAAAATCCATCCTGACATTATCTGAGCCAGCTTAAAGCTTCAAATGCTTTTGACACTCGCCGTGATGAAAAAGAATCAGATCATTTTAGGTAAAAATGTGACAATGTTTCAGTGCATATCTGAGCAGGGATGGTTACGTGTTTGTAGGATTAAGGCATTTGCAACTATAAATGCCTTTTTGTGTGAAATATCTCAAGTAATAACAAAGTGGATTTAAAAGCATTCTTTCAGCTACCTTTTCTGTGTCATGTTATGAATCACGCGGCGGAAATGGAACCGGAAGCATTACCTTGGATTATTTAGCTTGGACGTCCTTCCTTAAGATTGTTTACATGACTTTATCCATTAGATTTTTCTCTTCTAAATCCACGTTAGAAGAAAATCCATGTTCTAAATTAGCCCCGAGTATCATTTTCATTTATTTTTTCTATGAGTGGCGTCACGTTGCTCTTATAAGATGCGTCCTGAGTGTAACACTTGTATTGCGAAAAGAAGAACAAAGTTTATTTCATGGGAAATAATTGATTTGTTTTCTTTCATGCTAATATGAAAGATTTGATTTCACACATGGCTATGATTAGGAATCGCGCCATCTTCACTGGCTCCGACCCACCACTGGTTCTCTAGTCAGATTGTCATCAGTTTAAAGAGAAAAATACACATGAAGACACCGTCTATGATCAAAGCAGTCACTGCGCATCGTGGGGATTTTCACATTGCTGGCAGGAACAACGCAGAAACATCTGAACTGACCGGAGCCACTTGGGTGTTTTACTCACAGCAGACCACTCTCTGGGGTGCCACTGGCCACAGGGGCTGAAGCAGGTGGAGAACTCGGGAGGGCGGGGCAGGTGGGCGCAGTACGATTCGTCGGCCACTCCTCCCTGAGCGTCCCGACAGCTGACGTAACGCGCCTGCTTCCCCTTCCCACAGGTCACCGAACACTGAGGGACAAGCAGGAAAGAACGAGTCTGACGTGGAGCTTAAAAGCACGTGATCATCACGTGGGTCTAACATCGATATGATGTCATTCCATTCAGGTCAAAGGTCCCGACTGGCTGCTTGTTTCTTATGAAGTTGTCACGCCTGGGGGAATGTCTCGTCTTGATTACCTATTGTGTACAC
>CAJRST010022223.1:5310352-5329491 GCA_907169785.1 Menidia menidia | reverse complement strand
GTGTGTGTGTGTGTTTGTGTGTGTGTCCCTGCAAGACTCACTGCTCCCCAGACGCCAACTTGCCAGGATGCGCACTCAGGCAGCTCACAGCCCCCCACAGCAGGGGGTTTAGTGGAGGAGTCACAAAAATGTTCACTCAGCTTTTCTTCCCCGGCTTCCATGGTGCAGGACACTTGTCGGTGTCTCATCCCTTTCCCACAAGTCACCAGACACTGGTTTGAGGTTAGGGATTGTGGTAAAAGATGAGAGAGTCAGCGTTACTTTGAAAACACGGAAGAAAAATCCAACGTCACAGATTTCCACTCTCACGTTTTTTTCACAGTTTGTGGACAGAAAATTGGGGATAACTTCAGTAAAGCCTCTTAAAGGGTCCCTAGCTGCACTTTAAAAGAGGAGGCATTTGTGCTGTTTGAGGGCTGGTTCGATCATTTGTGTCACAGCTCTCTGAGAAATAAATGAAAAGGTGCCTGGCTACAGATCTCCGTGTGTGTGTAGAGGCCCACCTCGCTCCACTCACTGACGGTCCACTTGGGACACGGCTGCTCCCCGCAGACCTCAGTGACCACCCTCTCGTACTCGCTGCACTCCCTCTCCGCCAGGCGCCGACCCAGATTGTTCATACAGTAGGACTCTCTGCTGCGGCTCCCGCGCCCACATGTCTTGGAGCACTGGTTAAAGAAAACACGGAGAAATCTTAGTTACATTTAGGACCTTCTCTTCTGACATCACAGGTTGCACCATTTCTAAATCGTCGGTGTATTGTCTCTGTAGCGATGGAAACAGTGGCTGGTACTGAGCTGAGGTAACAGGGGCCTGTTTGAGCAAAATGAAGGCTCGAAAAGTGTAAGCGTGCACCTGTGACCAGGCGCTGTACTGCCAGCTCTTGAGCAGGCAGTCCCCGTGGCAGGGCTCCCTGGTGTGAGGTTTGGAGATGTCGGCGCAGGAGCCCGCCTCCATCCTCTCGCTCTGTCTCTTTAGCAGGTTGTACTTCATACACTGAACGTCCAGGCTGCGGTAGCCGGGCCCACATTTGGCTGAACACTCGCTCTTCCCGGCAACGTGCCACCTGGGAAGGGGAAGAAACGTTTAGAGACGAACGGGGAACGCTAACGCCCCCCCTGGAGTCTGCGTCTGCTCTTCCGCGCACCTGACATCGCAGTCCGTGTTGCAGGGCTCGGTCACAGCGACGGGGCGGGGAGAATGCTCACAGCGCTGGTCAGACACCTCCAAGCGGTCGCTCTTGCGCACGCACGCTGCTTTCCGCCTCCGCTCACCTGAACACACAGCGACCACCAAGGTCTAATCAGCTCTCTGTCATTCAGCCTCTCAGGCTACAGCATTGCAGCTCCATGCTGTTCCCAGATCCCACCAACACATCTCTGTAGTCTGATCCGTTTGCATCCCAAAAAATGTGAATATCAGGCCCTTATTTGGGTTACAAATTAAATATAGCAGCTTAAGGGAGCTGATGATGAGAGCATGTGCATTTACTGGTTCACAAAGGATGGTAATCCTTGTAATATTCCATGAATAATGAGCCATAAATGCACTGTGGTTTCTTGTATTTCATATTATCACATATTTGTGGTGATGAATTTTTATATTCTACGTAAAAATGACTTTGAAATTTGCCTCCAGAGCTTACCCTGACAGATGCGGTTGCACTCCAGCCAAGAGCCCGAGGGATCCCACAGAAATTGCTCCTTGTGTTCCTCGATGGGTATGTTAAAGGAGTAACGCACATCTGGGTTGTACAGGTTCCCGACGCACAAGACCTGTGGGAACAAAGCAGTGCACACTGGTGTCGTCTTTTTTAAGGAGGGACTGAATTCAGGACGGCGTGGGGTAACAGGGAGAGGACGCGTTTGCAAAAAATCAAAAACAAAAGCAATTAAAGGCAAAAAAAAGCTTCCTCTCCATACCTGCAGAATCAGCTCCTCCTCGATGCGTTCTGTGCAGTTGATGCGCTCAACCTTTGTGTCCGAGCCGCTGTAATCTATGACGGTTCCCTTGAAGGTGATTTCCCTTTTGAACATGGCCACCACAAAGTTCCCATTTAAAAGGGAGTTGGACTGGCTATCAGCTAATGCTGAAATATAAAGATAAAAGGAAAGATGAGCGGGACAAACGCAATGCCTTTCACTACAAATTTAAACAAGAATCATCTCACAGAGGAAACTGAAGTTGGTTTATCTATAAGGAGCCCAGATGCCATTAGCGTACACAGTGGGAACAGAATACTGTTAATGGGGCCTCAGACTAACATGTATTTCTGTCTGCGGCCACTCAGGACTCCATACACAAAAGTTAAATAAGCAGACTTTGTTTTGCAAAGCTGACACTGTGGGGCAGGGTACGGCCAAACACTGGTGGCACTTGATTGCAGCTATTTGCGGTTAAAACTGCGTGACTTCTGTCAGTGACTGACACTGCAATGCGAGCAACGCACCAGCGCCGAGCGAAAAATACAAACAAACACAAATACACACAACCAAATGGAACACCGACCAACTCCCCCTCCATTACCAGCGCTACGCCTCTAAGAAACATGCAGCTCATTTCAATCTGTGGGTGTTTGCCGAAACAATGTATGTGATTATGTCTCCAGATAGAACTCTGTTTACACTTCACTCTGCATATAACTGGTTGCCAGCAAGCTAAATACAACTGGCAAGGAGCTGTAGTTCTTATCATAGCGCTCTTGTGTGAATGCAAAAATACTCAAAATGCTTTAAAGATGTGCATGTATTTATATGAATGACTGAAATCCTTCTTATGCAGATGAGAACATGCTGTATCTGACACGTACGCCCCCCTCTGATGCAACTGAACTGTGAGTTTCAATTCAAGCATTTCAAACTTTTTTTTTTCCCCCCCCAAAGGAATAACAGTGTGCATGAGCGGACAGGAGAGAAGCCAGATGAGAAAAGCGATGGTGTTTATTGACTGAATTAGGAATAGTTTCCGAGCCCAGTCAGAGCACAGGTTACAGGCCCTTCTGAAATGTCTTGCAGCTGAGTTACGGCGTGGCAAATCTGCTCCAAGCGTAAAGACGGCGTCAGGGAAGCTGCCCCTCGGCGGCAAATTGCTTCGCCATCGTGCTGATCTCACATGAGCAACGGCCTGTCGTTTTTTTTCTGCTGCTTCAGTCCATCAGAGACACTGAAAATAAGCAGACTCCCGCTCTGATCATTTTCCTTTTCTGGTCTGTCAGGAGCTGCAGCAGCAATTTGAAGCGACACACACATACACGCACACGCACACACACATACGCTGCATGTGTTGTCAAAAACAACCCAAAAATGCCATCCAAAAGCTTTCCACGTGGTGTTTTTTTTTTTCCTGCAGTGGCCAAACCAGCAGGGCGTTGCAAATATCAACCACATTCAATACAGATTCCACTCGCTCAACCTCTAGCTGTGGCACTCGGGAACAGCGGGGTTTGACCCGCTCACAGCGGTGTGCTTTTCAACATCTGCCAGATGTGTTTTCCGACGCCGTTATTTTACCTGGAACGCTTCCCATTTATCTAGAGGTAAGTGGAAAAATAATTGCCTGCTCATAGAAGTCAGTTAAAATGCTTATTGTCTTACCTCTTTTTTTCATTTTCTTCCCTCTCACTCACCCAAACGGAGCTGAGCCCAGTGGGTCCACCTCACCCCGAACCACTATATATGTTTTTGTGTTTCCTGGCCTGCACATGCCTCTAATTATCATTTATTGCAGCCTCATTTATCTTCCTTACTGGCTGACGCTCCGTTTGCTTTCCGAACCAACCCAGATGGACCAACAACCCCCCCCAGTTTCCTCCTTCTACTGTAACCTCAGTGCAAATGACGTTTTCCTTCTATTTCTGAAAAAAGGTTTAACATCAGTTTTCTCCAAACACTCTTTTATTAATGTCAACCTTTACAGCTCCAGGTCACCAAGTAATGTATGGTTTATGGTCCTGTAAAGGATAATGGCATTGACCTTTGTGATTTAGAGCAGAGAGAATGTAATGCACATGTCTTATTAGGTTGGGTTACATATATTTTAGATGAATTCTCCAGAGAAACAGTGAAATCTTATCCGGAATGGCTTCCATCCGCATCTCCGTGCTTACATACACACTCACCGAGGTAGTTGTCATCCTCTGGTTTTCCAGAGTAGCTGACTTGTTTGATATCGATGTTGGTGGCTCCAGCTGGGATCCGCACCACCGTGTTGTAACCTAGAGAGGAATGGTGAAAAAAACGCAGAATATGAGAGTGAGACACAGAGAGCCCTGCAAAGTGGGAGCAGTGAACGATCCAGCCTTGATTTATATAATGGCTTCACTATGTTACACAAAACTCCAGACAAGGAAGTCCAATCACGTCCACCGGGGATTTAAATGTCACTCTTGGAAAAATGTGAAAAAGCTCCAGTCCTCTCAAATAACCTGCAAAAGGCCTTGTTCCCGTCTCAAAGGCCGTGCCATGAAATGATATGTAATTATTCCCCGGACTTGCCTCTTGGCCTGTAATTGCTACACCGGGCCTGTTGTCCCAAATTGAACTAACACAGAAAAATGAGCGAGCATGAGAGAGAGAGGGGGAGTCCCTGAAAGCCAAGTGGTGACAACTTAAAGGCACATTTGTTCACTTGACAGGTGAAAAATGTAAAAAAAAAATAGAGAGCTAAAAAGTAGTCAGAGTGGACTAAGGGATTGCCACAAGTGTAACATTTGTTTAGCTCAGCAGTTCAGATGAGGATTGGACTCTACTGACTGGAATTAATCTGGGAAAAGAGTTATTAAGTCATCAGTCTGGCACCTTGAGCCACTCGGGGGCAGCACTCGGTTTACATATCTACTTCTCATCGCCCATTTAGACTTTTTCAAACACACACACACTAACAAATTACTGTAACATCCTTCATTCTAAAAGGGGTCATTATATGAAGGAATCCTAGAGCTCTCAGTCTTACTCAGTCATTTCTTATGACAACGAAACACCACATTTTCTTACCTCTATCTATGCCACTGTTTTTGAATGTCAGGTCAAATTTATCTCACATATATGTCTCACAAAAAACTAAAAAAAAGAGTGTTCTTACTTCAGAAATTACAAAGAAAATAATGTAAATACTGAGGCCATATGTTCCATAGAAGACATTATATGCACACTGACCAGTGTGCATTTAGAAAGCATAGAAAAGGAAACAGGAAAGGGAAAGAAAACTGTTGTCCGTGTTACAAATGCATATGTATTATAATCAGACATCTCATTCCACAAAAATACTTTACTAAAAATTAAACTAAGCTTCCAATTTAAATGTTTGAACCCTGTGACTTTTTTACTACTTTAAAGTTCTCACCAATAACCCTTAGATTAAGATGCTCCTGAACTATAAGGCCGATTAGGAAAACTTTTGATCAGTCAGAGGCACTTGGAGTACATCTGGGGTACAGTAAGTGTTCTTCTACCTGTGCTGGTATTTGAAAGACGCATTATTTCTTCAACCTGAAAGCAAAGGTTTTAAAAAAAAAAAAAAAACGGTGATAGAGACAGCTGAATAAAGACAAAGAAACGTCAAACAAAAAGAACTAAAGGGTGCACGGCAGAGAGGCAAGCCCAGACCCAGGAACAGAGAGATATCCTGCCCGGGCTGCACTCCCATTTGTTTTCCCCGTCTTAAGGTTAAGCCAGACTTCCAGGGCTGACGTCAGCACCTGATTTGGTTCAATACAGTCCTCAAAGTCTTTGCTCCCCCCATCCACCAAACAACCCAAAAACAGTGCAGAAAGAAAGGAGAGAGATAGAGATGCGAGCGCTCACACCCTGATCTTCTTATGCTAATGCTCGTGGTGCCCAGACTTAAAAGGAGTTGGATGCAATCAGCAGTTGGCCCTACACCCAAGCACTGCATTAGGCAGGGCGGTTCAAAGGGGATGATGTCAGGTTTGTGTTTGTTATTTATATAACCGCCAGGGCGAAATTACTGTGGTAATCCATGTCTCCGACTTCACAAAAGATTTGCTTTCTTGCAGCTTGACGTTTTTGGACAGAAGCAGACGCGACATCAGTGTCTCATACAATCGGGAGGCACGTTTGCGCTGCAGCCACAGGGCATTCTGAGGCCGCCTCGGCCCTTCATCGTGGACTGTGCGTCCCGTTTTTGCAGCTGTCATAGCTCCTTGTTCAACTGCAACACGGTCAGCCAGTAGTCGACCCACCATATTGAGCGTCGTTGAAAGTCCCCGCCAGAGTTTTACAGGAGGAGTTGTCCCCGCCACACACTCCGCACTTGTCATTCCTCGCCTTGGAGTTGAGAACGTGGTCACAGCCCGCTTGCTGGGGAGCAGAAAAATATACAGACGACGTTCATTTTAAAGTACTCTCTTATGATATTCTGAACCTAAAACGTTTATTTGGAGTTTTGTTTTTTTGTTCATAATCACACCTGATCATTCCAGGTGGGGGTGTTTCTGGGCAAATACAACCCGTAACTAAAAGCAGCTGCAGGCCACAGATGTTAGACAACATTTGTTAGTTTGCAACAGACAAAATGTACCTCTGACACAGATTAATCTTTGGAGCTTGAGCAGTTCGATTTAGGCAACTGGACATGACGTTTTCTAGAAGACGATTCGTCTCTCATCCAAAAAGCTTCTTCAGTTCTTCTTGGATGAGAGAAAACTTCACGTCCAGTTGCCTGAACTGAACTTTTCGAGCTTGACCATGACGTGGATGACTGAGAATGTTCACAGATATCAATCTTTGGAGAAAGTTAAGGCTTTACGGTGCAGAGGCAGGCCCGCACATATGAAGTCTGCCTTTAGTTATGCGGCGCAGGAAGAACAAACTGAGGGCGTACCCTGCAGAGGCCTTGGACGCAGATGTCAAACGTGTCTGGACCACACGGGGTGCCGTCGATGACGCGGTCCTTCAGCTGATAGTACGCTATCGTGCCAGCGACCCGGCAGAAGAGCTTGCAGCGATCCTTCATTAGTACTGAGCAGAGGAAGGAGACAAAAATCGAAAAACCATGGTTTTACTAAACAAGTAGAAAACTCTGAGCATTAGGACGAAGAAAAACCAAGATGTTACTTATCAAAAGTGCACTTCAGGTCTGATGACAGACATTCGTTCTAAGACTTTTTTTCTGACAAATGTAACCCCCCCCATTGACCTCGTACACTCGGCCCTATCTGGTTTGGTGGTACAGGGCCTGAGACTCGTATAAGGCCAGACTGAAGCTTGCTTTGTGACTTTTATTTGCCCACTTTCATGAATTCCTGTGACCTGCTAAAAAAGCCAACTTACCACTTTTTTTCTGTATCTTTCCCCTGTTTTAAGACTATCGTTGCGTCTCCTCTCACGTGAGCTCAGTTACACCCAGAATGTATTCAGTTATGAGCTACACAATTAATCGATTGTGTCACGTGCACAGGCATACTCACTGCCACTGTACTTGGGGACCCAGCGGACGGAGGGAGGCAGGCCATTGATGTTG
This sequence comes from Menidia menidia, assembly GCA_907169785.1. Classification (NCBI taxonomy): domain Eukaryota; kingdom Metazoa; phylum Chordata; class Actinopteri; order Atheriniformes; family Atherinopsidae; genus Menidia; species Menidia menidia. The sequence goes on along the minus strand of CAJRST010022223.1, from coordinate 5,322,012 downwards.
AAGTGCTTGCCGTCGAACTGAGAGCACTGCTCCTCTCGGAAATCTCTCCGTCCGCGCGGACAGGGCTCCGTGTTGCAGGAGCGGAACTTCATCCGCCGGCCCACGCAGAACTTACCGCCATTTCTGGGCCTGGAAGAAGAAGAAAAAGACCGCACATCACAGCAGCACTACGCACACATTTCTGGACACATTTCTGATCATCCATGTTTCTTACTCTGGCTTGTTGCATTCTCTCATGGTGCTCCTCGTTCCTCCTCCACAGGACCTGGAGCAGACACTGTATGGCCCCCATGGACCCCACTCTCCATGGACCTGTTGTAGGTCCAGCTCCTTGTTGACGCACATTCCGTGTCTGCAATACTGCATGTCAACACACAAACACACTCTTAAGGGTGCTGAGGCAGATAGGTGTGGAATGTGCTGCCACGTTTTGCTAAAGTCAGCAAATGTTTCTTTATTTCGTTATGGCACTTACTAAATGCTCATTGTCATTTTTTCAGACACCTGTCTGTCTAAAGATGTCACAAAATGAAAATAGGAGACACCTCTTTGCGCCGCCACATGCACCAAAGCATCCGCGCTCATTTTCTTCTTAAATCACCTGTGGCTTGCATCTCAAACACACATTCACATAAGCCAGGGCCTTCAGCACAAGGCTCCATGTAACATCCAAAAACGAGGCGCCCCGTATCAAGCGGAGTTCTCCCACTGAGCAACTTTTGCCAAAAAGTGCTAACACTGCTCACACAGGCAAAGCATGGCAGGGACGTTTCCCCCCCGTGCGCGTAACCAAATCCCCCTCTCGGAGACTGAGATATCGGTGGGTCCTGTTCACTGAAAGAATGCAGGACAAGACGGCGTCTGTCTGAGTTTGTAGCACGCCGCTGAGGCCCACGGGCGCGGGGAGCAGCGGCACCGCGATAAGGAAACCCTAGAGTCGTGATAACAAGAAGAACAGAGTTTATTAGTCGCTTGGCACGGGGATCTCGCTTCTCCTGCTCTGCTCTGCGTCTTGTGAGTTACAAAGCAACACAAAAGCAGCCAAAGATGGAGGCCGCTCTCGCTGACATCACTGCATCCTGCCTGGCTCACCGTTTGGCGTCTCTGAGACATACTGGCCTCTCACAATTATAATAATCACATATCGATAATTCAACACGCCCACATAACCCGCGAGACCCAGCGGGATCAAACAAAATCATCACCTGCAAAACAGCATATGGGGTTTTTTTTATTTTACTGGCTCAAAATAAAATAATTCGGCACGAACTGGGGTCAAGTTAAGAGAAAACCTGTAGGAGTGCGAAGTCGTGCACGAAACCACATGGACACTATAAAAGATCTGGCACCTGTGCGTCTCCTATCCGAGCCTCCTCTGCATGTGTGTAACACACCAGACAAACTAATGGTGTTTAGTCAGCGCACAATGACAGGCAGGTGTAAAGAGCTTCAGGGCACGGGCTTCACAAGCCACGGACATTTCCATAACCCAGATTTAGTTTTTCAACATTTTTGCCCGCATTCTTTCTCTCAGACTACACTTTGCAAAAGCAAAACCGCACGCACTGATAATTTTGTTGGAGCGCTAACAACACAACCGTGGAAGGAATCATATAAAAAAAAAAAACACTCACAAGAATGCGATAAAACATGCACACCACAAAAAGGCAAACAGGTGCTGGCATTTGTTGGTTGTGCAACCTCCCTTTAGAAATAACAGAACCAAACCGTTTGGAGCTTTAGGAACCGTCACAGGAACACATTCAAGAGTTAAGGCCAAAAGCTCTCCTTTGTCACAGCCAAGACTTTCCCTCTCCTTACAGCTCTCACTTCCCCCTTCCCCCACATCAACTTTGGGACTGTCAACCCAAACCTGAGCATCCTTTCTGTATGGCCACCCATCCCCCCTTATCCCCCTAATGGGGGATTGCAAAAAGGCCGTGCAGAGACCACCGCATTGCAGTCGGGCAGGGGAGACCCAGGGAGCTGTCAAACACAAGGGGGACTGTCCAAAGGCCGGGTAAGCCTCTGAGGCATTCCACTCTCCCCGCTGGCAGCCTGTGTTTACAACCCGTTTTGTGTGGCTTGAAAAGGTGATGTGGAAGGAGAAAAAAAAAAAGAGAAAAAGAAAAGAGGAAAGGGGCAGTGGAAGGGGAAAAAAAAACATCTGTGTGAGGTGATCTATGCATGTGTGAAGGTTAGCATGCCCGCGAAACGCGAGCGCGCACCATGTGTGAATGTGTGGGAGCGAGGGCTGAGGTTCCGCAGGCATCTGGGGGCCACGCTCACTTCCAATTAGCCTCTTCCCGGAGTCTGCAAACACGCTCGGAAAAAAAACACCGGGGTGAAAGACGAGCTCTGCGAAAGTCAAATAAGCCTTTCAGACCCCGGCGGAGGCTTTCCTAGAAAGATTGTGGGTTTTAGCCCTGATTTGGGAGGCTGGTGAGGCATTTGAAGGCCTTGTGAGAGCAACCTGTACAGCTGTGACAAGCATGTGTTTCGAATGAGGAATTCCACTCACAGGGTCCCACACTTGCCCCTTCATCTCATATCGATACGTGTATATAAGTATAATATATCATGGGCGTACATGCATAGTCTAGGGACATGGATAATGCACACAGACTATCACACCACATCATTCTCACCACTTGGGTCCTCGAACACGTAACAACACACTAAATAACATCAACCCATCTGACCTAGGCAAACACAGAGAGCAGTCACGAGCCAGCTAACTGCAAGAGTGGGAACCATGAGGACGGCAGCATCTGCTCCGGCTGCTTTTGGAGGAGAGCACCCTGTAATTGCCGGGAAGCTGTTGCGGAGAGCATCTCATTTCTGAACCCAAGCCATACATCACCGCAGGAATGAGAAGGCAGGGGACTGATTTCAGAAGTGCTCCGCTCTCTCATTTTGACGCGCACGTTTCCAAAAGGCATCACCTTTCATGTCGCGGTGTTTTTTTCTCATACCGCCCGATGGCGACCCCCCCCCCCAGCCCCACCTCCCCTCGCCTCAAACCGTTACCTGAAAAAAACTCAAAACATCTGCAGCCACCTGTCAAAAGAGGTTAATGCGGACCACCGCTGCTGATTTTCACTAAGGTATCATTCACTTCTACATGTGCTGGAACGTGACCTGGAGGTGAGGGGCGACGTGAAGCTCCTGAGGCCAGAGAGAGCAGCAATGGAGTCTCTGAAGAGTTCCCTTTGGACTGAGGGGGCAGTGAAGTCCAATGACAGTTGTTTTTCTACTGAGGATTTATACCGACTCCTTTATTGAAGGCTGCTTTTTTTTTTCTCACTGTAACATTCTTTACCTTGTGTTAAAACGGTGTATACTTCCTTTATGCCCTTACCTCGTTTCCTATGCTCTCTTGCTACTTCTCTGTAATCCCTCGTAGCTGCACATCTTTCAAAGAAGTGGAAAGGTTGTCATTAGACTGAATGAGTAGTTTGGGTCCATCGGTTGCTCCATTCACGTGCACTTCAGAGGATTTACTTTTACTCTGTTTTTTTTTTTTCCACGAATATCTTCACCACGGTACAACCTCTGAGACACGGTGCTAAACCTACACCCCCAAATCTGGAATTAGTTATATTGCTTGCATTGATAGACTGTGAGGAAACACGACAAAATCTACAAAATCAATAAAGACACTTTTTAGATTTACTAAACGTTTAAATCTATCTTGTTTTTATTAACTCCCCCATCACCAAATATTGCTCATAGAGCATTAGTGGCCTTCTTCCTCCTTCCTGATGGGGTCTTTAGAGACAAACAAAACGCAAGCTTAAAAAGACCTTATTTTAAAATGTTTTAACATCACTGGTTAGTGCAGTATGTCATCTTTCTATATGAAGATACATTTTTGTTTTACAATAATAGCAATAATAGTTATCACAATAATAATAATTGTAGTCCTAATAATTTACTTCATATCAACCTGAATTTGTTTGAGCAACAGTTATTCACATGAGCTTTATTTTAAAGTCTCATTTCAGTTTCAAACCATGGACACTTTTGGAAATGAACTGTCATGACTTTTCAGTTGTTCCAGATGTTCCTCAATACTTTCATCCTTATTGAGTGATTAAATAAATCTAATCTATGCCTGCTTGTGAAGCTGATACCAGCCCTCCCTGTCTCAATTACAGGGATACAATAGTTTTTTTATACAATTCTGATATCAAATGCACATCTTTGATGTATTTCTAACTGAGGAATTACATTCACCTGCATGGAAAATTTTCATTAGAGCAATGGATTAACTTTCCATGCTTTGAGCTAAACAGGTACTAAGTTAAAGCTGCTAGCCAACCCAGAAATCCCAGAGGTTGTCCGGTTCTTTGAATTAGCAGCACAAATCAAAAGCAAAACATTAAGCGTAGTTAAATAGATTCATGAAATTATTCTGATATGCATCAAAGGCTTTGGGTGATGATGAATCACTGATGTTACTCTCTTTCTGATGAATAGACAAAAGGAAAATTATCATTATATTTAATAAAGAATACATGTGAAGTAAGTGATATTTGGATTTGGATTTTGTGGCCATTCCCATGTTAATGTATCCTGTATTCAGACAGAGAAAATAACATTGGTACAATCGCACTTTACTATAATCATGCCAATGCAAATCTCTGCTTCCACATAGCCTGCCATGAAAGCGGCGCTCAGAGGCCACCGGACACAGTAATTCCAGCAGCAAACTGTACGACTGCTGAAACAACAATCCTGTTGTTATCCCAAATCCACAGATATGTCTGCGATGATGGCAAATCAAAGTGGCAACATCCTGCAAATATCCCCAGATTAGCTGAGAGTGACACCGATACTACTCTCACGATCCCACGCTCCCGTAGATGCTCGCCGCTGCGCACACAGACACACACACAGACACGCACACAGGGACGCACATCTCATCACAGCATCGTACGACGAGTCTGTCAGGCTGCCAGCGGAGCTCCAGCCAACACTCGCCGCCTTCGCCAACAGACTCCATTCTGCTACGGCCTCACTTTTCAAGACCTCACTGTCTCACTCGAATTGGCTGAATCCAAGGCAGGGGCAGGTCATCCTTCTTTTCCAAGGAATGCTCTGGGAATCCAAAAGCAACTTCCCATTTCGACGCTTGCACAAACCTCTCAAATTCAAAGCATCTGGGAGCCTTGGAAATCTTGGAAACAGGCATTCGAAGGCAAACTAGGCAAAGCAGAAAATTCGAGGACGCAAGTAGTTGCGTTTGTGTCAAATACAAGACAGAAAAAGTCTACGGCGAAGCGATCAACAGGAAAAACTGAAAAAAATTAAGCAAAAACCATCTCTAAAACTTCTCTCTAAGTCCTGCCGAGTCATGATATGGTGAGAAAAATGGAAAGGATCTTCAAACAGTGCGGACATGAATGCAAGGCCAAGTGGTCCCGTTGGGTTGACAAGTTGGCTGGCCCCTAATCTACTTGCACGCACAAGTGCTCAGACACACACACACACTCACACACACATGCATACACACACACACACAGATGCATGTGGTTACAATTCAAAGTAGGTGTCTCTGCGATGCAGTCCTCTACCCGTATTTGCACTCATGAGCAGGAAGGAGTAGAAAGGGTGGCCGAGAGGAGGAGGAAAAGAAGAGAGAGGGTGTATGGAAGGGTTGGAGGGAGTGGGGACTGTATTTATAGACAACAAGTGATGTGATGCTCTCGTTAGAGCGCGGCCCACTAAGCCAGATCACAGACACTCCGCCAAAAGGTCATGTGATCGCATTATCCACTCCAGCGCCCCACGGATGCATGAGACAAGGAGAGAGGGTGGGAGGAAGAGAAAAGGGCAGCAGTGGAGAAACAGAGAGGAACAGAACAGCGAGGATGAAAAAAAACAAAAAAACAGCCCAGAATCCTGCTGTGCTCACTGTCCGATCGTAATCAAGCAGTATACAAACAAACTTTTTCTTCCCCTCCATCGTTGAGCGGACGTGCCTCTCCCCCACTATTTGGGCACCGACCTCATTTACCCAGAGTGGCCACGACTTTGTTTCGTAACCCGGCCGAACAAAAAAACTCCCCCCAGATAACCCAGTCACAAGAGGTGATGGCCATTCAGAAAACTTGTAAATGATGTGGGCGCTTTGATCTGATATGAGCTACAAAACGGGTCTGTGGAGAAGATCAGTGGTACTGTAGTCCCCCCCACACCCCCACCCCCCCACCCCCCCTCCCTTCCATTCCGCCATAGAGGCCACAGTTGTAATCCTCCAGACCTGACACCTAAGAGCCAGGAGCCTGACCCAAAAAACCCCATAAAAGCTGTAGACCTGAACCTCATGACTTCTTTGTAGGAGACACAAAATTACACAGGGGTCAGGAGATAAAGTGAGATGGTGTGACAGATTGCAAACAGATTATGTCTAGGCAGAGAGAGTGGACAAACACGAGGAGGCCCCAGGAGATATAAGGAACGAACAATGCAAGACTGACACAAAAGAATTAAGAAGACTCATCTGGGCGTGCAGATTATCTGACGTCGCGGGCCCAAAGATGAGCACAAACATACTCCCTGACACACAAAACACTCCACGCTGAAATACCACATAAAAGAGCACTTGTATGGGCAGGTGAGTGTTGGAGCAGGGTCCCCATCTCTTTCAACTCGTGCTACTTCAAACGGCATCCTGCATGGAGATGAAACCGGGGCCTCTGCACTGCAAACAAAGGTGGTGCCACCACTGACGAGCACAAGGGGGAAAAAGATAGAAAAGTTCTCTGTTCTGCTCTCATATTTGTTCAAACGGGAAACGGCCACCTGTCAAAAGATCTGAAATACACTTTTCCTGTACTAAAATTCAACATTTTCTTGATGTTCAATTTACTATAAAAAACAAATATCTACATGTTCACTATGGACCAGAATGTATCAAACAGCTTATTTTCCATTCTGGCTCAAAATGATGCTGCCATATGTGTCTCAGTTAGTGGAGGCTTATTCAAATTAATCAACCATCTAACCTCCTCAGGCTCTACACATTGTATGACATGCAAGCTCTGATGATGAACAAGGAAGCAAGCAGGCTTCTTTTCTACCTACTTTGACCAGTGAAAATACAGTTTTCTGGTCAAAATTCAATCTGAAGTGTCTCAAAGACATCTGGATGAACTATAATGAGCATGCACAACAAGAAGAGAAGATACCTGACTCTTCATTGTGTACACTACCCTTAAGATTGTAAGTTGAACTAGTTGTGGGGCTGACTGCCCAAGCATCAAGTCTGGCCTTCAATAAAGGCCAGATTTGATATTTTAATCTAGCTAAATCAGCGTTTGAGGCTGATAGGCTCAAGCATGGGTTGTATTCACGCTCCATGTTTGCCCCACATATAGAATGGGAGCAGAATGGGAGTCGTGGGAGCATTACTGTTGAGTCTGGTTGTTGTAGTTGGATTAAGATGTTTAGCTATCTCCTGTTAACCTCTCCTCTCCAGACCGGGCGGTTTGGGGCCCTAACATGGCGAAATGGAAGACGGAGTCACATGAAAGGACATGAGAGATTACATGGATCCGTGCCGCAAGACTCTCCCAGGGCCAGAGGTTAAAGAGAGAAGAGAACCTTCCATCTCTCACTGCGACTCCCTCCCTGACCAATGTTTTGAATGCTAAACCGCCTGCTCACCTCTTTCCTCTCTACCTCCGCCTCCCTTCTCTCCTCCTCCTCCTCCCTCCTGCTCTGTGGAATCACTGATGTGAGGTCTTTTGTGAGAATGCTAGCTGGTCTCAGCCTTGGCTCTGTTACGGCCCGACCACTGACCCACTCACTCGCCTTTTAAAGAGGTTTTAGGGTCACGGGTTCACAACACGGTGACTCAGCTGCGAACAACGGGCGGCATCCTCTTTCAAAGGGCGCATGTCCTCACCTTTCCCTCTCAGGACCCTCTTTTCCTCTTTCTTCCCCTCCCTCTGTCGATATTTTCTTCTCGTCTTTTCTCCGTCTTTTCATTTTTGTCCCTCCTCCCCTCCCCTGCCGCCCTTCCATCCATGTGTCCTCAGTGACTGACCCGACGTCTCAGCCCTAATTAGCATAGTATCCCAGAGCGAGGAGAACATGAGGGCTAATGGGGGGTCGGGGGCCCCATAACAACACCAGGGGTAAAGCTTCGAGTTTTCTAACAAGGGCCATCACCTGACCACATTTACATGAGTTTCTACAGGCGGAATAATGCATGATTAATGTGGTTTCTGGCTCCTGTCGGCGATGCATTTAGTCAGAAACGCAACAAGGCCGCATTTCACTCACAATAAAACAATGCCAGTTGAAAGGTAAAGAAATAACAAGCATTCAAATCGGACCCACATTTTGGGTTTAACACATTTTGATCTCATAAAAGCTGAAAAAGTTTCTAAAATGAAATGGAGATGTTTTCCATCCAATATAAAAAAACATAAAAACATTTCATTTGAAGCTTTTTATTATCCAAAACTGACTCTGTAGGAAAGATAAAAAAAATGAGTGTGTGAACACATCTGTAGTGTGTGTAGCGTGTGTTTCCTAACTGTGTAAAAACATGTGCAATGTCCGTTACGCTCCGGTGCTGTTTTGGTACTGGCTATGTAAAATCATTTGTCTTTTTATCAAACAGAGATCCACACATGGATTGACTTACCATTCCATGGCCACAATCTGTCCCATCAGCCAGTGGCATGTGCTGGGTGCGACAGCCCTTGTGATCCCCCTCTGCACTCGTACACCACAGCCTCTTGCACTGTTTCTGCGGATCAAAAACAGAGAATTGAAACTAAACTTGAGCAAAGTGGCCTCTTTATTTGCGCGTTAAAAGCTATATCATATAGCACATTCCACAAGGAAACGTGTTAATCAACATGTATACTAATGAAGACAACAAGGCAAAGCACACGCTTGGATTGATCAAACTGATCTACAAGAAAGTTTAAAGTTTCAGCAAATAAAAAAACTTAGGGAGGAAAAGAACCTCCCCAGTACAGCCTCTATCTAAACCTTTATCTGCTTGGGGATAAGGTCAGCTTACCATGTAGGGGCAAATTTGAGAACCGGGACCGAACATAAGTTCACACTGTCTGTTGGCATTGTAGATCTGACCAGGGAGAAGGCTGGGAAGTTCATATGTTCTGCCCACAGGCTCGTCCAGGAGGCACTCCCCATAGCCAGTGCTGTAAAAAGGGAACGACATACTATCAGGGGGATGAAAGACAAAAAAGCACACACTCCTATAGTTGTGGGAGTCACACTGGTGCAGCTTCACATGGCAAAAATTCAAACTCAATTGGTATTTTCTGACCTAGAAATGTAACAACATGCGTCATCTCCTTCATAAAGGCAAAGCAGACATTTCCGTGTCATTGTCTGTGATCAGCCTCTGATGTGTTTTTCTTTGTGGGTGGTCTGTATGGTTCCCTACAAGAAGAAAAAAAAACTTCCCTTTTCAAGCCTATTGGTAAATACCGGCTCTATAGAACTCCGGCAAGGCTCCAGAGGCTGAATAAGATCAGCATTATGGAACAGGCGGGAAAGGATGTTCATGCTGACCAAAAGTAAACACAAGGTGTATTCTACAGGGCTCAGGGCAAACAAGAGGCTTTAGAGCCCCAAAGGCACCCTGACTGAGTAAGGTGAATGATTGTCAGCTCCAAGCACGATAATAGATTGTGCCATACATCAGCCGAACTCTCAGCCATGAATCGATCCAACAAAAGCACAGCTGGACTGAACGTATATATACACTGGCGGGCTGCTTATAAAAATCGTCCGCCTTTACTTGAAAAGGCGCCAGTCGAGCGTGTTAACAGAGCAAGGAGAATAACAAAGGTTCCGTTCTTTTTTTTTGTTAACTTAGGAAAAAGGAAACCCATAAAGACAAATTTCATCCTGGACTGAGCTGTGAAAAAACACCTGCTCAAAAAAAAAAAGAAAAAAAAAAAAAGAAGCACCAGCTGATGTGACAGGCCGATAATTACGCGGGATTATCCCGGGTTTACCAGCACTTTGTTTCTTTCCCCTTTCATTTCCAGCCATAGGGAGCTGCAGCGCGCGCTGCCTGGCGGTAGGGGCGGGACGGAACCACACAACTCCGGGGGACAGTGGAGGATACTGTGAATGAAAACCAAGGAGCTGCCTGTCAAAGAGCCGTACAGACACTCCCATATTACAGCGTCTGTCAGCGGTAGGTCATCTGTCTAATCGGAGTCCTGGAACCTAGTGGTAAGGTTATTAAGACCGAGGCAGGCTGACAGAGGGAGAAGGGGTCATTGTGGTCATCTTTCAAATGAAACGTGTTTTTTTTTTTTTTCAGATAGGACAGAGCACAGACAGAGTCTGAGACAGCGATTCCTTTCTGAGAGATCCCTCACCTGGCAGCTATTAGAGGACAAGACAGTGTGTTTATTTACCAAAAATGACTTTTGGGTGCGTCGCTGCGGGTGTGTCTTGTGAGGCTAAACGATATTAGTTTGAGTGTAGAATATACAGGGTGGGAGAATCTCTGGGAGATTTATGGTTTAAGGACACGGTGCAGAATGCAGCCTTTGATCAAAAACTTGTCAAACAAACTGCGGTGGCACTGTCACAACAAATGCTCTGTCACGGACAGGGGGCACACAAAGCCAGATACACACTCCGCTGGATTTGGGTAAATAAAGACGAAATGGTTTTTAAAATCATTCCTTTTATGGCTGGTGCTGCTGGGGAACTCTTTGAGAAGCTGAAACCGGCAGGGCTTGATCAACAACGACAGCAGCCGTTGGCAGCGCTTTTAAATTTTTTTTCTTCTCGTCTTAAATCGAGCAAAAGCAGCAACAAAGATGGAATGAATGGCTTCATTATAAGCCTGTAGACCAGTAATAACACCACACTCCAACTGGACTCTTTTCATCAGCTCTCAGGCGTGGTAGTTTATTAGAGCGCCGGCAAGATAAGAGGGTGGAGAGGAGGCGGACTCCCTTCACCTTTGGAAAAGAGATGCTCAAGTGGAGGTGCGGCCTTTGGCTTTAAAAACACGGCGGGAGAGTGTGGCGTGTTGAATGTGCTCTTCAAAGAGCGGGCTGTCAAAACACTGACGTACTTGACCAGGTCAGCCCACTGAGCAGAAGTGGGACCAGAGATGGGCCAGTTGGAATGAATGTTCCTCATTGTTGGCAGGAAACAGGCTAAAGCACTTGGTCTCCACTCTCGGGGTCCTTTCCCACCGCCGTACCGCTTTAATCTCCCCACACCTGCACCGTATTTCTATCCTGTGTATCCTAAATGCTCGTTTCAGTTGCCTCTCACATCTACATCGCGCTGGTTTATCCTAACACAGCTGGGAGGGAGCCGTAAAAAAAAAAAAACGTGGGTATTTCCCTCGCGTTCGGTGGGCTGTGCGGGGGTCATCGCCGACTGGAAACTATGCAGAGTGCGACATTAAAGCTCCATGAAACGCTGCGCTCTCAAGATGCATCTGGGCGACAAGGCCGTTCTTTGTGAGGCCCTCCGCAATTAAGCGTGGAAAAAAGGGGGAAAAGATTAAAGGGTCGTGTCCAGGGAGGATCTAATTATAAGTGACATTTCCCATTTTCGAGGGAAATCCTCGGGCAGGATCGCTGACCACGCTGCGGGTTAGGGGCGGCCGAATGAGGCATGGCTGGTTT
>CAJRST010022223.1:5245099-5310342 GCA_907169785.1 Menidia menidia | reverse complement strand
AGACTGCAAGCTCCGTGGCTCGGGTCGGACGAGGAAGACCTCCGGGTTCAAACAGGAAATATTCTCTCAACACCATGCAATAACAACTCCACCACAGTTTACATTGGGCCTGCTCGGAGGGGGGGGGGCGCAGGGGCCGTTTATCCAGCAAAGCACGTCACCCGAAAACCTGTTGCCAAGTGGAGAACTGTGTCCTGCTACTCCGTGAGAAAAAAACAAACCCAAAAAGCATTCGTCTGTTTTGAGCGCAAGTCGGTTTTCGGCAAACTCGAGCCGGGCGTACGTACTCCAGGAACTCGGTGATGTACTTGCGGCTGCACTTGGACCAGGACCACGGACTGGTGTCGTAGTTGAGGGTGGGGGCCATGACGTGATACTGGTGCTTCATGCCGGCCTCCCGGCACTTGGGGTTGTCGTCGTGCGGCATGTTGAACCTGGTGCAGAGCGAGAGGGAACGAAAAAGGAAAAAAAAAAAAAGGGGGTTTAGGATGGCAAAGGGAGAATAAAGAGAACACACAGAGTGATTATCGGCCGCTTAACAGCTGTGTCGAAGTAAGAGGGATAAATGTCACAAGATTTACTTTCAGCTGTTTTTAACAGTCCCCGTGGGCCGCCACACACAGACGCAGCCGCCGACGCGTTCATGAGCCTTCCCCTGCTTTTGCCTGGTTCTCCCGCACTACTAAACATAAAATATCTCATTTAGGTCCCTTTTTCTAACATTCTAAGAGTAAGTAAAAGCTTCAAAAGTCCTTCAGTAACCTCAATCATACAGTAACGCAACACTTTAAGCAGAACGTTCTCTCTCCATCTACCGGTGTCTATGGCTGGTAGGCAGATTTTTACAGGAAAAACCCCAACACCTCTCGCTCTCAAAGGGATAAGTGCAAAGAAAAGGTGGGGAGAGCGATGGGAAACGATAGATGCGTTTCTTACAGTATCAGAGCAACGTTTACTACATTCAGAATGTGTTTTACAGGAGAACAAGACTCTGGAATTTGCTAATTAACTAACTCGTCCACGCTGTCTACAGTCGGCAGTCTAATAGAGAAACTTTTCTTGATCCTGTCCACAACAGAGAGGTCCGAGAGATTGGGAGCACCACTCATAAATACGTGAGGTGGATGCACACACGAGCGCACTGATTTACACACACACACACACACACACACACACACACACACACACACACACACACACAGGAGCGCATGCAGCTGTATGATGTCTGGGATGTTTACAACAGGATGTGGGCCGGCGCTGGACTCCAGGCTGAGGTTCAAATCCATACCGCCACACAAACAAGATCTAGCTGGGCTGGCACGGAGCCCACACTGCAGGGGCCGAGGGCCTGAGGGCAAACACCCAAGAAATAATTAAGCCTCGAGCGCAGTAATAATCTCTGCACACACAAAGCCAGACTGCTGGACAACTCGAATGAGGTTTGTAGATTATACAAGCAAACTCGGTGTACAACCGGATATGTGCCTGCATCCTAGTACATTTTGTCACTATGATGAAGGGAGGTCGAGGGATTCATGACTCACATTTGAATGGAACAAATCTTAAAGCATTTCTGTTTCTGTTGACAACAGAGCCTTTTAGCAAAATTAGGTAGTAAATCAGTTCAAGTTTTATGGCCAGATCAATGGGGAACTTAATTCTTAACTGTCAACATTCTAAATGTCATAACTGTAAATTATGTTTTTCGTTCAGCTTAAAAGGAAATAGTTTCTCAACTGTTAATTACATCAGCAACTTAAATCAAATGGACTCTGTGAGAGCTGTGCGAGAGGGAAAATGGTTTCGCATTGTAACTATTTCAAATGTCAAAGGAGGACCATCACTGACTATCGTGGTCATTTCAGCCCCGCAGCCTCATACTGCAGCCTTTCATGTTCCAGAAAGACTTCTGAGGCCTGACAAACTTGGTCAGACCTCATCCAAATCACTTGTGGAAATGCTATCAAATGACGCCGCCATTAAAATTCCCACGGCAGCTATTAGCCACCGCGTGTCCCCGCAGTCATCCGAGAACGGCCTCCCGTCCATCTGTCTTCATCTTTAATCTGCAAAAGCTCCGGAGGGACTCCCACTCTTGCTTACTTCCCCCGGGGCACTAAACACCCTCAGAAGCTCGTGCCTGCGAGGGAAACGGCGAGGGGCCGGGGCCCTCCAGCTGCTCGACCCTCCGCATAAACAAACCCACATATGAGGGGGACGGGGGGGGGGGGGGGCGTTCATCTGCCGCCGCTCTGGGTCCATCCCTCCGCTGGAAGAATGTGTGAGCGTGACAGAAGGTGGCAGGAGACATTCTTTTGCTCTTAAGCCGTGGCTCAGAGGCACACACTGACTGACACTGGTCCTTTTCACCGTTCTCAGATAAGAGAGAACATTTCAGTCACATTCCAGATTCCAAAAGGCGTTTCAGAGTAAAGGAGAAAAGGGGGGCAGGGGGTAAAAAAACAGGGAAAATGAGTCCTTAAGGTGAGCTTGTTGCTGTAAATAATCTAAATGCACTAATTCATATCTGTAGTGGAATGTAAGGCTTCTCGAATTGCAACTGACTCCGGAGACAATGACAGATTTACAGGGATTTTGAGCGACATGTCTGGAAGAAACAGCAGAGAGATACAGTCATGTGTTTTGGCTCAGTCATTTTCAGATAGATGATACATATGCAGGCTTTTTTTTTTTCTTAATGACCGTGACACATTGGGTAGCACTTAGTTGTTGTGAAAACATGTCTGGCAGACGGGCATGCCGCGATAACCCAGCATTTACCCGAAATAAGACAACTTACTTACATAGGATGCACTGTAGAGATGATTAAGTCACAAAAGAGCTGGGATGTGAGCGAGAGCCCGAATTCTGAAGACAATATTTAGCTTTTGCTCTCTTAGAGTCTATTAACTACGTAATTGCTTTATTTAACTATCCAGCCTTTTTTAAAATTATATTAGATTTTTTTTTTCTGACTTTCATCCGAGTTTGTCGTTGTCAAGGTAAAGCTTAGACACACAGAGGACTAACTATAGTTGGTATTATAGACTGGAATGTTATTAAAAGTTTTTTTCTTTTTTTTTAACCTTATTATGTGTTGCACCTGTGTCTGCAGCACCCCACGTCTCTTTATAAGAGGGCTTTTGTTGTCACGGCTGGCTTTGAGGGGTGAGGCGGGTTGTGCGTGTACAGTATGAGTTTGCGTTCGGGGGGTCGAAGGGTCTGCTGCAGGCTTCGAGCAGCGACTTACACGTGGCCCAGCTCATGAGCGATGGTGAAGGAGGCACTTATTCCGTTTTCTTCGCTGATGGAGCAGCTGCGGTACGGGTCGCACATGGTCCCCAGCTCTGCCAGTCCTACACAAACACGCACACACATGTGTATCGAGACGAATGGACACACTGCTATGTCAAGAAAAGATAGGTTAGATTGATAGATTGTCTCAAAGGCAACTGAAAGTGTTTTTGCTCCGCCTCTTTTTGCTGCTCTGTTCTGTTTATATGATATTATTAGATATTATTAGCTTCTGTTTTGCCATAAACCCGTTACTGTGTAGTTTATGAGCAGAGGCAAGCGAAGTGCAAGTTTCACTGAAGGGGACGTGAGGGTGGAGGTAAGGAAGACGCTTACCTAAAGTGTCACATTTGTCTTTTGCACGGCAAATATCTTCCCTATAAAAACAGAGAAAAAGAAAAACAGAAAACACTGTTATCTTACGGTTCATTTGAATATGTTTGCTTTCAGAGGAGGGATGCCATATAGTTGTGTACCTGGTGATGAGGAGCGCGGTGTCATGGTGGGAGGGATGGCTGTCATCCTGCACGTTTTGGCTCTGCTGCCAGACACAGAAGTTGTGCAGAGTCGTGGCAGCGTTGAAGCTCACCGTGGGCCCCTCCTGTTTTTCGGTGACATTGGGGTTGTAAACAAGAATGCTGCTTGTGTATTATACAATTCATCATATTATGAGCCTGTATATAAACCCTACATAGAGATTCAGAAAAACATCACAGCATCTCTCTGCCTCCTGGAACCCTTGTTCACGGGAACAACCAATGAGAAAATGTATTCTCCACCAACATTAAACTTCTATTTGATGCTTCTTGTTGTTTAAATTACAATTAATGAAAACTCACTACAGTTTCACTCGAGAAGTTGGTCTCAAATTGTCTCTACATTCTGTGTCTGCATCACTGTATCTAGCAGCTATTTTAAACAGCCTGACAAAGGCCTCCTCATTCAAACTCGCCCTTCCTTCTTTTTTTTCTTTTTTTTTTTAACTGACAACATAATAGCTGTACTGCCCGCACTCTATAAGTTGGGATACACCAGGTGCCCTTTTTCCAGGCAGTAGGTAGTGATTGGAATCAGAGGTCTACAGCTGTAGCAGTGATGGATGAATTTTGTTCATTATGTATTGGGTTCATGCTTTCACCCAACACGCCTTTGTATAAGCAGAGTTGTCAGCAAATGATTGTTCGAACCAAAACTATTTTAACCAGAACCATTCCGACAAACTATCATGCGCCTCTCATTTGCAGGTGTTTTGTTTGTTCTACAAGGGCATGTCTCATGAGACCTGAGACTCACAAGACGAGCCATGTGCTTTCAAACAGGCCCCCGCAGACAAAAAAAAAAAGCCAGAGCCACCTGGCAGTGACGTCAGCCATGTAACAGACCTGTATGAAGACCCCGTACTCACCTGCTCATTGTGGATAATCACTAGCTTGACAACCATGATGTTGATGAGGTTTCCTACGCTGGGGTCTCTGTACACTGCTGCCACCTGTAACAAAGACAGAGACATACAGACAAGAAATGCAAACCTCCACTAACCTGAGCCACAGCACAGTTAAAGTCAGTGTGAAAGCTAAACTCTTTTTGTTGGATCTCAGAGTGTGGCTTTGCTTTAAAATGGTTCATGTAATATCTGTTTGAAAGATCTTTTAATGTTTATATGGATCATGTGATTACAGTTCTGCCTCTTGGGGGTTTTTTGGGAGCTATGTAAGATCAGGTTTTTTCAAAGATGACATTTCTTTCAAAGATCATTGTCCCTGTAGCATCACTCCAAATAACGGGCTAAGAATATTTCGGATCCAAACTGTTGGGGTCAAAGGCTAAATCTTTAAAGTTTCCATCTTTCCTTTTTACAATTATTGTAACAATTGTTTTTTGAGAATTCACAAAACTTTTTGTGTTTATGTTTTGATTTTTATCTTGAAATTGCTCTTTAAATACTGTATATTGTATTAACCAACTTACTTTACCCAAAGCTAAAATAACCAACAGGGCATTACAGTCAGTTTAATTCCTTAAAATAGAAGACATTTGATAAGCAATGGACATGAAACTTCAACAAAGCTGGAGCTAGGAGCTTCACTGTGAAGAAAATAAGAATCCGCCTCAATCCCCCCTCTGCTTTTCACCAGCACCCATGTCATGGTTGGACAGCAGTGTCCAGAGGCTGTGTCCGGCCTCATGACAGGAACTCATTACTTCTCCATAAACATTTAGCTAGCCTTAGCCTGGGGCCTAGGTAAACGTGGCCATGGCCGGCACACAGAGAGCTTTTTTTTTTTTTCTCAGTCTGGCTGTGGAGCTCAGGACATTGGTCCATTTTCTCTCACCCAAGTTTATCATCAAATAACTGCAGCCAAGAATATTTCTCTGAGCCATACATAAACAGAGGAAAGATATGTCAGTAGGTTTTTAGATACATGTCACAGATCAGTATCGATTTACGAATTGTAGTCAAAAGTTTGGTTGCAACATCAAAGATTTCTCAGGCTCTAAAATAATCTAAACTTATATTAATATTTTGTTAGATTAATTTATTTTATTTATCTGTAGCGAGAAATAAACAGAAGCTCTATCCACTAGCTACTTTCAATTCCCCAAAAAGAAGGTACAAGCACGTTAATGCTCAAATCTGACTCAGACTTTCAGGCAGTTTTCTACCTCATATGCCGACAGCTGTGGTTAAATTGTGGTGGAAGTAAAGTGACTTCATATGTGGGGTTGGCTCATCAGTCAAATGTAACTCCTCACATTTACTTTTACCCACACGTTCCAGTAAAATACAAGCTCTGGTCTTTCAAAGTGAGGGTTCGAGTCATCTCTTTTTTTCTAACAGATCTCACAGAAGAAAGTTCTGCGTATGTGTACTTTCGTTAAATTGGCTTTGGCCACAAGTTAGATTACAAAATTCTAACATTAATAAGGCGATCTTATGAAAAATAACAATCCAAGATTCACTAAAATACACCACATTTTACCAGTTAACGATAAAACGATTATTCAATACATTAGTTAGATGAAAGAGGGAACTCTCTGCACTCCCTTTTGGCAGAGAATATCATCTTATAAAGCTGATGGGACATTTCATCATGACTGTAATCCCCATAATTCTGCTCATGAGTTGTCTCGCAATTTGCACTCATTGTGTATAAGACTTATCCTAAAGAGTTTATGGTTTTGGAACTGAACTGACAGGCTTTAAAGTTGAAAAAAAAATCCTACTTATTTTCAGTTGGCAGCTGCAGCAAAGGAGGTATCCTTAAGTAAAATGTTTTTTTACTCGATCTTCCCTCTTTTACATGACACGGTATTGATTATCTCAGAGAATTAAATGATTAGATAATCTCACAAACCAATGCCTTAATTAAATTATATATAAAAATCTTTTTGACGCTTTTCATTGAAAATATTAGCTCATCTCTTACTTCATGGCAGAAGTGCTTCTAGGGGTTAGTAGTTTGTTGGAAAGCTTTTTATAAAAAATGTGGAGGAATCTCGGACCAGTCCAGAAAACATTTGTTTTCAGATGGTGAACGAACCAGAAAATAATCTCTGTTTCAAGACATTGATATTTTTTTCTCCAAAAAAGAGACAAACGTTGGCCCAATATTTAAAAAGTTTTCTCTATCCTTTTGTAAATGATACGTTAGGTTGGTAAATCTAAAAATAATCACTGCATTTTTGTTTTATTTACATTTGACACAACTTCCCAGGTCCTGGGGACTTGGGGCTGTTCCTTGACTGATGCACTAAAAACCTCATCTTGGAGACTTCAAACCTGACTATAAAAACTGGCACATTCAAAACATTGACTGCAATCTTATTTAAAGGTAACACTATATCGACAATCATTACTCCGTCGTAAGTTAATAATTATCTTGGACATTCAGCCGCACTGGTGAGAAACGGTAGACGGAACGAACCATTCAGCAAAAGTGATAATTTATTCTGCTGTGACACACTTGTACGACCCATTCAATCCCACTTTCGATGAATTGATTCCTAGCCTGCCTTCTGGTCTGATCCGCTGGCCATAAAGAGGGTCAAGACGCTGAGTCAGACGGGGGCCAATTAACAAGTTAGCTTTTGGTTGACACAGCTTGCTGAGGTCACTTCAGGGTTTACAACCAAAATGTCAAACAGTAAAATCTGAGACAGGAAGCACTTAAATTAAGGGCACAAATGTATATGTTTACATTTTTACATACAGCTCCTTTAAATAGTGTCGTGCCATGGAGAGATCTCTGTTGTGTCCACAGCCAGATGTGGAGCTCAGTTCCTGGCTCTGCTCACAGAGATAACTTAAGTAAAGTACGTGTAATGTAAGGTGGTAAATGTTTAACTGAAGTTTCACTTTTTGAATAAAGAAAGTGTCAAACTAGGCAAATAGAATTTTATCAGGCTCAGTTAACTATTAATATTGTAAGTTGTGAACTTACTTTTTTCTCTGAACCTGCATTTGAAGTGCATTGCCTTGATTTTCTTTATTTAAGGGTTTATTTTTTTTCCATAAAACTAAAAGTAAAGTTCTACTAGTGGATATATTTATAAGGGTAAATTTCCTTTTGCATTGACTTTTGATTTTATCAGTGAAGAAGAAGCTAAGAAGGAACTCAATAATGTGTTTGAATGGTGTGATCTAAGAAATTTAAATACTGCTATTCAGAATCAGAATCAGAAATACTTTAATAATCCCAGAGGGAAATTATTCAATCAAAGACATTCCTGCAACTTTTCCTGGAACTTTCCTGCCAATAGTGTAAATGAGAAAGACTTTATAAATTACTTTATATTACTTTATAAATTACTATACGAATAGAATAGTTTTGGACAAAAAAAAATCCTTGGACACACAAAACATAACCAATCAAACCCTACAACCACATTGTTAAATAATTACTCAAAAATCATTGATACGGAAAATAAAAATAATATTTTGAGAAACATTATTTTACTTACTACTGACATGATTGTGAGGATGTAGTGCTCCAGGTTGCTTCCATGGTGACGCACCATTTTGGCGTCCGCAGTCACCATCAACTCAACGTAGCGCGGGTAGGAGAGGAAGCGCTTGGGTCTGCGTTTGGACGCCGTGGGGCCGCCGGTGGAGTTGCCATCGGAGCGATACTGGTCATCTATGGTAGCCCTGAGAGAGTCCAGTTCCTCTCCCATATTCCCTCTGCTCTCAGGGGAGGCTGGGCTCTCAGACTTCCCTGTTTTAAAAGAAAGGAGACATGAAGGACTTAAGGTTTTCTTATGCAAATCAGCTTTGAATTCTCACTGCTGTATGTTACACAGGCATCTACAGAGAAAGCATAATGCACCCCCAAAACCAGTCACCCAACCAGTTACCTTGGAAAGCTGTTAGACCAGGGGAGTCAAGTCATTGTTGAGCTTTAAGACTGACACCTTTAAGGTCAGGCATTATGCTCTCAGGCTGCCTCAACATTTGCAAATGAAAAATAGAAAAATCCCTTGAACACACTTTACCGACTTTCAGATGGACCTGGCTCAGTATGCACTCCGAAAGGGGGGATAACACACCCACCCCAAATTATCCCACTTCTCTGGCCTTGGCCAGTATATATTATCTGAAAATGATGGCAAATGGTGATGATCATGCTGAATGAAAGAAATTATCCATATTGAGAGCCAGACTGAAACAATTTCATTTACAGGCTCCACATCAATGCCCCAGACAGCAGTCCTAGCACCGGAGTGACAGCTGTGCCCCGTGCACGTTCAGCTGGTGCACTTCTGTCAGCTGAACAGCACGTGTGCGCTGGCTACGGGTGATGGATTCCTTCACCATGACAGAACGAAGTTGAAAGAGGTAGACAGAAGAATACAGTAAATGCGAGCAGGTTTTTTTCATTGGAGCATAGGATCAGGAAAAACGTGAGAAGTATGAAGCAGATTTACCAACACAGTAACACGGAAATGGGAAAAAAGAAAGAAAAAAGGCTTAAACCTCTTAAACCCCTCCACCCATAGAAATGTAAAACCTAGCCATTTGTTTTCTATTTCTATGTTTCTTGCCATTGGACAGCAATCAATTGTATTTTTAGGGACTTATTCTAGTTAGTGACCATTGTGCTGATTTGCTGTGATATTTTACAACATGATTTTGTACAGTAGTCTCACTGCCTCTCTGTCAGAGGACGTCTGATTTAAATATTTACCAGACAACAAACGCAGCCTGAGGAACTGTCAAATTATCTAAGCAGACAGATGTGACGGCAATGTAGGTACCACAGGAAATTTCTTTTTTTTTTCTTTTTCCTTTTTTCAGGACGACTTCCCAATACATTTAAGATCAAACTGCACCAACCTCAACCAATAACTGAACTTAAGTGAGACAGTCTCTGTTTCCCAGGCGGGCATAGTTTGGAGTCCGTCTTCCTAAACAACCTCCTCAACTCTTGGCTGAATGATAATAGTGAAGAGTTCCATTGTGCGCAGGAAACTCAATCTTTCCAGACGTTCGCACAAAGAGAGATTGTGTGTATCTGTTTGGCCGCGAGCCAAAAGAAGAAACACGGAAAGAAAAACCGATTGAGAGCTGCGCGAGTATTCGGGCGATTGCCCCCGGCGGGCACGCGAGGCAGAGCGTGACTTCCTGGCCAACGGGCTCCTGCCACCGCCAGGCCCAGCTTCCTCATGCCAGGCCCCGGCATCCAAGTCCAGTCTGAGCACACAGCTGAGCCAGAAGACAGCTTTGTGTTTTTCCTGGAAAAAAAAGGAAAAAACTCTCCGAGGCCAAAGCGACGACGCTAAACCCCTTAAACAGACTCATCAACGTAGGCGGACTGACATCAAAGGGATTATCAAAGCACAGCCGAGTATCTGCGTCCTCAGAGCTTGGTGTTGAGATTCAGGGTGATACAATGGGATATGACAAAAAAAAAAAAAAAAGGAAAGAGAACATGGCCAAATGACTGTGCGCTCGTTCTTGTAATAGCCTTTGCAATGGTACAGATTAGCCAAACACAACTTTTCCCAAATCGCCTTAAACTGAAATCCCTCTGTCAGAGAGAAGCGAGTTGCTACTTAGACCATAGGAAGACAGGGGTGACTGTCCTAAAGTGCTGAACACAGACACATGACATCACCGCAAACGCATCTGTGTTCATAGATTTCAGACATCCATTAGGCTGCACCAGTGCGTAAGCATTTGTCTATGTAATAATGACTTAATAACACAATGCGCATTGGCTCTCAAATTCACAGCCAATGGCACCGACTGCACCCCATACACATTGAGAGTGAACAGCTGTTTGCGCAGTTCAGTTGGGTTGGAGCCACTTCATGTGTTTCCAATAAAGCGTTTAATTGCTTTAATTTGTGAACATTACAGTTTGGAAGTATTTTTTGCTGATGTGTATGCATTTTCCGTCCCAGCGTGTTCATGCACACCACCCTGTTCAAAGGGATTCTGGGATTACAAACTAGATCAAAGAGCTTCTCTTAGACGCTCCTTTGCCTCTTTGTCATAAGTATCAATGCCGAGAGTCCGACAAAGGCAAACCCACCTTTCATTGTCGGACTAATTAACATTCTTACACAGTGGCCCACTGGGAATTGAAGCGCTCCGTTATACAGGTACCAATTAAAGAGACAGTATACCTTACACTTGATACATAATGCCTATGTAAGGTCAGACACACTTGTTAGTGGAATTTAACTGACAGTATAACCAGAGGAGGGGGGGTGGGGGGGGGTTGGATGTTAGAACTCCCGCAGACAGAAGCACAATTAAGTGCAATTCTGTGGCTAGACGGCGAGAGGCAGAGGCAGCTAATTGTTGTTTCTGAAGAAGCCTTTCAAAAGTGAAGCGGTGCAGCTTTTGACCCCACAGGGCCACACGGGGTTCGTGCGCTTACAGTGCTCGCAGTTGTTATTTTCAGCTCAGAGGCGAGCCAAAAGACAGCATGGTAGTCAGCTGAAGAATGCGTTTGTAGTCACAGCGTTCCTGAAAAGAGGGATAACACCACGGAAAGGCGCTGGAAACACTGGACTAATCTCCTGTGAGTTAACCAGCAGACGAGTCATTTATTGACTTGAAATCACATCTGAAAAATATCCACTCCCTCCATGCTTCCTAAGAATTATAAACCTTTTTCTGACTTGATTAATCGTCCTCATTAGTTGATGACAGTCGAAGAATGATGGCTACAAAAACACAAATTCTTTGACAGCAATGTGGGCAAATCTGGAACATTAATCCATGCTTTAAGTAAAAGCGGCTACAGAAAGCAAAATATACAATTAGATTGCAATCACAGCATCAAAAATCATCCTTAGTGAAGGAAATGATGGTTGATAGAGCGGCATTGTAAACACCAGCAGAAAATCACTTTGGACCACTCTGCTGCCTTTAAAGCGAACTAATGAATCAGTATATTTCTTTTGCCCGAGTTTTTGGTGAGCAACCCAAAGGCAAGGCCAAGAAATTATTTCCTAAGAGAATTAAGTAAAATAAATTCTGTCAAAATTCAGAGCAACAATAACCTGAACCTACATACTCGGATATTTCCACACAGTCTTGAATTACCATTGCCTACAAGGCCTACAGTGGTACACCATGATTTATCCCTTCTGCCTCTCACAGATTTGTTTAAATGTTTCATAGAGTTAAGAGCAAAGGAGTCTAAATGCCAGTTAAACTACCATCTATCTTGAGCAGTAATGTCTAACAAGACATAGCATGTCTTCACTGAACTGCTCGGTTAAAGAGTTTTTAAGTAAGTTATATTTCTGAGGAGTCTGAAACCTTTAGTGTCTTTTGAATGATTCACAAATGGTTGTGACCATGACTGCATATCAGAACTATTGAGAGGCTACTTTATGAAACCTTTATAAACCTGTCTCCGCCATTCAACTGAATATTCGCAAACCCCTGGGAGCGAATTACCCCATCAACTCTCTGGATTCAGTCGAATTAGAGTCTGTAACATCTAATTTGAGTCAGTTTTCTTTGAGCTTACTACTGAGGGGAGTATTGCAACTCCCAAAGCTGAAGCAACTGAATTCCACTGCTCTCCTTTTTTCACACCATCTATCACCTTGCGTTAGGGTCTGTTGCCTGTGACCTCCAATAAAATTAGGCATGATTTTGTCTTTAAGTGAGTTAGAATGGAAAGGATATCCCCTTAAGCTTGGATAATTACTGATGGTCCCGCGCCATGTTTGGCCGTGACATTTACAAAGCCGGTCTGCGGTTTGGAGCGATGTGTCGCCTCTTGCGTGATGGGCAGCAGCGTGGTTCCACCGGCTGGATCTTAGGCCCGCCGTCCCAAAGTCCGACTCGCCGGGAAGTCGTCGCCACAACATTGTCACCCGGTCTCATCTCCCACTGTCACCCGTGTCAGCGCGCAATCACTCACCATCAAACAAATTGTTAGAAACCATTCCATTCCGCCAGCATCTGGGGGAAGAATGTCCAGACTGTAGACGGAGGCAGAAATAGCCCGAGCTGGAATCTGTCACGGGAACTCCGGGGACAACGCGACAGACATGGGGTTCAGCGGGGCCAGCGCCTCCGGACAGGCCGGCACATGGCGGCTATTAAAGTGACTGACCGCATATGCTGCTGTTCTGTCCTGTCCACAGACGCTGTTTTCTTAACACCAGGTGACAGCCAGTGCAATTATTAGCAGCTTACGCTGTCTGTCATGCTGTGTTATGAAAGCTGTGGCGCAAATGGGACTGGGCAACTGGGCATTACAATCTAAAAAGACCAACGTGTCATCTTAAAAAAAACAATACCTATTTGAAAGGGAAAAGAAATTCAGATTGACCACCAACAACAAAAATGGATATAAAACGTACCCAAACCAGAAGTGGGTGTGTAAGACACAGACTGGAACTGGGAGGGTGCTGCCAACCTGTCAAGACCAACAAATGGAGTGAGAATCATCTTCAAAACTCTGTGATGATCACTTGGCAAGTCCCAGTACTCAGCCGGACGACACATGTTTTTTTACAAACACGCATACCTAAGCAAACCACACCAGTGCTTAAAAAACGGCTTTTTGTGGGGCCAACAATAGGTGTCACCTGGAGTGGGTTGGGACCTCAGTCAGTCCAGAGGGGCGGGAGGGCGCATGTCAAACCTGAGCCTAATGGAGCCATTGGACCTTTACAAGCGTCACACCGTCCCATGCCAGATCCTAAAGGCGAAGAAGGCTGTCTGAGTGATTACCGCTGACCCGTCAGGGCCAACGCTCCAGTCAAAAATCCCAGTTGTTCCAATTGTAGGAACACAAAGGCCTTAATGTGTGCATAGCTGCTAGTGACACCTAGTAAAAAAGTCTGACGACCCCAGTAAACCCAGTAAATGTACACTTCTGGGAAGAAAAAAAAGTGGGGGATTCTGTGAAGTACTTTTGAATGTACTTTCATTTTAGAGAAGTGCCGAGGAATTCTGCTAGTTAAGTAGACAGCTACTCCATACAGAGAGTTTCTGTTCCATCTAATATAACTTAATTAAAAAATGTCAAAGAGGTTTTATGAACACTCCATCTTGAATTAGTTGTTATTAAAATGTGTTCTCCCATTCTGTCCACATCGCCAGGGGTCCTCCATGAGGCATTCTTTGGAAATGCTCTAAAATCCTTTCCCGTTTGAGGTGTTTTAATTGACAAAAACACAACAGCTTTTCGGTGGCAAAGTTCTGAGTGACTCCACTGTCGGCATTCCTTCCCACTTCTCCAAAGTGGGAGCTTTCTGATCACTGTTGGACGCTGACGGCTCTCAACACAACCCTTTTTCAAAAGAAAATGACTCCAAACAAAGAGAGAAGTGAGGTCACAATCAACAAGTGTTTTCATTCACATACATGAGAGCGCGAGGGGAGATCGGGCAGCGATTCAAGTCGGCTAGTTCAAAGCACAGTCGGGGGAGGACATTTTTCCAAGTAAATAAACCCATTGACATAACAACCTGAAGCCAGCTCCTGAACTGCCATGTACGCACACTGAGCACCAATGGCAGGGCCTCCTATATGCTGATTGGAGGGTCGGGGGGGCAACGATGCCATGTCACCGTCCCCAGCTTCCCTCAGTTAGCCGTCAAGATATCTGGTGAAATGTGTCCGAGGGCCAACTCTGGAACACTAGCCGATTTGATTTCATTTAGCTTTCAAACTGTCAGTATATTCAACTCACTGTTTTCTGATTCGGATAAAAAAACTGAAGAAAAAAAAGATACCCTGCAGCTTTAGACGCGCAGCCAGATACTGTGAGAAAGAGCTGCTGCCCAGTTCCGCTTCCCTTCGCCTCTTGTTTGTCTTCACATGGATTTTAGCAAGCTAAAAGGGGGACGGCGAAAGAAGAATCTGCCCATATCTGCAGTCGCCCTCATCTTTGTGGTTATCTCTGTGGAGGGACGACGCGGGGAATCGCATGCAGGCTCAGAGACAGATGCCCGGCAGAGTGTGTTATTAAAGCTTGAAGCTGTTTTGTGAACGGAGGTTGTTGAGCTTCTTACTGAGATGCTTTAAAAAAAAAAAAAACAGAACCAAGCACAACAGGGCACTCTGTAGCTTTAAAACATTAATCATCCACTCAACAGCTATCTACTTCACAGGTATTCTAAACAGCGGGGAAGCCACCCAGGACGGCTGCCAGAGGAGGAAAACCGACAAAACCGCTAAGTACGTCACTCAGTGAAGGCGTATTTCACCAGGCCGCTCAGATATCTGACCTGCTTCTAAATTTCTTGCGTGAAGTTTAGGTTGAGAAAGAGCATTTTGAGTCCCCATCCATTCAGCTCCTGAACACACAGGGTGGAGAAAAAACTTCAGAGGACAGGTATATGGCCACATCATGACTGCCCGCGTAACAAAAAAGGGATTTTGCATCAAGCTAACACTTCAAAAAAGCACATGCATGACAAAGCGTGGTACCGGAGTGTTGTCAGAGGTGAAACGCACAGGGTCGGAAACAAAGCTTCGTCTCTGTTGAATTAATCTCTGCTGACGCGCAGCCCTCCTTTTCTTTTCAGCACCTTTTTTCTTTGAAGGTGAACAAACTCTGGGAAGCCTTAGAGCTTTAAGATTCAGGACTCCACACTGAAGTGTTCTCAGACATCATATCTGATTGGAAATGGGTATCTGAGTAGATCTATCTTTCGGCTGATAGCTATTTTGTTTCCTGGAGTTGTGCGTGATAAATCATAGCTTCTTTTATCCTTGTCATGTTTTAAGTGTGTTTTTCTTTAAGGGTGCATGTACAGAAAAAAAAAACAGTATATGAAGAGGATTCATGACTAGCAGAGAGAAAGAATAATTTTTCTTTACAGATTGAGAGAAGCTGTTTGACAAGTAGGCACACTTGGCCACTGGGCTTTTCCATGGGATTGGACTAAGGACTCCAAACCTCCGGTCAAACAGCTGAGCACGCAGAGTCAGAGTTTATGTTTGGGACAGGAGTTCTCTGACACATTGAGTGAAGCGAAAGACAGTAAAGCCTCATAGGATGACCTTCTGAAAGATCCAAGAATCTGCCCCTTACCAGCATCGCAGACATCTATAAGATCAGATCGTTTACAAAATTACCATTGTTAGCTAGAAATTAATTTGGTTCTGGAGGGGTTACCATAACTTAAAGGTCATTTGGGAAGCTGTAGCCCTGTGACCATTGACTTTTTTCCAATGGCAATAAAGCCGTAGAGGGTGTGACCCACTGACCACTGGGTGAGGGTTCAAATCAAATGGCTCAAGAAGCGAGTCTCTGTTTTGATTACAGCAATTTGCTCAATAATATTTATTTAATCTACCGTCTTCTACATAGTCTCCTTGGAATATTTGGATATAAACAAGCCCTTATTTAGAACCCTCTACTAAATATTCTGTTTACAATCCACGTTTTTCTAGCGAGCAGCTTGGCTGTGCTGCACATCAGGAGCCTTTTCCGATCCCAGAAATATAATGATTTAGTTTAATAAGCACACTGAAGAGGAAAGAAAACAGAAGAGCTACGGGGGTAAATCCTAAGCCCGGAGGGAAATGCCAAAAATTCCAGCAGCTATGGCAGCCACTACAAGTATTTAGCAGGCAGAGTGGCACGCGCCTCCTCAGTGTTTATATCTAACCTGCTAGTAGTAGCGTGCACTGCTCGCTTTATTCTATGAAAAAAACAAGAGGAGAGTCTTGGCTCAGTGTTGCCTTCAAAGGACCCACTTATCGACACATCTGGAAAGGGACCTATCTGATCAAGCTGAGGAGCCGCTGGCTGGGATGCCTTCTAATCCCAAACCAGGACCACTGGTTCTTTTAATCCTCCAGCCCATTGTTTACCCGTCTCCCCTTTGATGACGCCCTACAGGTGTCTAATACCTTCTATATGCCTGCTTTTTCCTTTCCCGCAGTCAATTGAATATAATTTTTTACCAGAATTTTTTATAGAAATTCAATTTCCAGTCACTGAGATTAGGATTCAGGATGCGGCCGATCTTCCTGAGACCTCTCCAGTCCTTCTCACAGACTTCACCCGTTGGGTAATTGAGGGGAAAGTAAATTTGAACAAGTCTGAGAAGGGGGAGCTTGAGAGTGCCTCTCTCTCTCTCTCAGTCTCTGTTTACCACACACAGACCGAGAGAATGAAAGGCCAAAGCATATCAAGGCAGCATTGGCCTTGCCCATCAGGTCAGCCCCAAGTTTTTGAAACCAGCGGCACACACAATGGCCACCGTCGGGCCACAAAGGCCGGGGTTCAGACAACCACCAAATCAAACAGTCAGCACATAAAAGATTTATTGCGCGGCTCGACAAAAGGCCGCCCCTCGAGGCTGACAACTTTCGGGGCCCTCCGTGACGGCGAGCTCCACTCGCTCACCCCGCTTTCTCTGGAGGGCCTCTGCACCACCCAAAAGGCTTGGGCCATAAACATTCAAATGAAAAGTGTGAGGGGGGGGTGGGTGGGGGCGGACTTTCAAGCGGCCTACCGAGCGGAAAAACCTCCTCTGTTCTTTTCAGTCCACCTGCAAACTAAAAAGTCATTATTCCTGTCCTTGTCGGAGCTCCTGAACGCCCCACCAGAGGAGGAGTGAACACAGCAGGCAGAGACGGGGCCGGTTTTGCTCAATTAAGCCCCAAAATCGCGACTGGTTATAATTAAAATTATATGGCGGCGTTTATTGCAGTCAATCAGAAAAAAAGTGGATTGTGGGTTTAAAAACAGACAGCCGGCGGTTAGGGGGTGGCGGTTTGATTCCGTCTGTTACCTGAGGCAGCGCAGGGCTCGCCGGGACTCGAGACGTTCCCCTTCCTCTGGTGCCGGTAGACGAGATGGGGTTTGTTGTGCTCGTCGTCGTACTCCTCCCCCGCCGCGTTTAAGAGGGGCTCCAGGAAGTATTCGCCGAGATGCGTGGTGAAAGTTCCGACCTGGAGGGGGGGAGACAGGAGAGGTGGGGACGTGACTGACGGCTCGTCGGTGCTGTTCTGTTCTCACCGGGACAAGATGTCCACACTGCTCAACAGGTTTTTTTTTGTGTACACATGGAAAGAACATCACGATTCCGAAACGTCTGTCACTCTGGAATCAGACACTGGGACGCAGTTTCCCACTTTTCTGTGATGATCCGTACGCAAGCAAGCCACTGGGTCTCCCTAAATCTTTTCATGCGTTCATACAGCAGGTGTTGAGCCCCTTTTATAACTTTGATAATGCACGTCCATTCACAGCCTCGCCGTGAGTGGAGTGACATCATCATACACAGGCAGGGCTACTGACAGAGGAATGCTAACACTGATTTGACAGCTCAGTTACTCACAAAGCTTCTTAGCTCACTCAGCCATGAGGCCCAACGCTGTTTGCATGGTAATTTCATGCGCACACTTAAGCAGGATATTGGACACTGGAATGTTGTCTTTAGGGCAGCGTTACTCCACAACCGTCCTCGCAAGTGATTGATATTTGACAATGGAAAAAAAGACAAATCGGATATGGAAAATGAGGCCGAGCAGCGTGTGCCCTTTTCCTCGCGGCGTTTCAAAGAGTGGAGGAATTGTTCGACGGTGCATATACACACCACGAATCCTGACAACTAGCTCAGACACTGAGCTGCAGCATGATGATGAGCCTGAAAAAACAAAGCCCAGCTTAAAAACACCATCGGCTCTGGAAAAAAAACCCGGAGAGACTCTGATATGAACACTTTCTACCCCATTAATTCTTCACTGTAAAAATCATATGTGAGGAAATTAAACTACTGCCGTATTTCCTACAAGTCAAAATATTGACTCAGTCGTATAAGTTTGATACGAGCCTGTACAAACCCATCATTCTCTTCATCAGCTATGGAGAGAAGCAGTTTGTTTGTATGTGGTGATCTCAGACTATGAGCTCTGATTCAGAGCATCTCTGACTAAATTCCCCTCCTTGAGACACTCATAATGAACAGGAAGTGTTGACTCAATAATCTCTGCAGTCAAAATAAAAAATCATTTAATCTACGCAGAAAATCACACACTTTTTTGTCCTTTGCTCACGCAATAAACTGACTGACTGGAATACTGACTACGCTGAGGTCCATAAATATGAACTTATCTGCTGCGACTTGATGATGCAATGTATGCATTTCTGCTTTCGTAGATTAAAAGTGAAGCTGGCTCTGCTTAAAAAAATCTGATTTGCTCAATTTTTTGTGCTTTAGGTTTCACCATTTCTTTAAATGTTCGTCAAAACTTCAGCTTTTCTACAACCACCGCTGCTGTAATCTGAACGTAATGAATGACTTATACATTGTTAGAAGGGGTAGATGTTTACCTGCCTCTTGTAAATCACTATCTACAGTGAGTGAGCTTTCTTCGGAGGATAATGGTTACGTCTCTCTCTGAGGTTCCTATAGGGTGTTCACAGAAGCCTGAATAGATAAATGCCTTGTTTTTTTGTTTTTTTGTTTTTTTCTGGGCTGAGGTGGCAGAGTTTCAGGGTTTCCCGTTTAGCAGACGTTTGGACAGGAACAGAAGTTGCTGTTCATCAGCGGGTGCTGAACTGGACCCTACGCCTACAGGCCTCCGATCCAAGCCAGGTAACACTCCCTGTCGGCACACAACCGTTTTCTTAAATCCCGCTGAGGCCCAAAGAGATCCTGTGGGTGCTGAGTCATCGGAAAGCGCACCACCTCTGAAGTTAAGCGGCTCGCAGATGTGCCGGGAGCCCGATCTTAAACAGAGGTGCGTCATTGGGGAGAAGAATTCATTTCTCAGCACGGGGTTGTCCTTCCACACACTTCTATTATACCAGCCTCACCACAAGCTCACTTTTCCCACGGTGCCAGCAATCCCTAAGATCCCTGCAGGCCTCGGCTGGCAGCCGTCTCTCTTCAGAGCATTCTCCTCTTTTCTGCCCATCACGGCTCATTCTGAAAAGGCCGACACCTCCTAAACCCTGCCCCCCCCTCCCTCTCCCCCCTTTTTTACCAACTGCCCCCTGGGGATAGCTTTGAGTAACTCTGGACCAAAGGGGGAACCTGCTTTTTCCCAGAATGACCCCTTTGTTTTAGGGCTGAATTATACCTCATCCCAACACAATGTGGCCAGGCCGTTAAGCCCCAGTGATCAGAAACAGACACATTTATGACCCAATAGCCTCTGGAATTGTAGCCATTGTGCTGTCATTCTCAGTGACTGATAGGAGTGTTTTAAAAAAAAAAAAAAGGAAGCAAACATGTTTGGATGAGTGAGCTGTGCATCAAAGTAGGGCAGAGGGGCAATTAAAGGCTTATTGCCCTGATAATTGTAGGACATCTCAAGACTCAAGTTGCTGTGCAAACATGACAATAAATCACTTTATTTGCTTGTTTCCTTTTTTTTTTAAAACTCTACACTAAATGCAAGTTATCTTTTGGACACAGTGTTTTTCTTCTTCCTGAGGACTGAATGGGAGTAGGATCACCACAGACGCTGAACATTCTGGCTCAGACACACAGAGAGCAGCCGTGCCCTCTGAGTCCAGCGACATCCTGATACTGTACTTGCTGCGCCGGTCTAAAATGAGGATTATGACTCAGACGTGCGCTGCGATGGGAATAGGGATTCTCCGAGGCTAGGCCTGCTCTGTCTGTGTGGCTGTGGCCAGCCGGCGACCCCCAACAGAATCTGACTGACGCGGCCGGGGTCAACCCCCTGCTGCTGGATCAGTAACCTCATGTGACCCATGAAGTCATCCCCTTCAACAGTTATCAGATTCTCTCCCATAGGAGTCAGCAAATAAAACGGCAAGAGCACCAGGATCCCCACTTGACACACAGACAGGGAACTGTTTAAAGTTGTGTGAAAGGACTGCGATGATGTTTATATTTAACTTAAAATAACTGACCTGTTTAAGCCAATGCAAAATGTATGAACAAAAAACCTATCTCATTCAAATAGGAAACTAAAATCAGTATCTTAAAACTTTTTTCTGGCTCTCCAGTTTAAAAAAAGTCCACTTGACATGACAAAAAAATCAGCGAAAGGTATCACACGGATGCTTCGAAGAAAGCATCTGGCATAGTCAATGACATAAAAATATAGAGGGTTCAAGCCGTCTGTCAGATTCCTGCAGCCTGACAAAAACGGAATGTGTCAATTAAATGTGTCACGAGACATTTCACGGGCAAAATCAGCAATCAATCAGCAGCTCCCGCTTTCAATCTGCAGGGAACCAACCAAAGTCTCATTAAAGCTGGGTTAGACAGCCCGCGTGCTCCTCTGAAGGAAGTAAGTAGAGGAAGCATGGCATATAAGGAACCAATGACATGGAAAGCAAACAAAAGTCACTTGGACATCAGGTCCATACTGACCGACTGAGGACAGAGGCATGGAGCCATAACAGAAGTCTTCTAAGGCCACAAATGACTTTCCTTTGATTTTTGTGTGTTTCTAAATGTGTCATTTAAAGAATCCCTGCAGCACCACAACCATAATTAATAAGCAAACACATTTTCTCTGAAGTGCCACTGACTGGCCGCAGGTGCATCTTGCTCAACGGTCCCCCGGCAGAGGGGATGCTGGGAGACAGATCTGTGTCATCACATTATCGCGCACTGTCCCCAGCATCGCCTCATCGTGCGTGAAGTCTATATGGCACAGAGCGCGTCCACGGTACTCACCAGGCCGGCGCACAGGCTGAGGGCGGCGGCGTGCTCGCTCCGCGCGTTCACGTGCCCGCGGAAGAAGCAGTGGCGCATGTCGCTGCGCTCCGTGCCGTTTCCCCGCTCGGCCCCCAGGTGCGTCACCGTGTAGGACGGGGAGATGAAGCTGGAGTCGGCGCTCAGGTTGAGATGGAAGCGTTCCCCGAACGCGTCGATCCTGTAGTGCACGCGCACGCCCGACAGGTCTTCATTTAAACTCCTGCGCCGGCGCCTGTAGTGCAGCTTGTGCGGGAACGATTCTCCAAAGTCGTTTACGCGCAGCGGGGTGATGATTTCGTACGATGACAGCTGGCTGATGAAGTTTTCTGTGGGGGACGGAGGGGGGGGGGCATGGAGAGGGAGACATGGTGATTCAGATGCCGGAATGAATGCAGATGCAGAGACTGACAAGCGTGCAATCCACCGGGCACCAGCCTCAAACACCCCCCCACTCACTCACACACACCATCAGCGGAACCACTTTTTACGCGTAAAAACAAAACTACCTTGTTTGAGATGCAACCGGTGCTGCTGAGTCTCCCGGACCAGTGCTGACAGATGACACGTTAGTCCAACCAGCCAGATTGCAAACTGCATGATTTCCTCCGAAAAAGAAACACCCCCCCCCTCCCCTCCCCGGCTGTCCTCTCCAAGGAAGTACCCTCCGTCCCTGGCCGAGCGGCCCCCTCCTCTCCCCGGTGCTCTCCCCGGTGCTCTCAGCAACAGGTCTCGGGATCCGCGGAGGCTCTCTGCAGCACAACTCTTGCAAAGTGCACCGGGCTCATCGCCTTACTGAGCACGCACCCACGAGCCTCCGCAGAGCCCGACCGCCTGTGACACATTCACCCCCCATCCAGCCCCTGACGGGGGAAAACGATAGCAATAATAATAATACTGCCGCCTAATGCAGATTGGAGTCTATGCTAAAGGGGGGATCGGTGCCAAGTCCGCTTTCTTCTTCCCCTCAGCCATCCCTACAACACCCGAGGCTCTCGACAGCTGCAAAGCAACGCCCCCTCCGGGCCGAGGAGCCAATGGGGAGAGCAGATCCACACATGGGAGCCGGGCGGCTGTAAGCAGGGGAGGCAGAGAGGGAGGGAGAGAGAGAGAGAGAGAGAGAGAGAGAGAGAGAGAGAGAGAGGGGGAGAGAGAGAGGGAGAGAGAGAGAGAGGGGGAGAGAGAGAGTGAGAGAGAGAGAGAGAGAGAGAGACATTGTGGTACAATCAGTCGAAAGAATTACAAAAAAGTGGGGGAATAAAGATCACTTATATCTTGGTCACATTTTACAGTGTTTACAGGCTTAGCAGGCTTAATATATAGGATATGGCTTCACGACAAACAAAGTTGTAATATTTGCATGTTGCGCTTTTATAGCTAACTTGCAAATGTCAGTCGCTGACCAGAAAATTAGGAATCACTTCGTTTAGTTCTTTGTTTGATAGCCACTTGAATCATCTGAATCTGTTTTGGGCTGTAAACATGTTCAAATATTAGTATATTATATTCTGTGTGTGCACTTGATGCTTAGCAGACATCTTAACTGACTTGGGTGATATTAAAGCAATAGAATTACATCAGTATGCAGTAATAGAAAACTTTTTTAAAATGAACCCACAAGTCAGGTTAGCTCACTATACGAGCTCCTCATTTGAAATGCTTGTGAAAATGTGGCCTGTCAGACATTATCGCAGAACATCTTTAGCACTGATTATTTTTGCCTCTATTTAATGTGCTGCTGCTTTCTTTGGGACTGACACATTTGATGCTGTCAGCTTTTGTTGAAGCGGCTGTTCATTTAAGTGGGTACTCATTTTGTCCACTGATGGAATTTGTACAATACACACAAATGAATGTGAAAGAATTATGCTGTAGTAGTCAACTATCTGTGATTCTAGATATTAGGAAAGTGCAGTGAGGACCATGTCCTGGAGGTGTCCTCACATAGAGAACATGAAGACCATGTTCGGTACCTGGCGCAGAGGAGTGGCCTGGAGGTTGTCTGCGCCTGCTGCCCCGGTAACCGGAGGAAGAGGAGCTCATCAGGTAAGGATGCCTCCTCGCCACCCCTCTTTTCTGGGCATGGCCAACTGGGAGTTGGGTCCCAGGGCTGAAAGCACCCGCTGGAAGGATTCCTTCCGGCCTGGGAACGTTCCCCAGTAAGAGCTGGAGAATGGAGGGACGTCTGGGTTTGTCTCATGTTGCCTCTTCTACCACTCCTCAAATGAGCAGGAGGAAATGGATGGATTATATGGTGTGATTTAAAAAAAAAAGGCAATGTGATGCATCCAAAGTTGTGCTGAGTTTGAACGTTTAAGAAGATTTAAAGCAATAACAATGAGCTCAGAGGGCATTCATCACTGTCCTCGACTGGAGCTGGGAGGCTTTTGGCTACGATGCCATTAGCTTCCCATTAATCATTTGAGCTTGTAAAGTCGTACGCATAGTTGATGGATGTTTAACAGGAATCTTGTTTTTCATGTCCCCTGAAGACTGATGTCAAACCATTGTGTGTGATTGGACTCGGTGCGCTCACAGGAAACACTTTGGGTTCCTCTGGCCTCGATTTTTGAAACATTTCGTCTCCCGGTCAAGGCTGTTGCTATTTTTAAAGTTTCTCTCTCTCAAAAATCAGTCCAAATCTTTATTTCATGCCTTCATTTCAGGTAAAATCACATTGCGGGTTGGCCTCAGTTCACTGATGTGACCCTGTGGCTGTGGCTGATTGCTTTAGTATTTGATTTCATCAGACTATGAAGAGAACATTACTGCAGTTTCTGCTAAAGAAAAAAAAAGAAAGCGAAAAGATACAACACCCTGGAACTGGTTTAACTTTTGGATAAAACCCCTAAAAACGATTTCCCACATGACATTCTCCTATGGGTGAAAATCTTAAAACACAAGTGCACTGCAGGCTTACTGTGGCTGTCGGGATAGCGAGTGAATCCCAGAGCTCCTGAGATACACTTATTGCTATTTCCAGTGAATTCTCTGCACCGCTACTCTGATGCCTCCCTGATGTGTTATTCATTCAGTCTCCAAGCCTCCTGTGAGGCTTTTCATACCAGTAAACCACTGTCACCAATCTGTCGCTGCTTGTGTGTGTGTGTGTGTGTGTGTATGTGAGTGTGTGCAATGTGCAAAAAGAACCAACTGTTAAAAACACAAACCAGATGTCACAAAGTGATCACTGACTAAAAGAAGTAAACACAGTTTTAAAAGCATTGTGATGCTCTGACCTAAAGCCACTCAGTTTGGTTGGAACTGATTTGATCACAAACTGAAGCTCTTTTTTGAGAAATCGAAAATTTTCACAATCTTAGACAGCTACTAGTTTGAAGTTTGCATTTTCTGGGTCAAATTCGTTTTGGCACCCTAACTTTTATCCGGGGATCTATACCTTTACAGCATTAGGTGACCATTCATCTACCTGACTGAAAGCCAAGATTAGGGTATCTTAGCTATACAAGTCCCAATTTTGCATGCCACTGTGAGCCATCTCTCCTTTTTTTCTTATTGTGTGTGTGTTAGTGCTAAGGGAATACGAAATTATCAGGCCAACTTTTAGATAAAGACAACAATGAGTCCCAGATGTACTGCTTTCTCAGGCCCTAACAAACGCCACAGGAGGTAAATGGGACCACTGCTTCATGACACATGTGTTGATGCCTCCAGCTATTATTTCAACATCTCTTTACCCACCCATCCACTATATAGGCTTTTTTCATCTATAGTACATCTTAAAGTTAGCTACATGACTTCTCTGGATCGCTCATTTAGCTGCTCGTGCTACTCATTATGTCCTCACAGATGTCACGCTTAATGGAAAAGACACTCCAATTTCCCCCCAGATGTGCAAAGTCAGGGCAGACTGTTCCACACACATCTCCAACGTTTACCCACTGGTGGGGGCTGATTTAAGGCAGTTTAGATTTTTAAGTGTGCAAGTTGGCGGTACCTCCATGAGCAAAAAGTTTGTTCCTGGTAGATCCTGTTCACATCATTTGTGCCATTGCTTGTCGTGTACTGACATAATGGTGCTGATTTTAGTCTGGGTTTTCCTTTTGTCAAACTCACAGGTTTTTTTCTTATTGGTTCTTAAATCATTCAAGTTTCGAAGCCATGTTGCAAAACTTGATACAGTACATGTTACAAAAACCTTTTATGCAATTGTGATTTTTTTTTCCATTCCGTAAAACAGAACAGAGGCTCTTCTACTGAAATGTCTGGTTGTTTGTCGTTGCAAGTTTGAATTTCCCCCCCACCAGCACCGTCACCTCTGCTGAACCCCAAAGTTAAGCAGACCTGAGGCCAGAAAGCCAAAACAGCTCCAGAGCCTCTCAGCCTCTAATGATTCGCTGGTTTTAAGCCTCCCAGTCATAACAGAGATCCATTCCTTCTGGCTTTCATCTGGGTATTGTCTTACTGGCTATTCCTTTTAGTCTTGCGAGTTGCTTATTGGATACATAGTTGATATGTTCACACGCCTCGAGAGTAGGGGATGTCCTCAGAAAAATGGTGGACCCAGCAACACGGGTCTGCGTCTCATTGCTTTGTGTCTTTTACTAAAAGTGCTCTTAAACTATTGTGCTGCAGGGATGTCGAGACTTCAGTTTAAAAGTGAATTTAAAGAGTCAGCTCCGTGTTGTGGTTCCCACCCTCCCCCACCTCTGACCACTCAGGAGTTTCTCATGGTGGCTGATCAAGGAGCTCGGCCACCTGAAACTTGATTAAGCCGCCCCCCCCCATCCCCCACCTGGAAAGACGCTTGTGCCTCCCCCTTATTGCCAAAATGAAGCTTCACGAGAGGCAGGATTCCAAAAGGCCTTTGAATCTCTTTTCCTCGACCCATGTCGTGAGGCGCTATATCTCTTAGCCCTGCATGAATGGCAATGCAACACAACAACCTCCTGTTTGTTAAGTTAAATCCCAAAATGATGCTTTAAATGTTACGCAGCGGTAAATGTGAAAAACAGGTGTGAGAATACGTGAGGTTGAGACTGTGTTGAAAAGTACATATCGTGTGTTCAGTGTGTTTGAAGAGCACTCTCCGAGGCAATAAATGGTTTGTTTCCAAGACTTGGAAACAAGGCTGATTATAACTTTGGCTCATTGTTGAAGGCAGAATCAAGCAGCAAAGGCCAGTACCTTTTCAGTTTGACCAACTTTTCATCTAAATTACTCTATTTTGTAAAGTTGATAAGGATTCACTTTTGTCCCTTTAGCAAAAAAAGGAAGCCCAATATTCACCTTTGCCACTAAATTTTCTACATTTTCGTAATCTCTGTTCTTCTTTGGTGCTGAGAGGAGATGTTTTATATCTTTTATCAGATGTATAAATGTCATATTTTCCCCATGGCATACTGAAGTTTTTATGGTCAACTTTTAAATGAGTTTAAGTGGTCGATTCTGAATCTTTGTTGTTAAATATTATCTCGTGACTTAGTCGGGGATCAGAGATCATTAATAATAACGGAGTATTGTTCAGTGTGACTTCCCCAGTGAAACTGAACACCACACAGGTGTCAAACTGCCCTTGTTTTCTCAGTTTGCAGCACTCACTGAGTCAAGAAGTGAAAACCTTTCCCCTGCTGATACAAACTAATGAAGAAACAGAGGGAACACAGAAAAGCCAAACTTCTTTATGTTGTTTATTAAGGGCTGAGGCCGTGTGTCCTAAAGCTGTGATGCCATAAAAAGTATATTTGCTGTCTCACATGATTGTATCAGTTACACTAAAATAAGGAGACAAATCCTACAGCCAAGCAAAGTGAGGTCATGCTTATTGCTGAAAGTGACTTTAAAAAGACCAGCGACCAAGTGTAGTCATAAACCGTAACCAGACATCACACTCATCCCACAGAGGATCCAGAAGGTACACTTGCTTTTCACATATATGATCTATAAGCTATGGCTCCACTCACAACATTCTGGCTTCATCCTCGATGTTATTAGGCTTCCCTAGCAAATTTATGGCCTTCGTTTTTTGTTTTTTTTTCTGAATGCAATCATGCATCCTCAGCATCTTCATCTTAATATTTCCTCCCTGGAATGAATATTTTCCCCTTTGAAGGCCGTTTCATCCTCACTGAGGATCATCGCGTAGAAAAAGTTGCCAAAATTATATTAAATTAGCCATCTGGTTTGCTCAGGCTCAAATATTTGGCCCGACAACAAGAGGAAACATTGATCTAATGTTTCCACAACTTCCACCGCAAACAATCTACCGCCCGATGTGCGTCCACATCTCGGCCACACAACTCAGGAGCATTCTTCACGTCTCATCGGACCTGCAACCTGATGGCCTGGACTGCTGAGCGTTGTCCTGGCTAACCCTGCGGCGATAAGCTGCAGCGGAGATGTCCGAGGCAGCTGCCTGATATTTGAGATATTAGCAGCTGTGAATCCGAAGTGGGAAGTGACTCTTGGGATCTGATAAGAGCCCCATGCGGGGTATCGATATCGGTCCGACTATAGATTGGAAAGGGTCAGCATCCCCGGGAGGGCTGTTTTCATCGAACACGACAAAAGACAGCCCCGAGTTCTGGCTCAAAGGATGGTTCTGTTGTGGACTTACTGAGCCACTGTTCCGACTGAATAGCCAGCCAATTTCTGTCAGTCTCAGAGCTGAGGTTTGAGAACCTAAACAGAAGTGGTTCTGCACGAATGACAGCCAGCGGAATGATTAAGATATGTTAATTTACACTATAAATAAAAGTAATTAAACTATAAAAGTAATTTTACTACCCAAGAAAGCACATCATCTACTTCCACTGGCCCATAGACATTGTGCCAGTGCCAGGATGGAAGACATCATTCATACTGTATAGAACCACCCAATGGGTTAACCTAGCTTTCATCTTCACATGTAAAGCATCACAACTATATCTTACTGGTGGTGGAAAGGGGAGTTCATTAGATGAGTGGGAACAGTTAAAGAAAGAAAAAGTGGGCAAGCCACGCAGAAGTCACACCGTTGGAAAAATGTGTCTCCTCACTTCTGTTTTACTCTCAAACACTTACATGAAACCATCATCTCTCTTGCTGGTTGGGTTTAGCCAAGGGGTTTACGGCTCAGAAATTAGGAAATATTTGGTGATTTATTTAATGGAATACTTCTTTTTCCTATGGAACTGCAATCTTGAGTTCAATTTAGGAAATAACATCCATTTCTGAGCCTACTTGGTCAGAGATGTAAAATCAAGGTAATGACGGAAATTAAACTGTATTTTAATACCTCAATATATCATCATCTGCCTTGAAATAAGCCATGCCAAAGTTTCTCTCACATCTTTTAGTAATTCTGGATAGCAAATTTACCCCATCTTGCATCTGCAGCAGATCTGAGACACAATAAGAACCTAAATGAAATCTGAGCAACACTAAAGAATAAATAAAAGAGTAAAAGTTTCAGCAAAAGTTCCAGCAATATCATTACAGTTACACAGATTTGCTTTCATTGCATATTTTATATAATCAATCGCTTTCTGAAGCGGCCCCTTATCTGAATAATATCTTGATAAATGGCACAATTTCCATCCTTGATTTGCTGGCAGTCAGAAACGGTTTGTGTGAAAGGCTAAAAATAGACGGTTCTGCCTGAATTACCCAAACTTGTGTTTTCACGTAACTGCTCAGATTAAACAAATGAGAATCAGTTTGTTGGCAAGCTAAGTCTCTTGGAGGTGGGTTTTAGAACTGTGGGGAGACCGAGGTGAACTTTCCCCTGTGATTTTAAGATAAACTGGTAACTAGGTAATTGCCCCCAGCCCCAAACTCTGCACTTAGAGCTGAAAACAAAACCACAATCAGCCATCTCATCTACATCTGGGAAAGACGGCGCGTTTCCTGGACGGTAAGGCCACTCTCACCTTGCTCTTCATCGTTTCCCTCACTTTATGTCTGTTATGGGCCTACTCTTTCCCTGCCTTTGCTTCCAGCAGCCTCTGGTTTTAGGTCAGAGTTAAGACGTGATGGCCAGATGCCCCAGAGCTCAGAGGGAAATCACTCCATTTGCTCTCCGCCTAATGACTCTGTGCCTCCAGGTGACATCTGTTCTGTTTATGTACACAGAAATACACCCGCTCACACTTGCATAGATCCTTATATTTCCTGCCCCATTAGCACTTACACATGGTTTGGAATCAGCGGGGATCAGCTTTCACATCAGTACCGTGGAGATTTGCAGAGTTTTTCCCATTTCACAGCGCTTTTTAAGCAAAAACCAAGCTAACCCATTAGCCTCGGCAAGTATGCACACATCGTCTCAGTTTTATAAAAGTAATTTTTACAGGTTTGAAACGAGATGGCGAAGTTACGGGACAAGGTAATAGGTCCCAAAGAGTCACAGGCGGGACAGCTGCTGCACTATTTGTGCCCAGTTCCCAAAATAACAGTGAGGTCTTCAGGGTGGAAATAGAAAACAGCACGCTGAGGGAGTCTGCTTTGAGGATTCACTTCTTTCATTACGAGTGTCCAAAAGATGAGCATCCTGGGTGCACACAGGGTAACTTGAGAGTAATAGTACACACATGCGGTGTTTAAATATAAATTAAATGAATGCTTCACTGATCTTAGGCATCACTGTGAAGTGTTATTAATCCCTGTTTTACTACTGTAAGGTAACTTTTCATCTAATTCCAAAATGCCCAAAAACTGGCAACGCAGCAAGTTGTCATCTGGTTGGTGCAGCTGTTGTTTTCTTGGTAAAAGTTAAACTGTGATGTTAATATGTATACAGAAAATGACAGAATTGTTATATTTCTTTTTACTAGTATATTCATCATCATCATAGATTGGAAGTCAAGCTGGACTTAGGAGAGATAACGCCACTGGCTTTGACGTATTGGTGCTTCAAAGTAGAAGAAGAGACAGGAAGGTCTGACAGAATCTAACTTTCAGAGGCTTTGTCGACATGTTTTTGTGCACACAGACTCGTTGGCTTTTCTTTTTGTATTCAAACATCATGCATCTCATTCTCATTCCTTTTTTTTGTCAAAGTTAAAACAGGAACAGACAGCCTGCCTTGGGCTGAGAGCTCTATGAATGCTTTCCATCACACTTTATATGTGTTCTGTATGTCTAAAATTGAGCTAGTTTTGTGTAAGACACGAGGAAGATGGTATCATTAGGTGTTCTCTTGGGGACAATAACTCTCCCCTGCTTTTTGATTCCTTTAGCACAGTTTAACAAGACAAGATGAGCTTGACTTCTTTCTACTCAGTGATCATCTTCACTGTCCACAGGGGATTTTTCAGCCAGCTTCGGTGTCATAGGTTTGATAAAGTGTCACAAAAATAAGAATAGCAGCTTTGATTGTTTTATTTGATATGGTGGCCTCTATTGATAAAGAATCTGGACTGTATCAAAGGTCTTCCAAAATGTTTGCCCACATCTAATATTTTCTGGAAGATTTACAGACCAAAACTATTTTAGCTGGAAATGATTTGCTTCAAAAACTATTATAATTTCTCCAAATCCCGAGGAGAAGTATAACAATAATCCTACTAAGAGACCATTTGATGAATATGGGTGTGTTCCAATTACAGTGTGATCTCATGACTGATCATAACATTCAGTTTACACCACTGATGGCATTTTTCAGCTTCTGCTGTAAAAACATTTACACTGACATGGACACTCATGATGTCAACAGCTGCCACTCTGGGCCACGACAAAAACGTAATGAGAGGTGGAAGAAGGTGTTAAGTGTCTGGGTGGTGTTAAACATTCTGTCCTTCCAGTTACAGGTTACAGGTTCAAATCCCATCCTACAAAAACTTTTTTATCATTTCTATTGCTGTACCTCAATTCTCTTCTTTTCTATTTCTCTCCAATGGACAAATAGTTAAGATTAGGGGTTAAATGAACAGGATTAGGTTTAGAATTAATTTGAAAATCTTCAGAAATATCTCTTACATCATAAAAGGGTTAAATGTCATGTGCTTTACACTTGTCATTTCACAGCATTTCCTGTCATGTGACAGTTACATATTGAACATAAAAAACTGTTATGTCATAATTATTAGGCTAAGATTGTGAAACTACTATGTACTGAATGAACAGATAGTTGGCGTGTCTGGGTTGCTGACTTTCAAATAAAAGGCTTTATTCTTCCTTTCTTACTCGTGTCACGAAACTTCCTGAAGGATTCTCACTGCACAGAGATCTGCTGGTGTGTGTTTCAGTCGGGGGAATCCTCTGGCACCGACCACATGACCTTTTCCAGACTACTCAGTTAGCAGCTACAGCAGCTTAGTAGCAGAAACAGCTCCATCGCATGCCTGCTATCAACTACCACAACAACACAGTTAAATGCACCAACGTCTAAACTGGACAGGCTAAGATTGACATTGTCATTCAAAGTCCCACCGTCAATTTCGAGGTGAACTGTGAGTGTTTTCGCCCCGGTCAGATTCAAATAGTTGGACATAGTGCTGATCTCCAGAAATGGCAAACAGGGTTATTTCCCCACCACCTGGAGTAAAAAGTTACTGTCGCTGTCTAAATATACTCCTCCATGGCTCAGAGGAAAAACAGCCTAGGAGTATCTTAAAGTCCCTTTGAGGTCAGTCT
The DNA here is from genome assembly GCA_907169785.1 of Menidia menidia. Classification (NCBI taxonomy): domain Eukaryota; kingdom Metazoa; phylum Chordata; class Actinopteri; order Atheriniformes; family Atherinopsidae; genus Menidia; species Menidia menidia. The sequence continues at coordinate 5,278,353 of CAJRST010022223.1, read as the reverse complement.
CAAACATCTCAGTGACTTTAATATTCACTATTTTAATTTAATTTCATTACATTACTTTGGCTCAAGCCATTTACTGCCCATCGGCGTGGGACTCAAAAGTAACACTGGATATAAAATGGAACATTCAAGGGTCTATGGAAGTAAAAATAAATCATATTATAATGTGAATCTGCAAATTGTCTAGCTTAAAACACGGCAGCTGCCAAACTGCAGGACTTCTGAAGGTTGAAATAAACAGACAAGAGCCTAGAATGAAATAAAGTAATTTTGTTGTTCAGGTGTAATAGAAAAAAATACCCAGCGGAGCCCTCCACTACCTCGGCTAAAATAAGTAAAAAATAAATAGTTGAAGTTTGGAAACACTGCTAAGACATGTGTCTCTAGGTTTTAGTGGTGAGTTTCTGACCCTGGCGAAATGCAGACTCTGTTTGATGTGTGTTTGACTCCGCTCTGTCAGAGGGGCTTTTCTGAGTGTCCTATGATGAAAGCCTTGTACCCTCAGAGTGAAACAAGGCAGATCTCTGCTGTTCAGGAGCCCCCCCCTCCACAGATAAACTGGCCTCAGAGATACTAGCGCATCTAAAATTAGTGTTGTCAGAACGCTTCATGATAAGACAGCTTAAGGTTTCACACTCTTCATTGATTGTCACTTTGTTCTGGAGCCATCACTGCCCTGCCAGAACAGTCACTGAGAAAAAGGGTAGCAAGAATCTTTCTACATTCCTGTAATGCTTTTTTATAGAGTAAGTTGTGAGTGTGTGAACAGGGAAGACTCCTGGTTCATGTAATGACAAAATATCAAATGTAGACACATTAATTTGAAAATGATTCATTTTTATAGTGGTAAAACTTTCTCTGGCCCTCGTGAATCTCCACATCTTTCCAAAAGCTTTCAGATTTTTTCAAAATGTATTTCTAACTCACTTTGCACTATTCTAATAATGACCAAATTTGTCTTTTTTTGCATCTTGCCGTGTACATTTCCAGACTTCTTCAAATGAGCTGTTTAATTATATCAATGTCATTATTCATGTCAATATTTCTGTTCTATGTTTTTGCATTTTAAAGCAAAGCGAAATATCTTTGCAACTGTAATTACGATGTGCAAAATATATATTTGGATTTTAGTTTTGGTCATTTTACAAAGCATGACCTGTAAAATAGGAGAAATAGCAGCATCTCCAAAGTGTCTGAGGCTACTATTGCCTACATGGGTCCCACAGGTCCTCAGTCTAAAGATCTAATCTTTATAGACTGAAGACACCAGGTCCGTTATTGAATTTAGTCAAGCTTTGCCTTGCATGGATTACACACATAAGACATTACATTCTCAGAAAATCAAGAGGCAGGAATAAAAGAACCATTTCTCTTGATATAAATGACCCAGATCACTAAATTGTAACCTATTTTGTGAATTCATAATTTGAGAATAAAGCTCAGTCTATCCCTCAAGACAATTACAAACAGACGTCCTGACACTGTGAATATACTGGGAGAAAGAATTCACGGAGCTGGTTCAAATCCAGTGGCATGAGTCCATGAAGTGGTGCTCAGAAACAGGGTAATGTTTGGGGGATTAGCCTGAGGCCAGGTGGTCTCAATTTATCCCTCGACCCCCTACCCGCACAGGGAGGTTCGGGCTGTTGCGAGAACTTGTCACATGGTCGTCAGAGCTTCCACCCAGATCTGATCATCTTTTTTCATTAGAATTTTTTATCATAACGAGAAATAGATAGATATTTTAGGTCCATCAGTGATGTCAATAATTCCAGGTCCAAAGCCAGGTCAAACACTTCTAAATGGGTTCTCCTCTATACATCATTCCAGCACCTTAAAGAGATGTCTCAGCTATTGTCCCTCTGCTTCCTTAAGTCTGGAGTTGTGTAAACAGGTCTAAATGGCAGGGAAGCTGCTGAGGATCTGAGGGAAACGCTGATCAAAGGCCCCTTCGCATGCAGCCGGTATGAGCGTCCTTCTGCTTTTCAGCAGCCTGTGTTTGCAAAACACGAACTTCAGAAAGCACGCTCACCTAAACGCCTCGCCTGAACTCCCTCGGCTGGACCGAAGACACCACACATCTTAAATAAGTTTAAAAGGCCAAGGTTCAGATGCCACTTTCAGGAGGTCTCATGGCTTAAGGTAACATCGCTGAAGAAATACTCCGACCAAACTCTCAATCTGAGATTCTGAGACACGTTTTATGTGCCGATTCTCTCTCTTTAACAAGCAAAGACGGAGGGAAACAAAGGTGGAACAGTGACAGAGATAAATGCTGACATGGCTGGGATTAAAACAACTTCCCTGAATAGAAAAGTTGGCCTTTGAGAATGTCCTTGACAGAAAAGAAATCGTGAAAAGCAAATGCCATCTCAGGAAGTCCCACCTTTGGAGTGGTTTGCAGATTATTGTTGGAGGTGACATTGCATAAGAGCTCTTCTGGGCTGAGCCCGGTCCCGGGGGTAAAAAGGGACCACCCATTATCCTCCTGTTAGGAAATGCCCATTCAGCCCCCGCGCCTATTCACAGACCTGCCTGTCTCTCTGGGCTTGCTCCTGGTCATGAATTGTGGCTGTGGCAGTGGGTGAAGAGGAGGGGGGCGGCGGGGTTCCCAAAAGACGGCGGTCTGGGGAATGAAGTCCGGTCGGTGTGGGGCTCGGTGCGAGTCGGAGTCAAGGGGGGAAACTGCAGGAGAGCGGGCTTTGACTCGCCACTCAGCTCCACAGCCCTGACCCGGAACAATCGGCCAGAGCTCCGGGGGCCGGGCCTGGTGAGAGGAGAGGTTAGTGGCGGGGTGGGCGCACGTTGTGCGTGATGATGACAGTGACAGTGACAGTGACAGGGAGACAATGTGGCAGCAGGCAGCTGTGTGGGAGGTGACAGCGAGGTGAAGAGAGAGGGCGAATTTTTAAGGGTGCCGCCAAAAGGGTTCTTGGGGCTGCTGTTTTTGAATGAGACAGGAAAGCTGTATTTTTAGCAAATAAGAACCGTTAACCATGAAGATTTGGACTGGAATTCTAAGGGTGTGTGTGTGTGTTGGTTAGGGTTAGGGTTAGGCTTTTTAATAAAGATTAAGGCAGAATTCCAAAGGAAAAGGGAAGAAAAGTCCATCATCAGTGCTTTCAGTTGCTGCTACCCATCAATATGGGTTGTGAATGCTTAACTAAACTCTCTCAATTCAATTTTCAATTCAATTCAGTTGTATTCATATAGTGCCAAATCACAGCAACAGTTATCTCACAGCACTTTCCAAACAGAGCAGGTTTGGAAAGTGGGGTCAGACCCTACTCTGAAGTCATTTACAGAAGCCTAAGAATTCCCACTCTGGATATGGATACAAATTTTTGGTCTGCAAAATTAGTTTATTCACAAACTACAATATTACCTGAATATCTCCTTTGGACGTACAGACCAAGGTGAAGATTATCGGTCAATTCAGCACAAGCACCTCCTACTACCTGTTAAGCACAGCGGTGGAGGGGTAATGGTTTGGGCTTGTTTTACAGTCGCAGGGACTGTGCACCTTGTAATCATTGAGGCCACCATAATCTGCTCTGTATACCAAAGTACTCTTCAGGAAAATGTATTTTTTGGAAAGTGACGCCGCACACGGTTGTAACTGTGTAATATGCTAGAGAATGTTGTTCATCTGAAGTTTTACTTATAAAACTCTTAATCTGTTTATTGTAATTGATAGTAAATCCTTAGATTCAGTTTAAAATCCTTAGATTTCCTTGGTAAATCCTTAGATTTACTTTCAGTTTAGATCAACTACAGCAAGCTGTCTCCACTTTGGATATGCTGGTCTGCTATTGCTTGTCTTGTTCCAAATATCAGATTGAAGTAAATCGGGACAGAGCCCTCCTGATTGAGCCTCACGTGTTTGTTTTATGTGCTACACCCCACATCCAGGAATGTGGCTCACGTTATGGGAAGCTGCACTGCTCTGCTGTCAGTTCGCAAATGTATTCAGATAATGTGCGATGAAGGGAATGACCTGATTTTTTGGCAATTCATCAGTTGCCCAAACCGCTCAGATATAGTGACACTCAAGCGCACCCCAGTGCTGCCGCTGCGTTTGCTACAGTTTACGGGGCAACCCCCAAGAATTGAATTTCCCTTTACAGATTAGCAAGTTGAGTAAGATTTCCTTCCCCTTCAACACCTGGCACGCAGCCAAGTTCGGTGCAGGTTTGTGTTACAGCTCATGCAGCTGGGAGTGCAGTAGGCCAAACGGCCTGTCAATCTGGGCTCGCTTCCACAATCAATACAAAAGCAGGAACTGGTGCCAAGCTGGGGAAGCAACCATAAATTCCCAAAGAGGTGTACGACATGGGTTTAATCAAAGCAAGAAATCTCAGGGGAAAATAACTTATTTTTCCCCCTTCCAAGGGATTTTTATTCACTTTACTGAAGATACTTGACTTTGGATGTTTAGATAATTGAAAAGTCTGTCAGGCAATGATAGTTGAGTGCTGTATTAGAAAGACAATTTTCAGAACATGTTTAAAAGCCCCAGAGGAGGACAGGATCCTCTTTTTCACAGGATTTAGACTGAATTACACTTGAGAGGGTGACTGATACTTTAGTAAGCAACGAGAGGGGACACGTTCCCACTAACAGCCCTAAAGTTTGAAATTAGAAACTTAATTAGTCAGAATCTAGTTGCAATGGACTCAAATGCATGCTCAGAGGGACAAGGTGTACGCACTCTTCTGTAAAAATGGCACAACACATGCAAACTGCTGGAGAAAACCTGCTCACAGCCACAACAACGTGACTTCAGTGAAGCAGAGGGTCAACAAGTGCATGTGAAATAATGTTGAGCGTGGCATCTTTGACACAACACACCGGCACAGCACAGAGACCCTGTTTTAAAATAACCAGTCTCATCCCTAAAGAGACTCCCAACCCACTACACCTCCCTTCTCCTTGAGCCTGATGGGGCCCAGTGAAGGAGCCCCCCAGAATGCTGATAACTCCCCCCACTATTCACCAGCTCTCCGGTTCATATTTTTGTGGAGGTCCATTGACTTTCTCCTTTTCAGTCTCCCTTTAATCCCTGGGTCTGTGTCCTCAGTGGTTCTCCACAGAGGGGCCATTATTCGGGGCCTTATTACTGCGCCCCTCGCGGCTTATCTCCTTCCTGGTGACAGTCTTTTCAAGCCTCTCCCTAATGACCTGGGGAAGCTCACATGCTCAACTTCCCAGGGCTGCTGGGCCTCGCTGATGTCAGAGGGGTTGGCCCCCACGCCGGGACTCCTGGTCCTGTCAAAGAAAAAGAGGCAGACAAGCTCCCACTTTCTTTGCCTTGCACGACTTTGTCTTTTCCCTGTGCAGGTGACCAAGTCACGCCTCGCATGCAGAACTCCTTCAACGAACCGGGGCAGAGAGGAATACGCCTAGTCGCCATTAAAATGAGCTCAGAACCTCGGCTCCTCAAAATATCTGCCAGAGTCTGTTTGGTTGATGTGGTACCCTTGCCTTCAGGATGAAGTTTGCATCGAGTTTACCGACATCAGGAAGATATCCGCTGTTTTAGCAACGCAGAGAATCTCAAGATGCAACGCCGTCATTTAAGAGATCCAAACCTCATGTTGATATTCGTAAAGTGGTCCGCTGGCACACACTATTCTACATTCTGCATTCTCAAGCCTTGATTAAAAGTCTGCTAAAGCCAACCATTCATCTTTGTCAAGTCTAGCGAGGGGGTTGAACGTTTTTGTTTTTTTTCCTTTCTGCGGACGTTTTCCTTTCCCACTAAATCAAAAGAATGGAACTCCAGCCGAGAACTCATGCTAGATTGCCTGAAACTCAATTCAGCGTGTCCACAACACCGCGTCGCAATGTACAGCAGCTTCATGCGAGGAGGCCATTGAAGTACGGGAAACTCCAGCTGTTTGGAACTCAGCTTGCTAGTTCATTTCATTTTGATTTACATCGAGGCTTTAGGAGGCGGTTGGGAGGAGTGAACTCTCTTTTCGGGAACTGGGAGAACATGGTGTCCTACTGCTGCAGGTCCTAATTATCATCTCCCTCTCCCTGCCAACCTCTGTTTTCCCTGTCTTTAGGGGGAATAACTGAACATGGCGGGATGTTATGCTTTCAAGTCAAACTGCCCCCCACCCCACACCAATAAAACAATAAGCTCGCAACAATTCGGCCATCAGAGCAGCTACAGCACTCTAGTAAGGTGGTAGTTGTGCAGACAGGTGTCCTCTTGCCTCCTCATATGGCACGCAGGCCCATCCCCCTCGGGCCACTGGGGAAACAACAGTGTTTCGTGTTAGAGTCTCTAAATCATAAACCGTTTAAGACTTTGGGAAACGTGCTGAAGTGGGCCAATTAGGACAGTAATGGCTTTAGAGAAGCTATTTACAGGACAAAGAGCAGGAGCCGTGCAGGGAAAGCCCTGGAGGAGATAATCGAGTCGACTTTTTGGCTTTCACTGCATCCCCCTCTTTTTCTTTCACCCATCTTTCTTCTTGGACATTTTCACAGCTGTAAAAAAGCCTCCCAGAGGAATATCCAATTTAGAAAGAATAAAAGCAAAACTCTGTTTCATATACCTTGAAAAGAAGAAGCCTTTCGGGTGAGAGGTCAAACGTCTTCAACATCCAAGAAGAATTCCTATTGGCTTTACTCAAGCTCTTAGGATTACTGCTCTGGAAGATTGGGAATTCACACCATCAATTCCATAAATGTGGGTTGGATTTCTGGGACTAAGACTCTAAATCAGATACCCTGATTGCAGAAAGTCTGCATTAAAGCGAAATAGTTTTTATTATCTCTGTAACCCATGCAGTGCTGCGCTTCCTGGGGTATTTGAAAAAGAAACATCTGCAACTTTTTTCCCCTTACTTCCTGTAGAGATAATGCTGCCAGCTAATAGTAAGGAATCATTTATACTTCCAACAGGTTTTTTCGTAAATATCCAAGATGGCAATCTCTCCCTGAGCTGTTATTTTCAGACAAGAAATAAACTGAAAAAAAGCTGATGAGGACAATAAAAGAAAGAAGCAATTGTTCAGTCTTTGCTTTAGTCAGACGGTGGACAAACTAAGCTGTCCCTCGACAAAGTAAAAAGAAACAAAAAACTCAAACATCCTCTCTTACTGACTGTTTATCTCTGGCAGTTCTCCGAAAACCAAACAGAGGTGGTTTAAAAGTGCTTTCATACCGGCAGCAGGCCGACATCGTGGATTCAGCTGCATTCACAGCGTTTACAATGCAAGCTTTTATTCACCAGTCCAAAAGAAGAGTAACAAGTTCTGCATCAGATTTCAGCTCTTAACCACGTATCCAGCAAAGAAAAGCAACACATTCAGCCTTGAATGTGCAGTTCAAAGACATTTATGAAACCTGGCGCATTCATATTCCCTGCAAATCCTGGCACAAATATTTCTGAATTGAAAGATGCAACAAAGGGGAAGATATTATGGAATTATTGCTTCTTTTATGGTTGAGTCAATACCGGCTTGGAAAATGAATATTTCTCTGGGATGTTTTTCATTCTGCATCCCCTAGGTTTGGATATATATTCCTCCTTAAGATGTTCAAATTTTCCTTTTCATAAACTGGACATTTCTAAAGATCCCCCTCTTGCTCTGCTGAAATATATTTTCTGCTGTCATATATACCAAGGAGCACACACCTTAAACTTTCCCCCAGCCAAACTGAATCCAGGACACCTGAGGTAAAAACTGTGGTCAATTTTGCAGCAAGAGTTACAGAAAGATGGTGTATGTCCAGCAAACACTTCATCTGACATGCTGAGTGTTTAATTAAGAGGAATTAACTTGTTAAGGTGAAGGAAGAGAATATAGAAAGCATAAAAAACTGCCTTATTTTGGAAAAATCCAGGAAATTGTAAGTCTTCAGATATTTGATCAACTTTGAATACGGAAAGATTTCTCTCTCTGTAGTAATTACCATATCAGATCATTTTATTTTGCTCCATTTTATTTTGCTCCATGCCACTTGAGTTTGTTTAGTTTTTTTGCCCCTAAGGAGCTTAACTCAACTATTTTGCCTACAAAGTGAGTGTGACCGAGTGTGAGCATAATTCTAAAACAGAAAAACTTTCATTTCCATGTGAAATATTTCACAACCTCAAAGAATTTTTTTCTCCATTGAAGAAATTAAGTTTCAAATGTTCCAACAATTTACACCCGTTTTTCTCCCACAGATATACACAATAGCTGTGGAATCTGGAAAGCCTTTCAGAGCAGCCCACTGGTGCCCTTTGACCTTTTGCTTTAAGTTTTCATTGGGGCTTTTAGCCACACCTAAGCCCACTGTTAATTACCCCCAAACAGTCAGGCCAGGTCACTCAGGTGAGAGAAGAATGTGCAGGTAGGGAGGTAAACCGAGACCGCAAATGCACCAGATTAAGCTCAAAGAAGATCCAGAGGCAGAAAAAATAATCAACAGCAACTCAAAGCTGCAACAGCAGAGCAGCTCTGTGCTGATGGCTGAGACCATCCAACTGAATTACAAAGCATCAAGTAGTGGAATCGCTATAGTCAAATAAAAGAAAAGCAAAAATGTAAGTAATGTCATTGGCAGATTTAATCTATGCGACACTGAGGCATGAGTCCAATATTTTCCTTTTAAAATTCGATTTCCCAGCATCTGCACTGACATTTTTATGGCGATGCTCAAAAATACTTTCTAGATTAAAGTTTAAAAAAGCTTTACATGAGCAAAACCAAATGTTAGGGGCATATCAAGTGGCTTTGGTTTCATTCTTCAGATTTAGATTTTCTCTAAACGTGGTAAACATTGTAAGCTTTTAATTGCATTCGTCATGAAGAGCCAGATGAAGCACGAAAGTGTGATCTATTTTCAGTCAATAGGGACAGCATCTTCAAACTGCAAATAAATGAAGTCATTGTACGGCATTGTTTCAGCCTAATCCTGATAAGTCCGCCGTTCATCCTGAGATCAGACACAAGTGTTTTGGAGCCTGGGACAAACTTTACCCGTGTGTGTTTGGATCTTAGAAAAAGAAAAAGCTAAGCTAAAAAAAACTCTGGGTCTTTGTTTCTGGTAGTGAACAACTGGCATCAGGGAAAACGGGTTACTGAGGGGGTTCTGATTATAATGGAAAGTGTTTTGACATCCAGGTTTAAGCTATTATTTGGATTTAGATAAGAGGGGAATTCCTTCCAATGTGAGGTAAAAATAAACAAAACAGGAGTTTGCAAATGATTCCACCGACATCAGAAGCTCCACTGTGTCCTCGGGGCAGCTGTGGCAAACTCACATTACATCATGGATGGAACCACACATGGAACAATGGAAAAATGCATGTTGCTACAGCACTGCAGAGCCCTGCAGCCTCCCTGCAGGGTCAGAATCAGGGCACCCGAGGTTTACGGCGTCAAATGAAAGTATAGCTCTGCGAGGGTATGTGCTGTAATGGAATGAATATATATGGCTGTGAGATAAAGTACTTTGACGTTGGATCGACTGTGACTGAACATGTTCCACATCCTCCGCGTGAATCAGAAATGGTATGGCAAAAAGCAACGTGTAATCACGGCCTGGGAGGAACTAGGTCACTTTTTCTCCAAACACAAGTGGAGACAAATATAAACCGCATAGAGGAAAAAGCTCTGGGTTCCAACTTGCAGATGTACAGATGCACAAACGGAGCTCAGCGAAAAACAAATACTGAAAACTGAAGTCATGGATAGAGTTGTGTTTGGACTGAAAACAGAATGAGAGTATTGGCTATGAAGTGTGTTTGGCTTTGTAGCAGAGGACCATAATCAAATACTTAACAGTTTACTTGCCAATTGAGATGCTTTTTCTTCATGTCAAACATTAACAGTGAGTGATTTTCAGAATTATGCAAAAGGAAACCATGAATTGAGTTTCACTTGGTGACCCACTCATATTCAATAAATTAATCAACAGATGTGAAAAAATAGTGACTCAATAATAAATATTGTATTTGGTTTGTATTCTTTACCCATATTTTTGTCTCTCCTATCTTGCCTGAATATCGCTAAGCTGGTACAGATGGGGACCAAGCATGATCCACAGCCTCTAACCATCCCATGAAATCCCCACACTGTTCCACACAGATGTTTATTTCCGGAGTGGGCTGCGTCCAAACTGAGTAGAAGCATACATGCTAAACCACCAACTCTATCACGCTTAAAATTTATGACCAATAAAGATCTGGTGAGGATCTCTGTATCAGTTAACTCTGGCAGCTGTCTGAACCACTTCAATTTGTCTTCCTTCTCCCCGAGGACCTCTGTTGTGTTTAATGGCATGAATACAGCTTTACAACTGCCATTACCCATTCCCAGGTTTGATGGTGCACAACAGTCGCCTTGAGAAAAACTGTGGTGTGAGGCTCTTGTTGTCTACTGACATAGCATCTCGTTCCGGATGAAAAATACACTTTAAGTCTCATCGTTCCCTTTTCCTCCCCACTCTGACCAAATGGACGCCACGAATCACTGACTGACTGACCAACATTTGCTTGAGCGTTTATCCTAAGGAGCAATGATTTCTTAACATATCTATAAATATGTGCATGTGCTTCACAATAAATGAAAATAAAAGTAATTTGGCACATTGCCTTTTTTTTTGTTCTCAAAGCGAAACTGTGAAAAAAAAGTAAGGCATGGAATAAAAATCTGTAAAACTCCAAGCTAAAAGATGCTGCTAATACAGCTTGGTAATAGCTTTTTTTTAGGTTCAATACAACAGGTGTTTGCCAAAAACCAGTAGCAAGACGATATGCAAGAAAACTATTCTAAAATTGTTGTGAGAACCTATGCAACTGAAACCGATATTTCAGAATACAAGAGAAACGGAGAAGGGTCTGAAATCACATTTCAGACCTGATGGGCTTTACAAACAATCAATGGTATTGATCTTGAGAATTTTCTCTAATCAGTCTGACCTTTGCTTTTCTGCCCCTTTGCAATTGTCCCAGCAGTAATGAAAAAAATCAAAGAAATGCAGGTGACCAGTGTGTAAGAAGTGAGCAAACAGTGTTATCCAGCCTTCCTCCATGACTTGGCGGCATGTGTGTGATAGCATCTGTGATCTATCAATGACAGACGGGGTGTGGCTGGTTGATTCAAGGGTTAGGGATGCTTGTGACTGTTTGTACATGTGGGTGATGGGTGAGGGTAGTTGGTGGTGAGACTCTTAGGTGGGTTTGCTGCACAAACACTCGAGGTGATCTATCAGGAAGGGAGCTATGACAAATGGCTCTAGCGTCAGTTTCTTTTTTGTGTGACATTTCCTGGCAATGAAAGAACCGCAAAACTACATGACGATATTTTGTAAAAGAGCAAGTAACAGCAGAAAAGAATAACCAGTTAGTTAGGGTCAAATTTTGCCAGGTGGTACGATTATGTTCCTCCATTTTCACACCAATATATCCACTATGTCAAAATGCATCTCGCTGCCACATAGTTGATACTTCATGAACTCTCCATTGGCATAAAAGCAGCCTCCCAATTAAGCATTTAATCCCACCTGGGCAGATTTTTTTTTATTGAAATACAGTAGATATATCCCATATTAGAAAATAGGAAGATAGCTATAGCCAGGATTCCTCAAGCAGAACTTTTACAATTCTTGTAAGATGATTTTTACTCTACTTGATAACCCGACCGTTCCCTTCTTTGTGGATATTCCGTGTGATGTGATGGTCAAAGACACAGGGACAACCTGACAAGCATTCTGGAAGCTTCACAAACAACACAACATGTATTAGCGTGAGCATGCCGACACACGCGTGGCGTGGCAGAGAGACAAAAACAGAGAGGTGGAAAAGGACTAAATCTGCACAATAGTGATAGCTGTGCCGTAACGCCTTCGGCATTGGCATCCCTAAAAATAAAGATCCTAAAAAAACACAACTGAATCTATTTCTAACAAGATAAGATGAACTAATCCGACCAAACAAGCAATGACGCGCACAGTCACTTCCCTCACAGGAACAGGTTTCATTCTCATCCACTGACTGTCCTAATTATCTCAGGCCTGTAATCCATGGGACTGTTTCCTCGCTGAGCTACAGTGTGTACGTAATCAGCCTGACACTCGTCTTCAGCGACCACTTCTGCTTCGGCTTTTGATCTACTCTTCAATTACACCATGTAGCAATCATCTCACATCCCAAAGATGGTGATTGAAGTTAAAAGGACCCACACCGATAGTTTACACTGGGCCATGTTACACGGCCACATTTTTAAAAGACTAGTTTTAAGGCTGTTTGCTGCTTTGTTATTTTTGGCTCTTAAGAGTCAATTGTAGATATTTCTTTTCCCCCCTTCAGACAATGCTGCCTTCGCTGATCTACATAGGCAGAGATAAAGAGAGGTACGTATTTAAGTTTATGGAGACACGCTGAAATTTACATGACAGCCAAGTACTCAAGAATGGGGCCCCTGTTTAGAACATCCACAAACCTTCCTTTATGTGCCAGGTTTTTCCGACAGTGCAAAGGTGATGCATGAGTGACTTGGAATCTGTTGAAAAACTTAAACCTTTTCCTGAAGGAAACACAAGAGGGGTTTAACATACAAGACGGGATTAGCACCTCTGGTTGTCTTCCGTGAGGCTTATGAAACAAGTATCCGGCAAATTGTTCCAGCATTCAGTTTTAGTGGAAAGTTCGGGGGTTTTCTTACAATAGATAGCCTTCTTTGGGATTTTGGTGAACATGTTTTCTTTTGAAAGTCAGTATTACAGGTTCATTTAAAAAATAAAAAAAGCTATAACAACTGTTCATGTTTCATCAAAAGTTTGTGTTGAATTTTTAAACCTTTTTTGGTTAAAGAGACACTATGTAAAATACACCAACCCTTACTTGACACTTTTCTCATATATATTCAATTATCAAGCCAGAGCTCATGTAGGTAGATGGCTTAAGTACCCATGTGATTAGTGACATACTTACTAGAGTACATCATACATTTTCCCATCTTATTCTGCTCGAGGGGCACAGAGACCCGCATCGAACTTTTGGATTTGTCGAATGTAAACAGGAGACATTACAACAGATTATTCTTTGGGTGATGTTAAAATCACAAGAAAAAAGTGAACATTGAAGTATCCCAGACGGTATTTATGAATCCCTAATGAAGGACATGGGATATCCCTTCTCTATGCTAGATTGCCAGTAGAGTTGTGGGGGCATGCGTGGTTCCGGTAAATCGCAGGAAGCCAAGGTACCCACACGCAAATGGGGAGAACGTGTCAACTCACAGAAATAATCTCTGGTTATTTGAGTGTCATGGGACTCCCCTAAAAGCATCCTGGCCACCACTGTCGAGCTGCTTAATCTACAAAAGTCTGCTGTGGGTGTGTTCAGTCCTCCATGTCATCCGCGGGCACCACTATCCTGAGCCGCGTTTATTCATAGTCCATTAAACGTAGCCCCCAACAGTTTTCACTGTGGATTAAGGATGAACATTTGGGATTAAGATGACTCAATTTTTCAGGTGTGTGTACAAGAGCTTGTCAGATGTGCAGTCAACGCTCAAGACAAAAAGGCTTTGGCTTCGGGGAACGACAGGGATGAGTCACAGTGATTGGCATAATGCACAGAAACCCTGAGTTTTAACTTGAGCACACTAAGTTCTTACTAAGTTCTTTGGCTGCAACATCGGATGCCAACACACACATACGATCAGAGTTTTCCACAGTCCATCTGTGTCGGCTGATATTTCCGCACCCTGACAGCCTTAAAGGTAAATGCTACAGTGTATGTCAAAGTTTCAGCTCCTTTATCTCTCTTCTTTACTCTTCCCTTAGTGTGGCCCTTAAACTCATTCATCAACGTGTTCCAACAGGTTTTAAGTGAGGAACAAACAAGCTCGACCATTGTTTTATAGTTTAAAGGATAAACCACCTGTGGCAGTGTTTTGTCAAACGTGAGCTGAGAATATTGTCAGGGCCTCAGAGCTGAGGTCTACACCTGCTTTGAAATTTCAGTGCAGTTCATTGTGAGAGATCAGAGGAACCACTCCACTTCGCCCTGGGTTATTTATCCTGTGAAAGGCAGGCATTTTCTTACGGGACGATAATACAAGGGGAAAACCTAAGTAAAGAGAGATTAGAGAGCCTTAAACAAATTAGGAATTTGTAACCCATTAAAAAATTCTTTTTTTTACAGCTAGACAAGAACAGATTAGTGGATCAGCCCACCTGGGGTTTCCTTCTCACATCTTCAGACATCTCAAAGAAAGTTCTCAAGTGTTTTTTTCTGTTTCTCATGCAAACGTGCCTGGAACAAGTTAGAATGAAAGGAAACCGGCCCGGATGCCAATGCCATGACACGGGACTCCTAGGTTTTCTGTCACCTAAAAGAATTTTAAATAAGTTTTGTGCATATGATCTTTTAAAAACAACACGAAACAAAACGATCCTGGCTCCTTTGTACATTAAAGCTCCTTCTTGACAGCTTGTCTAAACTATTGAGATTAAGAGGGATGTGCTAAAAGGACACCGAGTTTCTTTTAGCACAGCAATGGCTTGCATCAAGAAGACCAAAAGGTCCATCCATCCATTTTCGTAACCGTTAATTCCCTTATGGGGTCGCGGGGGGGATGGAGCCTATCCCAGTAGTCAATATGGAATGTCCACTCAACCTAACATGCAGGTTTTTGGACATTGGGAGGAAGCCGGAGAACCCGGAGAGAACCCACACAGACACAGGGAGAACATACAGACTCCACACAGAAAGGTCCTGGTTCCCCCAGGGACTCAAACCCAAAACCCTGAAGAGCCACTTTCAGACAGGCCCTTGCTCACTGTGGGAGTCCTGCCATGCCTAAGTTCACTGCTGGAAAAAAGTGAAGGCTTCCCAATCAGGCTGCCATTTCAGCTCTATTTATACATAAGATCATTACAGAGATGTTCTGCTGCTCGCTCCTCTCTTTTCACTCCAGAGATACTGCAGCTGCCTGCTACCTCTCACACACATCCAACAGTCATGGATCCTGACCCGTGGGAGAAGGCAACTCACTCTCAAGTAGTATATTCACATGAAAGCCAGTTTCCGCCCGAATGTCAACACACTTGTCACCAGTTACTTTTTTTTTTTTCAAAAGTGGGAATTGACTCCAGAGCCGGAGCTTCAAGTTTAATTAGCCGGTCATGTCCTGTGATTGAGGAACACTCACTGGCTGGGAGGCTCGTGCTTCTGCAGATCCCTACTTGTCTTGCCAAAACAAAGTGTGGGAGACAATTATTTTCCGAGCCTGAAACATATCTTGGGAACCTTTCCCATGACAGATTTAAACGACCGATCAATCTAACAGATGGAAGCTGCTGCTGAGATGAATTCATCATTATCTCATTGCTCAAGCTGTGTCGTATGTCCTTTCGGGTTTGCTGATGCAGATTTACTCTCCGTCTGGAGTTTGCATGCTCTCCCCATGTCCACGTAGGCTCCCTCTGGGTACTCTGGACTACTGCCTCCCCCAGTCCAAAAACAAGCATGATAAGCTAACTAAAGACTCCCCCAGGAGTGACTGTGTGCGTGTTGTTGTTTGTCTCGGTGATGGACTGGTGACCGGCTGTACGGGCTGTACCCTGCCTTCCTTTGTGCCCTATAATCATAGCCGGGATAGGGTCCAGCGACCCCTGAGACCCGACTGGGAATAAGTGGTTTAGATAATGAATGAATGTTTTCAGTTTGGCAAGAAAGCTCACAAAAATCACAACGGACCCTGAGGTTTTGTCATCCAGCACTTTCACCGCAGAAAAACAAGCCTCTCACAGCAAACTGATCAGTAAACCTAATCCCTGGGAATCCAGAATTCAGATAGCTCTGCAGTTACTAGGCGGGTCAGAGACGGATAAGATGCTGCATACTGGGAAATGCTCAGCCACTTTGCAGCATGCTTGGAAAACAATCACCTCATCCTGAACGCGGAAAAAACTAAAGAGATGGTTTTAGGGTGACCTAGTATGCAGAGACGACAAGACTTTGAATTTAGTTTGTTATCTAAGTGTCCCCAGAAAACCTTGTGGCGTGTACATAAGAGCTCCGTCTTGAGGAACTCAGGAACTAGAATTTGACAGGATTTTATTTGGCCAGCTCTCAAGAAATAAGTGTTCACAGTAATGTCGTGAATGTGTGTTAAGAGAACATGCAATGCTTGTGAGAATATCTTTTTAACGGACAGTTTGTAAATTCAGAAAATGGTGCGCTGCCAATAATTTGACAGCTTAGAAAAATAGACTTTATCCAGTGCTCATGTAGAAGCTTAGTCAATAAACCTAATTAGAATAGGTTACATGCAGTTTACATGCCATCATTGTAGTGAAGAGATGGTAAATCCAACTTTTTTGTTTTATGGACGGCCATTTCTCTACTCCACTGCGACACCCAGTGGTTATCTAAGGTTCTGCAGCTATGTGTACTTTGAAAAGCGGAATATGTTTTGTTAAAAGATAATCATATCCATTCACAGAAACATCTTTTTGAAAGCTATCCAGCACCTCGTGGCACTTCACTCCGATTCTTAACATTGTTGTGACATGTTGTGCCAGAAAAAGTTGAGTTATAGAGCAACAGAATGCATGTTCTTCAGTTCTGTTTCCCAAAATACGACAGTCTTCTCCATGATAAGATGGAATTTACTCACATAACAAATTAATCTGAGTTGTAACATCTGAGTTGCAGATTTACTGATGTACAAACATTCTCTCAGGCTGCAGAACAACACTCTTCCCAAACAGGTTTTTGGGTCGTCCGGCAGAGGCAAAAATCTGCTCGTCACGCCTTAGTTTTAAAATCTGGCCACACTGTCCCCATGCACACATTTTATCCTGAAATCCCAACGTTTAGCTTTCTGGCTTATTTCCTTGGGATCAATGCAGCAGCTCAGAGCGATGAGCCAGATTTTTGGCCGGAGCCACCTCGGTGGCACAGCGGGGATCAAAAGCAGGGGGCTCCGGCCAAACAATGGAGAAAGGGTAACCTTCATTATCTTTGGCATAAACACAATATACTGACATTATAAATAACCTGATTCCTTCACTTTGCGGCTCTTCTTCACATTAAATTGATGATGTGTACTAAAAACCCAAAGGTGTGTTTCTCTGTGACCCTGTCAGGTGTGTGTGAGTGTGTGTGTATGTGTGTGTGTGTGTGTATGCGCAGGCCTGGTGGCGTTTTGCCATCTATCCCACAATCCACTGGACTAACGAGCCCTGAAGGACTGGAGATGCCAGGAGGGGCTGTGCTTTTTGTCCCCGTGCTGATGTGCTCTGCTGGACAGATCGTTTTTGGGAACGAGGCCAAGGATTTTGGAGAAAACAGGACAACCTCCTGTGCAATCAGGCAGCGGTCGCTGACCGCTGGGGCTCAGGCCCTCCAGATGCCACCAGATCATTCCTGGGAGGGGAATGTCTTCTGAGTTTTTAGTCAAGTGGTTCCCATATGAAAAAGACTTTGAAACGCAAAGTGTCCTGGGTTTCTGGTTGACTAGATCATTGCAAACGGCCGTGACCTAATTCAGTCTAACCCTGTGGAACACTGACTTTTTCTTTTGGCACACTTTCCTATTCGGAGCCATTTGTTGTTTGATCCACATTTAGTTTTTCCATACGGTTCCATTATGTCCCTCATGAGAAGTTGCCTACTGCCATCTATTTGTCAAACAGGCAATTGCAGCGTCCTACCTGCTGGGGCTCGAAATGACACAGCAGCTATACTTATCATCATAGCAGCAAAATGCATACTGTTATACGGAATAACTAAACTCAGTTTATTTTCTGGACTTGCTCTTTAGAAGAAAAAAAAATCTAGAATCAGTGTGAGAGGGGACTCCCCGCGGTGAGCTGTCAGCGGGCATTAGTGGCCCGCTGCTAAAGGCCTTGCATGCACAAGCAGCGCACAAACAGACGTACATTGAAGGTCTTCTGTTGGACATCAATGCGGTGCCCATACCTCCCATTGCTCCTCTGTGTGCCTAAGTGGGTCCTCTCATTCATTTAGCTCATTTGAATTCAAACATGGGAGACACACACCATGAGCCGCCTGAACTGTTAGACTCCACGACAGGACTGCTAATTCATCAAAGCAGCGGCCGATCCATGGACAGAAATATGCCACGTTTCCCTTTCTCCCAATAACTCCTCAGAGCAGAGCAGGACCATCCTAGGGATGCTCGGTCCGATTTAAGGTGACCACTAAGGTTCTTAAGATGGTAGATCCATAAAAACTCAGCCTAAGCCTGAAATATTGTCAGGATTATATACATATTCATGTTGACAGTGGGATTACAGCAAAAAAAGTCCTTAGTAGAGTCATGACAGTGTCGGGTATCTTCAGGATGATAACAACAAACTATGAAAGGAATAATTTGAGCGTTTTTGTTTTTTCTTTGTCTGGACATCATGTGACCTCCACTGATCACCTCCTCACCCCGCAGTGTTTTTTTTTACCCTGATTTAAGCCACGCTGCCACTTTACCTGTATCTGCTCTTGGTCCCAAACTGCAGGTTTCTTCTCCTTTTCTTCTCCGTCTCCTCACATCTTCTTAGTTGAAAAACAATCCTGAAACTAAAGAATAACACATGACTTGCAAATCGATGGAGTTTATGATTTCTGTTTTTGAAATGAAAATAAATTATTTTTTTCTTTCCAATATACACACTCATTGTTAATATGATGGGGCAGCAGACTGACTGAAAAGGCCATACAACACTACAAAAACCACCCATAGGAATAGTCAGCATCTACACGGGATGTGGTATTAAATAGTATGTCTTTTAAAGGTAAAGATGAGAGGTGAGAGTTGGGATGAGTTTATCACTCTTAATACTGAAGTATTTGGGGATTTTGTCATCTTCACTATACATTGTTACATCAATAACGGATTCAGGGAATTTGAGGAGAGATCTGTAATATAAGAAACAAGTCTGACCTGTAAAGATTGATAAGCATCAATCCAGACCTGCCTTTTTTCCACAGATAGTCTGGCGGGACATTGCAAATCTGAGCTGCGTGGCTCTGTGGTGAGAGTCCTGCAGACGGCCCGCAGTCCACACCTGTCACCACCTGCAAACACGAGCACAAAACACACAAAACACACACAGCACACAGCGGAGGAGAGCCCCAGCTGCTCTCACTCTGTCTCCCGGGGCTCGTTCCAAAGTCCCAGCACCATGCTCGTGTCTCTGGATGAGAAGCGGGTGCTGCTGAGATCCGGACGCTGGAGTGTGAAGAGAGAGGGGGCGGTTTTGCACATCAAAGACTTTTCGTGCCGTCGCAGGTAGTAAATGTTGGACATAACACGGCGTGGCACACACACCCGCACACAGCTTGTAATTGGATCCCAGATGAGCCCCCATTAAAAACTCTCAAGGCCATTGTTGGTATCAAACATCAGGGATAAAGAGATTACACACTTTTGGCCACCACAGATGCAGTAATGACTCTCATTATGCATTTCCACACAAAATAAGCTAATTGCAGTTTGTTTACGCATGTGGTGAAGCCTGCTTTCCACAGAACTTTGTTCATGCACTCATGTGGTTGACGATACGAAGGAAAAATAAAACAACACTGCCATAAAACTGTCTATTCCTGAAGGAGTTGCTAAAAAGCATTGCTTCGAATTTGAACCATGTTCTGATTTCATCAGCCTAATAAAAAAACACAGTCTTGCTGCATCAGATTGATACATCTTAGGTCAAGACACACACGATGTTCAGATGTGAAAAGTTACGATGTGATAAATGATGTGGCACCATTTACTGTCCTTCTTTTTCTATGTGCTGTGGGCCCCACATGCTGTGATGGAAAAAAAGTTTACAGTGGTTTTATTGGTATTCAGCCTTAAGATTCAGCTTTTCTCCTTGTGCAACTTTCCCAAAGTTCACAGATTACTTATATAGTTTGAAGAGTGTCTATATAGGTTCAATTAAAAGTTTTCTATATACAAACCAAAGAACACATTCCACTCATCTGGGGACACACTCTCCAGTACATAATGTAAAAAAGCTTCAAGAAAACCCTGAGCAAATATTGCTAGCACAGCCAAAGCTTTAGGTTAAATTAGTTAAATTACTAGTCTATTTTGCCACAAATATGTTTCAATGAAGTTGGCCTTTGGTGAGGCCTTTATCTTCAAAAGAGAAGTTACCCTTACCCTACTTGTAATAAAGACCTGTACTGTTGCTTTTGGCTGGCTTAAAACCGCCTCATAGCTTCAGAAAGTATAAAGATAAAGTTGCTGTTGTTTTGCCTGTGACACTTGTTTCTCATTAGCAGTTCATTTCTGAGAACAGTGCTTTTTGAAGCCAATCTAGCTTCAATCCACGTATCCAAATCCGCTCTATTTGTCACGCAGGTGTGCCAACACGCATTTCTTCCTGACTTCAGTCGGAGCCGTGAGCATAGACACAGTTACACACGTTTTGGAAATCTTCATGAGACAGATCAAATGTTGTATTAATCACGAACAGGAACAATTCAATAGTCTGTTGTATTTTGCATGTGTCCTTAATGAATGTTGGCCTTTTTGGGGGGGACTAATATTTGCCATTATTGCCATTATTGTTGTCAGTGTTGCATTGAATCTAGTGTTACCATGAATATCAAATGACTATCAAGGCAGGAGTTTTGATAAAAAATCTAAATGTGGGCTGTGGTGTACTATTATTTATTTAAAACACTATATAAAGGCGTATTTAAGTTATATAAGATAAATATATTCATCTTTGTACGAGAAATAGCAAAAGGTGCTTTGCATGACTTTTCTCTGAATGGACAGAAACAAGTTCACGTCCCAACAGCAGCCGCTAGAGGGCGCTGTTTCGCTGTTTATCCCTCAGAGGAAACATCGCGCCTGCTTCCTGTTTTTGCTTTTGTATTATCAGAAACTTGGCGTGTTTGCTTTCATACTAATATTCAAGCAAAAATACGTTAAAACCGTACCTGTTATTCACGAATACCTGATGTTTTCGCCTTAGAGGTGGAGACTGGAAGCGGGGCGGTTCCGCTCAGTTCCTCAGGAAGTTGCTCAATATCGGAAAAACACATCTTACTTGAGCAACCATTCACTTCACCGTTTGTTCTGTTTCGTTTATATTTGTGTTGCTGTTTTTTTTTCTATGGGTGCCCATACTTGAGGCCAATTTACAGTCGTACACGTACCCGTGTTGACATGGCGTTCGGATAAAACACTAAGTCAGGAATCGTGAAACATTTGTAACATCATGGACAGTTCAGTGACTTCCGGTACTTACATTCGCAACATTAGTTATGGTTTACGCCGCAGGTTGTCCGACTTTTTGGACCATCAAGACATGTGGAAACATGTAGTCGTGTCCATACGGAAGCCGACCGGGGGGCCGAGGTACTCTCACCAACATGTCAAGTAAGGCGGTGATTGACAACCTGATGTCTGCATAACTTTACAGAGCAACACTGTAACGCATCATTAAAATCCCGTGTGATTGTGTCCTCTTAGGAGATTTGAATGTCTCCTTGCTCAGGGCAAGAGTCCCACAGTGGAGCTGTTAAACGACTGGGGGACCACCAACAGCACAGTGGGGGAACTGGTGGACATTTTAAGGAGTCACAGTTTAATGGCTGCGGCTGATATCCTGCTGCCTGGTATGATTTTGGACTACCATAGACATAATGATGACAAACTGTATAATAGGGCTGTAAATATTCAGCCAGTGTTATGTGGCACACATTTTCAGCATTTCATCGTCATCTGCAAATCTTAAGCCAATCTTCTTTTTTCTTTTGCATGCAATACTTCATATTTCTGTCAACCTTATATAGTGACTATACTTTGGTTCAGTTTGGACTAAGATAAACCTCCCCATAGACTCCCTGCTTAGGTAGATAATATAATATAATATAATATAATATAAGGGATGATGTTGGACCAGTGGATCACATTTACTGTCTTCCCCTCCCAATAGAACAACCATTGTCAGCAGAGGCTCGGCAGGCCTGTTATGCAGCAGCAGGCCCAGCGCCTCCGACCAGACTGATAGGGCAGGAGGAGACGGAGCCTCCAGCTGCCAGCTCCTCCCAGCAGACGCAACCTTTGGAGGAGAACACTGAAGCAGGACACACAGGTGGATGCGTTTGATTTCCCCGTCGATAGGATAAGTTAGCCAAAAAGCCAGAGACAAGTGGTTGCAATCGTCTGCAAACATGCAAACAGCGTTTCTGTGTTCCTGATCAGGCAGCTTCTCCAGTTTCCAGTACAGCTGGAACTTTGACAACCGTCCCACCTCGGACGGCGGCAGCCGTATCGGAGAGGGAGGCTTCGGAATAGTCTATAAAGGATTCCTGAACAACAAACCTGTCGCGGTGAAAAAGCTCAACCCGGTAAGCGGAAACGTTTTTTTCATCCAAAGCACGGATCGTTTTGACAGTTTTGATTTTGAGTCTTAATCCGCGATATCGTGGCTCTCAGATGGCCGACATGCCTCTGGACAAGCTGCAAGTGCAGTTTAACCAGGAGATCCAAACACTGAAAGTGTAAGTTGGACGGGTCTGTTCACCAGCAGCCAGGTGACTCCCAGCGGTTACTTCCTTAAACCGTGTGTTTGGCAGGTTAAAGCACGAGAACCTGGTGGACATGATCGGGTTTTCCTGTGAGGAGCAGCACCTTTGTATCGTGTACGACTTCATGGCAAATGGATCTCTGCTGGATCGCCTCGCCTGCCTTGTAGGTTCCGCTCCGACAGTTCCCTCCTGCCAGAACCCGAACTCTAACCTGGAGGATTTAATTCTGTGTTTTTCCTCCCTGAAGGACAGAACCCCCCCTCTCAGTTGGGAGCAGAGATGCTCGATAGCGGAAGGAACCGCCAGAGGTTTGGAGTATCTGCACGGCAACCACCACGTCCACAGAGACGTCAAAAGGTAGTCGGACTGAGATCGGACCGAGAGGTTTTCGGACTCTTGTTTTAATGTTTATCCCTTAACCCTTTCATGCATGAATTATTATAATTTCAGTCAGGATTTTTTTTCAGTGTTTTTTAAAACATTATAAAAAAGTATTATTTTTGGGGGGTAAACTGTGTTCATTCATGGATTTCTCCAGATGTCCACAAACGGTACATGTTTTAAAATGTCTTACTAATAAAATACTGTATGTTACAGTGTTAACATATTTTTACATTTGTTAACACAATGTGTGAACACATAACTTGGCATGTAAGTCTCCTCCTATCCAAATATTCAGTACTATCTCATCGCTTTTCTCACTCCAGCTCATTCAACCACTTGATTAATTTCTCAGCTCTAACAGTAAACTATTGTGGACATTTTAAAAAATGTTTAATGCGTCATGCTCCAGTGTTCAGTTCAAATATAAAAACCCATATACACACAAGAAAATGGCTTTTAACTAGCTGTCCACTCTAGTGCCCTCTATGCATGAAAGGGTTAAATCTAACTCCTGAAAAGAAATCCTCTTCTGATATGAGCTGGACGATAAACGGCAGGCTTGGTGATTTCTGTGTGTGCTGACGGTCACTCCTGCTCTCCTCCTTTAGCGCCAACATCCTGTTGGACGGCGGGTTTGTGGCGAAGGTGTCTGACTTCGGGCTGACCAGGGCGTCGGCCGAGAACACCTCGGCCACCATGATGACCGAGAGGATCGTGGGCACCCGGGCGTACATGGCGCCCGAAGCATTGCTGGGACAGGTCACCCCCAAATCCGACGTGTTCAGCTTCGGAGTGGTAGGCTTTTTTTTTTTTCTAAGGGACAGCGAAAAAACTGACCGCAGCTCAGCAGATTCCCCGCGGGTTTGGTTTTATTCCAAAACTCCTGACGCGTGCATTCACTCACACACCTTCCTGTGCATCAGTTTGAGTCGGTTTAGAGCCCTGGCCCTATTAGTAGCTGTGAAACATCAGAGGCGCTATCCTATAGGGGGAATGATGGAGGGAGCTGTGGAGCTCAGCGGGATTCACCGTGCGCGGCTCATTCAGAGTGTGTTGTCGGCAGTTAGAAAGCTTTCCCGCTGCCCGGGGAGAGATGTAATTAACCTCATCCCTCTGCTGTCTACAGGTGCTGCTAGAAATATTGTCAGGACTCCCGCCAGCTGATGAAAACCAGGGGTTTTTGGTGAGCTGATCAGCCACAGTTCAGGACACGTTATGGGCTCACTGGCTTGGGCCTAACCGCTGACCTGGGCCACGCCCCTTCCTGTCTCTCTGTCTTAGATTGAACAGAGGTATGACATCGATGATGAGGACGAGGACCTGACTCTGGAGGACTTTGTGGATAAGAAGATGAGCGACTGGGAGATGAGCCAGGTGGAGAGCATCTACTGCCTGGCCTCCAACTGCCTCCACAACAGAAAAAACCGACGGCCGGTCATCGGACAGGTGGGGATCCACTTCTGCTTTCCGTGTGACGCCGTGAGCTGCTTTAATGTCCCCAGAACACTATTTTAGTGGTGCTGCGCGTTTTTTGCAGCTGGTTTGTTTGAGCTCTCGTCTCTTTAAAAGATCCAGTCTGCTCCGATTGGTTGAAGTCAGTCTGATCGTTTGTCTGGTTTAGCGGGCTGTGTTTTAAAATGCCGGCCCTTTAAGAAAAGGTGTGGACACGATGGGTCTCGGCCACTTTTAGCATTATCACACGTCCACCTGTTTGATCCGATTAAGACGAGGGTTCACACCTGTGACCCAGCGTGAGTCCCAAGTGACCAGCTGGGATCACTTGGAAAAAGTGGGGAAGAAAGTAAATGAGGGGAAAGAGTGAGTTTGTGTAAGACGTAGGCTCGTCATATTCCGTTCTATGCAAAACATTGAAATCACAGCAGATTCTTCTTTGCATTAACACTGAGCTTTCTGTCCGAACAGGTCCTCTCAGAGATCCACAGTGTGGTCAAAAGCATTTCAGTGGATGCTAGAGGATGAAAGAGAAGCTCCCCGTTACTCAGCCTGCAGTGACTGAACAAATTCACCTCCTTCCGGCCACTTTTGAGTAAATAATTAACTCATTGACTGAGATTCAAGCGTCCGTATCTGAATTCTTTTCGAAAGGTTTGCAGCTTCAACCTTTTCACACCTTTTTTTTCAGTATTTTGTTTTTTATCACCCAAACTCTGTACAATGCTGCAATGTCTGGAAGTGTTTATTGTATTTATTGGGAAGGAACGTAATAAAACACAAATGTGATTTAAATATTTTATTCTTCTTCTTTAAAAGAAAGATTTGTAAGAAAACAAAGAAGACCAAACATGTTTCTATTATAATGGCGTTGTATGACTAAAGGGGTTTCCCCTTTCACACACGAGGTGAGCTTAGTAGTTTGCCTAAAATGAACGAGTAGACCAGTGGATGTGGCAACATTTTTAAATCAAGGTACTTAGTAGTATTCCCTTTCCGCTCCGGTATCATGGCATTCCCTTCTTGGTGGGAACCGGCCAAGTCTGAGTGGCTTCCTCTTTGTGAAATCTGAGATGTATTGATGGAATATTTCTGGAAGCCCCAGTTCTATCCACGGTAGTCCTCACTGACATTTACAATCACCAGAACAGACCAAACTGTTTCTTAATCATAGAGCATCACACAGCTACAATATGTACATTTACAGCACTTGCATAGAAAAATAAGTTTCTCAGCAGATGATTTTGTTTCATGTAAACCACAGTTATATCAAAAAAGAAGTCAATTTTTTTTTCAAATATAAAATGCACGGTTAAAATGAATGGAGAGACACAAATGGGATCGTTCTAAACCTGTTCTTCTTTGGAGCACCTCATTGTGCAAACAGTAGAGACGTTCTACACATTAGACACGAAAAAACGTTAATGGAAACAGACATAAGGAATGCAAGTTAAGGGTTTAAGCTTTTGAACTCAAAATTGGAATTTTATCATGTTGGCGCAACTTCACATTCATCCCAGGAAGGTTTTTTTTTTGTTTAGATTTTTTTTTGTTTAGCTTTTTGGTGAAGTGTCAAACTGGCAACAATGTAAAAACCTCAACTTTTGACTTTGGGCCCCTTTGAATCAAGTTTTTTCTTTTTTGTGAATGTACTAACATACATAAATATACTTCCATTTGGCAAGCTACAAATGGAAATCTAAAGTGTGTCAATGCTCAGTTGTCCTTGGCGTGCATAGTTGGCTCTCTGGGGGGAAATTGTGGGAATTTGAGGTTATCGTCTTATTCTTTTTGTACAAAGGGAGTCAAATATTCATTTCAACCCACCCCCCCCCTCCCAATCGCAGGAATGTTCCATTGTGGAACGTGCTCGGGGTGGAGGCGACGAGTCGGGGGCTGAGGTCCGTTTAATCCTCCTCCTCTCCCTCGGCGGGGGGCCGGGTGATGCGGCGGCCCCCCCTCTTACCTGCGGGGCCTTTGGGCTTAGCGAAGGCCTGCTTGTGCGCGTGCTGCTTGGGATGCACCTCTTCATACAGGAAATCACTTGTTAATTCTTCCCCGTTTTCAATTTCCAGCTAAGAAAAAACAAAAACATAGACAGATACACATAAATAAAAGGAAGTGTCAAACTGAAAATGCTGAAACTCAGGATAGTCATAATGAGAGTAACTGTATTTTCAGGTGTTCTGTCTCGGCCAACGCATGTTATCACATTTTAAAACATGTATGAGATAGCTTTCACAGGAATATTAATGTGAAAGTGTTACCATGCTGGAATATCTATGTTGTCCAACAGGACACAAATGCCTCATTTTTTAAGGTCACAAATACAGAACATACTCTTTACATCTAGAACTTTACATTTCAGATTGTAAAGACGGGTGTCTATCCCGTCTTTGCCAGGTCTTGCATTTAGGTAGGGGGGGAAAAAAAACCCAGAAGAGCAACAAAGCGTGTAATATTACCCTGTCCATCAGCTGGAGTTTCCATTAGCAGAAAAATTAATCCTTAAATCATACCCTGAGGTATAAAACCTTATAACTAAGCCTTTAAAAAACGGCTTTTTCCAGATAGGCTATGATATCAGGCAAAAAAAGAAAAAAAGCATATATATTGGTGTCATATATATACATATATGTGTGTGTGTGTATATATATATGAAGAATTTGTCTACACAAATATTTTAACCTTTTTTTCTATTTCAATCTGGAGTTTGTCTTCCACCATATCCACCAGGTTGTTTTTGCAGCTGGAGTACAGCATCCTCTCGCGGATGCTACACTTGTAGCCCGGCATAGAATAAATGAAGACTGGAGAGAAAAAAGCAAAGGAGAAGCGAGGTTAGGAACATCACAAGCCTGGACGGAGTGAACACGGGCGGGCCGATCCGATCCACACACCTGTGGACTCCAGGTAGTCGCCTTCGTGGGAATGTTTGTAGAGGAAGAAGTGGTAGCGTGGAGAGTCTTTAGGGATCCTCCTCGGTAGGTCCTTCACCTCGGTCGGCTCAGTGCTGCACAAGAGGATGATCTCTTTTCCAGCGTCTATGTTCTGTTGACAAAAGTAGCACAAGTTGGTCCTCATATTTGCAGATGTGGAGGCAATCTGCTTCCTTTCAGAGGGACTGACACATTTTATCTGGACCTTCACCTGTTTTTCAACTCAGAGTCGGTAATTTTTCCTATTTTAGAAACCAAAGGGTCAACTACTCCACTGCCCTAAAGGAAGGGCTGGGTGACCACTAATCCTACATCTAATGAAAAAAGGGAAACCTTATCCCTACTAAAGACAGAGATAAGACCAAAGAATAGGACTAAGGCTGGAATCTGAGACTGGGCCTGTGTTTTATGCTTAAAGAAAAAAAGGAAAATAACATTCAAAGAATGAGAACAAATCAAACTTCTTTCATGGAAAATAATCGGGACAAGGCCTCCATTATTCCTTTGTACTTTTCCACTGATCTGATCTTGTGACAAGCCCTGAATTTAAATGAGCAAAGTCTGAAACAAAGGCTTTTTTGGGCAACCCGAGTGAGTCACTGTGTCGACAGGCGACTGACCCAGAGCAGCTCTCTCTTTCCAAACGGCACAAAAGCGCAACCTGCAGCCTCACCTTTGCACCGAGGCTTTGTCCTTAAGAACTCACCAGCTGCACGTAGTTGATCTTTTTCTCTCTAAAGCGTGTGAGCGCCTCGGCGGCCTCTTTGTGGATGGGGAAAGCCACTCCCTGCAGGGTCTGCTGCTTGGTGTCCACGCTGATGTCCGTCTGCACCTGAACACATCGACCCGTGCTTTAGCTGCATGTGAGAAAGCTGCAACGGAGCTCTTCAGATGGGAAATAAAACAACCTCTGCCAAATTGTTAAAACCAACATACTGGATCCACACGTTTACATTGATGGTTTCAGTGTCCTAATAACTGGAACGACTGCAAGTGATGGAGCGTGGCGATTACAGATGGCATCGGAGGGGACGAGGCACCTCCAGGAAATCACGGTGAGGACTGGAAGCCCTGGATGGATTACTCTGATGGATTGAGTCTATTTTTAGAAGCCTGTTCCCCGCAAACGAAATGCGGCGAAAACATGACCTCTGGTGTATCTACCTTGCATACCAACTAAGGAGTGCAGGTTTTATCCCCCCATCTGCTTAGCAAAGGGAAGGCTCCAAATGGGAAATACTCAAAAACCTCTTTTTCCCCCCTCCTGACAGCACAGATTCAAAGCATAGTATCGTCCCCTCACAGCAGAATCCCCACTTCCTGCTTTCTCTGCTGCTCTTTTAAATGGGCCACCCTTTGAACAGCACTACTTAAAGCACTCCCATATATGGTAGGGAAGACACTTCTTGTTTATGTGGAAGGCCGTGTGAGTGGAAATTAGAGAGGGGCGTTGCTCAATGGAGAAAAAAAAGACTGTTTGGACAAACTCGCGGGGAATTGCAGCCTACAATCTTTTAAAACAAAGATAGAACCTTCCAAAGTTGCTTTCCATGCGTGTGTGTGTGTGTGTGTTCGGTGTGGCGGCTCACGGCACCGGCGTCCACGCCTTTGAACACGTTAGCAGCATGGAGCAGATATCACGTTACAACCTTTGGCTCCTTCTTATCTCCACGGCGGCGGGAGAGCGGAGCGGTGGAATCCCTGCCACACTCTCGGCTGTGGAGTGGCTCCATTTGCATGGAGCTCTGGGCATGGAAATGTCTGCTCTGAACGCTCATGGGGAGCTCCTCTTAAACCACTTTGTGTGTCAGGCTGAGCGGGATTTGCCGCCTGTAGGTGTGAGCCGAACAAGCCCGACAGATTCCTCTCTGTCTGCCCGATGCATCAGCATCTTTGGCCTCTGCTGATGCTGCCGGGCCAGCAGGCGCACGCTTGCCCTGCTGCTGACCGTGCGCTGTTCAAGGGCTGCCTTCATATCGATACCCCCCCCCCCACCCCCCCTTACATCTGACGGGATAAGGAGGAGCACAGCCGGCTGCCGAGTTAAGCCGTTTCTACTCCGATGCTGAAAGCCTGGAGCGGTGCAAACATTCCCCGCTCAGAGCTGAGAGGGAGCCTGACCCCTCCAGCTGTTCTGTGTCACAGCACAGCTGGAGGAGCTGGGATCTCCCCCCCCCCCCCCCCACTGCTGTCTTGCCTTACCTCGTTGAGTTTGATCTGCCTCAGCTCCTCCTCGGCGGCGGTGAGGGGCAGAGGGGCGGCCTGAGAGGTCAGATACTTCCTGTAACCGCTGAGGTTCAAGTCTTCCTGGGAGCCCGAGAAAAAAGCGCACAGTCATCGGTTATTCAGACGCCATATGTTGGCGAGAGACATAAGTCCACACAGTGTGACTTTCAGGCTAACCTTTGTGGTAGCAAATATCTCATCCTTGATGTGGCCGCCTCCGAACTCTTTCTTGAGCGTGGCCCTGGTAGCAGCGTAGAGCATTTTGTGTCGCACCTGTTGGGCGAAGCGGTCAGTGAGCCGGTAGGTCAGCGGGTCAGACAAATGAGCTGCTCTCACACTTTCTGCACCACCGAATCAGCGTTTGCGTCTTTGGCCTTATTGAAACTTGGGTCTGGATGGACAGCGTCTCTCATTTGAAATCGTTTGAGAGAGCAATCACTTCTGTGTGGTTTGGGAACATCTGCAAAATGGCGCCGTGCCAGCCGCCACCGGGAGTAAATCTGCAGCCCGCGGGGTGCTCTGCAGTGGGGCGAAGTTCTCTCAATGGACCGCGCTGCTCTCAGCGGTCAGCTAGCAGGAAATAACTCTGGTCCTCCGGCTCTTTTTAATGCATTCCGAGAATATCAGAGTGGACTGAAGCACACAAGCTGACGCGTGCTGGTTTCAGGCGGATGAACACGATGCGTTTAAGGACACACAAACGTGGTGGAACGTCTGCCTGGCATCAGTACAAAATACTCCTCAGAATCACAACTGGCAAGAATTAAGTTTATATTTACTCCGAAAAGAATCTCACATGTTTGAGGCTAAATAAATGCAGCTGACTGAACGCGGGTGCTCAAAACGAAAACACATGCCCGGTCCAGCCGAGGCAGCAGCCAGCGCGCACTGCTTAGGAAATACGTTTAAAGCAACTTTCAGGCAAGCCTCAACCTGAGGATCTGGGCTCTGAGGCGGGGGGACAGGAATGTTAAGCTCAGCTATTCGGCTCAAGAAGTCGATTTTAGCTCCGTTCCACTGTGCACTTAGAGGGTATCCTCCTGCCACTCCCGTCACTCCTCCTCGCTACATTCCTCCTCCCCTCGCTGGATAAAATGAAATCATCACAATCTGATTGTCGGCCCTGTTCTGAATCACAGCGGCTCGACGTGCGCTTCATTGACTGTCAGTGACACAAAATAGCACTGAGGTGCTAAAGGGAAGCAAAGCAATATTAAACAGCACACACCTCTGAACGATAAAGGCACAGCCAAACCTGAAAGCCTATTTTTAATTTTGGAAGTTATGTGCCATGTTATTTGGAAAGGCCGTCATCAGGAGGTAACGACTGCATACGAAGGACGAGCTGCTTTTCATGTGGTAATCTCCACCCCTCCCGTACCCAAAACAGAGCAGGGCAAACGCCACAAAGAATGGAAAGCTACTCATTACAGGGAGTGCGGGGGCCGGCTTCTCTTACAGTAGAGTGGTCCGGTGACCAGGCCAGGAGGATCCACTCGTAGCCCTGGTTGTTGGTGGAGTCCAGCCGGTACAGAATATAGCAGGGGACGGCGTCCTCGAGCAGGGGCAGCACTAAGGAGTCGTACTCCTGGTCCCACTTCTTGGAGGCCTTCCTGCTGCCGCCCAGACTCAGCTGCTCTGCAAAGCAGACGTGAGCGACAGAACCCTCAGCGGCGCACAAGAGTGTGAGGCTCTCCCCCGGGGGAACGTACGGGGACAGCGCTTACCGTCCTCAATGACCACCTTTAAGACTCTATACTGGTCCCCTCCCCTGGCGCTGGCGAAGATATCCTTCACATCATTCCCCGCTGAGGAGAGAAAAAGGGGAGACGGGGAGGGTCAGCCTTCAGCTTTGGCAAAAACACAACAGCACACCCTTTGTTTTGGGTCATGGATGTTAAGCCTGCCGGTACAGTTTGGTGAATCCAAATGTGGAGAAACCAGAGTGGCAAGTTTCATCTATGAGGCTCGATCAGAAAAAAAATAAATGCAGATGTGCAGGCAGCCCCAGAAAGATGTTTTCAAATGTACTTTAAACTACACACACACACACACACACACACACACACACACACACACACACACACACACACACACACACACACGTATATATAAACATTACATATAAAAAATAAGCAGCCACATTCCCTTAACAGTCACAGTGGACTAAAGCTCATTCTGGTTTAAGTGACTCTAAATTGAAGTCTTTGGGCCAAAAAATAAAGTACGTAAGAGGTTACGACGCGGAACTCATTCGTAAATTCCTATGATCGATTCTCCTTGGTGGTCCGGCATGTGTAGCAGGAGGTCACACCCAGCTTTCCATCATTTTAGTGACACCGTGCATAGCTGCACAGCTATTCCCGTCTGTGTGGAAACGCTGACAGGTAACAGACGAAGGCGTCTCCCCTCCTTTCGAGGGGAAAAACTTAAGCGTTTTACCAACGGACCGGGTTTGAATTTGATGCTAAAGCGCCGGCAATTCAATGGCCTCTCGAGCCGAATGTATAAACGGCTTAAAACGAGACCAAATGGTGTATTTTGGCGGCCCTTAATCTAGCAAAGCACTATTAGTTCTACAGGTGGCCAGACGGAGCACCGCTGGTCACTCCAATCACAGTAGCACGAAGCTAACCAGCTAGCAAGCAGAGATGTCACTAGCTAACTTGACGCTAGCTTCCAGTTGCAATGAACCGCCACGAGCGCTTAAAGCTCACGCGGGAACCCGGCCGCGGAGCAGCAAAGGGGGGAAACACAGAGCCCACGGAAGCAGGAAAAACTCCGGTACCTTGAATGCCCGTTTGATGTGACATTGTGTCTTTCGTCGGAGGTAAGGGCTGAAGCAGCTGATCAGGCGAAACCAGGGCAGAGAAGCAGGAAGTGAACTACATCGACGGGAGCCGCCCAGCTTGTGTCGTCATCAGCAGGAATCAAAAAGTCACATGGCCACACATCTGTACCGAGAATGTCATTTTTTTAGCTAATTCGCGTCGTTTTACACCCCGAATAGAAACGTTTGAGCTGGAATATGCCGTTTGTGTTGCTTCGAAGCGTGCAAGATTTACAAAAACTTTATTTTGCTGTCAGACTTCAGAACTTAGCTTCTCTAAAGAGCCTTCTGACCACCCCCCGATTCAAACAAGTACGTTCATCTCTTCATAGCACTCTCATAAATTGCATTTCAATAAAATAAAAAAAAAATAAAAGCCAGTCAGATCATCTTTCTCTTGTGTTTTCTATTGCTATTATTATATTTCTAATCAACCATCATGTTTGTACCTTTGAAAACCATTTTGAAAAAAACCTGGTTATTTAACTTTGTTGTGGTTCTTTGGTTTAAAAGACAGTGATAAAATTGGCTTTGCTTCATTTTTTTATATGGATAATTTATATAACATTATATTTGAATGAGATGGGGAATTGATTTGCAGCATAGGCTGGGAAAATTATGTTTGTATAATTGCAATCTCAAATAACTGGTGTATCCTAAATGATTCCGAAGGCAAATACTGTACAATCTGTCTTGTGTTCAGGCTGTCGCCTCTGATATATTCTTAAAGGAAAAGAGAGAACGATATTTCAGTCTCATGACAGCAGATGCTATTTGGAAATCTGAAAATATCTGGAGGCCACAGAGTTTCCTGTCTCTGCTTTCTGACCTTCCTCCCTGCTAAATAAATAAATAAATAAATAAATAAATAAATAAATAAATAAATAAATAA
>CAJRST010022223.1:5186282-5243339 GCA_907169785.1 Menidia menidia | reverse complement strand
GATGGGAAATGAGAATTCTCATATTCCGACTGCTATTGCATCCCCATCAATAAATGCCAAATGCCACATACAATATGTCACATCCTGGAGTGGTGTCTCCTTTCTGTGAGAGATTCCGTCCTGTTTATTTATTTATTTTTTGTAGTCGCTATTTTAGTTTCCGACTGGATTCCACATCCTTTTTGTGCCGCCTCCTGTATGAAGCGCCCACCTCTGTGCGGGATCAGGTTCTCTGTCTGTGTGAGACAGCCCCTGTCTCTTGATGCTTGTGGTGATGACAGAAAAGCATCTGCTTAACACACCGACGGGCTTTAACTACACACCGAAAATGAATTAACTTGCTTTTTATTGCAATGAAGGGGGAAAAAAAGAGAAAATAGAAAGCTGATAATGGTGAAATCTAATATCTGAGCGGATGTTCCGCTGTGGCGGTTTATTTCTGGAGCTCTTGCGTCGTCCCCAATTTCTGCTGCGAGGTATTTTGGGAAAGGATGCCTCAACGGGGGAAGTTGTTTGGGTTAGTTGAAGCCTCTGACACACAGCTCTGCCATGGGTTGCTGCTGGAGCCGTTCCGGGAAAGCGTTGCTGGGAAAGTTTTGCCAAAAAAAGCTGCCCCGGTCTTTTTGAGGGAGTCACAGAGAGCTGTCAGGCTGAGAGGATAAGTCTGTGAAAGCCTCTGCTTTACACCGGGATTGCTGCTTCAGGATTCACCTCTTCCAGGTATGACACCTCTCTCTGTCACTCATAGAGGATTTCAAACATGCCACCGGTTGAAATGGCCTCCCGTTTCTCAGTCACATGTATTAGCAAAGTGAGCCCAGCTGTTGGCGTTTTATAGTGTTTTTTTCACAGTGTGGCGGGAGCTTCCAAATTGTCTGATTTGAGCGTAATCCCCCCCCCATCTACCCCAAACCCCAGCAGCATTCCGAGCTCTAATCCCAGCCTGAGGGATGTTTTTCCTTTTAATCTAGCGTGCTGATCTGAGTGTTATTTAATCTTACTGAAAGAAGCACTTTCTCCCCCCCCCTGTCTCTCACCTCTGTCACTCCCAGGTGCGTAGCAGCCGGGGGGGGGGCCCAGCAGGATGGAAATAGATGCCTGTTTCCGCTACTACTTCCAGCACCCGTGGTCGCGCCTCATCGTGGCCTACCTGGTCACCTTCTTCAACTTCCTCATCTTCGCCGAGGACCCCATCTCCCACAGTCAGACGGAGGCCCACATGATGGTGGTGGGCAACTGCTTCTCCTTCCTGTTCAATAAGTACCCGGGCCTCGGGTGGAACGTCCTGAAAGTGATATGCTGGATACTGGCCATTATCAGCGGCATGTTAGCCGGGAAGTTCATTTTCCACCGCCAGCTCTTTGGTAAGTCATGCGCGCAGTCATCGGTGGAATGCACAGAGTAATGGCTTTTTTTTCTCTCTGGAAGAGAAACTTCCACCTGAGTTGCTCTTGTTGATGCGGTTCAATCGGTGAGAAGCACCTTATCCTCCCGAACTCTGCCTCACACTGACATGCAGACGGTCAGGCAGACGAAGAGGCTATTTCCACTCGCTAGTCAGCCTTTGAACCTCATTTTAATGATGACTAGTAACGTCTAAACAGCTCTAAACGTCTCGTATTGATGATATTTCCATCAGAAACAGTAATATCCAACAAATGGAATCTCAGCCATTTGGTTTTTCATGAAAAAGGATGTTTAGAGACGGAGACCAGTACCCTTGAGCCGGATGGATTAGAATCAAAACTCTCCACTCTGTTTATATCTCTCATTAAAAAACTGCACTTTACATTGGCCAGCACATCAGCTGAAAACTGCCCTCAGTGCTGTCGTAATGCCCAAACTTTTAACAAACTGCTGACCCAAGTTCATCATTATCTCTGAGAGACTCTGCCTCCCCAATGTGCTCTTTATTATGGGCCCGGCATACCAATCAGAGTAATTACTCTCAGCGTGTGGCTCCAGCAGCTTTCTTTTAGGATCCAGTAAATCTCCAGCCCGAGTTTTTGATGTTTTTTCCACGAAAAAGTTGAATATCTTTTAACATTTGTTGCGTTTTTAAAGTGGATTTCCATGATTTTACTCAGCGGTCCATTTGTTTTTAGTAGTGAAGTAATAAAAATGGAGATACAGATTTTTTTTTCCTTTTCTGAAAATATTTTTGAATTTTCTACCTTTCTCTTTAGTGTGCCGCATGTGTGTTTTTTTTTTTCTTGCTTGAAAAAGGTCTGCGCCGGGGTGGGGTGGGGTGGGGTGAGGGGGGGTTACTGCTACTGATGAGTGTCTCTTAAACCATCCAGGCTTTACATAATACCTCTTCAGCTATGCTAATCCCAATAGCAATATGGACGTCACATAACAGAGTTTTTATTTTTAAACTTTTGATCCTCTGCTGCCACCACTGGCAGAGGCTTCAGTCCCCACCATCATCTTTTATTTGAGCTGGTTGATAGAATATACACCAGCTGCCCCCATGTACAAGTGCATAGAATTTTAAGCAGAAAATGGGTGAAGTTGACCTTTAAATGGCCACAGTACCTTTGAACCTGCTCCATGGTCCAGCTGCTGTGTGTGGACACCCGTGGAAACGGGCCTCGTTTACTCTACTCAAAGAACGAAAATTGGGGTGGAAAGTTCTACCATTACATGACAGTTTAGGACTCCAATCACCCTGGATAGATAGTGCTAGATCATCACCTCTTGGTAGTTAAAAAACGTCATGTAATTAGATCCAAATGTGGCTTTCAGACTGTGAGAGGTTGAAAAGAGCAACAAAAACCCATCTCTTTGGGTTACATATTTCCACTATAGGTCTTCATTCTGCTCTCTTGCTTAACATCTCACACCTCTGAAATGGTTTTCTCCTTCCTTGTTGCCCACTTGCCCATCCACCAATGCTTTGGCTGAACCTCTCTCTTCCCCTGCCTCTTAGTGGACAGCTTAAGAAGGCTTAAATCTCGCCGGTCCTTCACTCGTGTCAGCCGTGCATCGGTGTGTTCTGCCTCTGACCGGATCTCGCCATGTTTACTACTCTCTTCGGATGAGCCACCGGCGGCCATGATTGGAGCGCCGGTGTCAGCCGATGGCGAGCAGGGGTCCTCTGTGTGATTATCTTCCGGGGCCGTAAATAGAAAGCGGAGATGGCACGATGACACGACGCTTGTAGCAAACGCAGAGCCTTGGGCTGGAGGAGGAGAAAGTGGAACATGGCTACTGAGAGACGTCCTAATAACACCAGCCGCTCCATCTTCTCCGGCTGCAATCCTTTAATTGAATGGAGTGTTTCCCTACATAGGATGTGTGATAGTGTTCCAGTGTGTCTCCACCGTAGGGACGGGACCAAATGTGGAGCTGTGTGATAATGCATGATATCAGGGTCCTTTAAAAAATAACAAACATTTTAAACGCTGATCGAGACAGAGGAGTTTGCTGGACAGGCTTTGAGATACAAGGATTATTTGTTCCAATTCTTTTGAAAAGTGAAAAAAATGTCCCAATGTCGTTCGCAAAAAACATGTAAAGAGTCGTCATCAGTAGATTTCTGAAACTTAAACCTGGCGGTTGTCAGTCAGAGGTAACGTTCATATCCATCCTCAGCTCTGAAACAGTTGGCACCCTGCAGAAAACAAAGAGACACTGTGGATCTTAATAATTTGTAATCCACACCGTTTATAGATTATTTTTGTTTATGGGATTGAATTCATTTTTTAAAGTCTTAAATCTCCTCAGAGACTTCCAGGCATCTGTGTGATTTTAGATAAAAGCCTTTCATAGAATCTGCATGTCTGTGAATTATTCACACTGACAGGACTCTGTCCCTCTTAAATCTTCACTATCTGTAAGACAGTAGACAAGCGGAGCAAAGAGAGGAAAATCTGCTTTTCAATACACTCAAATCTTTTGATTTTGTATCTGCAAAAAAAAAACCTTTGCAAAAAAAGCAGACGGCATTAGTCCCGTTACTTTTGGCGCTGTGGATCGGGTTAACGGGGCCTGGTCCGGGACGGTCGGCGTGTAGAACGCCCCGCAGCCACGTACAAATAATTCACCTCAACAAGCTGCCCGACAGATGGCTCCTGCTTTCCTTTGTGGGCCTGTGTGAGAGCAGGGATGTTGATGCTGCAGTAATTTAGAGGGGAAAGAGAAGAGAGAGACGCCTTCAGAGGCTGATGTAGAGACGAGAGATGTCCTGGTTACCATTCCTCTGCAGCGGTTATGTAACGGCTAACCCAGGTAGGCTTTAAGAGCCCCGCTGTCGGAGCCGGCCCACTGTGAAAGAATCCGTCATCCATTATAGATATCTCCCTAATTTGGGTATGAACTCGGCATCCAAAGAAAGCCTTTTGCTCACATTTGCCCGTTTGAGCTCGTTGCAGATGTGCTTAATGGTACATAAGCTTAGCACAAACCTGAGAGTTGATATTCTTTCTAAAAGGCGCCTCATTCCCTGCATCCGTGATCGTTTTTCATGGCCCTGAGAGTCTTCCCGTGTGGAGAACCCACCCTCCTCCCTCTAAAGATTTATCTGGCAATGCTCTGCAGGATAGGAGGAAAACATTCCACCAGAAGTCCACACAACAGCTAATCCAATCAGTCGAATGCTGCGGAGCGCTTGCGGGTTTCTGCTAAGATTGGACAGAGGACATCTGCTTTTGGTCCGCCGTCGTTGATAGATAACTAGTGACGGATTCCACGATTCGGGAACAACCTGTTCCATCCAGTCACTGAAGGCAGCGTGTGCACTCTAATGGAGCAGGCGCCAGCCAATGACTCCTGGTTAGGAGGAGGAAGACTGGCTGTCATTATGTCATTACGGATTTATATTAAGTCTGGGGTCACACTGGTTTGGCCAGAAGTCGGTTTCATCTGCACAGACACATATCACACATAGCCACCTTTCTGAATGTTTCAAGTCAAGGTAGCTTTTAGACTTTTGAGAGCCTCAAGAATAGCTGTGTCACAGTGATGTCCCATAAAAAACAAAACAACCACATGGCTCTGTGTCATATCAAAATTACCTTTGGAAATAGAAAATCAGGCTTGTAGAATTAAAACACACATTTGTACATATTCACCAAAGTATCTCACAGATTCAAATCCCAGCGGATGGATTTATGACACCTTTGGAAAGAAGTGCCGGAAAAGAAAAGTAAAGAAGTCCACCATTTTTTTTTTTTTTTACAGGGGCAGGATCAAGTCTTTTGCAAGACTTAATGTATGTCCAGTGTATTTTTGCTGTGGTTTTTATGACTGAGCAGTCATTGCTCTGTTTTGAAATCCAGGTTTCCAAGCCTCGTTCACATCCCTCTAAAGCATCGGCTACATATACCTGAAGGTTTGAACTCCACCAGATAGGTTTATCTTAGTTTGTCAAGCTTTCAAGCATCTTATTGGAACTTTAGTGAAAAGAGGAGTCCTGTTTGTTCTCATGGATATTTATTTTCTAAAGGAAGACAGGATGACACCATGAGCCATCAGCAGGCCCGCCATAGTATGAGCAGACAACTCGGATTGAGACGAATCAAATACATCAGTTCTTATGCAGCAACTCCCTTTAAAAACAAAGTCGTGCGGAAAGTGCTGACCCTGACTCCCCAAATGGTTCTTTACAAACAAACCCTCGTCTCCCTCCGTTAATGGAAAACCCGTCTCCGCTTTCAAAGCTGCCTCGGCCTCCAGATTAGCACGGTGTATTCCCCCGCGTCTCCCCGAGACACTGGGAGATAAATGGAATGCTGATATTAGTCAGGTCCCACCTGGATTAGGTGCTGCTTTACATGCTGTTACAAACAACTGTTCAGTCAATCTCAACCCCCCCACCCACACCCCCACCGTATGTCGTCCGTGGATGGAAGCATCCCCGATGGCTTTATGTCCCCAGTGGGAAGGGGCTGTTCATATTGGGGGGTAATTGTGCGAACTCGTCTATCTGTGTCTGATACTCCAACATCTCCGCTCGTGTGTGTTTTGGCGAGCAGAATTCCTCTTTTTGGTTCGTAGACGGCGCTGATTCTACAGAAATCAATCAGCCTGTTTCTGTCAGAGCACGGGTTAAAGGTCTGCAGAGAACTGAGAGCTGTGCCGGCGTCCGGCCATCCACCGGTGACGTTTTGACAGGCAATCCACACTCTGGGACTATTTTTAGGCCGCTTTCTCACTGTCGGCTTTGCAAAGATACAATGATTCCGTCCTTCATTCCCCAGCCCTTTGTCAAAATCTAAAGGTCAGTCGTATCATTTTCTTTTTTCCTTCCGGCCACTTTCTTGTTGCCGTGCGAGATGCAAGGATGGGGAGAAGCATGCTGACTGTGAACATAAGAAGTGGAAGCAGAGTGCTGCACACACACACACACACATACACACACACCCTTTGCCCAGCAGTGGCTCACCGGTGGAAGTCCTTGGCATTCAGCTCTTTTGAAATCACAGTCCTTGTGAAAGTATCTGCGCCGAAACAGGAAACGGGGGGCATGCCCCACGGTCACTGCTGCTTTTTTCTAAATCATCCTCCTCCCAGCTCTGCTGGCGTGGGTAGCTGTGTGTTTTTTTTAGAGAATCTGTCACGCAGAAGCCAGACGGTGACACGCAGGGATCCTCAAATATCCACCAGCAGAGCAGAGCAGTCAAAGTCAGGCCTCAACGGATAAATAAAGGAAAGCAGCCAAAGCAAAGCTCTTGTTTTAATCTAAGATGTGCGTCTGCTTTTGGTCCGGAACCAAGTCATAAATAACCGAAATGAATTCGTCCACTGGAGCTCGTTGTCTCGGCTCTTCCTACAGCACCGTCTCTGTGGACGGAGTTTTTTGCTGTCGCTTTCCAGCTTTGATTTATTAGCCGGGCTCTTTTGTTACAGAGGGATCCGGCTCCGGGGACACGCCCGCCGCAGCTCAGTCAGTACGGGGTATGATGAATGTTTACGGTTCAGACGGAGAGCGGGCCTAAGGCCGCCGCACGGCGGGGTCTGCTTTTTGGAGAGAATGCTGGCCTGTGTCCCCAGAGATTTTTTACTGCGATGCACAGGAGCAAAATAAGGCTCAGTGGCTGCTAAAAATCAAAAGCCGATACAAGGTGCACGCTCAGATCGTTTGCACAATATTTGCTATGTTGTTATTTCTGTCGGTGTCTCACGTAGGTCTTCATCACATCATTGGAAACGCTTTGTTTACTGCGCTACATTCAATATGTGAGACCATTTGTTGATAAGGATTAGATTGGAGCTACACAAATGCAAACAAGCAATACTTCCCTTATTTGGGCTTTTTTTTAACATCCTTTTATACAGATGAAAATCCAATAAGAGATTGTGACTTTGCTCTTTTACATGCTGAACCTGATCAAGAAAAAACATTATTTTACTAAAAAAGTAACATATTTGCAATGATATTTGGTGTCATATGTCAAGAATGTGTTTGTTCTATGGTATGGGATTATTGAAAAGATGATGGGACAAGTTTTTTTTAGGCAGTTTGGAGCAGTAAACAAAATCCTTTAATTCTTTGTAGCTCATATTGATTTTATTCTTTTTTTCCACCAACATTTCATTTGTTTTTCTAAATACAGATTTGAAATGAGCTGCTCTTCTTTGCATCATGCTTTAATGCACGTGTCACACAGCTTCCCAACCTGGATTAAAACAGCTTTGTAACTTAAACTCTACCACTGGCCGTCCCTGGCTCCGGAAAAACAACACATTGGGCACTCACTCGCCAATAACTCCCACCCTCCCGTTGGCCCTGGAGCACAGCCTCCTGCACCGGTCTCTTTTCAGGGCCAGCAGCTTCCTCTTAAACTGCCCGCTGGCCAGAATGTACAGCAGGGGGTCCAGGCAGCTGCTTAGGACGCACACGGCCTCGCACAGCTCGTAGGACACGTAGAGGCCCATGGCGTTGGAGGCCGTCACCATGTTGTGGGTCACCATGACCATCAGGGCCACGACCATGACGTGATAGGGCACGAAGGACACCAGGAAGAGCAGCACGGAGGCGGTGAGGAGCCGCAGCGGCTTCCTGCCTCCGCGCTTAGCCCCGCCCACCCTCTTCCCTCCTTTTAGACGCCTCAGAACGCACGCCGTCCGGACGTAGAAAGCCAGCAGGGCGGCGAGAGGGAGCAGGAAGCCCAGCGCTGTCCGGAGGACGGTGCTCACTCTGAAGTAAAGGAAGGGGCCATTGACGTGGTCCAGGCAAACGTCCAGGTTCTTCGGTCGCCGGGCAGAGAACGTGACAAACAGGTCGGGGACGGAGCCGATGACCAGCCCCGCCCAGGCCCCCGCCGAGCACAGCTTGGCTCTGCCCGCCCCCCACCAGCGGAGGGACCGGACGGGGTGCACCGCGCCCACGTAGCGGTCGAAGCTGACCAGCGTGAGGAAGAGGATGCTGCCGTACACGTTGACGTTGAAGGAGAGCCTGCGGACGCGGCAGAATAGCCGCGCGGCCGCCGGCCCCCCCCGCCGACGGATCCTGAAGTAGAGGCTGAAGGGGAGGGTGAGGATCCAGGCCGAGTCGCACAGGGCCAGGTTCAGCAGGAAGACGCCGCTGGCGGTCAGGGCCTTCCCGAGGCAGGAGTAGTGGAGCAGCACCGCCGCGTTCCCCAGGATTCCCACGGGGAGCGCCACGGCGAAGAGCCCCAGCAGGACGCCGCAGTACCACCGGCCCCGGTCAGACGTCCGGCAGAACTCCCCGGACAGGTTCAGGAAGACGAGAAACGCGTCTAAGATCCAAGAACCACAAGTGTCAGTCACAACAAGGTTTTCTGTTTCTAACAAATATGACAGCTGCACGGTTAAGAATTTAACACAACCCTTTTAATTGAGACATAAAACGTAAGATATGTTGTTAACTATAGTTGGGTATCAGCATTCAGCAGCTTTAAGCTGAATCGGGGTTAGATGTGTGATGAAGAGTTTTAATAACGACAATCATTCCTGTTGTATAGTCTCCTGAATCAACAGTAAGAAACGGTGCCGACCCCAAACTTATAATCGTATCTCATAATTTCTTTCATACCGTAAAGCAACACTAGACCAATGTGGGTCGTTTTAGCTTTACTCTATAACTTTTAGAGTTAGATGGGGGTGCATTAGTGTTCTATTTTTCAGCAGAATTGCATATAATGTGTACTGTTTGCCCACAGAGAAATTAAACCTTATTAGGAATCATTCCACTTCAGGAATACATAAACTTCAAGTTCTGGTCAGATGTGACCACTCGCAGGTTGTTTAGCTAGAAGAAAGCTGGCGCACAAAGGAGCGATTGATGAAAATCCAGGGCTTGTTCAACTTTATAGCTGGCAAACTCCTTCACTTTGGTTTGGACGCTCTGCTTTGTGCGACGATGGTGTCTGTTTACGCAACACAAAAACACCATTCGCAGAGAGGAGATGCGCGGTATTTAGGTGTGTCCCTCCGGTGAGCAGGCGGCCGGTGCAGTCCCCGTGCTCTGCCACAGCATGGTGGTGTTCACCTCTTTCCCCATGACGCTCCCTGGATAAAGTCTGCCCAATTAACGTGCAGACTCAAGCAAAACTCCAACAAAGAGGAACTGAAAGATGTTAGCGGTGCTTCCTCGTATTTGTCTGACTTGCTCCAAACTGCCTTATAGGACGCAGTGATAGGTCTAACACTGGAGAATGGTGTGTTACTCATTTTTATGATAAATGGAAGATGCGCTCATATATTGAGCAGCAAAAAAAAAGATATACCACCAACCAGCAACAGTTTCATGAGCCTTTAATATAAAATGCCAAACACATTTATTCATTAGTTTTTTGATTACTTTCAGATTGATACAGGTGCTATTCTTCTGAATTGATTGGACTTGCCGTTAAGTCCTGCCCTCAGAGTGTACTTTCCAGAAGAGCCGTCCACCCTCTCTCTCTCTCAGGACTCCCTGTTTACAGCAGCTGTCTCCATAGACCCCGGGCGTCACCAGGATGTGACGGCCCCAGCCCGAGGGACTTTTGATCTGTTGCCTCCAAATGTTGGCTTCTGTTTTCAGTTAATTAGAGAGAGAACGCCTCTATTTTGCCCCGTTGATGAGCTCTCAGCCATGCACAATAGCTCCTGCCAAGCCACTAAGCGTCCACCCAGGGGGAGAATTTCATTTGGTGCCGATCGTGTTTTTATATTTGTAAGCAACTCGGGAGTAGTTATCACGGCTTTTCTGTGAGTGATGAACTGATAAGAAAAGAGCATTTATCATCAGGGCTTTTGCCTCCGTGGTGAGTTTGACATTTTCATATTTCAGCCAATTTTGGAAATAAAGATTAGTTGAGTTGATAAAGGTCCATTTTAATTAGAGATTTCTTAAATTAAAATTCCATTTTAATTTAAGCGGAGCAGAATATAACCGCAGGATTCGGTTCTATTAAAGCACGACAGTGAATCAAAGCGTTGGAGGACCAAACTGAGCTCACCTCCCTCGGCTGTGTCAGACGTGTTGGCGAGCGTTTCCATGTTGAATGGAGACTGATTACATCTCCGACTGGTTTCAGACCTCCTCCATCAGCTGTCTGTTCACATCTGTCTGGATCGGATCAATCTGCAGCTTTACCCGTGTCTCTGTGTGTGTGTGTGCTGGTGTGTGTGTGTGTGTAAACAGAGGATTAAGAAAAACTACTCTTCAAACATGAGAAAGAATTGCTTGCCCACGTGTGCCAATGCAAATGTTAAACTAATGGCCTCCGCTTGTGTTCCGTGTTTGTTTTTCTACTCTCTGCATGACCTGTAAGTGGATTGCTGCCATAAATCTGCTAGTTTTATAATCTGAGCACTTCCCGGAATCTCATCTTCCAACGAAGAAGCAGACGGGGAACCGTAAAGCAGCCGACTGACTGCCCTAATTACCTAAAACAAGCATCAGGGATGGGGAGGCAAAGTGGAACACCGGGTTTCAGTCAGCTGGCGAAATCCCACGCTGGAGGAAAGCAACGGCAGAAGCTTCTGTTCTGGGGGAAAATGAAAGAAAAACAACTGTCCTCCATGGGACACATGGTATTAAAATGTCAACGTTTTCGTCCCAAAATTAGATCTTGACATTCCGAGTAGGGTCACTGGAGGGCTGGAGCCTATCCCAGCTGTCATTGGACGAAGCCGGGGTACCAATACAGATATTACCCTGGGGAATTGAACCAGGAACCCTCTTGCCATGAGGTGGCAGTGCTAACCATCACACAGCCTCTCATTATAGCCATTTTTTTATTTTTAGCATGTTCTAAATAACTGAGAGGAGCTGGATGAGTGCCACCCTTTTATCATGACTTTTACTAAATAGCTATTCTGTTTTCTGCCCTCTAGAGTATTGCGGTCTTTAAAGTCACGTCCAAGTGTTTTCAAAGCCTCGTGGGCAGCGCAAAAGAATAAACCAGCCCACTCTGTCTGAGGCGGCTGGTGGAATAGTGGTAGGATTCACCACGTTTTAGGAAAACCTGCTGTGATCACTT
The DNA here is from genome assembly GCA_907169785.1 of Menidia menidia. Taxonomy (NCBI): domain Eukaryota; kingdom Metazoa; phylum Chordata; class Actinopteri; order Atheriniformes; family Atherinopsidae; genus Menidia; species Menidia menidia. Next base: position 5,231,904 of record CAJRST010022223.1, on the reverse strand, counting down.
TTGGCCAAATTGAGGCCAAAATAAAGACTGGACAAAGCAAATATTTTATTTTTATTTATTGGTACGCAAATAAGTTGTTTGTCCGGGGAAAAAAACAGCCGTCTGGAAAATGGAAGGGAAGGCCAAATGATGAGCATAAGGTATGCTGGACGTCTCATATTACCATACAGTGGTGTCAGAGGGACTGAAACGAGGCTCTTCCTGCTAATGCAGATGACGTCAGACCCGGTCCGTGCCCGTGTAGTGTCCGGGTACCACCAGCAGATGGCGACGTAGCCGCGTCTCAGCATTTAGAAACTACACTTAAGAAAAATTAGAAGATGATCTCATCCCAGGCCCGCATCAGTGGACTCGGAGGGACGATGCTGTAAAAATGAAACACATAAGCGTCAGCGTTGAGTAATGCCCCCGCTTTTCCTACGTGTCTAAAGTGGGAGTGAGAAATATTCGCTCTCCTCTCTTGTTTTTTTTTTTTTCCCCAAGCCTCCTGTGGCAGGAAAGGCTCGCGCGCGGCTGTCGCCTCCATATGTCTGCTCGTTGTGGGTAAAGCCTCGCAGGAGACGACGCTCATGAATCACTCCTCATCAGGAGGGGCCCCGCCGTAGGTGACTCAAGGGCCTGGCTGAACGAGTCCCGAAAAAAGGCCCCGGTTGAAAACACGGCCGACGCAGACCGCGCGAGCGCGGGCACGTGCCGCTCTGAAAGCTCATTGGCACTGGAAGCAATTAAGTTCAGCCGTGCAAGTCAGCTCAATTATGCTGCTGAGGCGAGCCCCGGACCGAGACACACGCGTGGCCCCACGACTTTAGCCCACAGCTGTGAGATTTTCAGACTATACCGAGCTATCTATTGCTATTTTTAAGTTATCACAATATAGTCACACCATTAAAATGTATTTTTTTGTTGTTTTGCTTCGTTGTTGTTGGTTTTGAACCAGGAAGTGTTTTTGAACTCTCAGTTCGACTCATTAAAACTGCATTTAACCTTCACAAATATCACCTTCCACCCAGGAATCTCTATTATTTTTATTTTTTTGCCCCCTAGAAAGCACTAGCGGTGAGCGACCCGAGGCCGAACAGCACGTAAAACTACTGAGGAGCAGAGCGGCCCGGCTCTAATGGGGAAATAAATGGAGCATTCCGCTTTGCCGTCTCCCCGGAAGCCTTTGTGCGCGAGCGCGCCTGCGTGCGTGCGCGCGTGGACACGACTGCAATGAGCTCTCAGAGGAGCTGTGACTGAAAGGGATGCTGACTGAGCTGGAGGAGAGAAAAACAAAGAGTTTTTCCTGGGAAGACGGACGCTCCTGGCACCGGTTCACAAGCTGCCATGTAGATAACACAGTGTGTGCGTGCGCGTGCACGTGCGTGTGTGAGTGAGCAAAACGGTGGAAGTGGAGTTAAATAAACTCTCCCAGTCATGGAGGATTTCAGCGTTAACACAGTGTTTCACCGCACAAGGACAGAACTTTACAAACTGCCTGCCAGGTACTTAAAAGTTTCAACCCATTAGTTTTCACAGGGACATTAAACATCTTTTTTTTTTCTCCACATAGTTGAGCTTCCATGTGCTGGCTGATTTATCACAATCTCTGCACGGAACTGAGAAAGTTAGCGGCGTTGTCTGAATTCTTCTTTTTTTTTTCATTTGAAAGCGATTGATATTTTACTTTATATTCCAGCAGGCTCACCGTACCGGTGGATAATGTGTGCTGTTATGACCTCATTATTATTTGATACCAAATGCATTCTCTCTCCTTGCACTCAAATTCCACACATGTGCAGCTATTCCTGCAGGAGGTAAAATACGTTCAAGATAGATAACAACCAGTGATTTAAACGCTTCCTCTAGCTGTTGTCTCGACATTTTATCAAGACGTGAAAGTTCAGAACTGCTTTGACATGGTTATACTATAAATAGATAAAATGTGAGGCTATGCACAATTATGCGGCAAGCATAAATTCGGGGTACTCCGATAGAGAGCAGACCATTGGTACTAGTACTGTTACTACTACAGTCCCCTGTTTGGCTCATGTGAGCATAATCTTGTATGCATAATAAGAAAGGTGGAAACAGTTGGATACCCTTTACATTTTCTCCCTGATACTTCAGACAAACATAGGTTGATAACTCGAGTCCCACCACGTCTCACACACATCTGCACATGCTTTAGTCTGAACCGTTACCACTTTGAAGCCTAAACTGTGCACATGCAAGCGGTGGAAAAATCCCACCTCCTCTTTCTTGTTGTGCTCATTTAAGTGACAAATTCACTGTAAAAATGAAAAAAACAAAACAAATGACATTTTTGTGATGCTGAAGAAGACGTTGGACTAGTTGAGGGCTAAACTTCCTTTGTTTTTGTGTTGTGATCCCTTTCATGGTTAAAGCAGCATGCGATAAAAGAGTCACCAGATGTTTTTAGATGTCTACATCAATGGCGTCTTAGCATCTTGCTATATCAGCATCGGTGAATGTTTTTATAGTATTTCTATAAGGCTATTTAATCCAGATCGGACTGATAGTAGTGGAAATTGAAGAAAAAAAAGAGAACAGCCATAATATGAAATGCAGATTGCCTCTGTTCCCACGAGCTGTGTAGGAGGAAGATCAAAGACACAACAGCTGTTGTGCAATTCCATTATGCATGTATAATTGCACCGCACGTGGTTTTTCCCAGAGCTGAGTAATTCATACTTTCATTTCACTCCGATCACTGCGGGGGGGAAAAAAGAGCCACTTCTTGATTTAAAAGTATATTTTTCTCTGTCGCAGCAACAAGCTGCTGTAGCATCGTAAGCCCCGAGTTTATCTGAGCCCTAACACCACACCACAAACCCGTTTGATTGCACGTTCAGTCCCGAGTTGTGTGGATCTGAATGGGTTCATGCTCGGACAGGATTCCTAGCCCGAAGTCTGATGGAACGCACAGACGCTGTCAAATGTGTGAAACGCAAACTAGTATCCAGGCAGATGACGCTATGCAAATTCAGAATGTTTCCTGTTGGGAATGATGAAATATTGATTTTTGATTTTGTCTGGAAAAAACCGGTGTAGAAGAAACCCCCTCAATGTGTTTTTTGTTGTTTCTTTTTGCCTCGGTTTCAGCGCCCAAAGGACGCGTGTCTGACGGAAAAGGACGCTATTGATCCCTGTGACTAATCTATTTACTTGGGCCTCCTGTTTGTCTCGCTGTCCGCCCGTGCTACAAGGGCTGTTTGAACCCCCCACTGACCGCGCTGTCCTTGTCCGTGCTCCCTTTCAGGTCGATACCTGCGGCTGAAAATGTTCCGCGAGGATCATGGCTCCTGGATGACCATGTTCTTCAGCACCATCCTCTTCCTCTTCATCTTCTCACACATCTACAACCTGTTCCTGTTGATGGCTGGGAGCATGGAGTAAGGCATTCAATCTCTCTTTCCCACCCCCCCCCGCCCAACCCCCCCCCCCCTCCCCTCTCCATTCTGTGCTTCACATTTGTTAGAGCCTCCCTGTGCGCTCCCCCTTTGGCTGCTGTGATTGATCTCAGCGTCTCGCCTGAACGAGGACTCGATACGGCTCTGATTAATCAGCCCCACGCTTTAAATCACCGGTTGGCGCAGACAAGGGGAAGGTGGTTAATCCTGAAAGATCACCTTCAGCACCTGCCCTCATCCACCCATGATTTTGGCTTACGTTTTTATTTTTTGTTCGTTTTTGGACATCCCCTTTGGCTGGATGCCAAAAATGTTTATAGCACGTCTCTTAAGTTTGGGTCTTTTTTTACATTTTTTTCATCCTCTTCCCTTTTTTCTGTCTACCTTCTGGGAAACCAGCGTGTGCACAGCAGAGGCTGACACCGACCCGTCAAGCCTTGACAGGAATCCGTTTATGCATTTGAAATGTTTCCATCTAAAAGCGCCCTTGAAGGCAGCCAGCCAGCCAACCGTGGGCTCATAGATGATTTAGTTTGTTTTGGTAGCCAAATGAAAAAAGATTAAAAGAATAGCGTCGCAGGTGTCTGTTCTACTGCGACCTGTCAGGAGGGAAGCCGGGGCTGTAAGGGATCTGTCCACACAATGCAGTTTCCCCCCCCCCCCCCCGTGTTAACAACAGGCCTCAGCTATCCATAAGGAGCAGGCAGACGACGCTAGCTAGCAGGGAAGGTGTTGTGTTTTTCTGCGGCCGGAGGGATGAGATTGTATAATCGGCCCATCTGTCACTCCGGCCGGCACAGCGACACCCGGCATCCATCTTGCTCATTCTGGTTGGCCGAGAAAAAGGAAACGGGCGAGTGACGGGGCAGCTCCGCCGGGACGCAGAATGTTGCTGGCTCAGGGAAAAATTTCCATCTGCAGTTGTACTTAGTGCCTCTGTCACAAAGAGGATTTCTTTTTTTTTTATTTCTTCTTTTCTTTCTTGACACGGCCTCCCAGCTCTGAAATGTCGAGAAAATGGCCCATTTTAGCCTGTTAGTTCTTTTTTTTTTTTGGAGACTTTTTCATTTCAGCTAATCACAGCTGGACACAACTCTTTAAGGATTTGACAAGTTACTCAGACGTTTTGAAAGCTTTTCAATAGGAGCATGAATAATGGCCCTCCGATACACGCAGGGCACCGTACGTGTTTTACCTACTAAAAACGGCCATTAAACAAGTGGCACCTGTTACAGATTATTCGCTAAAACGCTACCACTCTCTCCACGGCGGTTCGCTTTTGCGTGCGTGCTGCGGGGGGGGAGCGCTGGCGACCGGCCGCTGTAGATCCCTCCGCCCGGAGACAGATGGTGCTGTTGTAAAGCGAGTGAGCCACCTGGTCACTCTCTGCCCCGGCTCCCGCCCGCCCCTCCTCTCTGCTCCGCCAGAGTGTCCACTAAGGACCCGGGCCCCTGCCAAAAACCATTAACGCTCACATCTCTGTTCAAAACACCCCCGGGGCCAAGGGGCCGCCCCCCCCCCCCCTCTGCCAGGACGCTCTCTCTCGGAAAAAAACACGAGCCCGGGGATGGGAGCGGGAGAATGCAGCAGAGTGAGCGAAAAAAAGGTGATGGAGTGTGGGAAGGAAAGGGTGGTGGTGGTGGTGGTGGTGAGGGGGAGTGCTCAAGGTCTGTTGATGCAGTGAAACTTAATTCTTTTGATCTTTGTCCAAACCCCCTATTTGCATCTCTCCCCTCTCCCCAACCGCCGTCGCCTCACCCTGCAGCAAAAGCCGCCGTAGTTCTCTCACAGCTCAAAGGAAAAGTACAATATCCCTTTGTGGCAGCAGCTGGCCCTACGTGGGAATAAAAGCTGGGTTTTTTTCCTTCTTCTTCTTCTTCTTCTTCTGCAGAGAAAGAACTACCTGCTGGGAGGTATTTTTTCCTTGCCAAGGCTTTTTAAAGGGCTGGTATTTTGGCGGGGGTTCACCTGCTTTGACATCAAGCCATGATGGTGCACTGCAGGGGAATGATCTTCTGGCAGCTTGACGGAGCCACAAAAACACACACACACACACACGTTACATATTGTTCACATCTCACACCGTGCGTATCAGCGTGGGGAGATAGGAGGAGGGGGTCTGTGCCCCCCCCCGCCGTCTCCCTGACCTGATGCTGCATGCCGCCCGCGCCCTGCACTCATTAATATGCTTTCATTTTCCTTGACCTTTCATTCGGTCTCGGGCTTGATTTAATTAAAACCCGCGATACGTCTGCGAGGAAAGGAGATAAACTGCGCCATTAGGGCGGCAAACAATCTGTAATAAGAGATTGTATATCTTCTTTGGGGCGACAAGCATTTATTCGTGTTTAGCCATGTAAAATGGATTCATCAGCGCCATTATCTCTGGGCACAAAGAGGTTTCCGGGACGCGCGTCCGCGGGCCTGTCCAGCAAGTGCGTCAGCCAATATTTGAACAGCCACTTCTAGGTCAACAGCTATCAACCTGTTACCTGGCTTATGCGACTCTACAGGGGGGGAAAAAAAAAAAAAAAACGTAGTAGCTCCCTGGGAACTGTAATCCACACTTGTTACCAAACCCTCACATCTGGGTTATTTGCATTTTAATGTAACTGTCAGATTAGGAGGGGGGCTGTTTATGTGAAACCACGGGAGTGTGACCGCCCAGGGAGCCTGACGGGCTTCATGAATGTTCTGTCACGCCGCGCAATCCCATTCCGCCATCTTACGGCGCCATTACCATCCAAAATCAGCCCCTAATTAGGTGGTGTTATTTAATTAAGACGGCCCAATGCGTGGCGTACACATTAATCAAAGCTAATGTGGAAAAAAAAAAGGTAGGGGGGGTTGTGTGAAGGTGGCGGGACAGAGGGAGCGGGAAAGTTTGCTGGGAGATCTAAAAATAGAGAGCTGGAGTGGGACGGGGGAAGCTAGAGGTTTTTTAATTACAGTTATATTTCTGCTATTTCTCATTCCGGAAGGGAATACATGGATAACTGTGAGGATTGAAAGGGGGGGGGGGGGTGTAAGCTGAGCAACACATAGGGGAGGTTTGCATCGGCTGGATGTGCTTAATGAGGAGCGGGGAGCGTTAGATGTGGCGTTTGAGTGCTACGTTAGCCTGAGCGGGATTAGACCCCACTGCATAAGTGCATTTGTCTTCCTTTTGCGTGATCCTTTGTGTTGCATGTGCGCGAGTCCCCCTCCTCGTCTGTCGGTCTGCTTGTCTGTCACTAAGCCGGGCTAATGCCGCGGACAAAAGGCTAACTAAAAAGCACGCCGTGGCGGGAATGCAGATGCCTCCTGTTGCTGGCGATGGCACCGGGGACGGGCTGCGGCCTCAGAAACAGCGGCGTGTTTTTTTTTTAACAGTACGAGCTGACCTTTAGTTAATGCCCAATGTCTGCAGCCAACTGTTAGTTTAGGAATATGAAGCCGATTAGTCGTATTCCTTTTCTCTTTTTCCATGATTTGCAGCCTGTGTTTGTGTATTGTTTGCATTTATTTCCTACACTGCCCGTACTGAGATCCCTCAGACCCACAGTCTGATTTTTTGTGTCTGTTTTCAAATCACACAAATCTCCATGACGATCATAAGTGTTCATTAAGGGTAGATGTGAAACAGCGGAGCTGAGGCACTTTTCTGACTTGATCTTATGATCTTTGCAGAGCAGTCATTTAATTCCCAGAGAAAAACAAATATCAGATTAGAATAGCTGCCTTTCTAAAAATGAAATGATTGTTCCATCTCTTTTTCCCCCCCTCTTTAATTTTCAGAGTTGTTCCTTCCGAGGGAGAGAAAAACAACTTTTCTCAAGTGGGATTCGATATTAACCTCTTCCAGTTCGCTTGCCTTTAGCTTAATTGGTCTTTCTTTGCCTGCACCTACAAACAGATGCGTGCTATGCTCATCCCCCTGCTGCTTTCTTTACACTCCCACACACACACACGAGGGTGGTATTTGGAAAACGGCTCATTAAAGCGGCCTCCATGTCAGATGAGCGATTGGAGTAAAAACCATCCCTCCAAACACATTCCCCCTCCTATCAGAAGGCCCCCACCAGCAGCCTGGGTGCTATGTGAAGTGGCGAGGTGGGTCATATTCTCTCTTATTAGATCATCCTGCTGTTTTCTGGGACAGAAGGAAGGAGCGTCATTCGGGGGCTGCGCACTTCATGCATCGTCACGTACGGAGGCAGATAAGAAACCTCCATAACGGCGGCAGCTGTTGGTTGTGCTGTATGTTGTAGGCTCGTGTGCGCTGAACTTCTATTCTAGACGCCTAGATTTGTATCTGTTGTTTTTGTTTTGGCTTCTTTGTGGTGGCTCCTGGAACAGTCCAACCTATGGGGTCCCCTGTTTGGCTCCCTCCCAGAAGACAGCCGCTCGTATGAAATATGAGGGGCATTAGGAAGGCGCGTATGAATGAGTGAATGTGAATCGTACTGTAAAATGCGCTTTCAGTGTTCAGTGGAACTGACAAAGTGCTTTCCAAATGCCATCCGTCGGCCATTAACAACAGGCAGAGTTCTATGCTAAATGGGACGTCAGTGCCATTGGAAACACAACACAAAGTGTGTGGCTATGCCTTGTGACGCTTACTTATTGCTGTATCTGATTCTTCAATAAAAACCCATTCATAAAGCGTTTCTGAAGTGCACACGCAGCAGAGAAGATTGATTTTATTTTTAGCTGTGTGTGTGTGTGTAAGACAGAGAGACTTCTCATGTACTGTACATATGTAAAGATCAAAATATATAAGATGCCGCTTACCAAATGTTTTATATTCATTCAGTGTCCATGTTCAGAGGCTTACCACACCTTTGATCAAATTATGAGATCAGACATTTACAGGGATTACAGAGAAACTCGGTAATTAATTACATTTTTCCCCATTCTTCTTTTGTGTTGTTCGTGGATGATATGAAATCCTCATGTCTGGAGCTCCTGCTACGGCAGACAGATCACTGGCTGATCTGCTCACTTTCATTTCTGACTGCTTTGATTCTGCATGGGCGTTTAATGTCGGCCGTCATCGACACCGCTCGTTAGGAACATGCACCTGCGAGCACGCTGCAGAACAATAAACCCGCTCCACGTGTTTTCCAGTGCGCCGTTTCCAGCGAAACAGCTCCAGAAAACCAGCCTTATCTTGAAATATGTTGCGTTCTTTAGGCCCGTAATTTTATCACAAACTGCAGAAACTGTTCTGACAAATGACTAGAAGAAACAAGCTATTATACACATGATATAGAAGGTAACTTGTCCAGTCAGTTAAGCTGAGTAAGGTGGGTATTATTGTGTAGTAATGTTTTGCAAAAACAACCAACTGAAGGTTATTGCTCATTGCTCATATTGGCATAACATCATTAGACTGTTCTTTGATTTGTTGTATTTGTAGAACTTGTTGGTTTTATGGGATTCTCTAAGGAAGATGCATAAAAACAAAACCGTGTTCCAGATATCGAACTGTGCTTATCAGTCTGTCTGTACCCCGGCTGTATTTGGAAACGGTATCATGTTGAATAGTGTGTCTGAAACTTGGACACACATCTGTTGCATCATAAACTTTGGCTACAGCTTTGACTGTTCTGTGTGGGGTCTGTTAAATTAAAAACCAAACCTTAATCAATTCATAATTATTTATTATGAATTATAATTCTTTTAGTTATTTAAGGAAAAACACAGTTAGTGTGTGTATCTTTTAAGGTGCTGTGTATGCTGTGTTGTGCTGATATCTATGACTGGAAATGGCTGACTGAACATGGTATCAGTTTTTGATTTTGACCTTTGTGTCCCTTTTTAAACCTTAGAAACCGAATATTTCCTGATGGTATTCCCTCTCAGTGTTCAGTCAGCGATAAGGACTTGATCAGCAATGTGGTTAAAACACAGGGACGGTTCTTTGAGGAGAAATAGAGACCTGGAATCAAAGTTACCTTGAGAGACGGTATAAGTCATGGTATTGGCGGTTATACGGTTCCTGGTAACTACTGCTGCTCCCCGTTGTAAACTCTTAACACAATGTTAGGTAGTGTAGAGCAGAGGAAGGAGAGACGGGCAACGCGTTCCAATGCGGAGCGAGCCAAGGTCGGCGTTTATTGTTCTGATTGAGTCGAGCATTTTACGGGGCAGATGAGGTCACCCGCTTCCTTCAGTCTCTAAATCACTGCCAGTGTCTGACAGAGAAAACAGGTTTATGAAAGCCCGCATGCCGGCCTATACGTTCAAATAGACAATGAAAAATGAATACAAATCAGTGTATTTGGCGGCTGATAAGTGAAAGGCCTCACATCATGCCGGTTTATAAGCTTTAATAATCATAGCCTCCACGGGCGTTCGAAAAGCTTTTACTTAAGACTTTTGAAGAAAACAGAGCTCGACCATCGGAACTCTTGCGGCAGAAAGTGTTTGCCTTGTAAAAAGAGGCCTCTGCACACTGGTGCACAGCGGACGGTGGAGGAAATTGGAAAATGATAGATGTAACGGAACGGCTCTCACCGAACTCCAAGTTGTTTAAAACTTCTTTTTTATCAGGCCACCCTAGAACGAACCGTCTGTTGTCATGGTGAAATTGTGTGAGATCATGTGGAGTGAGGAGTAATCTTGTGCCATAAATTTTGTGTGAAAACGATGTCTAATGCTCCCTCAACCATTCTCGCCCATGCCATGAGGCAAGAGAAAATCCATTATTGAGGAAAGCCTTTGGTATATTCCACTGTCCACTGACATTGTTCTTTAGTTTTTTCATGATGGCATTCCCTTATTTAATTGATACAATCTGAAGCAGGGTACGGCAGGACTCATCATCTTTTATCCATAGCTCCAGGCTAACTGCACCCGTTTTTACACCAAACGTAGCTTTCTGAAGGCTCCTGTTTAGAGTCATCATCCAGTTGTGGTTGTGGAGTCATTACTGATGATGCTCCACAGCTATCCCTACATGCTTAAATGAGGCATGCAGTAGTTTTGCCAAACTCTCTTATTTTGCATTATTTGCTTGTTTCAGGCCTGCAAATGGACCTATATCAAGATGATTTAAAATCTTTGCTACAGCCACCAAACGAGTCCCCTGACAGGACTTTTTAAGGGAGGAGAAACTACCCACTGCATTAGTTTGGGTTCAGTAACGGGAACATTAATCACTGTAGTGCTTCTCCAGAGGGAGACTCTTACCTTTTTGCTTCGTTCAATCCAGTTGATGACTCTTTTTTTCTGTCCTTCCATTGTATATTTCCGTCAGCTCATTTAAGCTCAGATTGAAACCAGGTATTACATTTAAATACATTTTTGATACAACTACAAATCAGGAAGCAGAGATTTTTAACCTTTTAAAGCCCGATCCAAGAAAAATAGACAAAGATTTTTTTTTAACATAACATAACCAAAACCATATTTTTGGGGGGAATATTTATCATTTATTACATAGTTTTTACCATTAATTGATGCAAAAGGTCTCCGATGGAAAATATTTCAGAAACCATATGTATCAAATGATACATATGTGATTATAGGGTTAATTCCAGTTTTATTACAGTTTTTATTACAGTTTGAGCAGGCTCAAAAGCACCTGAATGACGGCTCTGCTCCAAAGCAATAGCTAATCTTGCATCATCTCACTAAAAAATGAAGCAACTGAGATGTTTTTATTTAATTCATTTTTTAAATACTTTTCCGGTAAAGTCAGAGGAGTCATTTGAGTCCTCTGTAGCTTATTGCCCTCGGTAGCACAAAATTTAAAAGAATATATATAATATATCTGCTTTTGTGATAGAACAGGACAAGACAGGAGGGCATCACAATGTCCTTGAATATAATGTCTGAACAAGTGTGGGGAAACCTGATAAAATTCCACGGAGGGTCAAAGCTGCCCGAGCCAGCCGTGCTGGCACCACCAATGCAACTGGCTTCGTGATTAAGCCACGGGAGTCATTTTAGAGCTGATTTTACATGGTGCTTCCATACTGCTGTTCCACTACACCAAATTCTCTCATTAGGTCATCCAACTTTAAAGGCCATTAAATTTTTACTTAAGTCAAAGGGCTCTGCCTCTGATCACGCAGTCCCCAAACTATCATAGATTTTTTTAAAAAGAAGAGGGAAAAAAAGGATCTTTTAGTGCAGGAGTAACATTTGCTCATTCAAATATGAGAAGGGCACGGGTTGGCAGGAGGGTAGTTTTTTAGATTTAAAGCCCCGCATTCGGTGCCAGACAGCATTTCCAGAAGTATCGATTAGAATTTCGCTGCGGGTAAATGACTCCCAATGGGATCTCCTTGGAAACTGGAGCAGAGCCAGGCCACTGAAAGTCTAACCGACTTAATGCAGATATAAATCGCCATTCCAATCAAGGCCGTTTTATTTGCAGGCTTAAGTGAGGCAATACGTCACCTGCAGTGCCGCACATTTTCGTCAATAAAAGCCTGTCAGCCCTGTTAAAGGCACGCTGCCTGGATGGTATATGATTTATGCATCCAGTGACGGATATTTCCTACAGTAACCAAGTAGTTTAGAACAGTTTTGGGTCACTAACACATCACAATTAATCATGGTCGCTCTGTTTTGCCACTCAGGCCATATTGTGATCTGGAGTCCGTTTACATTAAAGAACATGAGCGTTTAGCATTAATGAGATATTAACACGTATTCAGTCTGCTGCTTTTAGCTAATAGCTGGAGCAGATTGCTGTCCGCTGCTCCCCAACAGATTGTTTAGACTTATGGGATTGGGAAAGTGAACGGCGTGCTGAGTGGTGTTCTTCACGCCATCGGCCGGAGGGGGGAAATGAAAACAAAGCAATCGTGGGGAAACGTATACGCTGGAAGTGAACTCTGCTGTTGTGATGCTATGGTCAGGAATTTTTCGAGAGCTTTATGTGCAATAGAAATCCTTTTATTGGTTTTTGCTCGTGGCCATGGAAAACAAAGACGAATGAAACCATTGACTCCTAATATGACCCCTTGAAAGTACAGCCCGAGCCCCATCCATCGCCATCTATTATATTCACCAGTGTGACCTGTCGGGGGGGGGGGGGGGGGATGACCCGGGGGGGGGGGAGGGCGGGGGGGGGGGGGTGGCTGCCCACCTGCTCCACTCAGCTTCTGAGACACTGGCTGCCAGGAGATCAAACAGGTCTCATTGCTCCCCTCTGTTCTCCAGCCCTCCAATGCAAGCTCCATATAGGAGGCGACTGACCCACTTTTCATCCCTCCCTGAGCTATTACCTGGAAAAATGGAGAGACGTAGTATGCGAGTGTGCTGGGGCGGGCGGAGAGGTTTGAGGGGGCTGAACAAAAGCTTCTCATCTTCAGAGATGAAGGAGTAACGACGGCTCCCGAGAAAGCGGCTCGTGTTGTTTTTTATCAGACACGATTGCACGTGAGATTGTTTCTCTGATGGCGTTCCCGGGCCCCGGTGCAACTGCACATGTTAAGAAAAGCTCACTTACTGTAGATCCGACACTTCAACAGGAGGGACCTCGCCGTAACGGCGCCGGCCGATTTGAAATGGGCCGGACACGGGACCAACAAATGACCCATTTGCCAAACAAATAGGATCATTTGCCAGACACAGCATGACCAAATGAAACGGGCAGTATGGCATAAACTCCACTGCTCTGGTGTAAATTGTTTGCAATCCTGTGGGCTTTGCGGAAGGTAGAGCCAGCAATCATTGTTTTCGCAAGATTGGGTTTGTATTGATTGACTATCATGACCAGGACTGTAAGACTTCAACACAATGACATTTTTTTTCTTGATTTTTTTTTTCTGGATTCTTGCAGACATTGCTACGGCTTCCATTCTGCTCTGCTTGTTTGTTTGTTTTTTTGTTACTACCCTCATGGGATATGCTACATGTTATATGTCCTATTCACTCATGATTGTTTTTTTTTTTGTTTTTTTTCTCCACAGGCCTCACATGGTGACAGAGTACATGGGCATCAGGAATGAGAGTTTTATGAAGATTGCCGCTGTGGGGACATGGATGGGGGATTTTGTCACAGCTTGGATGGTGAGATTCCAGCCTTCGTGTATGCCCGACACCGGGATAGTTTATGAAAAATAAAGAGAAGCTTTCACATTGGAAACCTGCTTTATTTAAACCTTACTGAGACAATGACAAGAATCCACACCGCCATGCAAGTAGCTCTTAACAATGCTAGTAGTTGGACTCAATAGACAGTAGAAATGTGAGATAGTCTTGTGTTAAACACTTACATTTTGGAGAAAAAACTCATTTTTAGTTTTTAATTCTGACAAATGACATGTAGGCATGCTAAAGCCGATGAGTGTGGCCATGACTTGAGTTTTCTCAGGTTTATTTTACAGAATTCCTTGAAAGGAGCATGAAAATGAAAGCACTCCTCACACTTCTGTGGAATTTTCTTAGCTCAGGTGTGTTTTCTCAATTATTAGGACGTAGCTATAGCGCAGACCTCCACATTAATTGAGTTCAGCTTTCAAACCCCTTGACTAACACGCAGCTGCGATCTAAGGAGGGTCAGGGGAAACAAATGGATGGACGGGGGGGGCGACAGATTATCCTGGACGAAGAAGCTCCCTCTGTTCATTTGTCAACATGAAAAGAGGGGAGCTCTAGTGGGAGTGGACGCCCCGTGGTGGGAGGACTGGGGCTTTGACACCTGCATCCACGCAGCTGAGACAACCTGACAAGCTGCCTCACATTAGTATTCCAGCGAACATGCTGCAGAGAAAAAGGGAAGGGAGTGGAAGGAGATGTAGAGGAGAAGGAGGAGGGAGAGAAGAAGCACAGAATAACGCAGGTGAAGGGGAGAGGGGGGTGGGGTGGATGGGAAGCGAGGAGGTGTATGTAAGTGTGTGTGTGTGTTTGAGAAAATGTTATGCCATGCCAAAGTGCTGAATCCAGAAATTACTCACAAGTTGTTGTTTTTTTTTACATTTGATTAATTCAAAAAGGCACTTTGAAGATGACCTCTGGGTCTCCTCTGCATAACTCTGTGTCTTCATTAGATGGCCTGACAGGAAACGTCTGTTTGTGAGACGCCTCAGTCCCACAACAATTCCACAACCTTTCCCTGATCCTCCGAATAACTTGTCCAACAAGGAGTCTCACTATCTGTAACACTCTCCTGGAAAATTAATCCTGTTTCTGCTGCACCATCACATATAGAAATGTTTGGCCTTTTCCATTTACGGTGTCCTGACCCAACTCAGAGAGCTTTCCATGACATTAAGCTGGAATGAAACATCATCCCATGCTTATACAAACACAAAATATCACTTCAAATGATGTATGACTCTAATTTAATTTATCCATATTTAAAAACCACACGCCCACACAGTCACCTGTCATATATTTTCTAACTTATAAGGTAGAAATATCTAAGTACTACATTAATACATCTATGTAAGTACTACATCGCATGTGTAATGAATTTTGATAGGTGTTTTTTCATTTTTGTTTAGGTCATTACTCTCAGATATTAATCATCTGCTGTGCAAATGTTTTGTCTTTTGGATTTGTTCTCCGAATTCAGTTTCAATATTTTTTTGAGGACAGACTACACATTAAACTGAGCAATACAACATTTTTTGCTCATAGCTCTATTTCATATTTGTGAAACAGTCACAGTTGGCATTTCCTTGCAGACGCAACAACAGAAAAGGGAATAAATTACCGGCACGCGTCTGACATGTAGCAAAGTGCTGGATATATCTTTGATTTTCTGCTATGTGTAGCCTGGCTCTTAAGCTTGAACGGTAAAAAAGGTGGAGTTCAGTGATTTGACAAGAACAGGAAGGAAAACGTATTAAAAAGGAGAAAAATTTGCAAATATATACTTTGAAAGGTTTACAGATAGCTGGGAGAACTACTGCCCAAGAGCGCCTGGCTCTTTGTCCAAGTGATCAACAAATAGATCTGAATCCCAACACACTGCTTAATCTTTAAGCAAATACTGAACTTTAAATATTGACTTCAAAATCATTTGCTAGATTTCCTTATATAAAAGAAATTGGAATAAAAAAAAAATTGTGGTGAGATATTTTAAATTCAATATCTCACCACGTGACTGAATTCAAACTAAAAGAGTTCCTTATGATTCCTTTAAAATGAGCATGAAAAGAAATGTCTTGCTTTAACTAAGTGGACTGATAAGACAAACAAAGCCATGAGCATATTTCATATAATAAACAGTGGCCAGCTCCTTAGAAATCCACTAATTAACAGGTCAATTTGAACACGTAAGCTGCATTCTCAAGGACACTAGAGAATCCCTCTCACTAGGCCCCAACTTCTACATTTGTGGCTGAAGTATAGGGCTTTAGCAGTTCAAAAGCAGGGTGTATCTTCCTGCTGATTTCACGTCTTCTCCTCGTCATTAGTTTGTGACTGTGGTGTCACAGATCCAAATGCGTGCTTATCTTTTGAAAAAAACACCACAGTCCTAAGGGCTGAGCAGAGTGAGAATGATGCTCCGCTGCTAACTGACCGGACAGGGGGATGACTGAGTGGCCGGGGATGACAGCTTGCGCGGCTTTTAATCGTCCCCACCCACGTTTTTACGATGACAGGCTCTCACTCACACGGGCTCACGCACATTCACAAGTTCCCCACTCCCTCTTGGTGCGTTATGAGATAGATGGTGACAGAGAAAAAGAAAAAAAAACCTAAGTGAATTTCCTTTTATGCTGAAGCCTGTAGACTGTTGGATTGTTGTATGACGTTGCCTGTCAACTGTAGGAAAGTTATCCAGGAACTCCATTATTTTGCAATAACTTATTTTGTTTCTTGCTTTAATCAGACACCACTAAACCATCCCTTTGCAGCATTTCTAGAACAAGCATACGACTGTGGATGGATTTTTTATTTTTCTTTGTTCTCCCTCCCACAGGTGACAGATATGATGCTCCAGGACCAGCATTATCCAGATTGGGGCAAATTTGCCAGAAGGTTCTGGAAACGAGGCAACAACAGGATCGTCCTTTTCTGGTGTGTCTGAGGTCTTTGATTGTGCAATTTCTCTACCTAAATTTCATAAATATTCATATACATTCATATGTATATATGTATATATATATATATGTATACAATGTTTACATTTATTTACATTCATATATACATATATATAAACGAGGCTCTGCGGAGCTGTGTTTGTACAAGTTTGTGCACATATATGCGTGCAGTGTGGTCTCGCTGGGTTGCGTGCAGTCAATAGCCGCGTTAATCTTCTCACTCAGTGTCAGCACCTTAAATTAGAGGAACAGTGTGAAAATCGATGGACACAGCGAGGTTGCAGGGCGCGCCACAACCCTTGCGTTTTGCTTACTCGCGCCACAAGCTGTGACCCTGAAAAGAACCGCTAAACAAATCCAACACACCACGTCCGCAGCGACCGTTAATCCACGGACAAACAGACGGGTTCCCCGTAGGGATGAGTGGCACCACTAGAGCACGATCCACGATGTTCACGCCAGTCCAGGGTGCCACGTGAGCGCCCTTTCCTCCGGTTCATTCCAGGGTCAAAGCGATGATGACAAGTGGAGAAAGCGCACCTCTCTGACATGTGTTTGACATGTGCAGGAAAAGCTAAAGCCGCCGATAACCCGGGCCTCAGACAGAGCTCACCCTCAGTGTTAAACGTGTCCTTCCCCGGAATCGATTCTTCTGCGTTTGGGATGCAAGCGGACAAATTCTTCCAAGACTTTTCCGCAGCTTTCCGTTTTTTATTGATGGATGCCCAGACTGGGGTTGTCACAATCGATGGCAGATTTGACGAGCCATCCTTTGAAATCCAGAGCTTGAAATGTGATTGATAAACGCGCCGGCGGGTAGTTCTCTTCACTATGCTCTGACGTGCTGCAGAACACTGGAGCGGGACGGTTCCCAAAGAGAGAGCACGCAAGAGAAAAAGAGAAATGAACGAAATCCCACTCTCTGATGATGAAGAACCCAAAAACGCATCTCCCAAACTGTTAAAGTGAGATATAAGCTGGCAGCGTCTATCTGCAGAGCAGCCAGCCGATGTGCAGAGTGAGAATACACAGAGCGGCGCAATAATCGCTGGATGACATTGAGACAAAATACACTGTGGAGGCTAATACTAAGTCCACGCTCTTCTCCTCACAGGGATGAAAAATGTTTTCCAGCGCATGGTGGATACAGAATTAGAGCAGTGTGGCTTAAACTCCAAAAATTTCCAAAAGACTGTAATTGTTGGAAGCGGTTTTGTGTTAAATATGTAAAGACATGGAAAGAAATGTGCAAGAGAGTTGTGTTTTCCACCGCCTCATGTTTCACTGCTTTTCTTCTATGCACATCCATCATCCTGGAAGCTTCATTACATATGAATACTTAGTTTTTAACATTTTTTATTTCAGTTTAGTAATCTTAGAAACTAAAAAATTAAAAAAGGAATTGATCCATGCCAGAGTTACACTCTGGTAGGTGTAGATGAATGGAAAGCTTCTATTGCTATCAGGACCATGAAACATTGTTTATTTAAATTTAAATCAGCAGTCTTAAATCACACACTTGTGTGTTTATTGTCTCGGGTATTGCCAGTGATGGTATCTTGCAGCATCCTTAATTCCAGGATATATTATGTCACTCATGGATTTCTCCCTCCAACCTCTTTCCCACGGCCCTCTTTCCCCTTTCCGTCCCATTTCCTCTTTATTTCTCCCAATCTTTCCTTTCTTTCTCTGGGTATCCCTTCTTTCCCCTTTTCTTTTCTTCCTGCTCGCCCTCCTTCCACTCCTCCTTTCCCCTCTCCTGCAGGGCAGTCCTCTTCTCTCTGACCTCGGTGGTGGTTCTGGTTATCAGCACCGACTGGATCAGCTGGGACCACCTGAACCGAGGCTTCCTGCCCAGCGACGAGGTCTCCAGGGCCTTCCTGGCCTCCTTCATCTTGGTCTTCGACCTTCTCATTGTCATGCAGGTAGACCGCTCCCCCGTGGCCAATTAAAAAAATGGAGCCGGCATGTCTCTTGGCTCAGTCCACTACCCATCCCGCTTGTTCCCCATTCTCGCTATTCATCAACGGGGCACTGCGGCACACAGCAGCGAGAAGTGTGTTTGATCACTCAGGATTTGGCAAAGACACAAATGCAAAGACTCATATTTCTCCTTCTCCTTTCCCCGTCATGCCATCCGTCTTTACCCGCCAACCCATCCTTTCCTCTCTCGCAACGCTTTTTAAAAAAATATCTATTTTCTTAATGACGACTCGCAACATTGGAGTTTTTCCTCTTCCCTCTTTTCCTCGCCAGCCAGTGTCCTCCCTCCTTCAAGAAACAGCACATCAATAAAGCCCGTGTCACCGGCTCATGAATATTAAAACACATTTGTCTGGGTAAAATAAATAAATTAATAGATAAATTAGACATAACGCACACGCATAACTGAGCACTGAAGATAAAGTGTATTGGAGGGGTTTTTCGCATCACAGGCAAGAAACCACAGGCCAGTTGTTTGTTTATTTAATTATTTTTCATTTGGCCTCATTAGTGGGTATTAGAGCACACGCCGCAATACCAATATTTGTTATCCACTGAATATATGTTCCTACACTGTTTATTATGCTAATTACAAAGCGGTTTCATGGGAGAACATCTTCAATTGTTACAAATACACCACTCCACTGAAACATGGCAAGGTCACCATTCTAATTCCCATGGTAACAAGTGTGGCACTAAAAAGGATTTCTAGGCTGCTTTTATTGAAACAATTCATTATTCTAAGAAGGGCCTCTGGCTGCTCTGGCCACTAATTACTTCACACTCTGGTCTTCTCCACATTAATTTAGCGAATTATTGTGATTATGCAGATGTATAGAAATAGCTCCGCTCTCCCAGTTCTCAAGCGCTTCCTCGCGGAGTTGCCAGAGTCTTGCGGAGGCCTCCCCATTCAGCCTTCAGATTCCAGGCACAGACCTCGTGTGGCATGAAATCCCCGTTTTGGACAGCTCTTCGGAGTCCCCCCTCCCCCCTGCCGCCGCCGCTGACCCCGTTCTCTTGCCGGTATATCACTCAGCACTCGCGGTGATTTGTTTACAACGCCCCCCTTCTCATTTTCTGCACACTGTACAGCAAGCACATTTACTGCAGAAATTTACGAGGCGAGCCGGCCCGTGTCGTTCCAGTGGCCCCTTGCACCGACGGCCTAAGCTTTCCTCCCCAGCAGACCTCCCGACAGCTTCATTCTCCTCCGCTCTGGAGCAGCGCCACTGCTGATCTCACATCTCCATGAGAAACCAAGGGCGGAGGTGTTCTCAAGCTAATTAATTCCCCGATTAATGGCCAGTCCGGATTTGTCCTCAAGCAGGGTTTTGCACTTTGAATTTTTTCCCAGCTCAACGTCTGAATATTTGTTCTTTGTACATAAGCATACACACATTTAACCCTGTTGCACTTGCCATAAAAAGCCATTAATTGGCGGGTTTAATTAATTAAGTGTCATTATTGTGCCCGCTTCAGCTGTAAAAATGGAAGTTCCAGCAGTCAGATTCCGGCATGAATCTCCCTGAACCGCACGATCACGTAGATACGCACAACGTCCTTTCACACATCAAGCACTTCAGACAAAGGAACAACACCGCTGGTCCGAAACTGTTTGCGCTTTTCTTTCTGTCTATTTTTCTTTTCTCAAACGACGACAACAAAGAATGTTATATTGCGAGTTGATTCATTCTGCCGGCTAATTTTAATGAAACTGTTTTACGACTGAGGTTTTCATTAGTTTCATCTGTTTTTCCATTTTAATTGCATACACTCCTCATGCAGAGTAACTAATTACAGTTTAGAAATTGAACAAGGGACGATGCCAATCTGAGTCAATTATGATTTAGTTCTGCCTAAAACTCAATCTAATATTTGCATTTTCCTGCGGCACACAGTTTCTAACCACACCTGTTTGTAAGTTTGTATTTATATTTATGCATCTAGCAGATGCTTTTATCAAAAGCGACTTACAAAGTAGGGTTGAAGTTATTAAAGTGGCGGCCTTGCAAACGTGCCCGACGCCTCAATGGCTCCGCAAAACAGCTTCTGAAAAACATTTCTCTTTAAGCCGTCCTTGAAGTGTTTACAGAAACTCATGCAACGCTTTGCACTTTTCACATTTCTTGTGTTATCGCTGCTCGGTTTCCCATGCGTCTCCCCAATCGCCTGCCTGCTGCACATGCAGCCCCACACGCCTCGGATCAAATGAGAAGTCGCTGTGGCGTGCAGTGACGCTACGCAGTACCGTCTGGGAAACATCAGCGCTCCGCTTGCCTGTGGTGAAGCCATCAGCCCGGTCATATCAGATAACGCGCTCTCTAGGTGAAGGCCAACTTTTCGTTGGCGCGGCTCAGTTAGCGCGTTGTTTGATATGTATTGTCGAGAGGTTTTCCTCCAAAACATTATGTAAACACGTATTCACGATGCTCACAGTCGGTCTGTCTCCGAGGCCCCGTTTGCCTGTTCACTGTCCTGCTGAATATTTTCCCTTTAGGTCTTTCTCCAGCAGGTATTCAAGACATTGCTGGAGTTTGCTTAGAATTTTATTTGTCTTGTTTTCATGTGCACATCAGTACCATCAGCAACAGACTCTGTCAAAGTTTTAAAAACTTAACTTAATGCAGATACTAAGAAGAAGTCAAAGACCTCTTTAAATGAATGTTAATTTGGCAAGTTTGCATGTTGTTTTCTCCAGTATCTTATGAGATCACCTTTTTTTAAAAGCATTTAAAAAGAATTTCTTTTTTTATTTTGTTGCTAGAGTTAATCGTGACAGCTATGCTTGGAAAGCCACCAGCCTGCAAATTTAACTATGCACTTGCAAAGAAAAAAAAGAATCTTAGTGACACCATAGGGGCATAGGCATCTTCTAAATGTCAGTTTGGTCTGAGTGCTGATGGACTTTGACATGTCGAAGTCCCCGTGCACACTTCACAGGCTTGTAAACACACAGCGTGATCCACAGGCTCCGGCCACCGACACCATGTCTGACCTCCAGTCGGCGTGTGAAGAGACTCCGCAGAGACTTAACACCAACTAATACAAGAGGCTTCACTCGAGTGTGCAACATCTAATAAAGCGTGATACCCGGTTAACATTTGTCATTGTCAGCGTGCCGCTTCAATGTGCTCAGACTTGTTCAGCTGAGGCCAAAGCTTCACAGCTGGAACACCTGTTGGTTTTTACGTTTGGGTTGAATATTTTCCATCTTTTTTTTTTTTTTTTTACTGTCTAGGACTGGGAGTTCCCTCACTTCATGGGCGACCTGGATATGAACCTGCCCGGAATGTCAACAACGCACGTGAGGGTCAAGCTTCCTGTCTGCAAGCGAATCTTTAAAGAGGAGTACCACATTCACATCACAGGTAAAGAACAGTCACCTCTTGGGTTAAAGAGGTGTACCCCTGTCTTGTCAAAAAACGGCTCCACCAACCCAAAGCCGGTACTCGATTAACTAAAAGGAAATAATCAAAACGATGAGCTGAGCGTTTCATATGAACTTTTCGATGAGTTTTAGGTTTTTCCCATTCACAAGAGCTTGTTGCTTAAACCACGGCTCCATTTATAACGCACGTGTAGCTGATGCATCACGCAGGTGCCACCGCCGGTCTAACTGCGTTCCCTCATCCTCCCTGTGAGGCAACATACTTCTCTTATCATTTCTCACATCTAGGCCCCCTAATGTTCTCTGCAAATGAGTGCATTCCCCCTGTAAAACCAACCCCCCGGTTCCCCCGTTTGGTTCTGCAGCGTGCACACGGCCTCTCAGTCATCAGGAGAGGCCAAAACCAATGTTCCTGAGCTAAATGTTAAGCTGTTCAAACGCTCAGTGATTTTCGCAAGAGGTTGTTAACCCTAATGCATCGCATATCCATTAAGCATGATGCGAATGGCTACACCGAGACGTGATTGGTTTAACTAAAAGCATATTAACAACATACATTGCCAAAGGGAAGGGTGTCATGTATACCTGAGGATACATCTGCCTGCTATTAGTCAACCCGGGGAGATGGCTGTCTCGTGGTAATTTAGCGATCTCGTTAGGATACGCTGTAGGGAAGTGGCACCTGTAAATGGATCTCTGCCCCGCCGCGTGAAGTGTATGCAAAGTAATGGCGGATAGATAAAAGTGACAGCATATCTTTGTGTTGGACTCTGCCCTGTAAATCCTATTAGGAGTCTCGCATTGTGCAACGCTTTCTACATTATCTGTACAGTTTGCAAGAGGTCTTAACCCTAGCTTGTATCCCATTGCAGGGAAGTGGTTTAACTACGGCATCATCTTCCTCGTGCTGATCCTGGACCTGAACATGTGGAAGAACCAGATCTTCTACAAGCCCTACGAGTACGGCCAGTACGTGGGGCCCGGGGAGAAGATCTACACGGTGGAGGAGCCCGAAACGCTGAGCAGCTTCAACCACAGCACGCTCACCTACGAGTGGCGCTCCACCACCATCGACCCCGGAACCAACCGGACCTACGTGGAGCGGGACATGTTCCTCCACAGCCGCTACGTGGGCTCCAGCCTGGACGTCAAATGCCTGGCCTTCATCCCGAGCCTGGCCGCTTTCGTCCTGTTCGGCTTCTTCGTCTGGCTGTTGGGTCGATTTCAGGAGAGCGAGACCTTTCCCGAAAGCCAAGACAAGAGCTACGAGCGGATCAAGAGGAAGTCTCCCTCCGAGTACAGCAAGGAGATGGGCGTGACGCCGGAGGAGCTGCACGCGGCCATGAGCGACAGCCTGAAAACGTCGGGAACGCCCATGCTGCTGGCGGTGGACGGGCCTCACTTCGGAGCCACGCCCTCCACCAACTCCACCATCTCCATGGAAACCCAGGAGACACATCCCAGCATCACGATTGACGGCGAGGCGCAGGACGAGCCGGCCGTCTCTTTTGATGTCCACAGACTCTCTCCATGACGGGATGTGCCCGGAAACGGAATAGTAATGACTCAGCAGCATCTCAGATCGTGGCTTGATTTCAGACGAAAACCATAACAAGCAAAGGATGAAGTGACATTAACGAAGCAGTCGCATTAATATATTTTTGTAGGAAAAACCTTTGTAAAAGCTCCGGCAACAGTTTCTGATGCAGCGATAACAAGTGGATCTGGAGGAGTGGAGGCCAAACTCTTAATTGACACGGTGCTCGGCGGGATTTTGCATTTTCATAAATCACTTTGTCATGGTTAACTAACGGGTGCCTATATCAGAGAAGCGTTCCTATGGCTATGACTTGTAGTCAGGCTGATTTTATTGCGTCAGAGCCGTGTTACAGCTGAAGTCGTGCCTTGGCATTTCACATTTATACACAGACAGACCAATATCCCAACAGTCTCAGAGCTTTTGCTGCAACAACATAGAAGATGTCCTGGTTACAGTCTGCCGTATAAATGTCTGCCATACTGTCTCTTTTTCATATCCAACCATTTTTTCTTACCTCATTTAATCCTCACGTTATGTCTTCTTGATTTATTCCTCTGTAATGCCGCTCTTAATTTATTTCAAACGTATATATCTCTTGTCGAAATGACACGATTATCGGCATAATGTACGTCGATGACCTTTCACGTCTCCTCACTTGATATCATTTTCAGAGATAATAAATGCAATCAGCCGAGATGAAATGGCAAACCAACAAGCCAGCTCATGATTGCTGATGTGGATGCTGCTCCTCCTCTGAATACCAACAGTCAGAAAACCGGGCTTCAGCCTTTGGCTTAAACGAGTGACTGAAGTGCACCGGTGGCTTCTTCTCCAAAGCTCAGGGCTTCTTTGTGTTTAAATAAACCTTGAAGGTTCTGTAGGCAGTATTTTTTTGCAGGTTGATGCACCGAAATAGTTGCGTGGCACATAATCCCGATGTTGAAAGAAGAAAAGAAAACCCAAACACAGTTCAAAGCTGCAGCGCCTATCCATGCACTGGCTTTAAAAGTGGCTTTTTCTATATATTCTTGTGTTGCACCTTATTTAAAATAGCTTTTATGATTTTGGTATTTTGAAAAATAGAAAACAGTTTGCCCTTAGAGTGGATTTCTCTGAAGTGGACGTATCAAGTAGCTTCTTCCTGTTTTGCATTTTATACTTATGTTTGTCAGCCTTTCTACAGCAGAGGACTTGGCAAGTGATTGTGACCAAAGATGCCAGATCATCCAGAGCTTTGACTACCCACACATACATGATGACAGACGCCATGGCACTATGGTACGTGCCGCTTCGGTTCTTTGTGTTAAAATATGATTCGCCACGATTTACTTGTGTCCTCCGACGTAGAGGCAGTGAAGACTTTTTTGCTTGTGAAGTAACACTTGAACGTTGGTGTGGTCACCTGAAAAAAGACTAAATAAATACAGACTATGGAATGTGCCACCACCTATAAATACAATGTCTTTTTGACATTTTACACCCTGAAGACATTTTAAACTAATTTTACGCTTGGATTCAAGTTTAAATTCAAGTTAAGCCAAGGTAATAACAATTTATTTGAATTCTTCAGTGGAGTATTTTATGCAAAACCAACTGGTGTTTGATTTGGATCTGTATTTATATAGATTTGCATGGACTTTGTGAGATAATATTCCTGTTTTTCAAAGAAAGCGTGAGCATATGTAGCTCTTGGGAACGGTGGCACATTCCATGTTGTTGTTTTTTGTGTGTTTGATGAGGCATACACGTGCATCTGTCTGTGAAGGTTGCTTTATACTAAAAAGTGCATGTTGTGTGTTTGTAAGTGTGTTTGGAGGCTTGTGAAGTGTGTAGGTGTTTGCTATGAAACTTGTTTTCCTCCCTGCCATTTTCCAGAGAGGTCAGTCTATTTAGCAAAATTGTTTTGCTTCACTTGGTTCTGCCATTATCTCTTCAAACATTAAAGCTCAGTGGTGGAAGGATCAGAATATTATTTTCACCAAAGAGCTTAACCTCTTTGGACTGGAAGGGCCTTTAAGAGGTCTGTCCTTAATTCAGTGTGTTCATCTTGGTTTTGTTTACGCGTCTCTTGATTCCTGCGGGTCTGTGAATGCAGAGCAAGTTTTTGTGTGTTTGCACAGTGTGGTCTGCATCTTTTTGTCGTCAAGAAATAAAACATTTTTTAAATCTTAAAACCTGTTGTGCCTTTCCTTTTTTTATATTAAATTACATGCGAGCCCCTCCGAATGCAATCAATTATCTTGTATACAGTAAGTAACTCCAAAAGACAAAAGTTCTGGTTTCCCTTTTTACTATATGCATGAGTGGTAGTATCCAAGCAACAGCACAGGTCAACCTTCTCGCAGCCACTGACCCAATTAACGTGGGCGACACGAAAAATGATGACATGTCTTTTCACAAGGACACTCAAGTATGCAGCCGGCATTCGCGACTACAAGCCCAGATTACAAAGAGTCCTTCTCGGGGCCTTTTTGATTTATGCCGGTGGGAAGCCATTTCAATTTGTATCGTGTTTTGCTTCCCAGGCGCTATTTGTTTATGAGCATATCTCTGTATAAATGAGTTATAGATTGGATCAAAAATGAAGAAAAACAAGAACTCCGCAGACTAAACCGATCTTTGGTGTGAGGTTTGGAACCGTCCATATGCAGGCGAGAACTACAGTAAGAAGAAAGAGGGTTCTGGGTCTGAATGTGTATTTTAAAGTCAGTGTTTAGATAGAATTAGCAGTTTGAAAAAGTTAATTTGAAGCTGAACTGATAAGATAGGTCCTACTGTTCCGCAAAGGTTCGCTGAAATAGAGATCTGCCACATGCTGTGGGGATGAGTAAAAGAAAAAAATGGATGCAGACTGAATCATTTTGTTGCCCTTATTTTAGTGAAGGGGGCTTGTGAGCAACATAAAATAATCAAGATCTGGGTTTTATTAAATATAGTAGAGATGATCAAAGTATGGGGTGAGAGTGGGGTGCTCAAACACAGGCAGTCCTTAGGCAAAGTTCTCTCTTCTGATTCTCTCGTCTGAAACAAAAACAAAGACACTGGGTCTGATTAAGAACACGGACGCCTTTTGAGCGATGGTTTGAGAGTTTCCTCAAGAGATTGCTATTTTAAAGACAGCCAACTTTTGCATCTCCCACTGGAATCTCATAAAGTTGGAAACAGTGGCTGGGCTGCTTGCGGGCCTTGGCATGCAGAGAACAACACCGAGACGCAAACACAACTACCATCCCGAAGTGTGACAACGAGGACCCACATATAAAACGAAACAGGCCTCATTAAGGCTTTTTAATCAAACACTATTTGTCTCATATCAGAGTCCCTAAAAGATTACTCGCTCTGATGAGTTGTCCTGTTGGTCCGTTGTCAAGCGTTTTGCTCGAACGGAGACGAGAATGAGTCCCAGCTATTAAGTTTGCGGCTGTGTGGTTTCCAGGAGAACATCATGGGCACCAATCTCAAAATACAACATGGCTGAGCACCGAAGGGATGCTTGTTGCTTTAATAATCTCTTTGTCAGTGTTGTACGTTCTTTAATCAGTCACTTTCAGTGGACACATTGTTACTGTGTCAGGAGGCACATAACAATCTCTGTTGCATTCTTCATGGTTTGTATTGCTGAAAGCTCAATTGTTTTGATCGTCAACATGAAGACATAGGAGGCAGCACGGTGGTGTGGTGGTTAGCACCATTGCCTCACGAGGGTTCTGGATTCGACTCCCAGGACCCAGTACCTTTCTGTGTGGAGTTTGCGTGTTCTCCCTGTGTTTGCTTGGTTCTCTCCAGGTTCTCTGGTTTCCTCACACCATCCAAAAACCTGCATGTTAGGTTGATTGGATATTCCAAATTGTCCTTAGGAGTGAAAATGAGTGAGTGAGCTTCGTTGTTTGTCCTTGTGTGTCTCTGTGTGTCCCTGTGATGGACTGGCCTACCGTCTAGGGTAGGACCCTTCCTCTTTCCCATTGACCACTGAGATAGGCCCCACTCCCATCATGACCCCATTTGGGAATAAGCGGTTACAAAAATGGATGAATGGATGAAGACATAGGGGGAATGGGAGTGGAAGCACTCCCAGTATCCCAAATTTTGAATAATCTCGGACCAAGAGATAATTTAGTCAACAGCCCATCATTGATAATCATGTCTCCTGTGAAGAATAATCACATTCACAACACTGAACCCTCCGACACCACTCACTGAAGATGATTTCTAATAGGAGCCACTGCCAGATGGTGTTATGGGTAGATTAGGAATAAAATACCTGCTGTGAGAAAACAAAGCAGCTGTATGAACACCTGAGGTCTTACTGTTGCTTGTTGTTTTGTCGGGGAAAATAAATCTCATTGCCGGGGAGTGTTGGGTGTTTGACTGAGGCCTCTTCCAAATCTACGATGGGGCTGAGAAATGAGATATTGATTTTTTTTTTTCCGAGGACCGGGCCTGTAATTGAGAGAAGACATGGAAACCAGGGATTCAGAACCTTTTGTGAGGGCATACTTGTGTTGTTAATGTTGTATTGACAGCTTCCTTGTTACAGTAGATAGATTTGTGTAAGTACTATTCATGAACAACTACATCTGGCTTTGGAATTGAGCTTTTCAGAAATGATTTTTATTCTGTTCTTTTCTGCCATGTGTAGACTCCCTAAGACAAAAATACCTTAATTTACATTTTACATTTTTCCAAAAATTGCCTCATTTACCTGCTTCTCTGATTTGGTAGGAGACAGACACTGCCTTAGGGAAAAGGAGGGAAGAAGGAAGCATAATTGTTTCACCTCCAGCTAAATATAAACCAGTAAAATTCCCCAGAGGGGACGGGCTGTAGCGACAGATCGGCAGGAATCCCCTCCGCTGTCTGAGCTATCCCCCAATTAGATCAGCGCATCATGTCCCGGCACGGCCCATCACTCTGCGCTGACAGCTCCCTGACTCTTGGAGACCCTGTGAAATTTATCAGTGTAGCCAGTTCCAGCCAGTTTGTAGCCCCCCCCCCCTGCCCCCCCCCGGGAAACAAGATCTCTTTCCTTCCTGATCACATGGGAATCAGGATTCATCACTTTCCTACTGCAGGTGTCTGATACCTTTACGAGGAAAACGTGGCTCGGATAAATCTCCAAACTGCTTCCTCGGATGGCTGAATCCCAAGGGCGGAGGTTTGTGATAACGATGTCTTCCTTACTATTCCTCTGAGGAACATCAAATTTGACTCTAATAGCTTTAAGTTGGGTCGGTGCTACACAAAAGGAAAGGAACATTAACTACTGAGAAAAGAACTACCAGAAAAAATACAATGAATGAATTACTTAACATTTTAATTTAATCGGATAGAAATAAAAGGGAGGGATGAGAGGACCCATTAACCTGAAGATGAGGTGCATATTGGTGTGGCAATTCTTCCAACAGCCCCAAAAAACATGCATAACAGGTGTATTGAGGACCCTAAATTGCCTTTAGGAGTTTTGTCTGTGTCATTTATCTGCATGTTTCCCTGTAGCTAAATTGCTCATTACTAACATACTTTGTAGAACTCTTTTATGTCCAAATAGTTGTATCTTCATCTCATCAGATCAAGCAATATGGCTGCATTTGAATTCAAATTAGCTTCCGCCTTGTGACCCAGCAATAAAAGTCTGAAAGGTCAACATCAACACGAACTGGGGGGTTGCTTATCATTTCAAGGTCCTTTTTTCCAGCCTATACTAAAGGGATGTATAAACATGCACCTTACGTACGTGCAGCATTTCTGAACTATGAACTGTGAAACCTGCGAAGAGGCGTCTGCTTTCTGGAACGTTCAGTGAATTCCACCCAGCTCAAGAGGAACACACCATTTTATTGTGCGTTTGGTTAATCATGAGACATTAGCGAAAAAAAGAAAAAACACAAGCCCAGAGGAAATGTTAATAAACAGAGTAAGAGGTAGAAGTAGTTTCAGTCTGCAGTTAAGTTATATTCGCAAAACGGAAATCTATACAATTTGCTTAACAACTGAATATTTCCCACTCATTTGCAGCAACTGTTGCGTCTGGAAATAAAAGCCACGGGCATTGCTGGACTGTAATACATTTCTGCTGGATTTCAATTGAACTTTCCTCACTACTGCCTCAGACTCTACACGTGTGTGTGTGTTTATGTCAGTCCTGCACAAGCTGTGACACATGAACAGAAAACACTCTTTATCCAGCAGCAGCTGGAGATAAATGCTATAAACTGCACCTTTCCAGGCAATTTTCTGCTACATTCAGCACAGATGAGTTTTTTCTAAAAGCTCACACCAGTATGCTTTTGAGTAATTGCATGTTTATAATCGCTTTTCACTGAAACTGATTTTACCGACCAATTAGAGCAATCAGGTGAACAAAATATCACTATTAATATCAACCACCAAAAGGCTATGTATGTTGTTTTATGCATATTGCTGGTTTTTAAGTTTCTGCCAAAGCAAAAATTCACTCTTTCTCTTTTCCGTTGCTTTGCTTGATCGGGAACAGTCACAATGATATGTGAGGTCATTAACAGTAAATATAGGACAGGCCATGAAGTGGACTCCCTGTGGGTCCAGGCATCTGTTGCCGAGGGTCCGGCGCTGCCATGGAAAATTGGACATTTAGGAGCCAGCTGGAGGAGCGGTCAGCCCTGCTGTGGCACCACCACTCAGGTGCCCGCTGGCCTCTTGCCACCGTGATCTGGACGCCGCTGGACCAAAGCAGGCCAGATGGTGGCTTTACCAGCTCACCAGCAGCCACTATGGACCGTCCACTCTCCGCTGCCCATGGCC
This sequence comes from Menidia menidia, assembly GCA_907169785.1. Classification (NCBI taxonomy): domain Eukaryota; kingdom Metazoa; phylum Chordata; class Actinopteri; order Atheriniformes; family Atherinopsidae; genus Menidia; species Menidia menidia. The sequence goes on along the minus strand of CAJRST010022223.1, from coordinate 5,201,805 downwards.
CCCGTTCCAATATTCAGCTCTAGGGGGGATGAGTTTTGTGTCATGAAAAAACTGAGGTAAAAAAAAAAAAAAGTTTATAGGGCATGGGAAGTGCAGAAAAAAGCAGAGGCGAGCAGAGGGCCTGTTTGAGAGAGTGAATATAAATGGGCCTTCTTACGTTGTGTGTTTGTTAATGTAAGCGGAGTCATGGAATCAGTCAGCGGAGGGACAGGTCCGTGGGGAAATGAAGCCATCTCCGGCGTGAAATCATTTGTCGGTGGCTGTGAACGGATAGATAACCATATTAGGAGCTTTGAGAGCTAGTCTGCGATACAAGTATTACTGCCTTCTCCCGGGGCACAGGCCAGAGGGGGGGGGGGGGCAGAGGGATCTGAGTGTCTGTGAGACAGTCGCTGCTCAGAAATCAATATGCATATGTGGAAGCTTTCCATACAGGTATTCCACTGGAAAATTCAGGTAATGGACAACACTGTATTGTATTTCTCTTTGCCAATTACATGACACTTATGTACACCTACAGTCCTAAAATGAAAGTCAGGATATTTGCAGTTAAGTTGTCCTGATGTGTTTTTTTACTTCTCTGAAAGGTTTCAGTTTTCCCTGTGAAGTATGTTATGAATTTGTGTAAGTCACTAATTTTACCAGTCTTGGTCCTATTAGCAATTTGGTGAAAGGTGAAATGATGTAGGTTTGTTAAAACTGAGAGCTCGCAGATAGAAGTGACTTGGGAAGTTGTAGGAAAACTGTGCACATTATTCTAGATTCGTAATGATTTAGGGTAGTTTTTTTGCGGGGAAGGAGTCATACAGTCATTCTGCTGAATCTCTGATGAGATAACTGAAATATTTATGGAAAGCATGGCACGTCCATATGATTCAGTGCAGACTGTCTTAATGTCTTCAATCATATCTACAGGGATGAGTGAAAATGACTTTACATTGTCCATCAGAGTGCATATTTCTAACTACTCAGGCAAAGAAAATGAATCCCCATCAGTAAAAGGTTTGTACTTGAACTATGATCATTAAACCAGATCTCATAAAAATTTTCTGGGCAAAAAAATAAATAAAATAATAACAATGCTGATGGTTAAAATTACAAATAAACCTATAAATACACTGAAAGTCATTCATGTAACAGACTTACTTGGTTACTGTTGAGGTTTAAATATAGGTAGTTAGAGCAATCTTCCATAAGAAATGTTCTTATGGAACTACAACATGTTAAGACTCATTTATCATGGGAAAGACTGTCCTTTATGAAAAATGAAACAATAAATTGTGCAGCAACAAAACTTTGGAATTATAGTAAATATGCAGACATAAGTGTGAATGTGAACAAAGGGGAAGACATCATAATCATTTTGTGCTGCTTTCACTGGGTTAATCTCTTTCTTCTTCACAGCAAACCCACATTCCAGCTTGGCTTAGTGTTGTCAGACTGTCATCGCAACCAGACTGTCTCCTTGAAATTCCTTGCAAATTTCTTCTATTTTCTTTCTTCTACTTCATAATGTATTCCATCAAGGTCAAAGAAAGGTATTAAAAAAAAAAACACCACACAAGGCCATCTCTAAGAATATTTGAATCTCACTTGCCTTTAGAGTGGGCCTTTTGCAATTTTGCTGCAGTCTGTTGCAGTTTTGTACGTGAGCGACTCGCCTACGGAGCGCCCTGTTTAAACCAGCCTGCCCTCCTTTGCTGCTTCTTTGGCAAACTGCTTTGGAACCCACACCAGAGGGGTTTCTCCCCGCCTGAGGCAGGAAGGGCAGCAAGGTTTGTAGATGGAAAGTTGGGGAAATCCGAGAGTAGAACCTGACCACCTGAACTAAACCACTTTTAAACTCCTAAAACGATTCTATAACAGACACATTCTATTAGTGGCCTGTGTGGGAATTTCATGCTAAATCCAGGGTCTTCCAAAGACTTAAGAAGCCTCAACATATAGATGGATTTATCATCAACTGTTCCAAAATTCTATGAAAAACACTATTTATTTAAAACTGATATGGTCAAATACTGTCAGTTTGATGGAAAATAAATATACTACTCAACAATGACAGTCAGAATAACCCATATTGGTTTTGTTAGCTGGTGTTTATGATCAGTTACACTGATATCCATTAATAATTGGCAGAATGAAAAATCCCACTGAGTAGTGTAGGCAATTATCATTAGTTGGCAGATAGGTTAAACATTACCTGAAAGGATTTTTTCGTGAGCTGGTGTTCTTAATAAGTGCAATCTACAGCAATCTATAACCAATTAGTGCATTTTTCTTTAACATTTAATTAGGTTAAGTGGCTATAATGCTCGGGAAAGTGGGTCATTGAACCTCCAAAAAATCTATTCTCCCGAGCAACATGTAAACGGTTCTTCATTCAAACACAATGAAAACAGATAAAAGGCACCCAAGTAAGCCAAGACAAGACAAGAATTAAATGTAAATGGAAATACTTTATTTCACTATTACACAATAACAAGCTTGGAAAGAAAAAATTACAAAAAGGAGAAATGGAACAAAATGCTACAAAGCACCACATAATATAGACGACTCGCAACGCAAAAATGTGGCAACGGAACCTTATGCTAAACGGCCTTCGTCTCTACCTAATGTATCAACAGCATCATCATTGAGGAATTAGAAATCAGCAAAAATGTTTGGACATCAAGCACAGTCATGCCAGTAATAGGAGTATCTTACAGTTGTATGTAGCCATGAATCAGAGTGGGGGAAATGTGATCCTCTGTGTGGTGAGACAGATCAGAGAGAGTGGGTCTGAGGGAGCTGCCCCCCCTCAGCCGTTTGGTATGATACAGGTTTGCATTTGGTATAAAGGAGTTGAGCTAGCAGGCATGGGTCCCAGACTGTTTGCACGTTACTTTTAATATTATAACATGCACGAGGTACCAGATGAGTGGAGATTACTGTATGGAACAGACAATAGGAACTATGAGCTGCGAGTGATTATAGAAAAAGAGTGCCCGGTGGTTAAAGTTGGACAGTTGTTTAACAGTGTGACCTGAATTGTAACCTCCATTCATTTGGTTCACCCGGTCAGAACAAACCTCGACATTTGCAAACACTATTTGACCCGGGCCCGTGAGAGGACGGTGTGGAGACACAGGGGTGGTGGTACTTTTTTTTTTTCTTCTTCTTCTTTTCTTACATGGAGAATGCTGTACAGGTGCCTTCGGGTCTGCCTGGACTAAAGGCACATGGGGTCCACTGAGCAACAGATGTGTCCATTCTGCAAACGAGAGGAAAAGGAAGGCAAAGAAGCACAGGTGGATTATTGTCACGTTTTAACCTCAGGCCAACTCTTTTTTTGAAAGCCAACAGATGGTATTTTCAGATGATGGCGGTGTTGTAGCAAGCGGGCTCCATTTGGCATTTGGAGCTCCTCTGGGTGTCATTTCACCACTAACTGATCCAAGGAGGCTATTTCCTACCGAGAATTCAAATGCGAATGGTCACTGAGTCATGGATCACCAATCTGGGCAACTCAGAACTGCATTAGAGTGCAAAGTTAGCTTGAAAAGAGGAATTATCTCCACATACACTGAATGTAAATATTTTTTTCTTCTTTTTTTTAAGGATGGCTGCCATCTTTCTTCTATAATGCGGAGATCATCGTCAGGCATGCAGTGAGGGGAATATTTCCTCCCCGACAACACAGTCAGTCTTAGTGGATTAGTTCTGAAGCCGAAGGAAACAATTTACTCACACATTTTGAAACAAAGAGGATCTTGCCTGCATAGTTTACTCTCTAAACGACTGTTCAGTCCCGCTGTATAAAAGATTTGTATAAAGCAGCTTTCTCCAAGCTGATATATGGAAGAAAATTACGTGTATTTGTCTCTGTTTCTTAGACAGAGCTCCATACATTGCAAGTGCTGCATTATGCAAATAGTTCTGTTTAACACAGTGCAGAGGAGAGAGCCTACTGCGACTCCCAGCCTCAGCTGAGCCCGAGGCTACCAGATGAGAGGCAGACAAATGCCTCTGAGAGCAGGTTTCTCTTTGTCCAAGAGTTCGGCTCATTTTTATTTAAAGAAACGGTTAATCATTTTGGGAAACAGGCTCATTAAAATGTACCATTTAGACTGAATACAGGAGTTCTGTTAGCCTCTGCGTGGTTACCAAAAAACCAAAGGAAACTTCAGCACCTCGGCCGCCGAACAGCCGAGCTCACAACTTGATATTCTAACACTTTAATCGATGGCTAATTGATTACAATTTGGCTTTGTTTCCACCTGACAGAGCCAGACTAGCTTTTTGCCGGCTTAATGCTCGGTTAAATGGCTGCAGCTTCAGCTCTTTGCAACCAGGAAGACAAGCATTTGTCTGAAAAATATCAGATGGCCAAATTCAAAGAGACGGTTATTCTTGCTAAGGCTAAAATCGAAGGCAGCATCAGCCAAGGCTACTCATCATTTTTACATTTAAAGTTGATGCTACGCCAAAGTTTTAGTGCTTTCTCATACTAACGGATTATTCTACAGGTAAAAAGCTTTCAACTTGGATATACATATTATACAGTGAGAACATCTGTCCCTGATGTCAAAGGACAACATCAAAGTTGTCTTTTCTAATATGACTGTAATGTCTTTCCCAGTTTCCCAGAGAAAGGGGCAGATATGCCTACTCTTTTCACTGTATTTTGTATTTTTTCCTCATCAAAAGTTTACGAAACTAAATTTCCACAATAAGAAATATGATTCCTATACACTATAACTCAATGTGGTTTCACCATTTTGACATTTTGCCAACCGAATGGAAAAGGTTTAAGAACATTAAAGGATATTGCACCATTAGGCAATGGTATTATAATATTGTGTGAAATGTTGCTAGATGAGGTATTTCACATGTATATTTTTTTTTCAAATGCTTTCAGGTGAGAAACTTAATTGATTCCTATTTTTTTTCAAAGTCAGCGTTCAGTCGATGCGACCGTTATCTAGTCTGGAAATACAATTGCAATGAGTCTGCTTTAGAAAGGGTATTGAGTGCTGAACGCTGGGAAATGGCCCGTGCAAAAAAACACAAGCAGACAGCGTCAATATTCAGGTGAGCTGCTGCAGCATAACCGGGTAATGAGGACATGCGGGGCACCAGAGAAGTTGGACAAGTTTTAAAGCAGTGTCCCAGATTTCCCATCAAGGTGTGGGTGGGTGGGGGGATGGGGCATGCTTTTCTTCCACTGCATTTAGGAGTGTCAGTAAAGAAGTTCTCAACTTTAGGCAACAGACGATCAAATTGGAATAAAAAGTAAAAAGACAGTGTTGTCCTTTGACATGTGGGGCTAAGAGAAAAATACATTAATTAAATTAAATCTATATCTAAGGTTATTTTTTTGTATCGTGTTTTCATTATTTTCTTTCCACTCACATTATAGGACTTCTCCAATATCATGTAAATGGAGGCCCCGTTAAAAAGTCGAATATCAGATGAAATTCCAGCTGCCTCTCAGTATAATCCTTTGTTTGGCTATATACTCTTTTAATAGTTTCTAAAAATCAATAAAGGCATTGCTGGAAAAGTATTAAAAGGAACACAGTTATCTGTGACTCTTAAGTTTGTGCATTTGAAAAGGAATAATTCAAATAAAACATGCAATCTCAGCCCGATTCTTCTATAGATTTGTTCTTTTCTCCAAGTAGTCACTGTGTGTATCTTAGTTTTTGCATATCTAAGACTGGACCACAGTGTTCCAGTATTTTTTCCTTGAGCGGGTTCATTTTTTCCTTTTTTTCTCGGGGTGGGGGGTTCAGCTCCCCCTGTACGAGACGGGGTCAATTTGCTGTTTTTTGGAGGCTTACCTTGCACTGGCACAGGGTGCACTCTGTGCCGTGTTTAATCCAGGAGGAGCCGCTGAAGCGTGAGATGCTGTGCTCGTCCGTGCACGTCTTGGTGATGTCGTTGCGGATGGTGTCGGCCTGGCAGGGGTCGGTGACACAGCGTGGACAGCACTCGCCCTCGGGCACTACGGTGAACTCGCAGTCCACGGGCGGGCACGGCAGAGGCCAGCAGTCCACCTGGCCCTGCTGTGAGGGCAGAAAAGTGAGAGCCTCAGACGGTCTGTCTGAACTCTGTGGTCATTTCAGCAAACGCGCAATTGTACAACTTAGTCCTGCAAATACACATCTTTTCCCTGTCATTGTATATTTGCACGACACAGGGACAGCCTGTGCTTGATGGGGGGAAAAAAGAGTTGTTAGGTACCTAGAAAATACAGATGAGTTTAGCAATCTTCTTCCAAAGTCAGCAGTTTCAGGAGAAAGTAAATGCTGCAGCTTTTCTAATTGTCTTATTGTCGTTCTCATATTAATCTCCCTGCAAACTTTCAGCTAAGAAAGCTTTATTGGATTTTTTCCCCCGCTGCCATTTTCCATTGCCCCGAGAAAAACAGGTCATAAATTTAGACCATCTTCCTAAATTCCGCCCTACCCACGATCTATACTCCCCTGTACCTGACCCGCTTCTGTTCAGTCTGGCAGCGGCCAGACGTTGGGCAGTAAATCTTGGTGAAGACGTGAGCTTCCACACCAAAAGATACAAAAGATGCACACGCATTAGGCTTGAAGCTTGATCAAAAGTGCACTACCGGGGGATATCTAATATCACTGAAAAATATCAGGCTCAGCATTCCGGGGATGTTGTGGTAAATTAGGTGGGCTAGCAGGCACACGGACTCCCACAGCGCTAATGCCCGCGCTTTGTCTCTGTGTTCCACGTGAACACTTAAGAGTAAAGCTACCTGCCCTCTTAACCAGCAGCCAGAGGGAATGATTGAACACGGCCTCAGGTATCTGCCCCTTACTGCCCACAGCACACCCCCCCAGCTCGGTCTGTTCATGAAGATGCGGCCTTTGATCACAGAGACATTTGGCATTCGGCGACTGTGACGTGGACATTTTAGCAAACTGAATCTGAAAGATATGTGAGGGGGGGGGGGGCTATTATTGTGTTCTTGGTATCTCTTTGAAGCCTCTTGGCTCTCTCGCAGAACAATGAGGGGGTTTTAGTTTCTGCAAGTGTGTATGTTGCCAAATGCCATCGGGAGATTAAGACTGATGACATTTATCTTTCTTTTCGGAATTAGCCTCCAACAATTATACATTTCCTTTAAATGGGCTTCGACCTTAGGTACAACTCGGATGCATGGCGATGGAAATTAGCAATCTCTTGATATTTGGGCAAATCAAAAAGGTAGAAAATCACAAGTGGCTTTTAAGTGCTCGTAAAAAGCCACGTCCCGAATTTTCAAACGACTGAACATTTAGCAGGGAGGGACTGAAATCTTGGTCTGGGGAGCAACGTTTTGCTCCATCTGCCTGTGTGTCACTGTGTGTTCTCAGTCCCCCCCGCTGAGCACGGACAGCCATTGCTCTGCTAAGTGTTGCAGCATTCAAGGTTCATTTCACGTCCCTGTCACGCCACTGGAGCGGCGGCGCGGCGTTTTACAGCTCTTGCCTGTAAACCTGCGCATTTTTAATCGAACGGGCTTTTGTGTCTTTTTCCGTGGGTCGCCTGGACATCTGCGGCGTGCGGCTGGGACTTTTTAAACACGTGTTCGCTAGGCGCGTCCTTGTGTTTGGGCCGTGTGTGTGTGTGTGTGTGCTCGGCTGTTGTGACAGGAATGTCTGACTCCCCCCAAATGTGTTTGTGTCAACACGTATAAGTGCCCGCGGTGAGCGGGGCCGCGGAGAGAGGAAAGCCACGCGAACCCATTTTCAGCCGACTGCGCTCTCCCGCTGCCTCTCAGCCGAGCAGTGATTTTTCAGCCTCTCCTATAATGGCCGTGCTGTAAGAAACCCAAAAAGCAGCCCTTAGGTCTGAGTATCAGGGCAGCATTACAATGGCAGGGGGATGGGAGGGGGGGATGGCATTACTTTTTCCACTTGGAGCATAAATCTGTCAGGCTAGAAAGCCGACATTACAGTATCTCGGCTACGGGAATGCGTGATCTTTAAAAAGAACACAAAGTGGCTGAGAAGAAGCGAAAGTAGAGGCAGAGAGCTTGTTTGAGGTACAGAGAGGACGATTTGGGAGCTATTGAGCAGAGAACATGACACGGTGCGGGTGTGTGTGTTACAGCTGGTGATGGAGTGAGAAAAACAAGGCGGCGGGGCGTAATGCACGCCATTTGCATTTAACGCGCATTTGTCCATAATGAGAGGAGGCTGAGCGAGGTGGGAAGGTTTATTGATTTCCTCAGGTTCACTGGGAAACCCTTGTGAGATGTTTCCCTGTTGCTTGAACAAGAGCACAGAGTAAAGCCAGGAAAAGGTCAGCGCGGCAGAGGATGTGAGCACAAAGCAAATAGCGCACACGTCTCACTGTGAAAGATTCATGCGGCGCAGGCCGCCTTGTTTTGGTTGGGTTTGACAAATAAGGTTGCGCGCACAGTAGAGGACACTCGAAATTACAAGAGACACGCGTACGGAAAACGCTCATCAATCAACACAAGCACACAACCGCTCCTCTAATCGCACAAATAATACTCACCATTATTCCCCGCAACTGCTATTACCCCTATGATTTCTCAACCTTGGAAGTACCCTTCAATAAAATGTGTAATTCCATCATGGAGGACAACAGTTAAGACGGTTTCTTTGAATTCTTACAAATCAAAGCAATCACTTTCTTTTTTTCACCAGATGAAAACCAATCTTCATTTTCTCCTTTCCGCAACCTTCCCATTCACCTCTTAATCACTCCCCCGCACTCTCCCTTAAAATACTGAGTCTCCTTGACTTCTTTTTTTTTTTTTTATTCAGCTCATCTCTCATTCAGCATTTCCATGGAGACCGTGGTATTTGTTAGTTTTTTTTTTCATCTTTTTTTTTTTGTTGTGTGGGCGCTGCTGCTGCAAAGCAAACGAATACCTCGTCGCGTTTTTTACTGTCACGCGAGAGGGATTTTGACAAAAAAAAAAAAGACCTCGGGCTCTTCTCACCAGGCACTGGCACTGCTGGCAGTTCTCCACCCAGGTGTCCCCGCTGCCGTAGGTCAGCAGGCCGTTCTGGTGCAGGCACTGGCTGCTCAGCCGCGGGTCGCACTCCGGGCAGCAGAACAGGTCGGCGTTGGGGTTGTCGCAGTCGCACACCATCCTGCGGCACATGACTTGGCCGGCCTGAGCGCAACGAGAGAGAGCAATGAAACATTTAACGCCGGAAAAACCTTCACACGTGAGAGACAAAGCTATTTGTGTGATGGAGTCATTAAACATATATGTCCGTGCTAAATTATGCAATAAAGACTGCGAAGCTCCAATCCTTCAAAAAAGGGGCCTTTGAAGCTGTTTTTATGGCTTTTCAACTCAAACCCCGGACTGACGTGTATTTGTGACTGCTGATGCGTGCTGGTTCTCTTTGCTTCACTGTCATCAAACCTGTTGGCTGTCCTTTTGTCTCTCCTGTACCGTAAATGTTTTGGCTTCGGCTTCTTGGATGTTAAAATTGACAGTTTTTAAAATTCTTTTTAGTCTATTCATGGTCAGTGGAGACAAAGCATCACCAAGTAGACACTAAAGTTAAAAGAAAAATAAATGGTTTAGAGTTTTAAGAAGCAAGTTTTAAGAAGCAAGTATGTCCTCATACTGATTTCAAGAAATATATACTCTATAAGACCCTTCTGTAAGCAATAATCTGGCCCAAATGTTCTTTTCCTTTCCTTAGGGATATAATGGGTAGATTTGAATAGATTCTTCATGTAGCATTTAACATTTATTCTCATGGAGGCTCACAAAAGTGATATACAGACTTAAAAGCCATCCGCCTCTCTGAAAAGTTAAAAAAATCAGGTATTTGCATGCTGCACAGCCTCCGTCTGGACACATCCCAGCCTTTTTCTGTGTCCCCTGACCTTGGTTTCCATTTTCGGTTCATGTTGTGGTCCTCCGTCTAATATCCAGCTGCGTCCACCCACCTCCAAAACAATAACATGTTTACTTCCCTGCTCCCTGACACAACTCACTTTGACAGGCAGCTCTTCAGTCTCTCAAATCAATTAATATGACTAATTTAATTAGGGAAAGCAATTCTGTCCTGGTCCTTTGTAATCAAATGAATAATTTGCTGCTTGATCGTTCCCCGCCGACACTAATCCACTTTAATCACCTTCCACTACTCCTAGACATTTGGCATTCGCGTGAGTAAAACGCTCAAATGCAACCGGTGACTGCTGCGTGACCCGATAATCTTGAGACAAAATGTGTTTGGGCTGACAGAATGAGTTTTCTGGACCAACTCATCCCAGATGCCTCATTACCTTGGTGTCAGAGATTGATCAAAAGAACAACATCAGAAGCCAAAGTCAGTCCAGCTTATTTCTGAGCAAGCACATACGGCTCGTACCTGAATCCATGTTGCTAAACAGAAGTGGAGTTGCTGTCTTAAAAAAAACAACCAAAAAGCTTGGATTATTATTAAAGTAAGTGTTTCCATTCTTTTTAATAATTGACCCTGAGCTTTGTTTGGTTAAGAGTTATTTCTGCTGTTGGTTCTAGTTCAAGTAAGAGATATTAAGCTTAATTTTGAATGCTCGAATGGATATCTGCTAGTTCACTTGCTATTAGATTTGGGATCTTTATGCATTTGTAATGTGAAACACAGATACTTTCCATCACAAATCAAGCTATAGATCATGATTTTATATTCAAAATTCTGATCTTAAGTTTAATTCGACCACTGAATGCTGTTATAGAACTGCTCTAGCTCATTACAAGGCCTTTAGACACAGTCTAACCCCTGAATTGGCGAGGTTTGTGAAAAGTCTGCACCTGGCAGTGAAGGCGTCTCTTCACAGCAGACTAGGATAACGATGTGCTTGCCTCCTGGAGAGTGTTCTTCACTAGGCAGGAAGTTGTTAAAAAAGGTTTTTCTTTTGTGTGGAAAGTGGCTACTATTATCTCGTGGAAAACCCAGGTCTTATGTGCTGCAGAGCTCACTGTTGTATTATTGTCACTCAGTGCATGTCACACATGCCACTCCAGATGTTCCTTCCACCTTTCATGAATTTATTCAGGTCTTCCAAGTGTGGTCTGTACTGAACAAAAGACCAAAGAAGCTACAAAACTCAAACACCAGACTTTCAGTTCTGAGAAATATGGTTTTAAATATTCTTCCTAAATACCTCTCCTTACTTATTTCTTTACTCAGTTGCTAAATACTTGACTGTATACCAGGGGAATGGGGACGTTAGTAGCTCATTTTTGTGGGGGTTTTTGTTTAAACAAATAACATAAAATTTTACTCACTGATAATATAAAATTTTGATTTGTGCAGCTCTATGATCACATGGTTACGCCATCGACTCAATTATTTACCACGACTGAGTGCACAGAACTGTAAATACTTTCTCAAGAGCAGCAGCGGATTGGATGTCATTTGCTCCAGATATCTTCCCTGTGTCTCCTCTAAAAGGTTAACAAGGAGCACTTTTGCCAGACAGAGTTACCAAAAACGGCAGCGATACTTTCAGCCGAAAGGTCCAATGCTGTTGGTCTTTCACAAATTACCACGCTCTTCATCCAATTAAAAAGAAAAATGAAGCGTTATTCATTCCATTAGTTTGCTTCAGTTTTTTCTAAAATGTCACCCACTGGCTGGGGATGGGCCCTGTTGTTATACCATAGAAGAAGATGACATTTGTGGCTGATTGGCCCTGTGGGAGACAGTGCCATTCGTATAAAAGGAGCAGCTTTACACTTGTTTTATCATGTCTTTGTTTAGACACTTGGAAATTGTAGGGAGAATAAACAAAGGTGAAAAAAAACACTTTCAAGACATGCAGGATGTACAAACGCCACAAATGAGAGTCAGAAATCATCAACGCTGAACTATGTCTCCTACGAGGTTTTTTCTTCCCCCACTTCAAGCATTCTTTGTGTCTCTGCCTTCTCTTTTCTCCCCCCCCCCCCCGACTCGGCTCTGGTCATTACCTGGCAGGAGCACACCGAGCACCTATCGCTGTCCAGCACCCAGATCTGCCCACTGTGCTTGACCTTGTTGTCATGGATACAGTCGCCCGTGCAGTTATGTCCGTGGGGGCACCGGCAGTCGTATCCCCCCTCCAGGTTGAAACACACCGTGTCGTTTGCACAGGTGTTTCTTCCCGTCTTGCATTCATTAATATCTGAGAGGAGCGTAAAGAAAAAGAAAAGGATATCATACATATGCTCTGCATACTAGATTTATGCACCACCTAGTAGCAAAACAGCCAATAAAAAGGATTCTCTTGTAACAGCAGTAGTAGCAACAAACCCATTTTTTTGGTCAAGCTAACCTGTCGGTGACAAGCAGGCAGATTATTGATAATCTATTCATTTATCCATCACAAATGCCTTCAATGTGCTTTTCCCCCCTTGCGTCTTCCAGCTCAAAATGACAGCTAAGATGGGGTCAATGAGCGGAGCGGTGCAGGCACTGTTGGTGCAGGATTCCCTTTCATGCTACTGCAGATTGAGAGTTTCCCTTTTGACAGCTCTGACATGTCTTCCGACAGGCTGAATCGGAAGCCAACGTTCCAGAAAATGAACAGGGTGCAAAAAGTAAAGTGACATTTTGGGAGGAAAAAAACACTTTCATAATGATATACCTCTCCAATCAAACCCAGTGTGGAGACTATGCTGGTGGACGGCCCTCTATATTTCAATGGTGGTCTTTTGTCATTTGAAATCTGAATCCTGAAGGTAGTGATAAACCCCGGGAGGAAACAAGAAAACCCTCTCATTGTATACAACAATAAACATCATGAAGATTTAATTCATAATAGTCCCATTCAGGCACTGGTAGAGATATAAGACCCAAGATTTAAAGCTGAATAAATGAAAAGACTTTAAAATTTGAACTACCCTCAAGCATGCATCTCAATGTGATGTATTTCCATTTCTCTCTTTTTAATCGTAAACCCCCAAAATACCACTGTGTTCAATAGGATGTGTGATGTTTTTTTGGGATGTCTCTTTAAGGGTCAGACTCCCCAAGCGTTTCAGTTTAGCTTCAAAAACTTAATTCGGCCAACTCACCCACGCACGACTCCCCATTGGCTGAGAACAGGCCATTGTCATGGTAGCCGTCCCGGCACTCGCAGTGGTACCAGCCGGGCAAGTTGACACAAGTGGATTTACTATCGCATTCGACAAAGCCGTCCGCACACTCATCAATATCTGAAGAGGAGGAGAGGACAGACAGTGAGACATCTCTATACAATATCACATGGCTTCGATTTTTAATTTTTATGTTTTTGACGTTGAATGGGATATTGAGCTCGGTTTTTGCCTCTCGGGCGTTTTCAACGTCGACTGATTCATGACTAATAAAACAATATGTCGAGCCTGTGAGAGAATATAGTCCAAAGGCTTTATTGATCAACCATGGTTTCACAGTCAGAAAATGACATCTGTATCAATAAAAGATCGCAAGGAATGAATGAAATCTATTATTACAAGCTTATTTTCACAAGCGAGAGATGGATTTGGTTCTTATTTTGAGACGTGGCAAAAACAAAAAAATATATAGACATGGAGGCAAATACATTACTCTAAGGTGGGAGCGGTCTTTTTTATTAAACTCTTCTTCGACAAAACTTCGAGTAACAATGTGTAAAGACACTCAGCAAAAGGGTCTGACACAGTTTCCGTGGGTGGCTGTCAATAGATGGAGCCGATGTTTATTTTCACAGAGCCCCACTTAGAAAAATCCTTGACTCTGCCTCCTCCTCGAGCTCTCGTATTTAAGTCAAAACTGTGATTACATGCTCAGACTTTCTCCTCTCCGCATTTGTCTCCCTGCCATTCTCTGCTCCTCTTTCTCTTTTCCACTGTTTCGCTCCTCCCTCTGCTCACAACAGACCAGCATTCAACCCTTTCATTACTGCGAAACGCCCAGCAAACATCGGCCGAGAACTACCCGACAACGACTGTCAACAATGAACATTATACACGCGGAGAGACAGATTACTCTGATATCCCAGCTAACGTTTAATTAAACTAAGGGGCCAGGCCTTCATGAGAGAGGAAATAAAGCCTGTTATTACACAGCGGGGCTAAATACGTTAAGTCCAGACATGCACTGTGATTAAATGTGTCTGCATAGCCAGTGATGGCTTTTTTATGATTGTGCATGATGCATGATGCTCGGCTCTCATTATGAAAATGGCAGTGTGCCGTGTGTGACCTTCTCCACAACTGTACTGCAACAGAATCCCCCACAGAGCGACAGGCCCCCGGTCCCCCACCATCCAGGCAGTAATGGGATTAAGATCTATTGGCTAATGAGCTCTCAGCCTCTTAATAGAATTTCAGCGGCAGATTAACCGTTGATCAAATGTCCCACAGATTTGGGCTTTATCTATCTAAAAATGACTCACATTTGTCTGAGTCGGAGGCAGATTTGCTATAAAAGAATAGAATAAAAGAAACCCTAAAAAACTTGCTGTTATTCTCTCTGTATTTCATGTACGCCCTGTTCAAAGAGCCATCTCCTTTGACTAATTTTAACATTTCACTACAGTGCGGTTACAACAATTAACTCCCCTTATGACTGGTTAAAAAGGATTCTGCTTAAAAACGACTGAGAGGCAACAGAAAGTGACGTAAACCAGCCCGTCTTTACAGATTTAGACAGATTGTCTCCCCTCTCAAAGAGAAATAGCCAATGCGCTTCGCCTTGATGGAATATTTATTGAGATGAAAACAAAAGGAAGCTTTAAAAGGGAGAAAATGCATAAAGTGTTTTGTTTGTATGTGGGGGAAAAAAAGGAATCAAGCTGAATTTGTTCCAATCATCCTCCCCATTACAGCTGCACAAGGCGGTTCAAAGTACCACCCAGCAGTCAGACACTATTTATATCACACGCCGGTGATGAAGTCAGTCTAAAAATATGCAAATGGGTTATTTTCAGCCAGTTTCATTCAGGTGTTTTGGAGCCTCGGCTGTCTGCTTGGAACAACAGAGGGTTAGACCCACAGCCAAAGGATTCTCTTTCATCTGGACGTACCCGTCAGGCTAAATTGCGGCACAATGCTTCTCAGCTCGCCGTCAAATCGACGTTTCGGGACGGTGAAACTTAACTGTTGTTGCTCTTAGCCTTTGCCAGGGCCTCTCTTTTGTCATCTTTTCTCAAATGAAAAGAGAAGATCATTGTAATTAAATCATCAGCGGTGACAGTTGCGCGGCGGCGGCGCCGCTGGGAGAGGCCGTCCCAAGTGAATCACCAGGCTTTTGCTTTTGTTAAATCATAGATAAATGCTTCAGTATTTTTCACTTGTTAAATAATGCTCTTTCTTGGGGGGGGGGGAAAAGAAGGGGGGGGGGGGGGGGGGGGGGGGGGGGGGGGGGGGGGCATTCAAACAAAGTAGCATCTGACTGGTCAAGGCTATGGTACAGCAGTTACCTTGGTGACTGAAAGACATAGAAAAATACAATGATGCCAAGACAGAGAGAGGAGGATGAGGATGGGCCAGATGAGGAGGGAGTCGAGGACGCAAAGTAGGAGAAAAGCAAAAAGAAGCAGT
>CAJRST010022223.1:5169066-5186182 GCA_907169785.1 Menidia menidia | reverse complement strand
GGGGGGGGGGGCAGGAGCTGCTGTTATCCCTCTCGTTATCCTGAGTGGCAGGCCGGAAACGGTGGCTCTATTAGGGCGAGCCACAAAGTGGGAAAAAAGTGTTGCTCATGGACTATTTATGCCGCTTTGTCATGAGCTTCCCTCCTTCCTTTTTCTATTAAGCCACCGCCTTCACTTTTCCAGGTGTTCCTTTGTCTCCATCTGCCTAATAGCTAAGACAAAGCGGAGACAAAAACAGAGGTGTTCTTATCATCGCTTTTTCCCCTGTCCTTGCATTCAACTCCGCCTTTGATGGAAAAAAAAAAAGGGGACGGATTAAGAAATACATTTCTAGCCTGTCCTCATCTCGTCAGGACTTCCTCCAATTGTCTCCGCTCCCGACAACCTCTGCGCTTCATTTTTGTTTCCTCTCCCCGAACATGTGCTGCTCTTTGTCTTCACCTCTCACCGGCCTGTCTTTCACCATCCTTCTCTATTTTTTTTCTTTGTAAAATCCTTTCTCTTTTTTTGATTCTTTGGCACAGGCTGCCCAAGGGGTTGGAATGCAGCTCTGATGCACTGTACAACTCAGAGGAAAAACCTATTACGGCTGCCACTCGTACATGTTCCGTACAGTAACCTAATTCGAGCTGATTTTCATCTCCCCGGAGATCTACCTGATAATGTCATGATAGCAGCAGTCTGTCTTTCCCTTTCTTGTTCCCGCTCGCTTTCTTCTTCATGCGTGGGCGTCACGCCTCCCTTGCCTCTGTATGTGCATGTGTGTGTGTGTGTGTGTGTGTGTCTCCTCCTCGGGGCGGGGAAGCCTCGTGACTACCTGACACAGCTGCCATCGGTTCATCACTTTACAATATATCATCCCTGGTCTTCACTCATGCCTCTGGTTTTTACCAGCGGTCAGGTAACGCTGTGGTCCAGATCATAGTTTATCTCGCTCATGTCATCATGTTATCTCGCTGTCGATCCCACACCGGATAACCCGCCCGCCCTTTTATCTCAAACTGTTTGCCCTCCCTTTATCACCAGTCATCATGACATTTAACAAATTGTTAATAAATCCACCCCAAACCACGCATCTCTTTCCTCCTATTGGTTAAAGTGCTGGTATCAGATGATCCTGATGAAATCGGGGTGGAAGCTCTCAGAGACATCATTAGATTTGAACTCCTACTACTAAGTCAGAAGTCTTCTCAATGTAAGTGAACTTTATAATGAGCTGGATTTGACATGTCGGAGTGACTGCTGAGAGAGGACTTCAGTCTCTCTATGTTAGATGACAACATGTATAAAAGCTTTCACTGGCCTCCTCATGACATTGCAGTCGGGGGAGAAAAATGAACCTTGAAACCACTTATTTTCTGTATCCTGAAGAAGATTTGATTGATGGTCAATGTAAATGAGTCTTTATTGGGTACAAAAACACACAAAAAAGATAAAAAATACACAAAGAATGCCAGTGACAGTGACTGATTGGGCACACTTGGTTTTTGACTGTCTCACTGTGACTTGATAAATATTACATTAGCTTGCGGGTGTGTCAACTAAAAGAGGGAAAATGGCTAAATGTGGACAGTGTAGGATATGGTTACCTTCTAGATAGAGATTGTAGTTCCCCAATGCAATAGCCACATATTTTCTTGGCAGCCGCTTAAAAGGGCTTTTAACTGATTCTCTCTGCAAAAGCTTGTTCCACCACATAAGATAGGGAATGCTTAAGGAGTTTGGAACGATTTACATTTTTGAATGCTAATTATCCTAATATGAGGGTAAACAAAGGCAAAATGCGGATGTTAAAACTACACTTGGCACTGCAAGACCAGACCTTAGCTGCAGTATCTCAAACTACAGCATTCAATGACAACAAAAAGAAATACGGGGCAAAAACAAAATGTGCCGTTTCTCATTACGTTGAACTCGCAGATACCGACAGACTCATTGTCTTCTCTGCTTCGAGAGGAAATTTAGTACCTTAAAACATGTCTTGGTTTCTGTTTCTATTCCTCATTCTTATTAAAAAATATCACTTTCACCTCCAGAAGAAACATGCAGTCAATTAAACAAACAACCCAAAAAAAAGTTCCAGTAAAATTCTACACAGTGGGAAGGCTGATTCCGCTTTGGAAGGGAAGAAGGACCAAAACCAGCACCAGGAAGGGTTTGGATGTGGGGAGGTGTAGCAGTGAGGATGGGTGTGCAGCGGCAGACAGAGGGGGGCTCTGTGAGGCGATGTGGCCGTCCTGAGCCCGCTGCAGTTTACTGCACTGCAGCAGCCACAGTCTCCACTATCCCTGGGAGACGTGTCATTTAGACAGCAGCAGCAGGTTGTGCTCGGCTGGATGACGGCTCCGGCCATTAGCGGGGTCTAATTAAGACACACTAATTACGAGTGATGGAGTGAGTGCTTTTTTTTTTTTCCTCTAAATAAATAATGAATGCGTAATCGTTGGACTTAAACAGGCCGCTTGGGTGTAAACAGTCACAGGCCCCGAGGCCTTGTGGGTAAATCCTGGCGCAAAAGAGGAAGAGCTGCAGGGATGGGCTAAATATTCAATACCAGTATGTTGGTGCGAGGTGGGAGGGGCCAAGGGGGGGTTTCAGCTTTGATGAAATGTTATATTCCATTCCACACACACCCACACTCAGCATCCCCTGCTATAAGGAGTCATGGGGACATCAAAAACTTCAAACCCTGTCAACAATTTCTGTGTCTTGTACTATAAACTTGCTTTCTATTTACCTGAATCTGGTCATGCAACAGTTTGTTTTTGATTTTAAAATGTTTTTTTTTACCTCCTTGCTGTTTGTTTGCTGGTGTACCTGCCGTTATGTTTAATCGGAAACTACTATTCCAGGTTTGAGTCCATCATGTCTAAAACAACTGACAAATTTACTGGAGCCTAACATTAATGTGTTCCAGAAGCACGCAGCCTACTCGTCTGGTTCTCCTTTTGCTCTCTGTCCATGTCGGTATGGAAGCAGAACTTCACTGCGCAGACTTGTCGGTTTCCTCGTGAAGTCGTTGGTCTTCTCCACGTCTCCTAACATCCCCTCAATTTGTTCTGTTCTGCTTCCATTTT
Source organism: Menidia menidia (assembly GCA_907169785.1). Lineage (NCBI taxonomy): Eukaryota > Metazoa > Chordata > Actinopteri > Atheriniformes > Atherinopsidae > Menidia > Menidia menidia. The sequence goes on along the minus strand of CAJRST010022223.1, from coordinate 5,183,105 downwards.
TACATTCTGTTATAAATCACCTCTCCTTTTCTGCCTTTTGTTCATTTTCCCAATCGCCCCTCATGTTCTCTCATCTGCTATTGGTTGATGATTAAATATTCCACCCTTTCTCCACTCCAACATGGGCTGAAGTAGGAGGAGAGGTAATCTTCATACCATCACTTCTTTTTTATTTTTCTTCTCCTGCACAGACCAGGCATCTTGTATCTCTCCTGATGCTAATTTGTTAATGATCAAGACCAGTTATCGTGTAATTTGGAGGGAAAATATGCCAGTGTTCCATATAGGAGGACTTTTTTGTTAAAAGAAGAAAAAAGAAAACTGCTTGTAAAAGCTTATGACTTGAGAGTTCTTCTAATAAAACACCCATAGTGAACAGCTATAGAGAAGGTGTAATGCACCGCGGCTCCTTGATGACGCTCTTGAATATAATACTCCGTGAGTGTGTGGGAGTCACAAATCTAAATAGCATCATTAAGACTGAACATAAAAAACTTTTATCTCTTTCTCCTTGTCCTTAAGGAACACTGTTGACTCTAAACTGCTCTGTGAGGCTGTGCTGCTGATTAAAATGGCCCACAAGAAGCTGAGGCCGCGGATGAAATGAAAGATGAAAGGGAGAGGTGTCCATCCACGGTATCTGATCAAGCAAATCTCTCACCCTTCAGCAGCCCACTCTGTCCTTTGAGTAACTCGCAAGAAGCCAACCAAGGACAGCCGAGATGGCCATTAGCTCCAGAGCGGACAGAATAGCGACTGACTTTTTTTAAAACCGGTGGCCGGGCATCTAAATAAGCTCAGCAGGGGCTGAGAGGAGGCTAAAAGATAATGAGCTGAAAATAAAGAAAATACATCAGCCACCCCCTAATTCATCTCATAGGACTGGTTCAGCAATCCAGTCAATAAACGCACATCTAAGACCTGAACAAGCAGAGGCTGTTCACAGATGTTAGCTCCAATTATCTCACGCAGAGACTTTCTGCTGGTAAACAGCCTTTACAGTTCCTGGCCTTGATTTCCTAAAAGGATCTTACAGCACAGATGCCTTTTACAACCCTTTTTGTGAATTTTATTGCATGTGAGGTATTTTCTAAATGTTCCATAAGTGCAGCAGCTTTAAGACTCATCAAATGAGCTCCTCCTGCTCTCTCATATTAAGAAGACTTTATACTTGCCAATGAAGCGAGCATGAGGCATTTTAAGTACATGCAGTTTTGTCTATTACTTTTCATCATCTCGTCTGTGTTTTTCTGAACTCGCTTCATGTGGTTGACGGAGATGAAGCATGAACAAATCGCTAAAAGTTTTTTACTAGGCTAATATTCTGTTGAGGGAAAACTGGACATGATTATGAATAAATGCATTTTTCTCAACCAAAGAGGGCCTTCATGATTGTGGGTTTATCCCACAACATGAACATGAAATTCATATAAGAGGTCATCCAGTGAGCTTAAAGGTTTTTTAAGATGGCATAATGACAGTAGAGTAAACAAACTCTGACAACGCCTTCATTTCTTATTAAAAAATCTTGTTAATGTTATGATTATCTTGTGCGATCAAATTTTTGGAAATATCACAATCTTTTAGGTAAAGAAAACAATAAATCAACACATTTTAAATTAAATTAGTTTTAAAAAAGCCATGTACTATACTAACATTCAAGGAAATACACAACCTGCACAATGATCACATGGTCCTCTGATGGAGGACAAGCTAACAGTTTGTTTAGAATGTCAGACATCCCGATGTGTACGAGCTGCTTTATGGAAAGAAATGTGCAGAAAGGGTTTAAAAAATCAACTAATCTAAGATTTATTTGTAAGGAGACAAGATGGAACAAGTGCTCCCTGATGTGGTTAGCTAACAACATCGGGCCTCTGCACTTCACAGATGTTGCCAGAGAAGACATGGCTTGCAAGTTTAATGTTGATGCGAAGAGAAAACCGAAACAGAGTCCTACAGCCCAGCGCCACAGAAGCTGCAATAGAGACACCAACTGATTGTGTTTTTCAGCTACCGGTAATATAAGAAAAATACAAACACTACATTCTCTAATGAAGGACTTTTTCCATCTACAACGAAATAGCCTGTGAAAAATCTTAGAAGCTGCAGTTACCAATCTTTCTCTTGGCCAGGGATGAATAAACATCCGCCATTTATGAAAAATAAACCAAACATGTCCACAGATTCCCCATCTTTCAGTAACGCCATACAATGGAAAGTACTACCCTGGAGCCCCATGGTTAATATGTAGCATGTTGAGGGCAAACGGCTGGTCCTGCGTACATTTATATCCATGACTGAAGTGTATATGAGGCCGGGTGCAGCGGTATGCTGCATAATTCATGACGTGTCAGAGTTCTCCCCCTCGCTGCTGCCTGTCTGTCAGCACTGCGCGTCCCCTGTCCCGCCCTATTTATTCCCTCTGAATGGTAATGACAAGACAGGAGGCGCTGAGAGTGTCACCAGAAGCCCCGTAGATCAGCAAAGACACACGGAACCGAAGACGCGAAAAAACGCGTGTTTACCGAATGCGCTTTAGCGTGCGTTAATGTATAAAAATCTGAAAATGGGAATGTGTCGGCATCCGCCCATGATATTGTGCTCACGGTTCTTGTTTCAGTGCCGTGTGACAGACCGTCAGTCTGATTCCGCAGCAGCAGAAATGGTAGCGTCCCCCGGGGGAGGACTCTAAAAGCTCACAGGGTGTTCTGTGAGTGGAGAGCCCAAAGTTAGTGAAAGCTTTTTCATGTTCATCCACCCAGCTCTGCTCCTCCACGTCTCCACCGGCCTCATCCCCCCCACCCCAACGCTGAGAGCAACTCGCTAACCCCAACCCTGTGACCACCCATCTCTCCGCTCGCATTTCCCATTCCAGGGGCTGCGTCTGTCAGTTTTTCCCCAACATCTACGTGTTCTGCTTTCCGCTTCACCTCCCCTCAACCCGTTCGAGCTTCTGCCTCTCTGTCCTCCCCTTCCTCGAATTTCCCATCCGTCATTGTCCCCCCCCGTACATCTTCATCTCATCTTTCAAGCGTCTGTCGTCTCTCACTCTCATCCTCCCCCACCTTTGTCCCAAAACTAAAGCTCCACATCCAAGAGTGCGTTGACCCTCCGTGCTCCAGCGGTAGGCCCGTTCCTCACAGGGATCTGCTGTCACGCTGAGGAAGGGAAAGTGACCGCTCCTCTTTTTGAATAAATGACTGGTGGGGTTTCTCTGCAGTGCCACAGGCCTCAGCCCGGTTCCACCAGGTCCCCATGCTGCTGCTGGACTCAGAAAACGCGCCGGAAACAATGTCGGGGGGGGGGGCGGCTGTCACATGCCAGATGGGAAAAACAGTTTTAAGCTCAGCAGCAACATCGGCAACTGTGGTGACAACCGTCAAATCAAACCAGCCGGAGAAGAGAACTTCTGGTGAGTTTTTGAGACTCAAACTCTAAAAAGCCTCTACGGCGAGTGAAGTGTAGACCATAACGATGCCCACCGCAAAAGAAAAAATCTTTCAGAGCAAATCAGATCACTGAACGCTGCTTTGGGAAAAATACCCAGTGTAACAATACGGTAAATGATTTGGACACACATATTGATTCAGAATGAATGGCAGAGTGAATCTAAACATGCAGGTGAAAAGAAGAAAGAACCAGTTTGTGTGCAGCCCCCGAATATCTGAATGAGTTCAGCTCTACTCATAACAGGCAGACTACACCGATGCACCCGTTCCCGCTGCTCAGTGGATTCAGAGAGCTGGTGTACATGACATATCCGGGACAATAGAAGATGGACTGTGATGGGTGCTGTGGAGAAGTGCGCTTTTCCTGCTTGTATGCAGTGCACTAGAGAGAGAGTACACAGACTGTTTTTGTTCCTGCCCTAACACACATCACAGTTATTAGACTTATCATCTGTGTTTCTCTCTTTTCTCTTTATTATCAAAGAGAATTGCACTTTAAAAAATGCATTTCTTTGGGCCTTTTTCTTGACTGGGGTCTGTATATATATGTGTGCATGCACCCCAGTCATAAAGAGAGACTGTTGGTATTTCCAAATTTTTCAAAACCAAAACTAAAAACCATGAGTAATTTATCATGTGACTAATATGTAATCAGTCTGCGAAAAAAAACACTTATTGGCGGACAGATTGTTTATCACATACTTGTTTCCGTCTCTTGTTTTCATTGGATGTTGCTGTTTCATCCTGAGGTAAGCTATCTCACTGACGTTAATTCACTCTGTTTTGCACCTTCTTTTAGTTGGGCTCTGAGAATTAATTACATAGCCCGCTGCCCTTGTCCAAGTAAACATGAAAAGAACACACTGAAGAAACTCCGAGGGACATCATCATACTTATGGATGCAGCCAAATGCACCGCACGTCCGTTGCCTTGAAGGTGCTCGATGGTAATTTTGCCCGATGAGTCTGTGCTCGTGAAAACAGGATTTCATTAGATCAGAGTGACCATGGAAATGCTCTTAGCGACTCAGAGCTGACGCGTAATCCTAATGGAATCGTTGTCAGTCACAGTTTCTGGCGTGTTATGAAATACACGAATGAAACCATGTAGGCGTACCCACACTATACTATTTTTACAACAACAACAAAAAGAGTAACGCACTATGATGAAACCTTTGGAGCATTTTCAAAATATTTGGTCCCATTAGAGTCCAGCTTAAGAGATTGTCGAGGTGTGTCAGTACACTTTTGGGAGACGCAAATTTGTTGTGTGGTAAAAGCCTGTTTGGTTGGATGACACAATTATTTTTGTCCTTACCGCTTACTTCTCTGTATCCCCTTTATGTCATAAAGTCAGGGACACATGGGGTTACTTTAGCTGATGGATATATGATAGGTAAGATTGTTTTTGCAGAGGCGTAAAATGTCAACATGTTTACAGGCAACTGGGTAAGTGTGGATGCAGGCATATTTGGCCCCTCACCTTGTGAGCAAGCTGGGAAAAAGGGATAGTGTCGAAACATTTATAAAGATCAACAACCGCCGTTATGACTCCATCACACAGCAGCAATGTTTGGTTTTATACATCTGACCCTGAAGGATTAATGTAGCACAAAAAACAACCCCCTCAAGACTTAAAGTCCGAACAGTTGGGTGTATTCTCCTACATTTTTCGAGCAGGAGTTTAAAAAGCAGTTTCACTTTTTCATATTGGTTGTTCCACTCAATGGTTTTAATGGTATATTAATTGCATCACAATGACTGGGATTGTCATTAGTTTGATTTGGGTTTGGTTTGGGTTTTGTGACATGGCACCACATAAATATTGCTGAACTGGACTGAACTGAACATGTAAAGTGAAGTCCTAAACAATTAAAGCTGAAATTAATAAAAATGTTCTAAACGCAAAATGTTGCATTTTCCATCTTCCACTGACTATTATTGATTGTCACTGAAAAAAATCCTAACACTGAAGGACACAAAGATGAGGTGCATGGTTCCAAAGCACCGAATCAGGTAATGAAATGTGTGATTGTGTGGAATGTGCCATTTAAGGAACAGGTTCTCCAATCATTCTGTGTTCCAAAATGGGAGGGAGGATAAGTCTTTGTACTAAGAGAATGGCTCTCTGATGCACACACACACACACACACATGCAGACACATAAACCCTTGGCATCTTAAAGCAGTGCTGTGTGAGGAAATTCATTTCCTTTAAGACGGGTTGTAAAAAAAGGATGCCTCATAAAGAAACACTCTTCAATCAATACCTGTACCAATGAGAAACCACGCATTCTTGCTTTACTGCTTTCAAGCACGAGCACGGAATGAAGAAAACATCTTGACTTTTTTTTTTTTAAAGCATGGCCTCTTGTGTCTGACTGGGCTCTCCATTAAAGTAAAAAAATTGGTTAGGTGTTTACTGCACAACCACAAGGTTTGAAGTCTGCCTTGATTACAAAACACCAGCCCGGTCTCACCCAACGTGATTTGTGACATGGCCAACGCCATAAACACTAGCTGATTTACTGTAATACTTTCATGGCCTAAAAGTTATTGAAAATGAAGACTATATATAATAGGACTAAATAATGAGGACTACATATATATATATACACACACACAGAGGTAAGGACCATGCTACACTGATTAATGCTGGATAGAACCTTGAAGGTTTGCATACCGCCTCACTGCTGTTGATATTCTACATTAATCCTTTAGAAGACGGTAAAGCTCATCATTCACCATGGATTGCAGATGTACACAAAAGCAATGAATACATATTCTGGACCGTGTGATGAATCCATTTCAGCCACTACAGTTAAGAAAACCACTCAGCTCCTGGTGAAGATTGCTCCTGAAAGGTAAGACTCATTTGCCTTTTGGATGTGTGGAATTACTTACAACAACAACTCTGATCAACGTAAACTAGTTTGCATAACGTTCTAAGGAAACCAGAGAGAAACCTCACCTGTTTCACACCTTTTCCCGGTAAATCCTTGCTGACAAACGCAGTTGTTAGGTGAGACACAGGTCCCCCCGTTCTGGCACAGTCCGTCACACATTGCTGGAGATGCACCAGAGCAGAAGAGTCATTACTCTCTAAGATTAATGAGCATTAACTATGTAATTAGACCAGCTACAGCATAAGTATTTGCATGCAGAATAAGAGCTAATTTGGTGATGTGATTCATTACGGGCCTGCACAATGTTATTTCACATGATTAATGCTCCTCACCAAGGTTAACTCCACAGTGCTCATTATCCACGGGCACACTATTAGTTAATGTGCCCCACAAATGCAAAGAAGTCATTGAACTTGACAGAATGAAATGGAAATAATTGCAATATACACACGAATCATACCAGGTTTACACAGAACATGAGAAGCTTTAAAAACAGAGCCATTGCAACTCAGTAAAAACAGTAATTCAAATTGTGCACATGGAGGTGGCAAGAAATTCAACAAAACTTACTTATGAAAGGTCAGCGTGACTTCATGTTGACTGATTTATATTTATGGGATGAGTACCAAGGATTGGATTTCGGGGAAATTCTAACAGTCTCATTTAGGGCTGGTTTATTACTATTATTGTCTTTGCCTAAATGTTTTAGTCATGTGCAGACTGATTTTTGTTATTTGTTGTTTTCAAAGGATGTCTACTGCCCTCTGTGATTAGTATAACGACCTTAATTAATGGCCGAAATCAGTGCTGTTCCCTATTGAATAGATTTTTCATCAAAGAATTGACTATCCAGCTGAGGTCAGATCAATTTTCTAGTAAGGCCATAGATTACAAACGGGAAGGCAAACAGCAGCCGGCACTCATTAAATCTGGGTCAAAGAAGGGTTTTCTTTTTGTGGATTTACAACAGCAATCAAAGACTTAAGAATATTCCAAGGGAATGACTCAATATACTCAACCTTTTTCTTCTCCAGTTTCTTTATTTGGTTGGATTGAGGTATATTTCTACTTTAAAAGCAGTTTTTGGAGAGATCCGTTATGTTGAGAGCCCATATTTGCTCATTGAGAAAAGGTTGTCACCAACAGATGCATTCACAGAAGCGCATATTACAGAAAATGAACTGCTGGTAAAGGCAAATGTAAAGCAATGTGTCACCAAACACCAGAGACAAAACAAAGAGGCGCTTACCTTTGCAAACTGTCCCGTTGCCCGTGTAGCCCGGCTTACAGGAGCAGCTGTGGCCTCCGACCATATTGAAGCACAGGGCGTTCTCATCGCAGTTGTGAAGCCCGCTGAGGCACTCGTCGTGCTCTGTGCAAAGCAAAAAATAAACAAAAAACACGTCAGACAGCAATCTCAGCAGGTTCTTCAGTAAAACATGAAGATGTATTATATATCAGTGTCTGATAAAAGTAGAAGAAAAATGGGGCAGCGTGAGCTCAGGCTTTAAACGCACATCTGCAAGCAACTTTTGCTTTTTCACGAAAGCAGGCCTGAACTGAATCCACGTAAACTGTGTGGGACTAACCCAGTCGGCCGGTAATTCATTTATCCGTCCATTAAGACAATTAGACAGCTGTGAGTGTAAGATGTGAGTCACGGATGAGTCATCTGTTTGGCTCCAGTTTTGATCCTTCACATAAGTAGTCTTGGGTGTTGTCATTTATTTCTAATGTGTGACACATCATGAGGGTTTCACTCGATCTCAATGGTTGGTTAAGCCCCTTAATAACTGAAAGTTAATATCCATATTCTACACTATGATGCTGTATCCTGTTTGTGCTGTATCCTTTTTATGGGATGATTTCCTGTATTTCTATGCATTCATTGCATGTCCAATAGAAGCAAAAAAAAAAACAAGAAAGAAAAAACCTTAAGCAAAACTTAAAGGTTCCCTTTAATCTAGGGTCTAGAGTACATATTCTACATGTGTATATATGTATATATATACATATTCACTCCGCTCAATCCTCTGAGACCCCTGCTTTAGTTAATCTTCTGAAATGTAATTTCTGTTTGACTTTGAAACACATGTTGCACCTTTAATTACATGTTAAATCTTACCTAATGCCACATGCTCTTCATTCGCTCTAAAACACAGACACTCTTATCCCTCAGAGAATAGCTTAAAAAAAAGAACACAATTCCCCTGTATTACAGAGTCACATAAATAATGCCGACTGATATGTGCTTGGTTATCATTTGCTGCTCCGGACTAGAGTATAGAAAACCTTTTGAAATTTTCAATTTTCTAATTGAACATTTGTGTATCTTTTCATGTCCCACAACAGAACCTGATTATTACTGACCGCCGTAACTTGTCTTATTATGATAGTAGCCTACACATTATCAGGTATTTTCTACAACATTCAGAATGTGCTAAATGGAAAATAGACTTGATTAAAGCTTTCAGAAAATATATATACTCTTGGAAAAATGCAAAATTCACGTATCTAAGTGAGAATTTTTAAATGTTGGGGCGGTTTCCAGCCTCTAGCCAGTGTTTGGGTGCATAGGTCTAAGCGGGAAACAGAAATGCATTTCCCCTTCTTAAAACCTCTTCCACATTTGTCCAGACATCAGACAGATCTCTGTAGCACTCTTCAGCCACAGATGTAGTGTGATTTATTTTGCAGCAGCACCTAGTTGCATGTGTTTTTTTTTTTTTTTTTGGTTTTCTTTGCTAGTGCTCGGGGCTTTTTAAATGCATGCAGTTCTGAAAGACAGAAAGATCTGAAGAGTGTGACGTGGCACCTGAAGAGTGAGAGGATCAAAAATGTGAATGCATGTTGCAGGAGCCCTGAGCTGCATCAATCCATTTCCCTGCCATCATCCAATCCATTATGTCTCCCGAACAGACCGTGGGCTCATCCAAATTGAAACTGACATTGTGATGAGCTCCTCCATCGAGGATGTGATGTATGTGCGCGAGAGCGTGTGAGATGGATTGAAGGGCATAAGGAGGGCCTACTGCTATCCTCTACCCCCCCCCCACCCCCACCCCCACTCCTCCAACACACACACACACACACACACAAACGCACACACACACGTACGCACACCTGCCGCGGAGCAGAAATAAAGTCTACTTGCGGGCATATAAAAACAGTAATAGCACATGGGAGAGAAACGCAAATTAAGTATCCTTTTATTTTTTATTTCAGCCAAGGTCACATCTGCCAGAGCAGCGAAAGTATGAGCAGAGAGGGCCACCGAGGAGCTGTGCATGTGAGAGTGCACGCAGAGAGAGCGTTATCCTTATAACCCTTAAGATGAGATGGTCATTTAAGAATTTAGGCTTATTACACCACTCGGCACTCTATGTAGGAGACTTAGTTTAATCGCCTACCTAAATCCTTACAACGCGCGCACGTGTGTCGGCGTGACAGAGATATTGCTTCAACGACTGCTGCCGCTCAGGCCGCAGACAGATAAACAATCAATTATGTACGGCCTGTCATCGGGGATCTCTCACTATAGTGGCACGCTTCTTCCTGTGCTCGTCTCACTTTCCTCACCCTCTGCCAGAATATCCTTAACTCCAGTAAGGTTTGACCCCAGGCTAGTCTCCTCCAAACAATGTTACCTCAAATTTAATTTTACAATTACAGGCCTGACAGGCAGATGATGCTCACGTCAAGAAGAAAAAAAAAAATTAACCATGGCTGGTTCTTGAATTTATCTGCTGGGATAAAAGTGGCAAAAAAAAAATCCTTTCATTAAAGCCACTGTGCATGGTTTCCTAATTCATTGTATTTTCATTTGTACAAAGCAGGCACTTTGTGTGATGAAATGTGAGTTTCTTGGAAAATCTGATGCTATGTTTATTTGCATAAATTAGGCCTGGCGTCAACTCACAGGCTGTAAAAACACGGATGACAATGAAACCATTCGAACTGAAAAAATACAGTGCCAGTAGAGAAGAGAATCTTAACGTGTTCTGTTTCTGACAGATATCATGAGGTGAAGGTCTGAAAAATAACCAGAGAAATCAGGAGAAACATCTATTGTTGAGCTTAGTTGTGAAATGTACATTTTCCTCAACGAGTTTCAAGTAAAACGTTTATACTACAAAGCATTGGTTCTAAAAATGAGTCCTGGTCATATTTGCAACATGTACATGCAGCAAAAACCAAACCAATGGATTTCCACTAGTCATTCACAGGCACTGTACCATGGAACACAAGAATGTGCCAACAAAGGACTGAAGAATAAACCAGGCAGCAGTAAGAATGTAAGATTTGAAGCATATTAAAAAGCTGGAAGACTCAGAACAGGATTTGCCAATAGCTTCTCTGTGACAATCTAATCAAAAGCTTCAAATTTATTATGTGAACTTCCACTGAATTCTGAATATCACCTCATTGTGAAATCTCAGTTAGATGGCTTAGGTAGACTCTGGGTAATCCAGGGCAAGAGAGTGTGGGGGGGGGGGGTGTTCACACAGAAAACACACACCAAATAATTAAATAGAAAGTTATGAAAGGAAGAGAAGAAAAACTACAATTCTAAAGAAAAGGAATTACAACCACAGCTAAAATCCTCATCTGGGAGAGTCGAGGAATATAGTATATATATAGTACCAATAAAGTACTGTCTGTCTAAGTTTAAGTCTAATTAAAGCAGACAAGAAAGATTAGAGCAATGGCAGGCATAGCAACCTGTTGAATGTAATTAATGTCTATTAAGAGGAAGATACAAATAACTAAGTAAAATGTAGTCCAGCTGTATTTCTTATAAACCTTGTCAGCCCACAGTTACTCGGAGATAATCACCAGTAAAGCATACATCTCCAGCTACTCTTCTTCAGAGGATACAACCTCTTTGTGAGGTGAATGGGATTAATGCATTTACTGGAGAGTAGAGTACCACATTTAGATGCGGGCTATGGGAGGTGCAGATGAGCTGTATGTGCAAAGAGTGGCTTTGATGGCAGCTGAGATCCAGAGACGGGCTTGGGATGAACCCTTAACGTGCACCTGTGTTGCTCTGTGTGTCTCAATGTGAGGGGATTAAACACCGGAAAATAAAGCCCTGCTGGAGGTCAGAATCTACATGAATCCTGACTGAATGAGTTTGGGTGTGAAACTGAACTATATGACAGCAGATCTCCGCGGGGATCTTTAAAACCTTCGCTAACTATGTGAAGAACTAATCAACTATAGGATTTAGGTGTTTTGCAAGAACAGAGATGTCACAAAAAAAGAACAAAGTCTCTACCCAAAAAGTCCTCAGCTCAAGAGCCTTTGATGCATCTGACTGAAAGCCATCTTTTTTTTTTTATCTCTGTTTTTGACGACCCCCCTCTGCTCCAACTCTGGTCTATGTCCATCCCTCCATCAGTTCCTCATCCCGAGGGGTCCAGGTCTGGTTATCGCAGGATAAGGATAAGGATACACATAGCGCATATGCACCTGTGGAAGGCACTGCAGTGTAGACCTAATGCACACACACACACACACACACACACACACACACACACACACACACACCTCAGGACAGCCTTCTTTAATAACGTTCAAACGGAGAGCACAGCCAATCCGCTACCTTTCAGAGATTAGCCGCTAATCTCACCGAGCGAGGAGCACCTCGGGCACTTTGGGGAAAAGAGGAGGAGTGGAAGAGGAGGAATACTGACCTTCAAGATCAACGACAAAGGTGGAGTCAAAGAACGCGGCAAAATAAAGTTGGGGATGTCACTTTTAAGAATGCCTTTCACAAGATATAAGTTGTGTCAGGACATGTGCTCGTGCACATTTCAGTCAGAAAAGTCCAAACGTTACAGTCGGCCACCAGCTGGGACCAGAATCTGTCAAACCCCTCACCGCAGGTGGTTCTGATGTGAAATACAGACGGATGTCTGAGCTCCCGGACCCCCTGATGAGACCAGAAGAAATAAGACCAGAGCGCCACGCTGTTTCTCCCTGGCTTAAATCTGAAGATCAGCTCTTAATACTATTTTGCACATAAACACTGAGCCATGAAATGAGCTAGGGTCAACTTAATCCTCTTTAGTTGGCAGACCTGTCCTCATGCGCCGTATTATTGCCTGCTGAAATATGGTTTTAAGCATCGTTCCCATAGTTTCTGCTGAGTTTACAATTTGTTAATTGGTATAAGTCACTGCAGATGATACAGGTGTTTATATATCATGGGAATGCACAGTATTAATGGGTCGAGGCAGGTGCGGTTTAATGCCTCCCTCTATTGCTGTTATATTTAATCTATGAGCAAATGAGAGGAATTGGCTTTCCTGTTAGGCTCATAGATGTTCAATATGCAGCAGTAAATGTCTATTTATAGTGTCAGCTAGCATAAGGACTACAGAGTTGACACCTTGCCTTACACATTTTTGAAGAAAAAACCTGGTCCAAATACAACAGAGGATTTTTTTTTCATTTTAATTTAGCTATAATTAATTTCTCTAATATTCTCTAGCAGACGAGGTGACGCTGTGAATGTGACAGTTTTCAGTCTCAGCCACTTAGATGGTGGATGTGTGGGAGATCATAGTCCCATAACTCAGCCTGGTGATCACAACAATGATTTGACTGAAACGGGGAGAAGTCATTACCTCAAGTCTTTTCAAAATCCTAAATTTAATCACAAAAATGGACTTTTATAAAGTGCTACGCACCGTGTATTGCACCACAGTGACATGGAGGCCTTTTAATAAGAAACTATACAAAAAAACAGGTTAACCCTCTGGGTTTTGGGGAATTAATTCTCATTGTGAGTCTGGGGAACTAGAACACAGCAAAAAGAGAAGAAAAAGAAGAGTAAAGAAAATGAGTAAAAACAGTAAGAAGGAGATCAGCAAAAACAAGGTGAGTGAAATCATATAATGCCCAGCAGCATTCTGAAGAAAAGGACTGAACTGGCGAGTAACATACATTTTCCATTAAATAAATGAAGAAAAATAAAGTAGATGAATTTGCATTTATAAATGAATTAAAAAGCTTAAAAAGCTATTTCTCCATTTTGACTGCAGACGGCTTTCAGATGTCTGATCTGAAATTCTGCTCTTTTATTTGCCTGATTTCTATTGAGAAGGGAAAGTAGAAACTCCCCAGGGAGGCAGATGGAGCAGGAACTGAAGTTTTGAAGGGGTGTTTGTCATGTTGCTGTGTTTTACGGTTTTAATTCAGACTCCAATAGCACAGCAGGGTGGCCTCAGGCCTAAATCCTCTGGTGTCGAGCACAGGCATCAGCCGGCTCCTTTACTATGCTGCTGCTGACTTACTTTGCATTGGTGGAAATTGTTTTTTTAATTACAGGCACAGAGGAAACACAGCATGTCGCCCCCTCCTCGGAGATGATTTACACAAAGAGCCCCTTAGAATCACATTTCTGCGAGGAAGCATCGAGGAAGATGGGAACTATCAACACTTTTTTTCCATATCATAAAATAAACACGTATTGATGCATACTTCTATATTGGTACTTTTGCAGCTTTTTGTTTATTTTATGTGCTTTTTTTTTAGCATAATCCTTCACAAGGATAATTTAAATACATATCTACATTACATATTACAAAACTATTATCTCATTAAATTCCTGTGGTGACATTTTGTTTAGATAGATAGATAGATAGATAGATAGATAGATAGATAGATAGATAG
>CAJRST010022223.1:5153367-5169056 GCA_907169785.1 Menidia menidia | reverse complement strand
GATAGATAGATAGATAGATAGATAGATAGATAGATAGATAGATAGATGTAAACCCAGCTGAGCTCTCCCTCAGGTTGCTGAAAATGAACCAGAATATTCATGCTTCCCATCCATAACACTCGTCCTCTTTCCTTGTCATTTTAATGAGAGCATACATATCCATATAGATTCACATTTTGTGGTGGATTTAGTTAGCTCAGCAGACCTTTGTTGCACCTCTAATGGAGAGAAGACTACTAAGGCTTTCCTTCTTTTTTCATCACTCACTCAGCTTATTGTCTTCAAAGAATCTAAATATCACTCTCCCTCTTTGTTGTGGCCATATGCAAACATGGCCGCGCTTCAAAGCGTCAACAACAAACCAGCAGTGATGTAACGTATAGCTGTAGCATTTCATCCTTTGGGTAACAGTGTACCTGCTGGTAGAAGCTGTTACGACCAGCCAATGCAACAACCCCAATCATCCGAAACACAGCCAGAGAACAAAGACCGTGAATCATCCATACAATCTTTTCAGACTGATGCTTTTGAAATTGACTTTGGTTTCAACTTTGATCAGGAGCAAATGGGTCTGCTGCCTCCACTCCCTGCCTCACCGTTTCTCCGGATCTCGGTGACTCTTCTGCTTATCACAAACACGCAGGGAGTACTCTCGCACACCGTATGAGGACTGAAGTCACACACACATGCACAAAAGTCTACAGACAAGCTATCAATTTCAAAGGGGCTTTGAGGAAATCTTGTTAACCCCCTTAAATGTTAAAGTATCAAAAGTCTCTCCAATAATATGAACTATTTTTTAAAATTGTGGAGCTGTGAATAGGATAAACTATAATAACTGATTTGTTACCATACTGTTGTAAATGCAATTCCAAAGTGAATGCAGTTCATCATGTATTTCCGAATGCCTTTTTGTTGGGCATAATGGCCATTAATTAAATGGGCATAAATTACAATTGTTAAAAAAAAATGTCCTTAAAAAATAATAGAATTTGAATCCAAAAGCAATTAGTTCTGAAATACAAAACATTGTGTGAACATGCAAAACTGATTTAGAAAAGCTATTTCAGAGCTGTGCACTGATTTGATATGGTTCACTGTATTTGAATGCGGTGTTTGGAATGAGTGTAAAACCAATAGGAGCAAACCACCCTCTGACGTTCATCCCGGCACAAAAACATTCAATAAACGGGCCGTGCACAACACTCCAATGGCAGATTTACAGATGGGTGGGTCTAAACAGATGCCGTCTGGTATATGACAGACAGAGATGTGGAGCACATGGCAATAGTTTGCAATGTGTGATTTACAGGTATCGCTTGTTAACTACGTCTCCCGGTGACAACATGGCTTTTCATTCCTTACCCATCTTATTGTTTCTGACACTCTGACTTTTGATAAGGCTGCAGAACTCTAAATGAAAGTGTTCTCCGGCACATGGCTAACGAGAAGCGCCTACATTGATCTCCGCTCTCGCAACGCCGGTAACGAGAAATGCACATTCGTCTGTGCTCACGTCGGTGTTGTTGCAGCGGAAGCTGAAGCTCAAAGTAAACGGAATAAACAGAGAGCCGCCTCCTCTCCGTTCCTGTCTGTCAAGAGGCCGTGGGAGGAACTCACCTGTGCAGGAATAGTCATCGATCCTGATGTAGCCTGTATGGCAGATGCACATGAAGGATCCCGGGGTGTTCACGCACATGGTGTTCTCTCGGCAGTAGTGCTTCCCCTCAGCGCACTCATCAATATCTGAAGAGAAAGCGAGAAAAAAGTAGAATAACGGGTAAAAAAATAAGGAAATAATTGATGGTTTGAAACAGGAATATAACTATCTGGATCTCTAGAGATGGAATGTGGCGATTTGTTGACCTATCCCTCGACCCGATTTAATTACTAACCCTATTAAAGGGATTGTCTCCTCAAAATTGCACCTGAAGTACAATTACAGCCATGGCAAGTGTATTATCGTGGCCTATTTTTGGCATCTCCCCATTCCTGGCAATGGACTTGCATCATTTTGTCTCGCTTATTCTTGCGGCAGAAGCCTCTGAAAGGCTCCCGCACAGGCAATGAGAAGGGCTATTTGTCTTCATCAGTGGGAGACAAAGGTCGACATGCAGATGGTCCACGACACTTGGAAGGTGAGCGCTGAAACCAGCGGCACTCGATTTTTTAATCTGCTAAAAGTAAAGCCCTCCGCAAAGTGGCTCAACCACTTTTCTCCTGGACCTTCAACTTATCTTGCATACATTAATCAACGACGCAGTAAACAGACACCGTAAAGCAAGAATTACTGCGCTGTACAAGTTTGTTTAAAAGGCCTGTACATACAAACACTGTCTTTTATTGATCTTGGGTGAATTCTCCTGTAGCTGGGTGAAGAGTGGAGTTATCAAAGATGGATGGGAACAAAAAGACTATGGCTCTGGTTGAATAGTCTATTTTGCTAGAAATTAAGTAACCCAGAAGTATCTGTGTAGCCGTTAAGAAACCAGTGTTTCCTTTATTATTTTCCTTGGAATGAGATGCACAGGAACAGTCTTTCTGAGAGAAAAGAGATATTTCCATCCCACAATTCCTTGCAGTCACATCTTTTGGTCTTTTGGTTGGTTCTCAGTTATTTTCACAGTGTCTTATCAGCTGGAATTCATGTATCAGTGTGATAAGATCGCAATAGACATCTAAAGCAATTTTAATCGCAATTAAATCGTCGGTGCTCAGACTCATATCACAGCTGGGTGTAAGGGTGGTCGTATTTACACCGCAGGGCAGTGCCATTATGATATGGCAAGAATGTGTCCTGCCTTGTCTTCCTCCTGTGTTTTCCACAAGGTCCAAAAAGGGTCAAAAGAGGGAAAGAAAGAAGATAGCTCTGTAATTGACATTTGACATTTGGACGGAGAGGGGCACATCGCACCCCTCCACACAGTCCTGACAAGAAGTCTAATCAAGCAAATGAGAGAAGGAACCTGCAGATGGACAAAATATTCTTTAAGCTCTGTTTTATTACACTTTGTATTAAATGTAGTTAAGCCCCCAAGTCAAAAACCCATGTCGAACTATGTTTGCAAAGCCCTTGAACAGCTTCCAAGGAAACCCTCATTATACCAGCAGGTTTTCTTCATTTCAATAAAGTTTTAATTTTTCTTTCAAACTCTGCACTTATACCAATAGTTTTTTGTTACCCGAGTGAATCATTTTCCATATTAGAATTCAAACAGTAGCAATTCCAATAATAATGTCCATCTCATTAGTCGGTTGATTCTTTAATAGAGAAAAAAGACCTCTCCATTCAGTCTAAATCAAGGACATTTTTTCTGTTTTTTAGGTATAAACAATCTTAAGCCATGATATTACCTAAACAGCTTTTTACCAATGCAATTTCAAGGCT
This sequence comes from Menidia menidia, assembly GCA_907169785.1. Classification (NCBI taxonomy): domain Eukaryota; kingdom Metazoa; phylum Chordata; class Actinopteri; order Atheriniformes; family Atherinopsidae; genus Menidia; species Menidia menidia. The sequence goes on along the minus strand of CAJRST010022223.1, from coordinate 5,165,668 downwards.
GTTTATTAAAATTTGACTTGCACTGCAGCTATTAAGACCTTATCAGACCAGCTGTAAAAACATAATCAGACAAACTTTCCACTTTTATTCCTATCCGCTTTCATCATATTCCATATTTGGATCCGTATTAGCTGTTGCTAAGGCAACAGCTATTCCTGGGATCTTAACTGGATGCCAAACATTCAAACAGAGAAAGCAGAACACTGCCAGGGCAAGCAAAAATAATCTAGATAATGTGATGCAATCAAATGCAATGCATTGCAAATGCAGGTCAAACCAAACAAGCCCGGCAATACACTGTGCTCCAGGGCTCCGTCCCTATAAATAGCACGGGTCAAATGTAGGCACTTTTTGAAAGACAAGTTCCATGGTCCTTGACGTTAGCACTTCATTACTCATTCGCTGTATTCAGCGTGTCTGGGAGCACAAGAGGACACACGTGAATATGTTGTGTGCCAGATGCCTTGACGAAGAGCACTTGAAATTGAATTTCAATAGATTAGCATTGGCTTTCACTCGGCTCACATGTCCTTGGGTAGAGAGCCACCCACCATCCACCCAACACCTGTCAACAACTGTACGATTCATATTTCTTTTCACAGTCCCATCAATACTTGCCTCCAGCTATTCAGAAGCCTCGATACAGACAGACAATCACCAACCTCCAATTGAAGAACATTTGTCCTTCGATGCATGAATGCTAATTAAAAGTATAGCTGACTTTTGAACGAAGAAAATGGAGTGAAGGGAGAAAATTGGAAATGGGGTGAAGGACAGACAATAAATAGCCAATAAATATAGAGAAAAGTGGATGGGAAAAAGAGGGCAAGAGCACAAGACTGAGACGGTGACATGAGATTGTAAGAAGGGCACACCAAACTGTGTGACAGTTAGTGTGAAGGGACGTTTATGAAAGGGATGTGCACAGTTGAAAAGGAAAATCAGAGCCAGGCAGAGAGAAGTAAAAAGTATTAAATGTCAATAGGAAGTAGAAAGGGGAGGACGGATTCAGCCGGTTGGCAGCGGTAACTTTGAGCAGTGGATCTTAAGCAACTGTCTTTCACATGGCCCATCCTTTGATTTACAGCCTATTAGCTTTAGCCATCCATCCTGCCCCTGGTGACAACAGATAGCTTTGTTAAAACAATATGTTAGGAGGTGAGATGATGGGGGGGGGGGCGCAGCCCAGATCGCGTGGGGGAGAGCAACCATCTCCATCTCCATTAACGCACTCCATTTTCTTGATTGGCCTGTCACATGGACACACGTGATGTGCCAAGCAACGGAAGGCCGGCCAGGAGTCGGCGGAGGCTTCTCTCCCTGAGTGGAGTGCTCGGGGTCAATCTGTTGCCACACGACGATGGATGGCTAGAAAATTAATGTGTTCTTTCTTTCTTTTTTTTCAACTCCTGTACATCCTTGAATAACAAGTGAATCGATCACAGTCATATCTGAGGGGGAGGAATTGCTTTGCATCATTTGTACAAAATACATCCATCCTAGGCACCATGAAGAGCAGTTTAAAGCCCTGTTTGTTCAACAGCATTGCATGTTTATCCCTTTTTAAAGAAACAGTGTATTTGCTTTAATGTTTTGCTTAGTTTTAAGCTTCATATTATGTTATTTGTATGTTTTCTCGATGTGATTTTAAAACACGAAGATTCAAAAAATATATATACAGTCAAATAGAATGTATTTTCTCACTATGTTAAATTTAGAGATGGATACCAAGAAAACAAATACAATTTCCCCAATGAAACACAAATTAAAACTATATGTTGTATTATTTCCAATGCGGCCTGTTAGCACGTAGCTACATAAATAGGCGTAGCAGTTTAACACTCTTCGTATTCAAAACATGGAATTCTAGAAGGGATAGTCCCACTATCTGTGCCTGCTGTACACCACGGTCTGGGAGCAGTGAGATAACGCTGCCATTGCCTTTGGATGTCCCACAAAGGCATCCAAATCTGGGCCCAATTCACAACCAGTGCCTTCTCTTTCCCTCTTTATCTCTTTTTTTTTTTTTGTCAATGCCTTCCCAAACTCCCCCCCACACACACACACAGTCAAGCAGATTGTTTGCAATAAATGGCAGTTGGAAAACACTTGCCAAAAAGATTCTGATATTCCTTAGTTACCAGTTCCCTCACGCTGAGATATATAGCAGCCAGAAGAAAAGAGCAGTGAGACAAAGACTGGTCAAAGACTCAGTAAATGATCTCAGCTGTAGGCCTTCTTTCCTATTCAGAGTGGGAAAGGTGTCAGAAAGCCTCCATGGGAGGATCAACTATTGAATAGCAGCAGGCATTTGGGATATACCGACACAAATAATTAAGCAAATACAAACACAACATTAAGCTAATCAACTGTTGATGGCTGCGTATAGACATTTCTTTAATATTTATATGTCACGTTTTAAAATGGTGATATGGTAACAAAGGATATCCTCAACTGATTCATTTACATCAGTTGATGATTAGTTAAGTAACGATAATGAAAGGAAATGTCGTCATACAAATTCAGAGCTTAAATTTAGTAATGTTGCCGCTTCAAACTGAAATAAAGAGATTATTGAGAACTGCTTCACGATAATGAAGAAATTAGCTTTCTTGGTCTTTAACTTTTTCAATACAGCCATGTTCAACTTTATAAAAAATGAAAGTGAGAAAAATCTTCTTTTTTTTGTAATGCAACAGAGTAACTCAACTTATTTACCTCAACATGATCAATGGAATACAGAAGAAAATTCATTGTCAGTCAATGCAAAAACAACCCCAACACACCTCAAATGTTATATAAAACTGCAATTGTGCAGGAAGGAATAGCTGACAGTTAAGAAAACTGACAGTTTGGAAGCCCATTAAGAGGACACAGGAGAAGGAAATCATTCCAGGGGTGCACTTTTGGTCTAAATACCATACGTACAATGTTATCAATCATTTTAAACAAGTAGAGCCCTGTAGCCCCTGTTATAACAATGGCCTTCAAAAAAGGAAATGTGTGCATATGTGGGTGTGTGAGACCATGTATGCCCTTGTTTTCTTTTCGGAGCGAGCACAGAAATGATCGCGGTCCCCTGTAAGAAAGCGTGGATGGTGGAGAAGTGCCTGAATCGTCTAATTCAACAACACTTGTGGATATTAATGCAAACACGGGCTGGCTTTTGTAGTGTGTGCCTACATAATGCATTAAACATGCGCTTAACACACTTCGATTGAGCATGACTCAAGTAAAGCCCGGCGAATCTCAGGGCCAAAACAGCCTTGTTCACAAGCAGCAGGCGTGATTGGGCTTTTGCTTTCCATCACAGGTCTCATTAATCTGGGAAATGTTTCAATCGATGGAGCATCATCATCCATCATTTGTCATTGTTGGGCTGTTTGCACTCACCTAGCCGGAGGTCTAAAGAATCTGAATGAGGGGCAGAAACAACCACCAGAGCTCCTTGAAATGCTGATGACAAAGTCACACGTGGTTGTAAAATACCTGTTACTACACATATTTTGCTCTTGTTTCATTGTTGTAACTTTGTAAGTTTCTGTTTAAAGAGATTTTACCTTACCACTTAGAAACCGTGTTTTCACTGTGTGGTAATATCTGATTGACTATAACGATTCCTATATGAAGACCTATATGAAATGAAGAGGCATGAACAGATAATCTTCACTGAGGCAGAGGTTGCTTTGGGTAACTACTCAACACATGAGTGTAATCAAATGGAGTTTCAACAATGAAGATAAGCATTCGACAATGACCCACTGAAAATGTTATTTAGAAGTGGGCTACATGACTGCAAGATTATCCAATAATTAAGATGGTCTGGAAAGTACTCAGACGTGTGTGACTGGAATATAACAATGCTGGAAGTGGTTTTAAAGTATTATCCATTTTCAAACTTGGCTTTTTTCTGTACCAATAAATAGCAAGTAAGGTACAAGGGTACAATTATCTCAATATTTATGTCAGCAGTGAACGGTAAATTCACCTGGCAGGATATGTGAAATGTGGAACATAAAGTACTTGATGCCCAATACCACTATTATTAATTATTGAATATTTTTCAGGTGTAAACTTGTTAATCCCACATGCTCATGTCTGGTAGGTGCCAGCTCTGGAGGATTCAGTAGACGTACATTAGCACATTAGTACATAAGCCTGCATTGGGGGATGCAGAGACTTTGTACATTTGTTGAGTCATTATTAATACCAGGTACCTCTGCTAAGGTTTAGAAGTGTAGCATGTGAAAAACTAGGCAGGTGTTGGGGTCATCCTCAGCTCCCAATCGCTGCGGCTCTGTGAAGAATTTGATCAATTAAAGCCTGTGCTGTCCACACTAATTAGCTCCTCCTGAAACTTCTCTCGGTCGGGATGCAGCCTTCAAACCTCTGCCGCGCACCGCTCTCACCGCCGGTGCGCTGGCAGGTCTGCGGCGGTGCACTATTTTAACTTCCCCCTCTACCAAATAGATTTATTTTTTTCTGGCTTTCACTAACTGCTGCTCTTCTCTGCACAGTTAGCTGGCGGATTTTCAGTCTGCTTCTAGTAGGCCTCTTTAAAACATTATTGTGAGTGCTCAGGACTTGCATAAAATCTTTGCCTGCACAAAAAATAATTTCTGGAAGTTTCTATATTAAATGAATAAGACTCAATTCCAGTGGTTAGGGTTAGCTTTGGGTTAGGGTTAGGTAAATGAATGCAGCATGATCCCATCTGCACAGAGAGCAGTGGGAACAGCTCTCATGTGGCATTTGAGCGATAGTGGTTGAGCAGACAGATGTACAGTTATTGACACGGGGAGAGACTGTCTTGATGGAAGGATTATTTGTATTAGGTGACATTTCACTGGGGTCGCAGATGTATACACACACACACACACACACAGGCACAGGCACAGGCGATTCCTTGTGTTTATATGAGCCCGATTCATCTCGCTGTGTGCGGGTCAGGGCCCGAGCAGGTGGGGGGGCCCAGGGGATGTGGGCTCATTCTGACAGTGATTGAGGTTCGGAACGGGCCATGCTCTTCAGTAGGTGCCAATTAGCCCACCGCCACCTTGTGACATTTAAAGGAAAACAGCAGCAATCGGAATGATCAGTGCACACACACCATGCGCTTCCCCTGCATGCCCACACTGTCCTGGCTCACAGGTGATAACTTATTCTCGGTACATACAGTTTTGACATTTTTAATCAATTATTATATGAAATCCTGGCCATTGGAGAAACATTATAATAAGAATATTAGATTTTCTGACATTTCCCTGTCAAACAATAACACATGGCTAAGTCTGCAGCCGAGCTAGCATGTTGTCTCTTCCTGGACCACTTTTGTGGATTTTTATATCATGCTTTCATGCTTTTGTGTACATTTAAAGTCCTGTTTTTGTCAGATATTTTATACCTCTGGTTCAACTATTAACAAATATATATTAATTATCTTGTCATAATGTTATAGCTCCAGATAAGGAGTAACTTTGTTTCAAGGGCAGTCGGTGTTAATAAAATCATAAGTTCAAAATAAGGACTGACGTGATTCAGCAGTCATTGACAGATTCCTCAAAGCCATCAAACAATCTTCACTGTTTAAAACTGACACCAGAATGGGACATGTGGCCATTAACGTGAATATAGAGTTGCAATTGTGCTTCAGGAAGAACATGTCGATGTAATGAACAAAGGCATTCTAAGGAAACACTATTCATCATTTTCTAGAAATCATTATCACGTTGCGTTTTTAGCTAAAAGATTGCAAATTTTACTCATTAAAACCCTAAAACGAAGGAAAGGACTTTTTTAACATTTCTATTCTCGATTGAATGGAAAATACATATGTGCCTCGTTCCTAAGATTTACATAAGTAGAAAATGCTAATTAAGGCTGAGCGCTGTGAAAAAGTAAGATAGTTGGAAAATAATGAGGCAAGCCCCACAGCATTTTTTGTCCCCACGACATTTGCTGATCATAAAAATGCAGACTATTGCCAGGATTATCCTTCAACTGTTCAGTTTAAAAGTTATAAGGCATGCATGTTTAATGAAAACTGACAGACCAAGGTTCAGACAAATAAAACCAAGATTATCTTCATGGCTAAGAGCCACATGCACAAAGTCTTTATTTATGGCTTGGATGAACAGCCTCTTCAGTGTTTATGCTGAGATCAGACATCTAATAAAACCATATAATTCAACATATTTGGTGTTGAAATAACTCTGTCTGAAGTCATTTAAAAGGATTCCCACAACAGGATAACAACTGTTTTATGAAGCAGGTTTGTACATATTCCTTGTCATTACCTTTTAATCATTATTGGAAAGTATAATTCACTGAAAAAGTGAAATTCAAAACTATTGATTCACCAGTTAGCATGGACTAAACTGAAAGTGACTTCAGTTAAATGGAATCCAATATTTAATTTATTCCAAGGTTAAGAATTATTTAACAAAACAAATATATTCAACTTCTATTTAATTTGTTTTCACAGTGCAGTTTGCAGGACTCGCCTCATTTTCTTTAAAGCTGAAGAAGCCTCTGAGTGAACATACTTCTGCTATTTCTTCATTGTGTAATAGAGATTGTGCAGTGTCATATTTTATTCTGTGCAGTTTTGGCAGAATTCTTCTTTGCACATTTATCTTCAGAGCTCCTGAGTAGTCCTCAGCACAGGGCCAGAGTTTCTTTACCAGATTGTTCAGTTTCTCTGAATCACTATATCTCAGGCTGCAGCCTCAAATAACTTCAAAGCAAAGGCTGCACTTTCTACTACAAACTTTAATTAAACAGTTGAATAATTAGATTGATTCAATGCTGCTGTTTTCTTAGATTTTCACCTTTTTGTCCTTGCTGCTGTTAGTTTTTGGCTTTTGGCCTCTGGCTTGCATCAACTTTCAACCAATCAGTATTCAATCAATATGCACCGTCATTACTGGAACCTTTGTGTTGTTAGCTGTCTGGAGGATGGCCTGTCTATCCATCCCTGTTGATAAAATGTCTGAGAAGGCTGAAAGTGCCTGTGGGGTACTGACAGAAGATGCAGGAGATAAAAAACTGCCCTTAAAAAAGATATGCGACATTGTGGGGCGCAAACTAGAAGAAATGGGGTCTGATCCATCTCTTTTTGTGGACGGCATCAGTGTTGTATTTCCAGTTCAGTCTCTGCTCTGTGACTGTTCAACACCGTGCCGCAGAGTGGTCTACCACCTCCCTGCTCGGCTTCTTGTGCATTCAAACACCCGACAACTGCGGAGGCACTCTGATTCTGCTCTAATTTTGAGGTGTACAGAGGGAAACACAACATTACAACATTTGCCTTGTGTGTTGCTATCTAAATGCATTGTATCGTAATATATTCAGTACGTTGGGTGTTTGTTCCATGTGCCCGATGAGGAGACAGTTGGTAAGATTAATCCTGTTATATAGCCCAATAAAACCATATTTCATGCCCTGACTCTTTCAGTTTCTTCTGTCTCATCTTTTTGAATTTCATATTTCCCACATAAATGCTATATAAATACTCGCACCACAGTTATTTATGAGCAGTTCTGACAGGGAATTTCTAAATCAGGGCATTTTAAAACCATACAACAATAGATTTCTGAGCAATGCTGAGAAATGATGGTATTATCTCAACATGATGAACCAAAATGTTTGTTCAATTTAGAGACAATCACACTGTCTGTCACCTCTCCATTGCTTTCTCTAATTCTGTGTGAAACTCGTACAATACATGCATGTAGCAAAATAAGACTTTGGCTCGACTGCATTTTGAAAAATAGGATGGAAAAAAATCTGTGCTCTTTTTCTGTTAGGGAACTCAGCACTAAAATGCACACTGAGGCAGTCACCTGCACACACAAGCACACAGAGCTACACAAAGGCAGGGCTAGTATCCTCCCGAGTTTTCCCTGCTGCTGTGTCTATGAAAAATTTAAACAGGAGTGATCTCATCTGCTATTTTGAGCCCATCTCTGACCTAGGAATGTTTTAAAGCGCTAGTAGCTGTCTCTGATTTTCACTATGGTTGTCTTGCGCTTGACAAAACACACGTCATACAGATAACGCTGATATTCAGTATCCTCGTCTATATAATCTCCATGCTGTGCTTAATGCACAAAATTGCCTCCAAACTGGATTTTTCATCTTGTCTTGCAGCCATCGTTGTACTAAAACCCATCCAGATTTGAAAGCATGCAATTGCACTTATTTGTACATCTCTTCCAGCCACAAAAACATATTTCTATTACACGAACACAAGCATTCTCTCATCCACCTGCAGGATTCTCAGCAGGGAAGACGTCTGTTACTAAGACTCACAAGACTTACACACAATCATAGAGTATGTAACAAAGGCAGACGAGAAGAGAAAAAAAAAAGGTATGCTTCTGAAAGAACTCCATCAGCAAATTGAGCACATTTCAAGTTTCTCTGTAAAGTCCCCCGCTCAAAAGCTCACCACAAGCAAGGCTATCCAATTTCATAGGGAGAGCAACACTGCACTTGAGATAAATAATCTGGGTATGAAGTGTTGATGTTGGATATACAAATCTACCTGCTTTCTTTCAAAATTGCTATGAGGATTTCTACAACTATGAACTCTTAAAAAAGGTTCAAAAAGTTTCAAAAGTGACCATGTGCATGGGGGGGAGGGGTGAAAGGATGACCAAACAACTAGAGCACAGGATATTGTCCGTTTTTAGTAACCGTCAACAATCATGAAAATAATTCTGCCACGCTGAGCTCAAGAGAAGGTAAAAAAAATGGACTTTATCTTAAGTTTGTATCCTTTAGGCCACGGTAAAAAAAACAATTCATTGAATTAAGATACACTAACATTCATATGTGATACACAAAACTGTGTCAATATGCATCAACAACCAATTAGACCAATAAAACCAAAATAGAGCTGTGTACATTCTTCCCGCTTCCATGTAAATGAAGAAGGGGAACTACGACAATCGCACATTAAGCACCCCTATAAAGTCAGACGCAATGAGAAGGAGGAAAACATCAGCAACAACCTTTAAGAGGCTCTTTTTGTTGCAAGCATCAATTATTTTAGAGTAAGTGGTTGCGCTCGTGGGAATAGCTTTGCTGCAATTAGTTCATGCAGCACACCAGGAAACACACAACTGAAAGAATGCAGGAAAAACAACAATTTGAGAGGCCGATGACATCATAAAAACGTTTGCATTTAAGGTTATTTCAGCTAAAGATGGTTCTGTAAGGTAGTAAATAGTGGGGCGTAGATATTTCTTCATATTGTGCCTATGCATTTTTATTTCCTTGTTTTTGTTTATTGGGTCATTACAAACCAATTTGTCATTAGTTGTTGTTTATTTAAGGTTATACATGTGTGAGGCTTTTTAAAATTCTGATCAACACTTAATTAGTGTTTTATTTTTTGCAGTATGTTTTGCAAAATGTGCATAGCTGTGTATTATGGGACATCTTATGTGATGGAGCCACTGGTTTCTCATGAAGGTAATCCAAAATGAACAGAAATCAAGCCACTGTGATGGTTTACATAGACTGGACTGTACATAAAAGAATGGACAATGGAAACTTCTGGGGACAATACTGCAAATGTTCGGGGTTTTCCAAGGCTGCAGTGCAGAAATTCATTTTAAATATGACTTTATGAGTGATTAATGATGCTCGAACGTACCACTTTATCACCGCCTATAACCCACAGAATCCTCTTATTAACTGAAATCCAATTGTTTCTTTTGTAGTCTACCTGTGCAGATTCCCATGGATTGCTCATTTGGATAAAAGCTCACATCTGAAACTAATTTTAGATCCGCCGAAGCCGTGAATCATTCCTAATTTGTTTAGCACTCTAATTCAAATAAACAAAAGAGGTGCTTGATTGATGCTTCAGCTCCATCTTGATGAGGCTGACAGAGGGAGTGTGTGGACTAAAGACGGCAAACTAAGCAGAGATGTGCACTCACTAACAGATGCTTCATAATAGCGTGCGCTGTGAAAAGAGGGTTGCATCTCCACACAGCAGTACAGAGTCAGAAGCAAAAGAATCTGAAGTGCTTTGACGCACAGGAGAAGTTACTAGATCTTTACAGCATCACTGTGATGGAATTATGTTTTGAGGATGCATTAAGTAAAACCTAGCAAAAGATGGCAGATGAAAAATCCAGTTTAAGCACAATCTGCTGTAAGAACGCTTGAACTCTGAGCCGGTTTCACAATTAAGAACAAATGAGCTGCTCAACGAGGTGTGAGATGTTTTTCAGTCGATTAATATAAAAATGAGAGGCATTTTAAAAGCAGTCAGAAAAAAACCCTGTTTGTGTTAAACAACTGGGCTATTATGATTAATCACTTGGTGCTTGACTGATAAGCAAAACACTGATGGAGGCATTCTGAGCTTTAGTGTGTGGGATCGGTAATGAATGACCCGCTGATCATAGCTGCCATCTCCCCAGAGAGAAACGTTGAATACATGTGAGCATTAGGACACTCTGTGTTTTTTACATAACAAGTTTATCTAATGACTAAGAAGACGAACATTAGTCTCTGAAAATGCATTTAGGACGTGTGGTGGTTACAAAGAACGAGAGAATTACAGTCACCCATCGTAAAGGGATTATGTGAAAGCTTAAATTCAGCAACATTTTCTACGCAAACTACTTGATTTGTAAATTATTCATTTTTGTTGCCACATTTCATTTTTCTAATTCTGTTAAGCTAAAGAAAATCCGTGTCAACAAATTGAAATAAAGTGACCACGAAGTCCACATTAACAGACTCCTCGACTCATGTTTTACCATTCGTCAGGCTGAGTTTGGCTTATGAAAATAGGTACTATTTTCACAGGCTGACAAAATGCTCCAGAGCGTCTAGCATTAAACATTTCCCTCTGAGAGCTGGGAAATAATCTGTGAAAACTCCCCAGTGAAAACAGAAGCAGCGTATTTGTCATTTCTAAATCTAATAAACCTATTATACACACAAAAAACCCATAAAGACATCACCTGTTACACTCAGATGAATGGTTGACCATCTGTCTGAATAAAGGACACAATCCTGGTTCAATATGTTGCCTTTTCAGAAAATTCAGTTAACCAAGACAAGATTAAAAGACAGCATGTTTTTTAATGAAAGACACAAGTTTCTATCGCGACTTCTCTTGAGCTCTAACATTCAGGGCTAGCTCTTGTGAGTCCTGCTGTGTACCTTCACAGTAGGCGTTATCGTCCCGCAGTGGGCGGAAGCCATCCTTACAGACGCAGCAGTCTCCTGCCTCCAGGTTCACGCAGTCAGAGTGCTCCACGCAGCCGTGACCCTCCGAGCAGAAATCATGACCTGCAGGAGGCAAGATGAGGAAAAGGTTAAGGCACAGTCGTGAATGGATTTTTCACTAATATCCTCAGTGGAAAAAAAAAAAACATGATTTCATACATGAGTGAAATACCAATTTGCTTTGCTATGGCTTATCAAATCTGATTATTTCTAACCCTCCAAATGTCAAAACACACACACACACGCACATCTTTACTATATATATATATATAGTACAGATACTAGTGGAGTAAAAGTTCAAATAACTAAACTAAACTGGGAAACGTTTGAACGTCATTCAAAGATTTTCTCTTCTTCTGATATCAGTTTTTCCCCTAACAGTAAAAAAGGCACGTCAGACCCCAATCAACTCAAAAAGTTATGCTTGTTTCCACATAATTATGAAAATAAGCACAGAGCAGCCCAGATATGGAGTCATATATAGAGATCAAAAAAAGTACACACGCCAAGGAAAGTTGTTTTTTCTACACACATTTGACAGTTTCATGTCTTCAAAAAGCACAAAACTCTACTTCTAAATTGTTTTCCGAGCCATAAAATGAAGGTAAGATTAGAAAGTAATTAAATGATATGGTGAGAAGGGAGCCTCGGTCATACCTCTGCACACTTTGCAGCATCTACTGCTCAGAGCGATCTGCTCCGACTCTGGGCAGTTGAGCTCTGGACAGGGCTCACTGGGGACCACTCGATGCATGGACCGGTCCTGTAAAGGGCACAGATAAGATCCTCGTGAGCCGTTCTGTGGGATAACCCCGCTCCCTCCTCATTTACTCAAAGCCTGAAGGTAATTATGAAGGTAATTATTCATCTGTTGTCTTTCCTCTTTCTCTGCCCCGCTCCCCCTCCTCCACGTGTATTAATTATGAACCAGTTTCCCATTTGTTACTCACAACTCTGTTTATCCTTAAGGTATCTAAAAGCCATTTGCAAGGGGATTTATTTAGGGCCACAAACAGCGAATCAATCCTTTGGATAATCTCTG
>CAJRST010022223.1:5130820-5144234 GCA_907169785.1 Menidia menidia | reverse complement strand
TCTAAAGTCAGTCTAAACTAAATCACTCATTAAATTTGTTGTTGAGGAAGAGTCTGCACACACTTCTGTTAAGATCTGGACACTGTGAGATGTAGCCCTGGGGCATCACCAAGATCTCCACGTCCTGCATCACGCCCTGCACACACAGAGGACACACAAGAAAAACTTAGATAAAAAATAACAGCCATGCAAAGAAACAGACGGGGCCGAGCAATCGCGGTGATGAAGTGCAATGTGTAGCAGCAGACGAGGACCCAGGTGCGTTGAGGTGTCTCTGCATGCTAATTTAATTCCACACTTGAGATGATGAGGGCCCAAACAAACGCAGTACACGCAACAGATAAAACACACCTGTTTACCGAGACATGGTAATCACTGAGAGCAAATGGAGGTATAAGTTTTGATCAGTAAAGAGGCTGTGTTCTAGTCTGCTGCTCCCATGAATCATCACATATCCAGACACCACCCGGAAGTTGAGTGGGCCAAGGATGTGGGAGTTTCTTTTGGTACACGGAGTATTTAGCTGTTCTCTCCCATCTCCTCTGATAAGCATTAACCAGGAGGCACAAATTCAATTTGAGGCACGAGTTTAAAACTAATAGCCTTTTGTCTTGAGCCCAAACCCAAACACTCATAGCATAGACATGTGGATACTTTGTTGCCACGGCAACCTGTCCTGTTTCAATCCTTGAGAGCATTTATTACCCTTGCAGAAGTGGAGCGGTGCAACTTAGGAGAAATTGTTTTCTAAATTGTCCTGTCACTTCAATTTATCGGCCATAAATTCAAAATCCTGCGGAAATGACTGGCCAATTTTTCATGGCAAAGCGCCGAAATGGAGGCAGACAGAAGCCGTGTCTATCAAACTTGTAATGAAACCATAAAACCAATATTTATTTGAAGCCACTGTACAAATTACACACCACACGACTGCAGCCAACTTCATTTGAACAGTGATTAATGCTGTATCGGGTGATTCTGAGTAGCTGAGGTCAAGAGCTGAAGGATTTACTTTGCTGATGTGGCACTTTTGCCAGTGAAACTGAACATGAGTGAGGGTAGACAACATGAAGAATTTACATGAAATCTATCAGAATATATTAGATCAATTGAAAGTGAGAACATAACAGAATACAGAAAAGAACTTACAGATATGGAAAGTAATGAATTGATGCATGGAAACCCTCTTCCTCGCTACAGTAAACTGACAGGTAACAGCGGAGTGGGGATTTATATAACCGGTCAAGAAGAAAACAAACAAAAAAAACATTTGGGGGTCAACTTGGACTGTTACAGCACAAGCTGTAAAGAAAGCAATTCCCCTTGCAGGGAGCTACTATTTTACTGTATTTCTCTGTGTCTCTTAGCAAAGCAAGTGGTGTAATGTAAACACATAGAAAGTTGTAATAATTCATATGCACACAAGCACACTTAAAAAACATAAAATAAGAATACAATTAGAACGTGATAAATGATCTCATACATTAAAGAAATGTCAATTCTAAACACTGAATAACTGAATTGGAAGGATGCTTTTTAATCTGATTAGAGTCCAAAGACTGGAGTGGTTTTGGAAAACCCCAATTATTAAAAACTCTGAGTCCACGCTCCAGTCCAGAGACTTAAATCTGCAGCTCCAGTAGTGCACACTCCTGAGAAAGGGCAGAGTTAATGCCCAATGTCCGCACAAATGCTATGGATTCCATGTATCAAACTGTGGTGCCGATTCCCTGACTATGAGGTCATGACTAACAGAGGCTTGTGATCTTCCGATCATCAGTTACACCCAAAAGTGTGTGTGCACTAATGAAGCTGTGCATTTTGAAAAGGCATCATGCCTTCCCAGTAACTAATCACGCCTGCAGAGAGCGTTGAGGAGAGATGCTGCTACGTGTAAAGCTCAGCGGATGACCTCCGACGCATCTTTCATCACCCAATTAACACAAACCAAAAGCAAAAAAAGTTCCCTTGGACGGGCAAAGTAAAAACAGGTACGTGCAACTACAAATATCACCACACCGTCAAACAAACTGTCTTGTGTAAAAAGTGAAGAGCGGAAGGTAGGCTGACTTTTTTGGCTTATGCAGGTCACCCCAGGTGAGAAATTCAGAAATGTGTTTGATTCTGAAAAAAGGTGATAAACTTTCCATCTCTCTGCCTGATAAGCAATACTGTAGACTAAGCTTAATGAGCACAGTCCACAGGCTGTTTAATGATTTCTCCCAATTCGGTGTTGCGGGGTTGCTGAGATAATTGCACTGTGCTTAGTTACAGACTGAGGGGAAAGGAACAAACAATGACATAAAAAAGTGAAACCCTGTGGTGAGCAGAGCAGCCATCAAATTAAAATGGATACAATTAAACCCAACAGCTATAATAAATAAAACTAAACAAGACAAACAAAGACCGAGAGGACGTGCGACGAGCCCTGTGCACAATGGGGGGAAAAGATATAGCTCTTACTGTTCTGAATCATGTATTGCTCATGAATTTGACAGATCAGGACAGGTTTCAGCGTTTTTATTTATTCTGAGAAAGAAATTTGCAGTGCAGCATTGACCTTGAAGAAGCCATGGGCTGCGTTTCTCTGTCCGAGCCAGAAGGAAGCGTCCTCCGGAATGTCCATAAAGGGGGCTTCTACCACCCGCTCATAGATCCTGAAAAACAAAAAAGCGCATGACAGTTAAAAATCAGACATTTATGGTTCAAACCACCCGAGCGTTTTTAGCTCTGGTCGTGCCATAAGTGGCCGTTTGCAGCCAGATAGCAGGTCCTGCCCTTATAAATCCCCCCGTTAACTCATTCCCCAAGGTAAGCATTCCTGCCGCATGCTTTCTGCGGTCCGCTTGGTGATGCCGTCTGCTTATTTTATCGTGCCAAGGAGCATCACCGTCACACAGAGTTGCACCAACGTGAAACCGAGGAGCAGGTGGAGATCAAATTTAGGTTTGTTTTAGGTGTGTTTAACCTTTACCGGCCCCATGGTACAGCTCAAAACGTGGACGTCTCAGCGGGAAAGCAGCTCAATTGATTTGGAAAACTCAAAAATGACACTAACACTAAAAAATAAACCTGATTGGCTCCCTCTCTGCACACAGTTGTCTTTCTATGTCTGGTAGAAAGGCGGGGTTGCCAGATTCCAGTCCAGCTCATGTAAAAAGGCCAAACTAGAGTGCAGTCAAACGGGTCACCGTGACTATGGCTAATGCACAGCCTACACAGGGTTGACATGCAGGGAAGCGTCAGAATGACAGGGATTTAGAATATAAAGATGTGATCCCTTGAAAGCCTCTCACCCAGCAGAAATGGCAATTTTCTATCATACTAAATGGAGTAAATGGGGCAAACAGCAAACCCTGTCCTTCTAATACTGAACCATAATCTGTGTGCTACATCAGTCTAGTTCGTTCGGGCTTTAGATTTCTTTTTATTCATTCTTTATGGGTTCAGTATCAAATGAGACTAATACATTTAATAGTCAATAAATGGTCTTTTAGAAAATCTATCAGATGTTGCCCCTGGAATCTGTTACTTGTATTTTAGGGTTCATGGCTCCACTGATACCCCTGTTACACTCACTTCTACATAGCATATATGTCCTCCTTTTTAAGCTTCTTTTAGTCCTTCTTATTGATGTTGCTAACACTTGGGGTTCCTACATTTTTCAATACTACCATCATAATGTTGAATTAGTTAGCCAGCACTAGTTTGCTAGTTTTAATTTTGATACTTCCAACATGTTCCATGCCCATTCACAGACATAGTTCCAGTCACATGGTTATGGAGTTCTATGCATTTCTAAGACTCTCATAGATATTTTCTTATGTCAGTCGCTCTTTCATGATAGATTCTACTGTTTCTCCTTTACTTTACTAAGATAACCATTACTCTGACATCGCGCATGCTTTCTCAGCGTCTCACCTGTTGCAGTCCACGTGTAAAATGACGTGAGAGGCGCTGACGGCCACGGAGACCTTGTGCCACTGGTCGTCAGCCAGGCTGTACGGGAACACCTCAGTGTGGTCTTGTTGGCTTTTGGTGCGATAGTGAAGACGCACCTCACTGCGCTGGCCGCTGCTCTCAAGCTCAAGGAATCTGAAGGAAAAGGTAGGAAAAGATAGGAGTCTCCTTTATAAACAACCAAAAACCCTGCGTTCCTCCCACAAGAACCACATTACCGAGAGCGAATCTTAATATTCTACCCTCTGCAAACACATTTTTTTCCCCGCTTGACAACACAGAGCTGAGAGATAAACACTGCAATCATTTTTGAGCAGTGCACCCACATTCCTCTGATCTGCACAAGTATTTAGAATTCGATCACATCAGTAGTCAAACATAATGGCACTATATGGCTCGTAAGTGCAACATCAGCAACACACAATGGCCCCCATGCAGAGGTTTAACTTTTCAAACTGGAGTATTAGTATTCCGGGACAATCCTTTCCCTCCACAGCACGGAGATTCACTGAGCACAGGGATTCTAATGGAAAGAGCTGCCAGTACACACATCATCCCTGCTTTTAAAGGTAGACTTATTTAAAGCAGAGTTATTTGCTGGAAACATTATTCAAAAGAAAAATAGAAGCTCATGCAAGTGTAGCAACGGAACTGATTTATCTGCAATCCACATCTAATAGATTTACTCTCCCCTAGCCATGCATGGACATTAATCCAGCCTCTATAAATGCAGTCGTTTACACCTCTGATGTTGAATTAGTCCTTGTCACGTTTCCAAATGAAATCATGCAGCGGTGCTTTGTAGCATATGAATGTCTGGGAAAGCTAATCAGCAGTGGGGAAAGTCATTAACATCCCTGTGAGCTCTCTTCTCAGGACTGGCTTTAATGTAGAAACTGTTCAATCAGTGCATTATGTGAAACTCAGATTGCTGTTCTGATCACTCAACGGCTCAGCCACCACAAACTAATGGAAACATTAGCATACCAACTGCAGATAGGGTCTCATCAATTTTCAACTTAACAATTACAGACTCCGTGCCTGGATCATTGAACTGTGCAGTGGCATTTGGGCTGCTTTGCTCAGTCTATTCACGTAGTGTGTAAAACATCTAAATGTTTATCAAATCCAAGTATTGGAATTTTTCAATCAAATATAGATGATCAGCTGTCAGGGGGATGTATAAAAGATTTACTCTTCCCTGAAATATGATATGAGATATGTTATATTTGCCTTAGAATACCTTCTTACAAAACAACAACACTGGTTTGGATACTTGGATACCTGGAATCTATTTCTGCTACCATAACACAAATGAGAAATGATTATCTTATTTCCAAGAAATAAGCGGCTGACAGTTTGCCCGTGAAAATATTTTTTTAAAACATGCAGCACCAGGATAACATGTGCACTTCTCATACCTGTGCTCAGAGTGGTGGATGGAGAGGATGACTCCGGAGTTGAGGTGATCCTGTTTGAGCGTTGCCAGCAGGGTAAACTCATTTTTGCCTTTAAGCTTCTGGACCATTTGCTCCACAACCCCAGCAGGAGCTTTCACCTCCCTGGAGGATCCTAGAACGAGCAGAAGAACCCCAGAAATAAGTAAAGCATTGTCCCTAAACCACATATCCCACTTTGCCTTTAAAAGCTTTGATTGTTCAATCTTGAGCTTATAAAACAACATTGAAAACAGTTAACACACTTTGCAGCTTCAAATTGTGCATTTTAGGATGTATGGGATGACAGTCATGCTCAACAAACTGTTTGTGTTGCATTTATTGAGTCAAATGTATTGTCATATGTAACTTCCTTTGATTAATTATCTGCTTGAAATCAAATACATACATTTTGTTTTATGTTCAATAATTCATAGAACGAGCTTTTGAATCCCACAGAGTTACTATCCTATTCATCATTATTGATCTACAGTATTAATCACTTATTAATGATTAACTTGTTGATGAAGTAGAGCATTTTGAAATATAATCCTGTACTGACTTGTAAAATTCAATGTAAAAAAACAGGCGAGATTCTATGAAGAGCCATTCGGCATTCTGCAGTAAATATTTAATGTAGTCTCAAAATAAAAAATGGTTTATTTGTAATTTACAAATAGAAAGTCAACATAAACCACAGTGAACTGGTAAAAAAAAAATATCATCAAAACATTTTTGAAAATGTTCCCATATCCTTCCTTAGCCTTATTTCAAAAACCCTCTTTTTGGTTTATTTGGTTTACGCCCTGTCTGAGCCGAGCATTTTCATAGGCCCATTTTCTCCAGCATCCAACTTGTTTACAACCAGCAGTTCTTTTGACATCAAAGACTTTCCCGTTTTCACAGGATAATCATTTATCTTACAAGATAACCATTAGGCGGACTCCTCTACTTGGGGGAAGCTTAGAGATTATTCAAAGTTTAAGCGAAATGAGACATTTCTGTGGGGGGAATAAAGTGTGTGTGCAGCCATCTGTTGGGACAGCAGCATCACAGCTAGTTACAAACACTGATAAAGAAGACGGGCTCTGCGCTGGGTATTGCGCTGGAGCCCCCTGGAGCTAAATATGCAAAGGAGAATGATGCATAAGTCGCTTAACAAAACTCAAAGCACAATAGACTTTCCACATAACAGCGATAAAACAATTAAGCGTTTTCACAGAGACCCTCCTTCAGTTTCCCTCCACGAGAGCTAGTACAACAGTTTGTTCTTGCTAACAGCAGTAGCCTGAGACAATGCCTCATAATCATTCACTTATTCTATTTTAACCAGCTCCATTTTCCTGTTTGCTATCACTGAATATCCCCCTTACTCGTTTTAATTAATACTTTTAATATGAATTCCCTTTAGCTTTAGTCATAGTCACTTAAGTGATTTCAAATCATTTGTGATTTACATAACAATATGACAATAATGACAATAATGTGAGCCTATTACCAGCTATCCCCAAATTCTCATCACACGGTCAAGAGTCTCTCCTGAGCTGGCTGAAGTTGAGGACTTTGGGGAGTGATGTTGGGGGGATTTTTTGCCGATTTTGTGGCGTTAGTTAGTAACCCCCTGTTCCATTAGTGTGCCTCCTCTCTCTTCTCAAACAGATGTCTATGCTACTTTAATGGAGGCATCAATAAATGATGACGTTTCTCAGAAGCAATCACATCAAAGAGCTCACTTCAAGCATTGGGTTTGCATGCGAGATGCCCCGGCGCACTTAAGCGATCCGGGGGGGGGCGGCGGGGTGTTTTTCCCTCTGTGTGTCGACGTTACTGACAGCTGGGGGGAGCAGCCAATTAAAACAATGCAATATAAAACAGGAAGCAACACATATAAAGCCAGGATATTTCTAATAAGTGACCCTTATGGTGACAAAGAAGAGATTTCGTTCTGTTCTCTGGCACATTCATTCCAGTAGCTTTATCCTTTTTGTGATGCGGGCTTCCCTCCCACCAGAGACTTTTGTCCCGGTGATTTCTATATATAACAAGCGTCTTCTCTACATTTGTCCCCCTCAGAAGAGGAGAGGCAGAGATAAGAATGTCATACGTTTTGCATCACCAGTTGGGTATTATCCCTGTGTCATTGGCTGAGGTGGGACAGATGGTCCAATGACGGCAACAGGAGTTCTGCCTAAGCAATAATCTGCTGCAGCCAACTAAATCTGCTTAGTAACCCAACGGAAAAGGCGCCGTTTGAAAATCATCGCAGATTTTGACTGAGATGATTTCTCTTTTTATCACAGGTTGGGCTGGAGGTGGGTGTCTTTTTTGTTTCTGTTTTATCATGTTTTATTAAAATGTACTCATATACAGTCAGATTGTGAGTCGGAGGAAAAAATGATCCATTAAAGATTCACCGTGTGTTTGAAAAGATGCATTGGTCAGTATATTTCCAGGCATAGTGTTGAATAAAGAGTGCTATGATATCTCAATCATGAGCTAAATGAGCTCAGTGGGAGCAGGTGTCAGGGCGGGGACCAAACTGAACGAGGACTGATGAGGCGGGGGGGGGGGGGATGGTGAGGACGGAGAGAACCGCATCACTGGCCCGCCTCATCCTTTGACCTATAAGAGGATGACTTTCAACACCAGTCGTCACACTTTCAGGGCAAGAGGTTGCCTTATACAGTACTTTTGGGAATTAGAAGGCGGAGGGAGGCTCGGGCTCATTGGATTTTGCGTGGAACGAATGGTGTACGCTTAAATATGAAAATCAAATTATTTCAACACCATGCATTAACAAAATTGAACTTCAAAATGCCTGCATTTCGTAATTCATTCATGATTCAGCAGTAAATGAGCTTGTGGTGTGATAAAACTGCTTTCCCTCATGCCAAATCAATTTCTCCTGCTGAGGGGTCCTTTGGTCGATTATTTATTGGCAGGCCCTTGGTTAGGGCAGCCACCTGCTCCAAAAGACCACTCTGACACCAACTAGCTGGAAAATGACTGTCTGGCACATCAAACTCTAATCAGCACATTTTGGGGACAGTGACATAACTCTAGTCAGCTCTTCCGGTTGTTTGGAAGCGAGGGGAACCAGTTGATTGTGAGGTTGTTGTTTTTTGTTTTCTTTTTTCCGTGCAGAGTTTTAGCAGCTGAAGGGAGATCTCTTAAAGCCTCTGGCTCAATAGCATCTCTTGGAAGCATGGCTTTGTGCCAAGGAATAATCTTATCTCCCGGGTATGTTGTGTTTTAATCGTTTTACTCTGGCCACCATTTCCATCCCCCAGCTCCACCTTTAATCTTACACTGTCTGATGGTCTTATTTTGCCTGACCATCACTACACTGCTGTATACTCCCCCCCCCCCCCTCCTGCAATCCCAAGCTCATACATCCAGAAAGCAGAATTGCATCTGAGCTCGACAATCCACAATCATTTACGCAGCTTTATAAAAGAGCCCTTTCTCTTCTATTTCTTTTACTTCACTCTGTAATTACAGATTTAACAGGAAAAAAAACTCCTATGCTCTCCGGCTCCATGTTCTGAAGGACAGGTAGAGGTGTGTTCGTGCCTATTATATGCTGGGCTTCTAAATTCATTATGGCCATAAGAAAATTGTGCCTAAAAGCACTGTTAGTGGTATTAAATAAGATTAGATCCATTTTTGTATCGCGAATAATGAGGACTTTCCTTCTCTGGCCGCCAGCAAATTCCAAGAACAAAATAACACCTCTATCTCTGCTACATTTTGCTAATAAGCAATTTTTCTACCAGTTAAGAGTGAGTGAGAAATTAGATGTGTGAAAGACACAGAGCCAAGCCCGGTCCGAGTAAACATGCCGAAGAAATCCGAAGTGGAAGGAAGTCAACATTTCGATACGATGTGTAAAGAGGGACGACATTTTTCGCACAACATCTTTTGTAGATAAGAAAAAAAAAACGAGCAAAAGATATTGCATCTCCTGAACTTCACACACAGGACGGCGGGTTAGGAAAGAGAAAATCTCCTCAGCAGGATTAGAGTGATGATGAACTCTCCACTGGCACCGACCCGCAAATCCTTCATAAGTGTCAACACTCACACTTGCAGCTGTGAAACAGGTGTACACTACAGCTTATGACAGGGACATTTGACTAGGCTACAAGTCCCAACACTGAGTCAAACAGAAATGAGAGATGGAGAGTGATGGAGTGTGGTGGACTACAGCAGGCTCACCCACATACATTCTCAAAGTGTTCAAATTCGTAATGCTCCAAAAATAACGCTGTGCAAATCTGATATTATATTCAGCCATAATCAGGTATTATCCAACACAAGTAGAAAATTAAACAATGTCAAAATAGCAAAATTGCTAGAATGTTACATAAAAGAAAAGAAAACCCCATGGGAGGGTTGGAAAAGAGAAAGAACACCAACTAAAACAATTTCTCTCTGACCAGAAGGGCTCAAAGAAAAATAACACCTAGCTTACACTTATGTTTCTGTACGCTATGTTTTTTTATTACAGTACAGATTGGTACAACGTGGCAGAGGTTTTCTCATGTCGAGAGGTGCTCAACTGCCTCGAATAGAAGATGTATCACATGGATCAAAGAAATGGAAAGAAAAAGCATATGAGATCTGAATGTGTCACTCAGTGTCAAAAAGGTTTGGCACAAGGAAAAAAAAAGGAATAAGAAAAAGAAATGACCAGCAGACGGTGTCCGGGAAAACCTTTGGATCAAGACTAGAAAACATACAGTTTCCAGCGCACATTTCCCAGAACACATAACATATAAGCGATACATTATTAGTTTAGAAGCTTTTATTTTAAATCAGATTTTACATTTTGTGCTCAAACTTCAGAGGTCTCAGTGATTTGTGCCAGAAGCGTATTCCACCATACACAGATCTGCATTCATCGAATCATCCCCCCCCCCCCCGTTCCCCCACTGTTTCTCCACTCTTCTGGAACAAATACTAAACTGAGACAAGGGCACCTCCAGGAGTGCTTTGGCCAGCAATTTCTCCTCAATTCTCAGATCGCCTCCTCAGTGACCGCCTGTCTGACATTCACACACACACGGAGCTAATGACAGCCTTCCTGCCACCCGGCTGTACAACTGTCTTCAGGGGATGGAAGCCTCTTTCTCTACATGCTCCCTTGCACTCCTGCGCGGACCAGAGGATCAGGTCTGCCTCAGGAAGCAGCAAGCAAAAATTATTTGGTCCACGGGGGAGTTGGACATAATGTCTGTCATAACATTACGCCTGTCATAACATGAGGAAAAGGTTGCACAAGAAAGTACTTGACTATTATTTAGTACTATAAAGTATAAGTATAAGTATAAAGTACTTGACTACTGTGAAAATACCGTATCAAAGTGTTTCAAAAAGCAGGCTGACTAAGTAAAAAGGTTGTTATCCGACTTTATGTAATGCCATGATGAAAAAGTTAGGCCTATAAAAGTCTTACCGCAACATTAGGAAAACAAAACCCTGAAAATATTCTGCATTGTACATCTTTTTAAGGTTTTAGATCAAGGCTGATCACTGATCAACTCCAGGTTGAAATGAGTACCCATGACAACGCAATACTTTAATAGCTTTACATATTCAAATAAATTCACCATCGACTCTTCACATCCACAAATAAATCCCCCCAAAAATGTACGTTTTTCTGGTGGATTCAGTGCTTACAGGAGTAAGTAGTCTTTTGTAGTGGTAGCTTTTGTTCCATGCAAACATTCCACACTTTAGGTTCAACTTCTGACTGATGGAAGCCTTCTGCCATCATCTTATTTTCTACTTACAGCTCCTTAGGACCTAATTCTCACTTTGTGTTCTGTTCTCCATTGTGGCTCAGAAAGAGAAATCTCTGTGGAAGTACAAAGAGGGAATTTCAGACTAGGAAGTCTTTAACTTTGGGAAAGCCCAGCTGATCTGTCTGGCTCAGGCTTTAAAAGCTTTTTGTAAGCTTACCCTAAAGTTTGAGCTGCTACGTTTCCCATCACTTCAAGAATGACTCTCTTTGCAACCGGTACTGAACAGAGAAGTAAAAATGAGGCAATATTTGGATGTATGGTTAACAAAAGGCTTGGGACTTTTTCGTTTTTAAGTTTCGGTTATTTGTTCATATTTAATATTGTCACTTCTATTATCCAGTAGTTCTAACTAGCTTGTTCCTTATGTATGGCAATTTTTACCACCTCCTGAACTTGGAATATTTTTATCGTGCTGTTCAAATGTTGAAATATATTTCTTTAGTGAGCAGAAATGGCTTTGATTAAGGGGGAATCTTGCTAAAATGTCAACATTTTAGTGGCTTGTGTCTTGGATTGAGGCTAAAGTGTTGCCCTGATAACCGGCGTGACAGTCCCCACAGACAGCGTGATGCAGAATGCTGTTTAGAAGGAGGAAATCTAGCGACCGTAATAGAGATGACATCAGTGTTAAATTCTGTTTGATGAGCCTTTATTTCAACATGAACATGGAAAGCAGTGAGCATCTCCAAGCAGGTGGTCTCTAAAAATAGACACGGGTTTAGTATTAGCATTGTGGGGAGCTGCAGTGGGATTGAATGCATGACCCAATACCAACATATTTAACACTTTAGCTGCCTTGATTTTTGATATTTTTAAAAATAACTATCTAAGTGATGTATTTATAACATTTTAAATTTTTTAGAGCACTATTCTATACATCTGTATTATAAAGAAAGCGTTGCGGCTCCATTTAATTTGGTGTTCGACCATTTCAGTGAATGTACACTATATCATAGTGTCCAAACAGAATTTTACCAGGGGGAAAAGTTGCATTTCAAAACACAAGCTTGAACATCTACCTGACAGCCAAAAGCCTAAAAATCCCTTCAGAAATTTCCGATCACCCTGTTTATTATTATTTACTGGCACCGGCGCCAGTCACAGATGCGACAAACGCACTTATCCAGGACAACAAAGTGACTGTCAAACATCGAGCGTCTGTCATAGTTTGCCTTCTCTTCTTGGTGCAGATGCATGATAACACACACCCCACAATATGCCCACGTTACAAATGAGTCTCTTCCGTCTCGTTGCACTTAACTGTCGGCGGATTCAGCACCGTTATCACCACAACACATCCCACTGGAAATGTTCAAAAACTCAGACTTAAAACACCTCAGAAGCAGACTGAAATCACATTCACACACACTATTTTACTGCTGCTGCCACGAGTCTTCTGACCTGCGAGGCTTGGACTTCCAGTGAGTTTGATCCCTACACTTGTAGCCATAGAGATTGGGTGTTGGAGCGTTGGGGGGAAGGGCGTGCTTCTGGGTGTGGCCCCTCTTTTTGTTTGTACAAAGAGATATCTGGTTGTCTGGATATGGGAAAAAAAGAAACTGTGGGGGGAAGTGCTAATGGTGTGATGATTTTGCGGTACGGCTGTGCATCACCTGGCGTCGGGACATTAGAGGAGCGTGGCCTCGGGGCTTTTTCTCCCTCCTCATCACCCCCGTCCCCGAGGTCCGCCTCCCCTAATGCCACGCAATGTTGCTCTGACAGCTACCTTCAAACGCATCAGCAGGGGTGTGCTAAACAGCACGCCCCCCACACCCCCACTTCAGCACTGGCTGCTTTCTTCTTTGTTTTTTTGCAAAGGTACACACTTTGGGTAGATATAAAGATATTGAAAATAGAAATATCCCCATAGGAATTGCAACACACATTTGAATACAGATATTTTACCACTGTCTTTCCGCCACCCGGCACCTTTCCTTTGGGCAGACAGACAGTGGAGGGGACGTCCATGGACATGTTGTGTTTTGCCCTGCTGTTTAATGAGCGTCAGAATGTCACAGGCTGGTTCGAGCCAGCAAAGCATCCACGTATAAACACAGTTTATCAAACAGCCGGCAGACAGCGCTCTGCTCTCTCCCTCGTCCCGGCCTCTTCCTTTTCCGGCTCCCCTCGCTCCTTTCTGCCTCTCTTCAAAAACGCGCCTCTCCCATATCGGTTGCTGACAACAAACAAGCAGAGGCCCAGGTCTGCTCT
>CAJRST010022223.1:4994050-5130810 GCA_907169785.1 Menidia menidia | reverse complement strand
GGGGGGGGGGTTCATTTCACAGCAGAAACAGTAAGAGCTTCTTTTTATAACTGTCTTTGTTTGCATCCATCTCTATCCTCCTCCTCCTCCTGCTTCTCTCCACAGCCTGCCTGGGTGAAGCATCTGCGAGTATTGTCTGCATAGAGGACATCAAATGGCCTGCCTTCACACAGATGCAGGAGTTGCTGCACCGTTCAGAAGTGCTGCTGTCTCAGCGGCTGAGCGAAGAGATTAGAAAGATATCAGCAAGGCAGGCAGGAAGGAGAGAAACGTCGACAAACCGCCGCTCTGTTTCCCCCCGCCAAAAAACAACTATCGGACACTCTGGAACCTCATGTGATCCTCCAGACGATTTTTCACGTCAGCCCTTCTTTGGTTTTGACACGGATCTCAAAGCCAAAAGCAATTTCCTCTGTTGCTACTTTTGGCTGAGTTACGATAGGCATCTCCATCCCTGTGAAGGGGCTGATAACAGAATCATTTGGATTGTAATGAGTGTCTGGCATCACTTGTAGAGATGTACTACTGGCAGAAGTGAAATGTATAAAAATGCTCAACCTAGAGCCCAAATGTAGATTTGACATCTTCATTTTGAACATCTCCCATATTCCTACATCCCAAAAATAACACACTTAACCCACACAGCTGAAAATATGTATGTGACTCATATTTGGGTGAGACAACTGTGCAAAGCACCGCCATCCTCCACATGATCAACAATAGGTACGTGTGAAGGCCTCCTCATTCTCAGCCTTGAGCATACTATGTCTTCATTAACAAACGATAGTATCTGCACCTAATTTGATTATACCAACTAATGGCAGATTTCTTATCACATCCCCACCATCTCTCCCTCCCTGCTTTACTTGATCAAACCCATATTTTCATGATTATTGCTTCTTAGACTGGCAGGTGGGACGTAGAAAAGCTTTTTTCCAGACAGGATCTGAAGGCATTCGGAGCGACACTGGCTGAAAAATCTCTGCTGGGAGCGGAGCATCTTTACAAAAAAGATCACTGGGCTGCGTCATGTCAGTCCTGCAAGTTGTGAAAACAACCCGGGAGAAGGGTAAATGTCTCCGACAGCTCTCATGAAAGGATTCAGCCAAGTGGTTTGCCGAGCGTGGTCTCATTTTATCTGAGGACAGTGGGGGGGGGGAAAGAAAAATGTGTGTGAGTGTTTGGGTACCTTGGAAGTGGAAAGCTCTAGACTCGCTGTGGAAGCCTTGGACCTGAGTAACTCCATCAAAGCCCTCTCCGAGCGTTAGCTCATCCAACACGTCGATGCGCAGGGCAGGGTCAACCCCAAAACCTGCAACTTATTAACAAACACAAACATTATCATTATTCTTACTGGCTGGACACACTATTTGAAAAAAAAAAAAATCTTGCTTGCGTCAAAGATGACACGCTGCCTGGTCAGTTAAAGCCGATTATGTCTGCAAGCCTTTAATAAAATAAATATATTTTTAAAAAAACTAAAAAAACACATCTTCTGACCTAAAGGCTGCATGATTGAGTCAAATCAGAGAAAGGTTTGCGTCCTACCTGAGGAAGTGCAAAACATGCAGAGAACCAGGAATAGCTGTAATAATCCCATGATGACTGACTTTAAAAAAAAAGAATAAAAATAAAATTAGTCCATGATTTATCCAATTCTCAGAGACACTGCTGTTCAATCAGAGGCGAATGACGTATCACCCTCGCGCGCGAGACTATCACAAATCCCAAATGCCGAGCGGAGGCATCATCTCAACTTTAGATGCCCAATGTTGCGAGAAAAACAACAACAACAACAACATTTAAAAAAAAGGGGGGGAAACAAGGAAAAGGCCAATCCAAAGGGAGGGGGAGAAAAAAAGACAGTAGCGATGCAGAAAAATTAGTCCATCCACAGCGAGGGCGATCCGGTGCGCAGCATCCGGAGAAGCTGAATGAGAGAGAGGAGCTGGTCTGATCGGGGGCTGGTCTGCCTCAGCAGAACCAACAGAAGCTCCAGCAGCCGCGCAGCACACACTGCCGAGGGAGGAGTGGAAATAAGAGGATGGAGAAGCTGTCAGCGGGAGAGAGGGGGCGGATGAGAGAGGGGCAAGAAAGCCCCCTAGTGGCCAGAGGAGGGATAGCAGCTCTGCCCGGGCCACAGACTGCAAACAGTCCTGCCTTAGACTTCTGGGAGAAACAATTAAATCTGTGAGCAATGAATTATATCTTAATATGTTAAGATCTTTTATTGAGAGTACACCCAAAGTGGTTCAAAGAAAAGTAGCTGCTATGTGCTCAGCCACTGACACACCATTCTATTCTGTAGTTTTGTCAGGTGAGTATTGCTTCAAATTTGACTCAAATTTTAGACTGTTCTTTCTGTTCTAATAGGTTATAGGGACCAAATACATACTCAGGACTTTACAGGTTATTTGAAGTAAGTTTATGTGTGCATGTGCATATTTATCCATTATTTTCGTTGTTAATATACAAGTAGAAACAGATTCTAATTGTGTAAAATTGCATGTTTGTTTGCTGATTGTCGGAGTGGGCCAACTGTGAAAAAGTAAAGTTTGCTTAATAATTCAGACAAAACTAAACAAAGTAAGGTTTTACAGACATGTTTCTCCCTTTTTCACCACTGAAATGTCCACATTTTTAACTTTGTTTTCTTAAAGCTACACATTGTGAGTCTCAGGAAATACTGTAATACTGTATTTTCACAGTTCCTGTACAAATGTAAACACAAAAAATGAAATGAAAGATTCCATTTGACAAGACTTTAAAAGATTAAAGATTCCAATATATTATTAGAAAAACAGACAAATCATCAAGCAGCACACCAGTTAGCATGTCAGGTAGCATGCAAGCTTAACTATAACTGACATATACATTTAGATTTGAACACATACATTTATTGTATGTAGGATTTATCTGCTTTATTGATGTTGTCTCATAGATGCTGTGCAATCTCAGAAAAGCTGATGAAGGTCGAATAGTTGGAGTCAAGACTAAATCAGTGTGTAAATTGGTGTGAAACTGCCTGCTAGGGCTCCATAAGCAGCTGGTGCTGCAGCTCCCCCTCCCTGTCTGAACGTTTGTTTCAGCTTGAAGTCGATGGACTTTTTTATTCCTCTTCCAAACCTTTTCTTCCTTTTTCAAACCACCTTTCCTCTTGCGAGTTGAGCTCAGGGATGGAAAATGCCAGCTGACTCAAAGTAGTCACTTTACCTGCTTGTGGTAGAGGCTGAAAATGCTCTTTGATCAGCATTACGAGCTTCCGTAGGCACAGAGTTTCATTTCCTCGGTTAGTTAAGTCATTCAGCAAAAGCTGAGGTTTGTTTTTTTCAGCAGGTGGTGGGAAAATGATAATGGAGTGCTTGGCTGCAGATGCGACTCAACCTTTTTGTTCAGCACACACGGTTTGTAGTTCAAGAATGAATCCGCCCTTATCTTAAATCTTCTTCATCAAACATAACTGTTTCGTTGGTAGCTGTGTCACAGAGATGGTTTATTTACATGGATTATATATGCTCGAGCAAACAAGTGCGGGAAACAAATAGGCACAAGGGTCTGAGCACAACTCCAGATCTTGTATTTTGTAACATCCATCCTGCTGATCTCGTATCAGAT
Organism: Menidia menidia; assembly: GCA_907169785.1. Classification (NCBI taxonomy): domain Eukaryota; kingdom Metazoa; phylum Chordata; class Actinopteri; order Atheriniformes; family Atherinopsidae; genus Menidia; species Menidia menidia. The sequence goes on along the minus strand of CAJRST010022223.1, from coordinate 5,127,195 downwards.
CATTTGGCCTTAAGTTCCCCTCCTGTGAATGAATTTCTCTCCATGGACAGTGCACCTTTGTTTTGATTCACGCGTAGCACATTGGCTTTGATAATGGTCACCAGTTCTGGTAGCTTGTTCCTTTTGTCCACAGTGAGAGGCTAATGGATTCCTGTTGTCAACAAAACAAAGGCAAACAAGGGCGTTTTATGTATTGTCACATCTGCTGCGTGAGACGGCCTCAAACGTCCAATTCATTATTAATAATGTAGGATTTCTACTGGGTCCAGGCACAGGAAATGTAATTACTTTGCATTGCCCACAAGTTGTCATTTCATACATAGAGTGCCATCAGGAAACTGTGAGTCATTAAAGTGTGCGAGCTGGGGAGAAAAAAGTAATAAAAACACTGGGAAACATACAACCTAAATTCTCCAACAGTGCATGCATAAACACAGCAAGTCTTCAAGGGCAAGGCCAGAAGAAAAGAAGGGGAGGTCCTTTCTTCCATCTCCATAAGAATTAGACGAGTGATACACTGCAAAGCTCCGGGGGACTTATTCATTTCGACCCACCATGCAGACATTTTAATGCCCTAGACAAAATGGGACCTCTTGCAGTATTTTTTTCCAGGATTGGAATGAGAAATGAAAACTGCCCTGTTGTTCCTGCAGGCTCCTCCTTGTTTTAATTAGTTACATAATTCTTTTATACTGACCTTGCCTTTTTCAAATATGACCATTTGATACATTTATTTGAAAAAATCTGTAAAAATGTGCTGCTTAGTCTTTCCACTTAAGTGTGTCACAGTGTGACGCTTTTTCATTCATCTAAATCTAAAACATGATTAAGGTGAAACGGACAGTGTCCAGCTTTCACATCCAAAGCATGGCTGACCGAGCCCTCTAACAACCTGCTCTGCCATTTGGGTTAGAACATCTTTTATTGATTATACTCTGTCCCTTCAAAGATTAGTGGAAATGGAACCTATCTAAGCCACCTCTTAAACTTCCAATTGGCATGTGTATGGTAAGTATCTAATATCACTATCATTGTGTTTTACTATTAAAAAAACAGATTCTGGTTGTTATTACTTCAAGGTGAAGAAAATAGTTACTTTAACATTATTCCTGTGCTCTTTTTAAGTGTTCAGTTGAAGGTGTTTCATGTTAGTTTTAAGCATCAGAGGTCTGTTCTATTAAAAGGAACTGAAGGCCAAAAAAAAGTGAAAAGTGAAGAAAAGTTGTTGTTGTTGTTGTTTAGGGCTTACACTTTAACGCTTCTCATGTTCTCAGTGCCATCTGCTGTACGTACTGATGAAGTGCGGCCACACGGTCGCCGTGGCAGCAGTACTGAGGTCTCACAGATAGTGTCACCAATGAGCCATGTAAAGGCCAAGTTTCTGATGACCAGAAAGTTGACAAGATTTTACAGCAAAGGTTGATGGAGCCTGGTAAAATTAGCTCCATCACAATTTCTTAATTGTGATTAAGAAACGGAGGCAAGTTGGATTTTTCACTTTCAAAATTTGTTTTGCTTAGTTTTGCACTGCAAAATAAGAAAAACTTTATTTTCATTTGCTTTAGTTAACAATGTGCAGGTTACCATTCATTTGAAGATATTCACACCAAAGGTTAAAGCCAATGTTTTTAGGATTTTCACTTTTTTAATTGTGAACTTTCAGGGCTTCAATTCAAACTCTTTTATGTGCTTTATAAACAGATGGGGATCATTTATTTCATATATGCTTCACAAGCCTGGAGTTGTGTGAAAGGGGTGCACTTGTATTCGAAAAACCACTGCTGTAAACTCATTTGTGTTTAAAGAGCCAAGAGCAAGCCATCAACCAAACAGTCCTTTCGGGGATACAGAGGGAATGTTCTGACTGTCAAATCAAAATGTCATCTACATTCTGAGAAAAAGGTTCAACCACATGTAAAGGGTCTGAATGTCCACAGAAGCCAATGGCATTTGCACAGTAAAAACAGAATAGGTTTTAAAGGTCCAGCCATGTGGAGTCCTCTCTCCAGGTAGTGGATGGGTCATTATCCAAGCCGCACCATTTCACCCAAAAGCAGGTCAGTGGATTCATAAGTGCTCTGCTGGCTCAGATTCAGCTATTTGCAGAAAGGCAGATTGGACAGTACTGGACATTACAGATGAATAATGACTCACTCCACACTGCAGAGGCAAAGTAGAAGCTTTTGCAGGTGAACAAATGGAGTCTCCACTCATTGCCACGTCAATCATTTAAATACAACTCAGTACAGTGTTTTTACCATAACACTAAAATAACAAATGAATAAACAACTTGCACTTGTAATTATTTAATTAAAGATTAATCAGTCTTAATCTCCTTGAGGTCTTGTTGCTCTTTCTTTTTTTCCTTCATCTTATATTTATCATAAATTTGCATGTTGGCTAGTTTTGCAAACAGTTGCCAAATGTCAGTGGAGCAATGAAGAAGCAGCTTTCTGGAAAAAAGTTATTGGTTATTATTCATTTTAGAACTTAAAAAAAGATTATTATTATGTTTTTCAGTCAGTCTTTGGTCTGATTTGAAGATAAGTCTTTGCAAAGAAAAACATAAGTAGCTTTTTATTAAACACTGTAAATTAGAAATAAAGACAAAAGTAATTGTTTTTGTTTTTTTTAATGCTAAGAATCTGCATATTTTTAAACTTTGATCCAGTGTTATTTATTTCCCTTATCTAAAAAAAAATTGTTTCATATCTACTTGTTCCCTTTTCTACTTAAAAATGTAAATAAACTGTAACGTATTCCACACGTTTCATGTTTATAGAATTTCTTGTTATGGGACCATAACCCCGTAAATGTTTCTGGAAAAGCTCTTAATAACATTTTGTGAAAGCTCCTTAATGAAACACAAAACAGGCCTATTTACACTTACCCAATAGCATGTTCATTTTTGAAAAAGATCTTTTCTTTTGCGAAAAGCACCCGATTAGAAAAGGACAGAGGCTTGACATGGGGTTAGAATTAAAAGTTTTTAATTGAATCGTGGCCAAATGTAGGATGAGCTTTTATTGACTGTCCGGGCCAGTGCAGCCGCTCCACACGGTCACTCCCACTCCCCCTGCCCGCCGTGGTGAATGTGTGCAGTGAGCTGGCTCATTTTGCTCTCATGGTGAATGGCCAGCAGCCATTCACCGGGCACACAGAAGCTCATTAGAACTCTATAGACACACAATTGCGAGGTTCACATTAGAAACTTCCTCCTCTGGGACACAGACACCACACACAAAGTGCCAGTTTGCTGCTATGCTAAGCGCATTGTCTCCTTGATTCATGGAACCTGGCCCTCTATTCACAATATTAAGTTCGAGTGGTGGAATATCAATTGCATGTGCAATGGGCCAGTATCTTTTTAAGAGCTTTGCCGGGGTAGAAAGAAGAAGAAAAAAAGAATCTCAGCCGGCCTGCAGAGTGCTCGCTTTCAACAGAGCCATTGTGAGGATTCTGAATGAAGGGACCCCTGTTTTTTTCCCTCCATTCCTGAGAAGAGATGGACATCAAATAAATTCACATGAACTTGCTTCAGGGTGTTTCTAAGACCTACTGTTTAAGAATAGCCTAATTATACCTCCCTCTCCTGGAAAGCTGTATTGGAATCTGGCTAATTACACAGTGGTGAATCTTAACAATTATACGCTCTTAGCCATGCCTTTTATAACGGGCACAAAGTCGCGTGAGACTGGCTCTACCCAGAAATGTCAGTGCACACAGAGAAATATACAATTTTGATACAAACACAAACACTCTAATAAATGTCAGCTTTAAAACGTGCCGAGGAGAGTGGTGGGAAAGCTGGGCCACAGGACCACACGTCATAAATATCTGTATCTGCACAGCATGAGGAGGATTCTTTGGAAACCTTAAAAAGAATTACAGTTGAGGGTAACACAGTTTTTTTTTTTTTCCTCTTGCCACATTCGCAGATGTCCAACTGGCCAAACACAATCACAGCCACCGCTCTAAGTGGAACACGTTAACGGACACTCGCCACACAAAAGTGGACCGTGCACTGAGCCTGGCTGACACTCGTCATGTGACAGAGCGCCGTGCCTTCTCCACCAGCCCGAGGAATAAAACCTCAAATTTGATTACAAGCAACCTTTGGCTCCCTGGCCGGCGCACAATGGGCTGAGCTGTCTGGGCCAATTTCCATGCTCAGCATGAGGTATCTTCACATGCAGACCGCAGCTTGTACTCAGCCCCTCTATACAAACACACAAATCCACACATAAGGACACTTCAAGACCAGCGTGGATATGCCTGTTTACTGTTGGACTCTCTCTTGTGGCGTTGAGGATCATTAGTTGCAGTGTGAAAGGTTGCCCGGGTCTCCTGCTGGATGAGATTTTTAGCAAAGCTTGACTTGTACGTGTGCGCGTGTGTGTTTGTTTATATTGAATTTGGGAACTTTTGTCGGCTCACACACCGGCTAACGGGGCACACTTGTGTAAAGTCACCGCCGTGAAGGATCTCTTTCACTCTTAATCAGATCTTGTTAAGGATATTGTGTTTTTCATTCATCTATACAATTCCAGAATAATATCAGCAATATATATTCCACATAATATCAATACATTACTTCAACATAGCATGTTCGATTTGATGAGAAATGCAATATTTCCGTCTACATAAAACAACTATTTACTGTACATGATTTCAACTTAAAGAATTATATAAGATAAGCCTTTTTTGGATTGTGGGAGTAAATCTTAGTGGAAGATGACATCCAAAAATAAGAAAACAAAATAAGAAAGCTTTGTTTGAAAGCAAACTACGACAGGCTGTAGTGGTTAGACCTAAACAGGCACACTAATGTCATTCATAAGAGAAAATTTCCCTCAACTATTATTCGCTTATATTTAATTCAAAATTATGACAGGTAAAAGTCAAACTAGTGAGGATAGTTTGAGTCATCTTGGGTGCTTTTGGACTTTTTCAGCATGTGTTCACTCTCAAAAAATGTGTCCAACGTCTTATTGTTTGGCGAGCATGAATACGCCAACATAGCAGAGAGCCCGAAATTCAACTGAAAGTGAAAAAGTGCAAATGAACGACCGAAGGGTTTGAATCTGGCACAATGGAGCTCTGAAGGAGGCTGGAGAAAAGAGAAAACTATTTACTACTGCATAAGACTGTTTGGTGCACGTTAAACTTTGGCCAGCGCCTCATTGTCTCTGGTGTCTATCATTTAATAGGCTAGTTGACATAATGAATGAGTCAGACCCACCTTCTGCCACTCCAGAAAGGGCCCAGCCTTATCTGAATTGAGAAGCACATTAGAGCCTCTCGGCCAATCACAACACTGCTTTGTGGCAAAGTGGAGGCCCAAAAGAGGAAGAGCAGAGAACTTTTGTCTTCCCCAGAGTTTAATGAAGTTGGCCTGGTCACTCAAGAAAGGATTAAAAGAGAATTTAGTGTCACTGATCTGTGGCTGCTGGAGAGGGAACTCGAGTGTTGGGGTCAGTGTGAGAGCAGCATGGTCTCAGTCCAGAGCTGCACCAGGAGGAATATGGCTGGCTTCCCTCCCTCTTTACCGGGCTTCGGAAGCTCAGGAAAGAGCTTTCTTATCGACAATCTGCTGAAGTCCCAGGCGGCGTCGGGCCGCGCTGAAGGAGCGGCGAGTGGGCACCTGAGGCGGACAGTATGCGAACGGCCGAAGAGAACCTGGGGTCAGCAAAGCCTGGCCCAGGCTCCCCAGCAGGTGAAAGACGCAGGGAGACAACTTCTGCCCGGTTCAGGTAATCTTTTTAATTATGATGATTATCACTATCAAAGAAAAAAAGATTTTTACATTAAAAAACTGATAAAAAATTATGTGGTTGATAAAAAAAAAGTTTCTATACATGGCTTAAATTTAAATGGCAAATTTTTCCTTTTCCTTCCGTTTCTAGTTTTCAGCAAATTTGTATTCTTCTGCAGAATAAATACATTTAAGCCTTAGGCCTACATTTTTAGCCTTACCCAGGATAAAGGTTAATCGTATGAATGCCTGAATTTGCAGTTAATTGTCATTATTAGCTATTTCCATAATTAACAGTACTACAAAGTTGTAAAAATGATGCTGTTTACTTATGTTGCTCATTCAACAAGAGGATACATATTTCTAACCATAAACCTTGCAAATCTTTTTTTTTTAAAGTTGGGACACCTGTAAATAGGAGCTATTAGCAGAGTATAAACAGCAGCACACCATCTCTATGCTTAACTATACAAACATTACTGTATCCGATTAAAACATTCTCATTTTTATCAATGTAAAATAAATCTATGCTTATTTTGAAGTCAATGTCACCAAGGCATTCAACGGAGAATGGAACAGTAGTAAACACTTAAAAAGTCACAAGTATTGTCAACGTTAAGGTGACTGTTTTTAAAGAGTATAATTCACTAGCCTGTGAACACAATGTGCTCCAGTACTTTAACAGCATGAGGGAAATCTTAACATTATTCGAACATGGAGAAAAATGGTAATGAAAGGCTTGAGAGCGAAAAAGAGACTGTGCTCCTCAACAAAACACGCTGGTGTCGTGCTAATTCCTGCAGGCAGGTGCAGCCAGGGACTGCTTTCAAAGAATATACGACCTATGCAGTTGTGAAAGCTAACAAATGTGAAGTGTGAAGCTGTGCTCCTTGGTGGTAGACCAAGTGAGGTCATTTTCTGAACCATATAAGAAAACTACCATGTTTATCATCGTGCACTTCATGTAGCTGATGAACACGTTGCTAAAAAGCTTGCACCTAATTTTCCACTGCTTTCTAACCCTGAGCAAGTAATGTTAGCACCTAAATCTAATTCCATGGAGAGGGAAAACAGTTGGTGCGTTATTGAAGGAATGTATTTTATCTGTTTTGGTCCTGTTTTTTTTATTTTGCTTTGTTTTTCCATCAGATTGTAGTTCAAAAGGTCTGTTAAGGTATGATGCTACTGTCCATAATATGATGGTTCTTTTAAAAGTCTTTCCCCTTGAAATAAGACGATAAATGAATGCCGTTTGTCGATTTGTTATTCTTTTCCAAAGTTTGTTGTTCAGTGTATGGTTACCTGGATTTGAACAAGTCGCACACAGTTGCACATTGTGCAATTACAACATTCCAACTTTTTGGGGGGGCATAACGTTGCACAAGTCGCACAGTCACATGGTAAAAAGACTCCGTTTGACTCTCTGGATGTGTGTTTGCAGGTGTGCTGGGCAGAGTTTTCCTGCAGAGCCCGCAGTATCTGCTGGCGTGCTGCGGTGGGTCCAGCCCCCCCCCCGTCTTCTCCAGTGAGTGTTTTATGCCTCATCAGCAATGCCTCAGCTGCTCTCTAAGCATTAGCAACAGGGTCTTCCATGGTTTCCTAAGCTAATTACTGATGCAATGCCAAAGAGCTAATTCTCCGTTCAACTCTGCACAGCTCTATTCATAACCATTCACGGCTGTTTAGGATGGGGAAAAGGGGGCGCAACCGCAGGGCTTTTAAGAGTCCCAGAGGCCCTTGTTTAGCACTTGCGAATACACATTTACCAGAGCAAATAGGCACTGCTAATAAACACCGTGTCTACTGTCATATTAAGATGATAACAACTTGATATGAGTTCTTACTGCCAAATCAGACAAAGTGTTTCAAAGCTTTGTGCCCCGGTGTGAAGTTTAATTTTCAAGTTAAATCAAACGTGACAGTCTCTGTGAGAGGTGTAATTAAATTTTTTTATGGGATTTTGTCCTCATGGGAAACATATAAATTGTACCTAAAAGAAGAATTCCTTGTTTTTTAGGATTTGATCATGTACATGGTCTATATCATACTGAGAGGATATCACAGAACTGATTAAGTCAAGCATTTGTCTTCTTTCGGCATTGTCCACGGGCAATTGGAAGTTATTAGTTGCTGCAACCTACGATGGCTGTCAGGGGCTGTTGAAGAGAGCACAAATCAGAAAGCCCTCATCCCACAAGTCGCCGGAGTCCTCTTAGTAGGCTGACACTTTCCCACAGCGCCTGGCAACAAAACAATGCCAACGCTGGCCGTGACCAATCGGCACTTTCACTCCGGCGTCCACACGCGACCTCACCGCCATTTTTCACCACAGCAATGAACTCCACTCAGCACAAAAAAACCCACCCATTCCTCTGCAGGAGAGGGCTGGACACGGAACATCCCCTGTCCATTGTGTAGCTAAAGAGCCTGGCTCACCACCACCCCCACCCCCCCCTCTCCCTGCTGCCTCCTTTCTGCTGTCCTTCAACTCTCACTCCTACCCATTGGAGACCTCTTGACTAGGACATAAAGCATTCAAAGAAAGTGACTTTTATAGACTTTTTCCAGCTCATCTTCACATACAAACCGGCTTCAAGCCCGCGAGAGAAAAGATTTGGTGTCGGGCCACTGAGCCATCGAGTAATGGCATTTCCATTGTCCGGCCCCATTGTCGGTGTCCCACTGGGCTCAATGGTTGGCCCACTGGGGCAGACACACACGTTGCCCAGGAATGACCCGGTAATCAGCAATTTAAGGGAAAGCTATTGAGCCTCAATTGAGAAGTGAGAAGCATGTCCAATACCGTTTTGTGCTCCCTAGAGGTGGTCTATGTGCAGATTTGTCGTACAGATTAAAAAGGCAACGTTGAATGGATCAGATAAATTGCTCCACTTGACTTGTGCTGTGCATGCACCTGTGAGTGAGGCGGCGTGGGATTGGCCCTCACAGGTCACCAAATTCCTTCTTTGTCAGTCAAAACAGCATTCTTCTCACTTTGGTCACCCCAAGTTTGTTAAATTGGAAAAACAAAAAAAAGAGGGTAAAGGGAGTCATAGCATGAATGTGATGAAAAAAGGACTGAGCAATTGGTAAAGTGTTCATACTGATTTTGAACGCAGCATAATCAGACGTAATACCCAAATCTATCTGAAATCTTTAATAAATTCGTTTTTTCAACAACACCTATAGACTTTCAGAACTAGTTCATTTTTATTTTAGTGAGCTGTGCTTAGGAACAATCTGTAGATGATCTTCCATATTGAGCAAAAGCTAACATTTTTTTCTTTATTTATTTTTCTGCTTATTTTCTAGAGGGAGCAAACGTTCAAATGTGGTCGGCCAATGTAAGTCCTAAGTCGCGCAGAGGGATCCTCAGGAGGGCTGTTTTCTCTGAAGAGCAAAGAAAGGAGCTGGAGAGAACTTTTCGGAGACAGAAGTACATCAGCAAAACAGACAGGAACAAACTGGCTGCTGATCTCAGTCTCAAAGAGTCACAGGTAAATACTTTGTTATAACCTATGTTTAAATCAAATGAAAACGGCAATACCGGGTTGAAATAACGATGAACCTTGTTTGTTCATATATCTAAGTGAAAAGTTCAGGCAGCTTTGGATGAGAAATGAATAGATTTGAGTTTTGGCTAGTTGTATAGCTAAAATGAAACACAGTCTCAAGAGGAAAAAATCAAATAGGCTTGCCCACATCGTTTTAAACTAAGAGTCACAATTCTTGTTTGCATGTTTTGATGTTTTTGCTGGGCAGTGTTTATTTCAGAGAAATGGATCCATGATGGCTTAACAATTTGCACTGACCATATATTTCGTAACAGTCACCCTTATCCCATGGCTTCTAAACCTTGAACCCTGGGTAGATGATAGTTTAGAAGTAAAGCAAAACCATAAGAAATTCCTCCTTCCTATTTAATAATTTATGCTTTGAAATCAGCCTAAGTGCTCACATGGACAGGAAAGTCATTGCATCAAAGCATTTTTGCATTCTGTCACAGAAACAAGTTGAGTTATCAGAAGTGAATGGTTCTGCTCTCTCTTTTTGGTTCTAGGTGAAGATCTGGTTTCAAAACCGACGCATGAAATGGAGAAACTGCAAGGAGAAGGAAGTTCACCACATCCGCTCCCCAATGGATGAGCTGATGGCGAGGGGCCTTTCGCAAGATGAAGAACCATCACACAATCACACCCGTGCGAAGGCAGAGAGCCCGCCAGCACAGAGGAGCACCGCGGACACAAAGGACTCACTGACCAGATGACACCAAACCAGTGACTTTCTCCCAATCACAAGACACTCAGAAGAGACTATAGCAGGGTTCTAGAGATGTTTGGATGGAATACATTGTTCGTGTGTACTAACAGTGATAATAATATGTTTTCAGTACATATCTATATATATTTCATTCATGTATTTACATTCCACTGATCTGATTAACTGAATTATTTAGGATTTCACTCACTTCGGTGAACAATTTCACGGTTATCACAATGGCAAATCTTTCTAAGAAAGATTTCCACACTTCAGTTGTAATTGCAATCACTGAAAGGCCAAAATGAGTCATTTCATTTACTGTATTTTAATGCAACTATAATGTATAGGCGGTATTTTGTTTGGGCTTTACACTAACACTAATCTAAAAATATTTTTTAAATTGTGTTGAAGGTACATTTTAATTGGTTCATGTTGTAAATATATTTTCTGAGACTTGGATGCACAAATCACTGTAAATAAAGCGAATCAATGACTCACAATTTATACTTTGCCTACTCTAGCTGTAGACTCTTAAACAAAGGCATTTAAATGTCAATTATACCTATACTGTTTGCCATACCAATTCTGAATCCAGATGTTCTTTAAAAGGATGCTCCGACCAAGCATTGAAGACACACATTATCTTTTTAATTAGTTTTGACCTGTTTACACTCAATGATTCAAACCAAAAGAATGTTTAACTAGCTATGACAATCAGGCTGAAAGAGGCACGCACAATCCTCCACAGTCAATGCACACATCAGTACCATCCTATACAAGCACACATACAAACGTCTTTTAATTCAAAATTCAAACACGCTGTGCTATTTTTTCATCATCAACACTCCAGTTCAGGTAGGGTGGTACATTTTAGGATGCAGAGATAACTCTTCACCTTGCTGGAGTCTCTGCGGAGGCAGTAGAGTATGTCATGGTGGTGGTACAAAGGGCTGAGTTCTCCTTGTCCGTAAAATGAAACGGTAGAGGAGGGGACCAGGCTGTCTGCAGAAATGTAACCCACGGTGTTGCCGAGCACTCCCTCTAACTTCATCTGCAGGGGACAGGATCAAAGCCAGAGAATGAACTCCTTCAAGGAGTTGATAGTGAAGAGTAAGGCATGTAGACTGTTGCTAGCTTAATTTATTATTTTTTGTCAGCAATTAAATAAGGAAAAAAAGAGGAAAATAAAAATAAATTCTAACAAAAAGACGTACATTGAATGCTAACAGCTATATACATTTTACAGACATTTAAGAAGTGTCCACGAATCTTGAACAAGTAAAACAATCCTCACCCTCTCAGCCATTTTTTGGACTCCATCCTTCAGTTCGTCGACCATCTCAGGGATTTCCAGAGCCTTGCTGTGGCTCTGGGGGTTGAAATCTTCACTCTGATCTTGAAGTGTGCTCCAGGGCAGCGGTAACAAAGGGTCACTCCAGGCCACCAGCAGCCTCAGAATCACCTCAGTCAACTGTTCTGGCTGCACGTCACAGAAATGCAAAAAGAATTTCAGCCAAATAGAAAGCACCATGCAGGTATTGTTTAAAAGTCATCAAACACAATGCAGCAAGACTGTATGCAAAGTCGGAACCTGTTTAAAAGCACAGACACTCACTCCTAGTCTTTGTGCATTCTCCTTATCATCCGGTGTGATTATATCATATGTGTGGCATCTCCGTTTGCCTATGATGTTTCCACTGGGAAAAAAATACTGCTCCTGTGTGGACAGAAAAACACACGGCACACAGTAAGATGCCCGCCTGAAAAATAGTCAGCTCAAACAAGGGTGATTAACGATGATGAATGTCCGACAAAGGCCGTTGAAAGGTGATGGATGGTCGGTGACAGGCATGAAGAAAACCCACAAATTCCGAGTGCAGATCACTGGAGATGCCGTGCATTCTTGAGGACTGCTGTATGACCCGGTCAAAGAGATCGGCCAGGGGAGGGACGTGGCATCCCGCCTGCCCGTCGGAAGAACAGATCGGAGCAGTCCCCACTCTCATGGAAAAGTGCAGATAGAACAGCACAAGGAGAGCAAACCAAGCTGAAACGGAAAACCAAAAGTTACCAACAAACTCCAATTTGCATTAAAGTTTTGCGATAAAAGAGAAATCTCACCTTTTTTCATGTTTCCTCGGTCGTGATGGGGATGTGGAGCAGAGCTCTCCAGCTCCCAAAGTTAGCCGTCCAGAGGTCAGAGTGTCCACTTATGGTGCTTACAAATCGGTGTGTCGGGGGGGGGGAGAAAAATGGCATTTTTCTCTGTGCGTCATATGTGTCTCTTTTTTAGCTTCTTTGCCAAGAGCAGACAAAACTAACTCGGGCGGAAAAGGTGTTACACCCAGTGGTCCGACAATTTTCCCCCTTATAAGTATTGAGTCAGTGTACGAGCAGAAAGTACTTTATTAGTCACAGATTTATTAGGCCTTGCTCTGAGTCGAAATATGCCCTATTAATTCTTGTAGACAACTTCCAAAAAGTTGGCATTCATAATGAAATGTGAATTTAAAAAAAGTTTGGCTCCTTTTTTCCAATATGTTTAAACTTCCAGGTCTGTATTTAAGTTAGTTTTCTTGTAGTTTTCTGCAACTGTGAAATGAATTTATCTGTCAAATAATGCATCTCCCAAGATGAGATCCAATTCAAAATCATTTGACAACTGGGTGACATCACTCTTGACCAAATTCATCAACACAAACAGGAAGGGGTAGTTTTGTTGATGTTCTTACTTTAAATCCCACCACAAAGTGCTGTTTTTACAGTCTTTATTCAACTATGGACAGCTAAAAAATTAAGAGTATCAAACATTCAAATTTTTTTATCTTAAAACCTTGACTTGAACCAGACAACTCACTCTTAAAACGGGCACTTCGCTAAAATAAAACAAAGAAAAACAAGAAAAAAAGCTGTTATAAATAGACCAGACTAATCATTTCACATTAAACTGTGACACAGGGGTAAAACACTACATGGAGTAACAATGGAATGACGTCAGCACTGTTCAAGTACCCCCGAAGGGAGAGCACACTCATGTATTTGAGATAATTAGTGCTCAGCTAATAATAATCAAACATTCACTTATTCTAATTTGTAAGACAGACCATTATGTGTGAAGAGTACAACGTGAAAGTGAATAGTAAAAGGGGGGGAAAAAAAAGTATTGGACATGCTCTTTGTTCAACAACCCCAGCTCGGTCTTTTCAGCCCGGCTTTGAAAACAGGCTTTTGACATGTAAAGTGGGTGATTTATCTTCTCATTATTACTACGTTGTACAGGCCGCCCGCTGTGAATACAGTTGTGAGTCATTCTCAGCAGATGGACTTCTTGAGCAGATCCACTTAGCAGGGAAAAAAAGGAATACAAAACCATGGTTTGCCTCTAACATCGCTTAATATATTGGTCTCGGAACAGTTTTCTCTTGTTTTAAAGAAAGGGGCGGGCAGCTTCTGGCCTTGAGGGTCAATGCCCTGCAGGTTTTAGAGGTTTCCCTTGTTCCATACACCTGGTTTATCTAGTTAAGTCTTTAGAAGGGGTTCACGTTATCTGGATCAGGTGTGTAGGAGCAAAGAAACCACTAAAATCTTCAGGACAGCAGCTCTCAAGGCCTGGAGTTAGCCAACCAGGCAAAGTTTAAAGGGGAGCACAGCCCCACATCAGTGCTGTGGTTCTGTTTCAGTCTGCCACCTGGTGGTCAAGGAAGTGACCTGCAATCAGGGCAAGAATTTAACTGCCCACCATGTCCTTTGCCTTAATCCAAATGTCGCAAAGTAACGCAATGAATTCAAAGGATTAAGAGGTAGGAGGATCAAGGATGTTAAAAAATAAATAAATCACAAGTTCATTCTATAAGACAAATACTTTATTGACAGCTATTGTACATAACACACCAAAAAGGATGTTATAAATACACTGTTATCCTTTGAGACAAAATAAAATCTATAAATACTGATTTAATAATACTATTTACAAGTTTGAGTGCATCATTTTTACAGCCTTCTAAGAAGGCAGATATGGAACAGAGGGATGCTGAAAAGGAGTACAGGCAATTTAACATCTCATATAAAAAAAAAGAGAAGAAGAAGAAGAAAAAAAGTCTGTTTTTAAGTTACTCCACACGTTCAAACGTATATGTCGGGTTTCGCATTTTTCCCCTGCCGACTTAACACGCGTGGTGCTTCCATTTGCGGGTTGCCACGGCGATGCCGGCGTCCTTTCTGTGCCAGGGGAAGAGGCGGGCCAGGGCGACGGCGCCGTCGGGCCGAAGCGAGCCGGTCAGCACGTAGAGCTGGGAGCGGCCGGGACGCGCCAGGGCGCCGGCGCACCGCAGGTTGATGAGCAGCCACTGCTGCAGGAGATGGCGGGTGTCGTAGGGCAGCAGCGGGCCCTGGCGGATGAACTCCACCCGGCCCTCCACCTGGAATTCCGCCTCCCCGGTGGGATGGCGCAGGCGGTGGATTTTAGCAGTCACGGCTGAGGAGAAGAGAGGGGAAATGAGCACCTGGGAGGCAGAGCTGGGACACAGAAACGTCTACTTTTCTGTTTTTCTTTTCAATTAAGAAAAGAGAATGCATATAAATCCAACTTAATATGCCAGAAATATGCAAGAAATGCTGTCAGATATGCATAAAAAAGGCAATAAAATCCCAAGATCATATACAAGCTATACAGGGGGTGTTGATGCAGCACAGATTTCAGCATGAAATTTTAAAATAGATAAATAAAAAATGTACCAAAGTCGTGATGGCAAAAGGCACTCAGGACCGTTTTGACGGCAGGAGCCTCTTCGACAGAAGGACACGTTTGGCAAGCGGCTTTGGGTAAGTCTGTAATTCAAAAAGATCCTCATTTAATCAAAAGGGTTAAGAAAAAACGAGCCCACCACACCGCGGTGTCCAATCTGAAACGGCAAAAAATCAAAGCACAAGTGTTACCTTTGGCAAAGTGGTTGAACTTGGCGAGCGGGGTCAGGCACATGTCTTCCTCGGCGGGGAAGCGGTCACAGTCCAGGGCCTCGGGCCACGGGTGACCCTGGCAGGCCAGCACGGGAGCACAGCTGTCCCTCACCGCCACGCACAGGCTGCGGCAGGGCTGGATAAACCTGGGGACAAGCATCACGCCGGCGGGACCGTTATCATCCATACTACAAAAACGTCTCAAAATGAGAAATCGTCTTTTCGGAGGTGTGCACTCACGTGTCCAGGCAGACGGGGGCGATGATGGAGCAGAGGAAGGCCTGGGCCTGAGGGTGGCAGCCCGTCTGCAGCAGCGGCCTCCAGGCCTCCGAGCGGGGCACCACCTCGCCCTCCAGGTTCCTGTGGCCCAGGAAGTTGGGCAGCCGCATCTCCGAGTAGCCCACGTCTCTGCACACCTTCATCTGGTTGGGGATGGTCACGCAGCGGGTGGACTGGCCCATGTCGAAGGCCAGCGAGCGAGAGGCCAGAGCCAGGAGGGCCGCGGCGAGGAGGTGAGCCATAGTGCGAGGGTAACCGAGAGGAGGCGAGGTAGAGGAGGATCTCTCTGCGAGGGCGTCAGGCCTTTGCTGTGCTCACCGCCTCTGACCGGGCTTTCTTAAATACAGCACGGTCAGCCAGCCCCATCAGCCCGCCAGTCTGTTATCAACTACCTATCAAAAGACGCAGAGACGATGTGTTTGGAGACAACGGCTTGTTTTGTGATCGGCGCAGACAGGGAGGGGGCAGGAAGCAGATGGAGGGGTGTGTGTGGGCTGGGGGGGAGGCAGGGAAAGGGGGGGGGAATCACATCACACAGTCCAGTCTGTGTCACTCACTCATGAAAGTCAGAAACGGTACGAGAATGTGAGCGAACAGCAGGTTTTGAGCTAAACTATACAAAATGTTCCTCGCATGAGGGTGTAAGGATTTGAAGAGGATGTCATGGAACATTGATTCTCAGACTTTTATTCACATGGCTTGATCTCAGGCTAGTATTTGCCCAAAACTTCAACTTTTCTGTTTTTCTTTTCAATTAAGAAAAGAGAATTTATATAAATCCAACTTAATATGCAAAAAATATGCAAGAAATGGTGTCAGATATACATAAATAAGCAATAAAATCCCCAAATCATATACAAGCTATACAGAGAGTTATTTAATTCCCTCCTTGTCATGGATTTAATCCTCCTACTTGAACAGAAGTGCTTCATTACATCACATTAGAGCATATTTGTTTGGATGTTGTCTGTCTCCAGATTCAGATGTGTATCTGTGGCTGATGCCTCCGGGGTTTTAACTCTCAAATCAGAGGACTCTGCAGAAACCAGTCTGTTAGAGGGTCGTGTGGCTTCAGAGAGACCAAAGTAAAGTCCAGTCTGAGTGGCCCCATTCCCATTTATGTGGCTGTATACCAGCACTGTCTGCAGCAGACAAGCTTCACGCATCCAGACAGGAGCTTTTCTTTTTTTTCTTTTTCATTTTCAGCCTGATCTGATGGGTGGAGGCTGCTTCCAGATCGCGTAGACGAGTACAGCCCAAAAAAGGGGCCTAACTGGGCAATTAAAGTCACAGACTAATTTGGGAGAACAATAGATCCACACATTTAACAAGCCCCCCCTGCCGGGAGCCCAGCAGGGGTTTGTTGTTGGGCCTAATGGCTGCCCTGTAGACAATGTGTCTGTCTTGGTAATGTGCTGCCAACCTGGACCTCAGTAAACGAGAAGATAAGTGTGGGTTGAGCACCTGTTTGTTAAAGAACATGACATTCTGTCTAAATAATCATCAAACAGGTCTAACATATGACTACATTTCTCTGGGAAAGATTTAAAAGATGAATCTGGGCACCCATCTTGAGCACTACAGTTCACATAACTTTAGTGGACCAGCTACTTTTTTTCCCCCACCAAAAAACAAAACAAAAAAAAACATTTAAAATGACAACACTGAAATCGGATCTGTACTTCAAAATGATACCACTCAAACTTAGCACTTTCCAAGTTGCTGTGAAAGCTGTTAAATGGAGATCATTAGCAAGGATTACATGCAATTTGCAGGGAAAAAATTTGCATCTGAAGATGAAAAGAGCACTCGCATGTGAGGAGACAGCTGAAGTGAGAAATAAATATTTCTCTGTTCTGGTTGATCCGTGATTTCAGCTACTTAAAGGTTCAAGTCTTTTACTACATCTTTCTAACCATAATTCACTAAATGGTGGTCCATTCCCATTGATGGCAGATTTTATATGCGTTTGCATAATCTTGCTGAAATAAGAAAGCCCTTCCCTTAAAATGTATTGTTTTTATCCTGGATATTAATTGTATTCTTTCTTAACTTGCATTCATGTTGCATGCGCCGTCCTGATGGCGTTCCATCATTTTTGGAATATCCAGTTTCAAAGATATTCCAATTTACTTGATGCAGTCATGCATATTTATTTATTATTATTTCAGAGGGTCTCGGGATGTTCAACCACACCTTTTAAGTACTGTGAAATCTCTAGTCCCATCAAATAGCTTACACGCTAAGACCAAAGCTGGAGCTCACTCAGGCTGTGCTTTTCGGTCAGCAGCAGGACCACTGTGCCTGTATGTCTCGGTGAAATAGAAAACTAAAGTAAAATAGTTAGGAAGTGGAAATTCAACATATCATGAAAGCAGCAGAAATCTTATGAGTTTTAAGTAAGAGAAAATGTTGCTTAAATTTTGTCTAACTTCAGCCCAGTGTTTCTTCTCGGTGGAGCGTTTCCACGGCAGATCCTGCTCCCCTGAGACACACATCAAAGACAGAGGCGTGTTTTAAGAAGCAGGAAGACTGGGTGTCTGTGCCGGGCTATCTAACAGCACAGCAAAGTCAGATAAAAGCTGTCTCCTCCTGTATGCAAGAAAGTCATTAACCTAAGATGTTGAACACCCCCGTTTGCCTCCCGTTCCTTACCCCTGCCCACGCCCCTTCCCCCCCCCCCCCCCCCCCCATTTCCCTCCCGTTCCTACCCCCTGCCCACGCCCCTTCCCCCCCCACCTCCCCATCCTGCTGGGCTCCAGGAGGACTGACAGTCCCTGCACAGACTGTCAATAGCACTCAATTGTCACATCCAGTCTCCGAGCCTTATGGGCAGACGCTGCCACGCCGACACCAGCAGACGGCAAACATCCACAGAGGCCAACACACTCAACGAGATAAAAGTCAAAATGTCTGACATTTTGTTTTTATTGCTCGTCAAAGAGCTGAAAGTGAAGCGCCTCTAAAAATACATTTAAAAAAAAAAATCTTAATCCCGTTAATCATTACACACCATCATCCATACAGTTCGTGTTAATGATCACGATTCCTCTGCTATGATGCAATGCCCAACAATTTCATGCATCTCGTGCACAGTCGAGCACATAAATGAATTAACGAAAGGAAGGAAATGAAACCAACGTGTAGCGTACACAAGCGTCATCTTTATTTCTGAACCCCATTGAAAGCGTATTTGCCTCTCACAAAAATTAAGCAATTAGGAGCTGCTGCAACTCTGACAGTCAACGCAGAGACAAGCTGAGGAAACACGACGAGAAGAAGAAATGAAGAAGAAGCCAACAACAAATGTTTACATTGACGAGGCGACGGGCTCGCTGTTCCCCACTGTCGGTCCAGATACTCTTAAGCACTCTTTTGCTCATCTGCAGCGCTGAAGAAATTAAGAGTATATTTAGAAAAACGATTTTCACTTTGTCACACTGACCTAGAAACACTTAATGTTCAGTTAATGTTCATAGACTGATGTGTTGTATTCATGAAATGTGAGAGGCGCAGTTTAATAAATAATTAAGCATGCTTTGTACCATTAGATCCCACTGAAAAAGATAGAAATACAATATGATTAAAGACAATGAAGGGTAGTACATACATCTGGGAATGTCTGAGGGAAGACGGGGGGTCACAGCCCACATACGCCCCATTGATGAAGCAGTATTGCAGCAAAGCCCTGAAGCATTGATCCTGGAAGGAAGTAAAATTCTTAGCCGGCCAGACGTTACATGTCGCACTCTAGATGAACATAAAGAAGTATTAATAACTCACCCTGATCAAAATGTGAGGGTTTCCAACCATTAAAAGCAGAGCTTTGGGACGAGTGATGGCCACATTGAAGCGTTTCGGGTTGGACAGAAAGCCAAGCGAGCTCTGCAAATCATCGCTCTGCATCATTTCATTGGAGCGCACCTGTACCAGGAAAGCACTATTAATTATTTCCTGTGAGAGGCGAACAAGCCTGGGAAGGGCTTATTGGTGTTACTGTACCAAATATTTTATACAATTAAAAATGAAAAATATTTAAAATGTGTTACTGTAACAGATCTATGGACCTTTCACTAAAAACGCATCAGGTGCCGGCATACATCTCAGGCCACAGATTAGGAAATAATTACATTACAAATTATTTGTAGACATAAAAACAGACAAAGCTTTGAAAAACTAATTTAGAAAATGGCAAGGATGTGTGTTGGTGGTAAAGTGCTCCAATTAGACTACAGACAGATCACAGCTTCTTATCGGTTAACACAAACATGGATTTCTAAATTGTCTGGGTTTTCAGACAGAAAACCTTAAATTATTGTTTACTAAATACTTTTGGAAGAAGAAATCTCTGTTCTATCCAAAAACACCTGGACGGACAACATCCAGAATACATTAATGGAGCCATTAAATTATCTTTATGTTGGTAAGCATCCTCTAAATTTCACGAGTAATATGTTTTAGTCTCCCGCCTTTACTCAACCTTCCGTGTGCAGTTCCAACCTCAGGGTTGTATAAATAAAAAGTTTTGAAATCAAGTACCATCCGACGCATGGTTTGTTTTAACCTACCGTTGACAAGATGATGACCAGAAACTCTTGTCCTTGAAACTCTTCCACCGAGCCAACTTTGATGTCGGAGAGGCCAACCCTTCCGAGCAGCATCCGAATCTTCTCACACTGGAGAGCAATATGAATATTTATATGCAGTATGGACAGGTTCCTTCCTTTGAATGTAAAGCCCTATTCAATTACGCTGGGGTTCAATTTAAAATAAGTTTAAAATCAATGTTGTTATCCAATAAGATGCAACTGAATGTACGACAGAGTGGTCATACTTGTTTCCTATAGGGGGCGATAATCCCGATGTCAGAGGCATTAACAGGGTGGTAGAGTTTCTTTGACAGTTGGCAGCAGTACAGCATGACCTGCACCGCTTCCATTGGGTTGAACCATGATGGGTTGTTGCCTTCCCTCATCTCTTTGCCCTACAGCAGAGCAAAAAGTTCAATGAAACCTGCCCGCCTGAAGGAATAATATGAAGCCATGATGGATAGGATAATAACGTTTAGCCGGCTGAATTGTGCATTGTGTAGCATGAGCATTCTAAAATACTGGGGAGGCCAATCTAAATAAGTTAGTCTAAGTAGATATATATTTCCAACAAATATTCATTACCCTGACACCATGAAAGAGGACTGGGAAGCCTTTTTTTGGCAGGTTTTTCCACTGGCAGAGGGACTCCACAATAGACTTCTGAGCTTTGAAGCACAGCTCCCCCTGGTAGAAGAGCTTTGAAGGCAGTGTGAGCAGCGCCTCATGAGAACGGTAGTTGTAGATCAGTTTAGTCACCTATTGTAACAAAAAAGAGAGACTGCTGACGAATACTGAAATTTAAAAAATCCAGTGTAATTGAATTTTTTCCATTGTTTGTGGTCACTATGTTACAATAAAAATAACTTGTAGCAAATACTTCACTTAAAGAAACATTTCAAGTTATTCTCTATATGAAAAAAATTGATCTTTTAAATGCATTGGACAAACCACTTTGGGGTTATAGCCCCAGTCCTGCTTGCAGTAAAGCGGGTTTGCCATCAGCCTCTCCAACAAAGACACCCCCAGGCCAAAGGTGGCAGCCAGCTTAGACTTCACCACTGGACCCAGCTGACAGGGGTCTCCAGCTAGCACTATCTAAACAGCAACATAAAAACTCAGTTATCACTCAGGTTCATCATTTTATGTTTGTTTTTTTTTCCTATTCACCAAAACTTACTTTTCTTAATACAATTGTATCATATTCAAATCTTTTCTAAAATAAAAGTACATCTTAGTGTCACTAAAGGATAGGAGATTGTGGATAAAAGCACTGGGAGATTAACTTTAGGAGTTGAGCAAAATTTCCGTGCTGACCTGTCCGTCTCTTTCTGAGACAAAGCTGATGGGGATCAGAGACTCCGGCTCAGTTGCTTGGCCAGCTTCATCCAGAAACACATGCGTAAAATGTCCCACTCTGTAAAATACATATCCAAAGACTGGTAAGGTCTCAATTTGGAATAAACCTTTTTTTTTTTTTTAACTAAAGTTAACCACTGCCCCTTTTAAAAGCCAAGGACTTACTTTATTCCTATATTACTGAACATGCCGGCACTGGAGCAGGTGCTGACCACGATTCGGTGAAAAGCAGCTTGCCGGACGTCCTCTCCAGCTTTTGAATATGGTCGCAGTACTTCTGGGATAGACTAGAGAGGAGCAGTCCTATTTTGTTTCATATAAATTCAAGATAATGAAGCAAAAATACTAAAGACATGCCAAGTTTATAACCACAACCACAGGAATTGCAGATAACATATGGTCCAGTGTCAGGTAAGCGCATGTGAACGGGCCTTTATTCTCCGATCACACATAAATGAGGCATCTTACACAAATTGCTCACTGAGCTGAACTATTCTGTTGTACCTCGTTGTCCCTGCACGATGCATTGACACGTGCCAACCCCCCGGCATCCAGGAAGCCGCTGGCATGCAGGCGGATGCAGATGAGGTCAGCAGCACTGTTGGACGGTGTGCACACCAGCACCCGACTACCAGGCAGGAAGTGATAGACCTGTGGATGCAGAACGGTCCAAGCTAAACTAAATTCACCCTTTAAGTTTCCAGGTATATTGATCCTTTACAAGAAACCTAAAGTCCATATTATGACCCTTGGAAATAGTTTTAATTAACAAAAAGAATTAGTTCCACTTGACCCTGCTAGGACAAAGTTAGCTAAAGCCAAATGATTTAAAAAGCTCTTAATAAAGTGGTATGCACCTGCAGTATGACCTCTATAAGAGTAATGGTCTTTCCGGTGCCTGGAGGTCCAAACAGTATGTAGGGAGTCGGTCGACATTCCCCTTCCAGGATCCTCATCACGGCCTGTCTTTGCCGGGGGTTCAGGTGGGGGTTGAAAAATTGCCCTTTGCTTGGGACGGGTTTGGATGCCAGTGTACCAGCTAGAGGAAAATCATTCTATAGTAACTAAAAGCGGGGGCTTGTATTCAGACTGAAACCAAACTGAAAATCAAATACCTGTGCCTTTAGTCTGTGTAGCCTTTGACTTCATGTCAGAGGAATCGTTTGACCCTGTTCCTTTTTCAGCAGCTGACGTCTGGTGTTCAAATACATTCAAATGTGACCAGAGGTAAATACAATGCACTGATTAAGTATTTTTACTTTTTTTTTACCTCATTTTCATTCACTCTTCTTTGTTGGTCTGCCTCCTCTTCCCACTCAGCAGTCCACAGGGGGGTCTGAGGTGTCAGTGTGGAAGGGAAGAGAACTACACAACCATATGGAAAAGGACACCAATGAGACGGCTGTCTGGCCTGGTTTTTAAAGTTAGCCATCAATAGTATGATGGGAGTATTGATACCAATTTATTACATCTTCTGTATATGTCAAATGACAAAGGCGCAGAATAACAAGACAGAAACATGTAATCCCTGTTATCTGTTCCCTCAGATGGCCAAAAAACAAAGCTGGATCTAAACAGCTCCCTCTGGTGTCAGGGGTATGGGTGTGCAACAATGCATACTAAAAAACTTTATCCAAAAACCCTTTGTCGTAAATAAATATTCATTATTAACATTAAGATAAATTGGATCTACTTTGGGTGAAATTACTGAAGTATTAGAATTATAATGGGTACATTATCGTTACCACAACACTCCAGGAATCATGCAAGCAAACTAGTGACATAAAGCGCGTTTTCCTAAAATGAAGCTCAGGAACAAAGTAGTAAAAACAACTAAACTCCATTTAATCCACCCAGTAGCCATCTGCTTGTCAACCATACTGCCTGGATTTCAAGCGTTAACTTTTATTTCATAATTGGACACCAATTTTTTTTTCAAGATGAAATAAAAATTGCAAGTGTGTTGATCAATCACATTTTATATTAAAATAAAATTAACGAAATTCACATAGAACTTACCGTCTCCAAAATGTCTTGTCTGTACAAGTGCATTGTGACATCGTCTGATAGTCAGTCTGATGGAAGAAAAAAACTCAATAAATTAGTAAAATTAAATTCTGAAATTAAAGCAATATTCTTTTTTTTTTGCCTTTTGTAAACTGACCTGTTGAAAGAGAACTCAACATCAAGTGGCTCACCGAGGTAATTACGCTGAAAGTCTGAGTTCACTCTCAAACTAACCTCCTCATTATTGATCTGAGTAGCAACAACAGATTTAGATTAAAATGCAAAGTTAAACAGAGAATACATATCTGATTATTCTATCCGTAGAAATGCTTCGGGAGATGAAAGATGTCCATACCTCTGCGACATGACTGACATACTCCAGTACAAGCCCATCACCCTGTGATTTCTTCAAAACTATTCTGTCCCCTGTAAAGAGAGATCATCTACTTTTTCATGCCAAACAAATGCATGACATGTAGATTTGTTCATTTTCTATTTATCTGTATCTCACCAGAGAATAAAAATCTTGCAATTAAAAGCATCTTTTCCAAGAGATATTGGGATTGAAGACCCCTCACCTATGTTGAGGTTTGGCCTTCCCTCGGCCAATCCAAGCACTTCCAGGTGCAGGTACATGGCTCCTTTCCTGAGAAGAGCTCCACTGATGGCATATTCCCTCATTTCTCTCTCGGCGTGCAGCTCTTCCAGCCACAGAAGAGCTGAGAATCGTGAATGTACGTTGGATGGTGTGAGCACCTGGTGAGAACAGTTTGATACTCACATGTAATCCAGCCTTGAGAAGCCCAAATTCGACTGGTAACGGGCTCTAATGCAAATGTTACTTCCAAATGTATTATGGATATGCTCACCTCTCCAAGGCAAGGCTGGAAAACCAACACGTCCTTCTGTGTCTCTACACAGTCTCTCAGAGCATGAGGTACTGGAAAGTTTGCTAGGAAATTAGGCAGTCGCCGTTTACTGAGCCTGGAGGAGGGAGAGATGGTCTCAGCAAAGATATAACACAAACTCCCTTTCTCCAACACAACCTCAAATACAGGGATGCTGCAAAATTCTGCGTATTGAGGTTCACCACGCGAGAAAAAGTAAGAACACCAAGACAAAAAAAACTCTCTCACATAACACATGCAGCATCCATGTCCTCACTGATCTGTTGAAGAGCTAACCCTGTACCTCACACATCTGTAAGCTGTCACTGGAGCTCCCACCCCTCACCCAGAAATGCTCGGGGGGAACGACAGAAAGAGGCACAGAGCAACTTGGAAACAGGAGTGTGAGATAACAGCCCTGACAGATTCATGTTTCTCACATATCGAGTAGCTCAAACAACGCACGCAACCCTGCCAAACGCACGGTGGTAGTGTGAAACGGGACCGAAGCCACTAAAAATGGCCTCAAGCCACAATATTACACAGAACTGTGTGGTCATTACTGACCCCAGAAACACTTATCTTCATCTGACCAGAGGATGTCAGCTTCACAGGGTTTGCAGATGTAGGAACTCCAAGTAAATGATGACTGTAGGAGTGGCTGAATGGTTATGTCGTACTGGCATATCTGTACTATCTATTATTGTACTACATATTCAATTGAAGCATGATACCAAAATACAAAGGTTTAAACAAGGGGCTCAGTTTAGTTTATTTTGGAACTTCATTTGATGCCTCCCTGCTTACGCATTGCTAAAGATGAATAAATGACTTGGTTAAATCACTGCGACTGACCTTGGTGCATCTGCTGGAGCAGCCACCGTGATCACGTGAGAGGGAGTTTTTAAGAGATGGCGGATGTCACTGGGTATGTACGGCTGCGAGGGCTGCAGCAGCTTCTCCGCCTCACTGCCAACCGTGACCTCCAGGCGCCTCCCGATGGTGAAGGAAACAAAATGCAGCAGCAGCAGGTCTGCACAGCTTCCCAGGCTCCTAAAGAATAAGAATAAGAACTTGTTTTCTTTTTTATCAACATTAATACCAAAAATGCATTTAAAAACATAATAGAGGTTCTCATGTGTATGTCCATTTATTGTTTTATTGCATTTTGCAACTAAAAGAGCCTCAGAAGTAGGACTTACTTTGCATGGCAGGCTACTGCAATGGGCACTCTCTGTCCAGGAGATATGTCCACTTCTTTTTCCTCCCTTCTCACACCACTGGAGTGAACCGAGACTTTGGGAGTTGCACCATTCTTGTTGTCCTCCCCAACTTGTTCATCTCCAACTTGCTTTTCAGAAGATTCAGAGCAGCTCTCTCCTGAAGACTGAGGTCTGTGGGACGTAGGGCTATTGACTGAAACCACAGCGAACTGTTCTTCAGAGTCCCAGCCGGCAAATTCACAAGACTTCAGCCTTTGGTTCACCGAACCCTTGTTTCTGTGGCAGGAAGAAATGTGGCATACTTTTAGTCACATTTCTCCAAGACCAGAAATATGAACTATTCTGTTGGGAGAACTCACTGTATCCAGAGCACCATCTCCCGTCTCTCCCCAAACATCACATCGCCAAACTGGCCGTAGTCTGACACATCCAGCCCTCCTTTATTCTCCAAGATGTTCTTGAGTTCAGACTCTGGGAGAGGTGTACGAGAACTATTCACGCTGCAACTGATAGAGGAAAAAGATGGTAAATATAAGGTGTAACTAATTTCAAGTCCCTGCTTAAAACACTATTATAAGAGAGCCTTTACAGATCTTATTTGACTTTATTTTGTCCCTTTTATTTTATTTGACCAATTTTAGCAAAACAACAATTTTAGGCTGAATTCTCAAGGATGTGACAAAAAGAAGCATCTTTCAGAAACAAATAAAAAGCTCAACTTTGGCTACATTCACACTGCAGCCTGAAGTGACTTAATGAGATCTGTTCATGGGAGTTGTTCAGTCTGAACAACACAGATTGGATTTTTACAAATGCAACCCAGGCCACTTGGATATGTCGTCCTACATCTGATCCCTATCTGATCTTTTCAAATGGAACAGCCAAGTCGCTTTCATCTGACCAGATTGACAAAATGCCATTCTTCTGCGTCCTGGAAAGTGAAACAAAAACAAAAACCAAGACGGAAAATAATGCGGAGAACAGTCAGTAGACATTAATTGGTATTTGGGGGGATAGCTCTATCCAGGCCAGACTCCATGGGTCTCAGCATTGGGTGTTGTTTGCATTTCCCTAGAAAAGGCCGAGCATAAGTATAAATGTTCCTGGCTCCAATGCCGAAGAAAATAAAAGGGCCTCCAGGCCAAATGTAAGGAGCCCAAAGACTCAACAAAGGAAGCAGCCACGCAGGTGTCGCCTTTCCATTTCATGAAGAGCTGGATTGTAAACACTAAACACACTCGCACACGTTTAGGTTCATTTGCAGTTCACACTGGTTATCACATACAAGTCACATATATTTGGAAATGTGAACGACCGCGCAAAGAATTTTGATTTCACAAAAAATCTGATTTTGGTCGCTTTATAGTGTCAGCGTAGCCTGAATTGTGAATACAGGA
This sequence comes from Menidia menidia, assembly GCA_907169785.1. Classification (NCBI taxonomy): domain Eukaryota; kingdom Metazoa; phylum Chordata; class Actinopteri; order Atheriniformes; family Atherinopsidae; genus Menidia; species Menidia menidia. Next base: position 5,100,483 of record CAJRST010022223.1, on the reverse strand, counting down.
ATCATTTTGCATTTTTTCATTATGGAGAATCACCAACACAACTTTAGTTACAAGTTCAATAACTGTAATCAATACCTCTGAAGGCAGGGTGCCATGCACAGAGCCCTCCAACTGTAGAAAGACTGACCGCTCTCCACCATTACCAGGTTCACCAGGTCTCCTGGGGAAGGCCGATAGTTGGCCGGCAGCAGTAAAGAGTCCAAACTGAAGAAAACGCTGTCCTCCACCACTCCATTGTTGCCATACATGCTGGTCACACGCACCTACACATGAGATCGTCCAGTGGGGGAGGGAGGAATGAAAGTAGTTGTCCGATTTACCGAGAAACCCCATTCCACACGGATAACATTCACTTGAGAACTGCTACATATGGTTAAGGTTGGGCTTTGCTGGTATATTCTAACACAACAGCATAGTTACCTGGTTTTGACGACAATAACGCAAAGGGGTTACAGACTGAGCTTGGGTGGTCCACTGGGTAGGGTTGATGAAATATTTTGCTTGGACCCAATCTCCTTTCATTGGCTCATAACCTGTAAGAAAGACGCATCACGCCACACATCAAGACAGTTAGCAGCAATATTTAACAGACTTTCATCAAATTCACTCTCAATCTAAAAGCAGAGAAGGGATTTTAGCCTTAATTGTTCAATAAGAATTGTTGGCTGGGTTAGTTTTTTTACATTATGCTTAGTATCATGAAGATTTTTAAAAATATACCCTCTGAAAGACTGTGGCGTGGGAAGTATGTGGTCTGGTTTATGTAACCACCATTGCCATCAAATGATGACACTGTTCCTATAAGAGGTCGCAGCTGCATACTGTCATCTTCTAGAGAGTTTCTTCCTCCATCTTCCCACACATCATTGCTCTTCTCCACCTAAATGATAGAACTGAATGTTACATATCTTGCAGAATAAACTATAAAGTCACATGAGTAAAAAAAAAAAGGAGAAAATGTTACAGATGTTGTCTACCTATAATAAACCTCTGATGGACTAACACCAAATAGAGAAATTAGATGGACATCAGATGGGAGAGAACACTTACCACAACACAAATAGACCATTTTGGAGGTCTAAATGGAATGGAAAGCATAGGCTATGCTGCTTTTTGGATCTAAATGGGGTAGATTACTTACCCTTAGAGCTTTCCATCCACCTTCAGCTACACCTCTCACTGCTGTACAGTTCACCATGTCTCCCTCTTTTAGTGGTACCCCACCCAGGACTTCAGCACTTGTGAAGAAGACTGCATCGTCTATCAGGCCGTAATCCAGACACAGCTGCGTCACCACACTGCCCCGCAGGTGGCGAATGTCCTCGGTTCCTATCCGGCAGAGGGGGGGAAAGTGGATTTAAAAACCAAAGTGTTTGTTTGCCGCGTTAACTGGAACATAGAGAAATAACTGCATTTCCGCCAAACGGTCCATGCATTTTACCTGGGCCGTCAGAGAAAAGGCCTTCTTCGTCCACATGAGCGGCTCTCCACAGGGGAGAAACCAACTTGGACACCAGACACCGTACAGCACCAAGCATGGCTGCCAAGTGGCTAGCTCTGCAAGCTAAAGAAAGAGAACATTGAGAACATGTACACATATAATAACCGTGTTAGCTACCTAAAGACATTTTCTAAAATATATAACTTTATGTCGTACATGTGTGTAGCCGAAGAACATGTAACTCCTGGAATATAATATATTTTAAAGAAAAAGTTTGTCACTTACTTTAGCTACAGCGGAAATGGCTAATTAAAGACAAAAAGCCATTCAAAGCTTTCTTTTAAAGGAGGGGCATATGAATATGGCTGCGTTACCGTGTTGGGTTTAACATTTTGAACTGCTCACGTGCTAGGACTGAACACTTTAACTCGGTGCTTCACGTGACGTGCGCGCGCTACAGCTCCGCTCACGGTGACAATGAGAAATGCGGTGTGTCTGCGGGCACTGGTCGGTCGACCAACCGAGCGTTACCAGTAGAAATTATGTAAATCTCATTTTTTGGATAGTGGGGAACTCTAAACCATTTAAAGATGGAAGCCTACTGGGTGAGGTGCTCGAAATTGGCAAACATAGATAAAAACGATAAATAATTTAGTAACTGGTTCCAAAAATGGCTTTAACCAAGACGTGTGGTGTAATGGAACATTAATCAGATTTCCTCAAAATTCATTATTAAAATGTGGCACGTTACAATATACGACTTGACACAGCCATGTTTTCTTATAAGGATATGGACACCAAATTCTAAATAAACGTGTTAACATAAGAGGAAAACGTTTATTGGCATTTAATATTGGTAATTTGAAATGACTGTCCCCAAACCATACCACCATGAACATCAATAGACTAATTTGTATTTCATTAAGTGATATTTAGGCTGATGTTTTTTAATCATTTTTGTCATTCTTGATAGATTGAAATGTAAAACACTATAGCAGTCTCCATGGCAGAGATGTTGATTTGCAGCTGCTCCCAAACAGAATGTTCATGTATTCATTTTTTTTCTTCTTTTTTTAACTGTAACAGACAGTGGAAAGCAGTAAGACACAAACATAACAAATCTTAATATTCTTTCCAGGCCAACAAAAGTTTCATGAACACATCAGAGCAACCAAACTGTTGTATTTGACTGGATAACATAAGCCCTCCATAGACCCGTCATCTACTTCCCTGCTATTACAAATTGTTTAAAGTTATCATCTTGTCAGGAGGATGGTTGGGACTCTTCTAATTTACCTCATCCTTTAGTGGTGAAATCCCTCCATACCTGCAGCGTTATATTCTAATTTCCCCACAAGAGGGCAATGGTGGCTCTCTTTGTACATGGAACAGCCTCAGCCTCCACAGCTGAGTGCATGTGAGGCCATGAGAGGAAACAGATGAGATACTTGTCTCTGAGTTCGATGCTAAAACTGGACCGTCTTATTAGTTTTTGTTTATTGACAACAAATTACATGCAAACATATATCAAGTTAAGTCAGGACTACAGGGAGAAAACCATGTTCCCTCTATAATTACGTCTAATATTTCCTTTGTAATCAGCATCTAAATCATACAAGTACACAACCAAGTATTAGTGTAGTCATTGTGGCATGGCTGTTGTACACGATGTAGAACTGAAGATACCAAAATACTCTACAAATACTAAAATACTTGAATTGATAATAGAACTAACGTGATGTCAAGTGTGTGCGTGTATGTATGTCGGGGGGGAGGGGGAGGGGGGCAACAAGAAGAAGTCAGGCATGATCCCAAAAAAGATGCTTTCATCTCTGGGCCAAAGCTAATTTAAAAATGACCAAGGCAAGGTGGAATACAGATCCAACCGAGTTGTTATATGTAACCGGTGTAAAAGCCTGTATCTTTGATGTCATACGCTTGCAGTAATGGACTGGAACTGCTGACCTGTACATATAGGAAGGCACCATCAGATCTGAAAGCTGTGTTAACTTTAAAAAATATGACAAACACTCTGGACTGTTAACCTGATTTCTTAAATGTTCAGCCACTTAAAGAGTGTTTTGGAACTAAGCCAGGATGCTACACAGTGGGAAACATGGCCTTGTGCCACCTGTTCTGTGTTTCTGCCATCAAATTCAAAATAAGCCAACCAACCATCCATTTTTGGCACATTTTTGGTGTTGCAGGGAGGCTGGAGGTGAGAGACAAGGATCACCCTGCACAGATCACCAGTCTACGGCAGGGCCACAAGGGGACTGACGAGACAAACGCCCCTGCACACGCATGTTCACTCCTATGGGCAACTTGAGGTGACCAATTAAACTTCAAGGTGAACCATTCAACAAAGAACTGCATATCTCACTTTCAACACTCTTCTCTTTGGTCTAACCTGAATTATTTATGGCTTAAGGAGAGCTTCCCAATTTGGCCTTGTAGCATTAGATATGCTTCTCATTTCCAAAGGCCCTTGGCTTGTTAAGTCTATTTTTGCATAGAATGATGAAACACTGAGGGGAAATGGTCCAGAGTCTTTAAGTGGCGCTGTGTGAAGGACTTGTAAGAGTTGAGTTCCGTACCTGCTGTAGGCAGCAGTCTGAGCTCTCATGGAAACTCTCATGGGGGAAGCGAGCGGACGCTCACAGAGAGTGAGGAGGATCCATTAAGCAGCTGCAGCACATCTACAGGCACACAGCATCACTGACTGTTTTCAGTGGAGAAAATAGATACTGTTTAATCACCGGTCTGATGCATTAACAATGCTTTGTCTAAAAGAAAATCTATAAAACAGCATTTCCCACCTGTCATGAATATTTTCCGGTTTGTGTTATTTATGTCCCACTAAATCCTTCACAAGTACCTCACCAACCTGTGTCAGGTTGTGTGAAACATTAGCTCTGTATTAACTATCCTTTTAGAACAATTATTTAGAAAGGAGCGCTTGGTTATTTTCCTTTTAAGCAATTTTCTGCCAGCCTGATGCATTTCCGCTCCACTGGATCTATTCAACAGAGTTAGTTCAAAGTTATTAAGTAATAAATGAAATACAGAGCTAAGTCCAACATGTGAGTGATTAAGGCAGTGGTTTCCATTTAAAAGAAAACAAACTGATTTACATATAGTGGTAGGTTTCCTGGGTACATTTTCTAATGGTACAGGAGTAATAGTAATATTTTGAGCTACACATTTTTAAAGCAACCATAAGTCTCTTCAAAAGAAAAGTCAAATAAAAATAAATGAATATATTCTCTGCTTTGTTGGTGAACTACAGTAGCCTTTCGGATCTGAATATTTCTTATTTTGGGCTGTGTCTCATTCAGGTTTAGATTGTTTTTCACATCCCAATGGGTGTGATGTACCAGTTTGTGTTTGAAGAAAGCTGTAACCAATACCTGGCACGATTTTGTCTTTTGGAAATGTCTATCAGACAAACACTGGTTTCTGAACGATTTCCCATTAAGAAGCGTTTAACTCTTTTAAATCCATTGCTGTATGGATGTGGGGACGGATGTTTTTTTTAGGGTTGATTACCTCCTGTGCACGTTATTTGCGGCAACGCCCCTGATTGGTGGCAGAGCCATCAGAGACGCAAAAAAAGGATAAGAGCACAAAGAGAAAAAGGCATGAGAAAAAGACAGGGGAGGAGGAGGAGGAGGTCTGCCTTCAGAAACTCCGCCTCCGGGTCTCGGATCATCTCCCGGACCTCCTCCGCTGCCCCCCTCACGCTGAGGATAGAGAGAGAGAAGGGGAAGGAGAAAAAACACAAGAAAGGGCGCACGGAGAAGGGGAGCAGCGAAACGACCATGGCAATACCCACATCGTCTCAGCATGAGATAGAGTCCGAGCAGAGCGCACAGCCAACGCCGCTAACAGACGCACGGAGCCCGCAGACGCACCACAGACTCAGTCCAGAGGATGAATGAGGAGCCGGACCTGGGCCGCGGACAAAATGAGGGTCATCTTCATCCAAAACGCCGGTTTCGTCGCAGCTTTTTCGCCTTTCTCGTAACAGTGGCAGCGAGTAGGACGACAGATGATGTGAGCGAGATAGAATTCACCACAGATAGATCGTGCCAGTCAATCGAGGAGTGAGGAGACCAGACCAATTCATTTTGGCTTATTATTTTTATTTTTTTTAAATGGGACACAGCACCCATATTTAGCCAGTATATTGATATCGAAAGTGTTCAGCTTCCGGCATGTCGAAACCTGAATATTGACTATATTTTATTATAATATTGGCACTATAATGCATGCGATCATGCAAAGGTAGAGGAGTATATAGATATCAGGTTATTATGGAGCAACCCTATTAGAGCTCCATTAGTATGGATGATAAAAAGATGAATTGATAGAATCGAAGCCAATTTATACTCCCAGACAATCTGGAAATGTTCGTTTCCACATGTGATAACGTCACTAGCTTTATTTCCTGTAATTTATTTATTTATTATTAGGCTACTATCATTAGACCTATAAGTATTATTGTACCTTTTTGTTTCAGTATAGGTAGTTTAGAATATTTAACAGTGGGAAGAGCGATTAAACGCTTCCCTATTTTAAATGGCAACGGCTTATTTATCGCCCAGTCGAGGGCCCTGCTCCCAGAAAGGCCAAAGCGCAGGGGCCAACCCGGCGGCGGCCTCTCCTTCTCCCACACCTCCACCTCCACCTGCCGGTTCCACCCCCGGAGACCCCCCGGGGAGCGGCGACGGGCGGCGGAACTCGGGGGTGAAGAAGCACCACCACAAGCACAACCTGAAGCACCGCTACGAGCTCCTGGAGACCCTGGGGAGAGGCACCTATGGAAAGGTCAAGAAGGCCATCGAGAGGCACTCCGGCAGAGAGGTGAGCCGCGGCACGCATCTGCACACACCTGTGCGCAACTTGCGCACGCCTATAGCTGCTGCAGTCCCTATAGTCTGTAGTCTACAGACCATAGTCCGGTCCGAATTGAAGTGGAGCTGCTCTTAGGAGCGCGTGCGTGTCCTGGCCCCCTCTGGGAATTCCCCCCACGCTCAGAAGCAGGCCTCAGGGGGGGGTCAGTGGGCTGTGCAGCACACGCCTGGTCCTGCGCTTGGCCTCACGACCGGATGCCGGACCGCAGAATCCGGCTACTGGCTGACTGATGCCGGTTGTAGGAACCCAAAAAGCATCACAGAAAAATTGCTGAGTGGTCATCGTGCTACAATGTAGACTCACTACCTTTGGCTCTGGACATTCCAGGGGATACTGTGCACAATTATAGTGTAGATGTGTTTCACAAAAGCTACAATTTATGATAACCTCTCCAACGGTCAAGATCGTAGCGGCCATATATTGAGGGGTGTGCTCATGTTAAGTATTTCATTGTAGGCGATGTTTGAACAGGTCAGTTGGAGCCTTTTTTGTGTCTTTATTTGAAAGGACAAGCTATGTGCGTCATCGTGAATCACATTGCGCTGTTATGTCCTTGCAGGCCTGTACATCTTTCCATGTGATGGCAAATATGACCCATGTGCCCAACCTGGCAGGGCATGTGGAACTTTCCATGTAACTTAGTACAGGTCAACAATGTCCCCCCATGGTTTCATAGCTCCTGGCTTGTAAATGCTTTAAGGGGAGGGGGGGGGGAGTTGGGCGTCTGACCCATTTGTGATGCATATAACTTTTTGTTGACCACAAAAACAGTAGGCTACAGACAATGGATCGATTGCTGGATGATCATAAAACTTACTAAAGCTTAGTCCCTAGAGAGGTCATTTAGTAGAATATTGGTCACCAGATCCACATTTCTGATCGACTTCCAATGAAATTTCGAGAGTATAAACACATCAACATTCATTTGTATTTATGTCTCTCACGTCTGACTGGAATGTTTCGATTTGAAATAGAATGGTACAGACATCAACCGGCATGGAATTTGTGGGACTGCACTTCAGGGAAAGTCTTTAGGGAAGCAGTGTCTGGACATGAAGTTCTAACAGAAAAAGACGGCCTCATGGGCCACATGTGTCTGGCACTGCTTTGCTAGAGTTTACTCGACCTCTGGCCCAGACGAAGTCCCTCAAGTCCATATGGCAGATTCAGCAATGAGGTGGGACTCTCGTGCTGTCATCTCACTGCCGTTGCCTTTTCCTGGCTTATTCCATCCGACCAGTCAGAGTGGCAAGGCCAGGAGATAAACCAGGGAAGATATGTGAGTGATTGAGAGCACACATGTGGTAGAATGAAGTGAGGGAAGGAAGATTGACTCGATGTGGACACATTTACAGTATCAGTGAAAGTAGAACAGAGTGATTGTTTTAATCTGGATAGCCATATGTTGTAATGCCTGGCAGCTCAGTGGAAATCCAGTGTTGTGTGAGGTGCCGTTGATCACAGACGTCAGACCTCTTTAAAATGTGCTGCATGCTGATCTACATAGAAAGACACAGTATGACTTCTTATATATTATATCGCATAGCGAAAAGGTTAAAGAACCATACTGAAAAGGTTGCGCTGACAGCCAGATCTAAAATGGACACTGACACACGAAAGGCCATCCACAGTAGGAACTGAAGGAGTCTTAATATAATATGTCAAGAGAATCCATCACAGACACGAGGAGGCGAACGGCTAACACAGACTTAGAGGGAACTCCAGCACCATGTCAATAGAGGGACTGCCTTGGTGGAAGGGGGATACAGAGTCATATTAATGTTTGCTTAAAGTACCAGATTACATCATTCTCCAACAATGGCTTCAAAAGGGAGGAAAAAACACTGACATTCCTCTGCTATATGTGGTGCTGCTGATGAGGTATTTTGATTCCTGGCTGTGTTTGGAGAGAAAAGTTCTCCGGAAAAGTGACGGTCCTCTCCCTCCCACAAACTCTGACTCAGACCCAGAACGTCAGTGCAACAGATGATGATGAACCCTAACAACACAGGGACAGGTCAGCTTGTGATGAATACTTCATCTATTTTAATGGCCTGAGAAAACACTGGAAGATGTCAGGCTCCACTGAAGCGAGGCATTGACTTTCACTTCAAACATGCCCTTTTGAGAGCTACGTTTTTTTCTTTTTTTTTTATGGGGGGGGGGGGGGGGGGGGGGGGGCCCGCTCCCATACCTGGCAGAAGCCGATAAGAGCACTACTGCAGTGCCTGTTTATGGTGAGTGACAGTAATGAGGATCCACTTAAGGACAACCGTAGCTGTGTGAGCCAGACCAGTCAGCCGGGAAGTGGCTGATCCACGGTCCGGTTTAATGATCCTCGTCATGGCCAAGAGAAAAAAGGGGGATGCACTGGAGACACCTGGCTTTCTCTCAAACCCAATGTGGGAGAGCTAACTCCTTCAATAGGTTAGTTTAAACTGGCTGTTAGATAGTGAAAGGAGAGGAAAGCATTCCTGTTTATGCAAAACATTCCTAAGTGGACATTTGAGCTAGTTTGGTGCATAACTTCTGTTTTATGAATAATTGGCTTAATTGTTGAAGTCCTCATTTCCTGCCTCACTGTTGAATGTCTAGGACGGACACATTAAGTTTGCATGTAAAAGAACCCGCTGGGGTTGAGAAGAAAAAAAAAACAATTTGAACACAGCGTGTAAATCCCCTGACTTGTTTATTATAGTATAATTTCTTTAGATTCTGTGTAATCAAGTCATACTCTGGAAGAGAGCTATTCCGGTTTGGGGTTATTTTTATTGATGTACACGGTAATTAGCTTGGCACTGGCAAGCGCCTGTGGTTTCTGCTGCATGAAATAAAGTTGGGCTCCTCCGGAGGCTGCAGCTTAGCTAGGAGAGGACAAAAGTTTAAACCAACAGAATTCAAGAGTGAACAGACCCTATACAGACTTGATCAAAGGAAAACTAGGACTCAATCCAGAGTGTTTAGGTTACAATTAGAATGATGTGCTTGTCTGTGTACTCTCCATTGGTTTATTTACAGAGGGCCGCTAACCTCTCATTTAAGAAAGTGCATATGCTAGTGGTTTGAATGCAATATAGTTGTGGTTAGTGGAGCTCCGGTGACATTGAAAAATTGTCAAATCAAGAGTCGTTGCTAACTGTTGAGTCTCCTGCATCAGGCCTATTTAGCAAGACAAGAAGACTGAAACACTTCCGCAGCCTCTGTTCATTGTCTTTATTCCCCCATAGAACTCCCAGCTGCTTCAGATGGAGGCCATTAGTATTCTTAATCAGTGTCTAAAACAAGATCCAGGGAAATGATTAATGCCTCGTCAGGGACTTTTTGATCGGAGCGGAAGGAGAGGAACGTTAATAACAACAGTATGGTTTATATAGGAACCCTCCTACTTTCAAGACATTCGCACCTTCCTCATTGTTTTTCTCTTTGGTGCTTAAAATCCCCATTGGGGTTGTTGATGAGGATATCCGCCTGTCATTCAGAACGTCTAAAATCTGAATGATCTCAGTTACAAGTTTGCCCGTCATCGTAAAATGATTTCAGAAGCACAAACATCCATTGTCTTCAACTGCAGTAAAGTTTTTATAGCCTAAACCTTCACATCAGCTCAGATTTAGGACAGAAATCTAATTTAATGTGTGTTTGCAGTGGTGACTGCTGGTTTGTGTCACCTCTGACAATTTGTCAATGAAAACTATGCTAACACATTACAGTATGAAGACACAGTATGTCTTTGAAATTAGGTTTCAGCACAAAGCATAATGCACTGGCATGCCTTCGAAGTCTTACACCGTCTGAGATCACTATGCTTACAGCATTGTGTTGTGCAATAGGTGAACGGCTTAGATTTCTTTGAATATGAATGAGTGAAACACGAGGGAGGATATTGGGCAGAGCCATGTTTCACAGTGTGAGTCCACAGCATGCTTTCAGCAACTGCCCCTGAGTTAGATTTATTTCAGTGTTCAAAATAAGGTTTTGCTATAACTGGGCTCGGGCCGACAGGACCACGGCATTTTTGGCGGTTTTGTTTTGCTCACATGTTTAGCTGATGCTGACAGATTTCACATGGTATGCCGTTTGTGCTGTGCAAGGCTTGTGTAATAGTTGTAGCTGATAAGACAATTCATGTGACCTGAGTGTGGTTTCTTGCTCAAGTAATTTTCTCTGGTCATTGCATCATATTCGGTTTATTCCGGGGGAGGGGGAAGGGGGTTTTGTGTTTGAAACTTTGACCCTTCCTGCATGACACAAATGTCAATTCGATATTTGCCGGAAGTCATCTGATAAAAGTGGTTTCTCTCTTGTTTCCAGGTGGCTATCAAGTCAATTAAGAAGGAAAAGATCAAGGATGAGCAGGACATGGTGCATATCCGCCGAGAGATTGAGATTATGTCATCTCTACGCCACCCACACATCATCTCTATATATGAAGGTGAGAGTCTGGAGCTTGTCGGGGAATGCACACATGCCCAAGGACAAAACATAGACTTTTGTTTGACTTGTGCACGCATTAGCAGCAACAGACATGTCCAACGCTCTCCTAACTCCTTTTGCAATCTCATATTAAAACATGCAGATGTCATAATAGGTCCCACACTAGAGCTCTGGGATGTTATTTATCCTCCGTCTGGCTGCCCGGGCCAGTAAAAGTCAGGATGCCTTTGACAGTGTGTGTCTGGATCCCTGTAAGCATGTGTGCCTTTGTGCATGCATTTACATGTTGAAAGTTTGTATTTATAACAGGGGCGATATTCCAAAGGATTGCCTCGCCCACATCTGAAGGGTCTCATCCCATCTTTTTCTCCAGTCTTGATCTCCGCACCAGACATCTGCTGGTATTTAGGGATGACTGCAGCTGGGAACCAGACTCCACTTGTGTGTACGAGTGTTTGCTGTGCATGGTTACATGTTTTTATGTGCGCATAGCTTGGTAGACTCTAGGTTGACCTCAGTCCCCCCAGGTTTGCACCCTGTCTGACTCTGATCCAGAGCTATGCGGCAGGAGGAAGGCCATAAGCTTTCCTTTAAGAGACAGCAACATAATCCTACCTCAGGAAGCACCTCTACATTTCAAAGCCTTCAACTCAGGCTCAGACAGCACATATATTAAATGTTTTGGGGCCCGATTTCTGATTAACCCCTTTTGAATGACCCCAGCGTCACCACACTGAGAAGCTAGATTGAAATGAACAGTGGTGGTAAAGATAAAACTATTCCAATTGAGTTCAAAAGTAATTATCACAGTTAATCATCACCTATGATTTAGTATGACCTGCGTGCTGACATTTGAAGTCGTAATGTGCTGCAGTGTGATCTGGTTTTATCTAACTTTTTACCTATGAGTCTTTTTTAAGCTTTTGTCAACAAAGGAACAACTCAGTTGCGCCTTAAGTATTGACACAACAGCAACAGGTTGTGTGCTACTGCCCTAAGAGGCTAACCTACTGGCTCTTGTTCAGTTTCAAAGTCCGCAGAGCATTATCACCAGAGTATATTCAAACAAGCATCACCTTTTGTCATGGGAGCGTGCCAGTAATCAGCCGGAGGGACAAAGTGTCTTGTGAGGGAATGATTAAAAGAACACCCAGCTTTAGAGACTGTGAACCCCTTCTGAAGTTCCTGTGCATTTCTTTCGGAGCAGCCTTCTTCACGGACAAACGTGACCAGAGTCATTGCTCCCGCTCGTCAAACCCAGCGTTTACTGTTGTGGTCTGGCCTCCACCCAGCCCTGCTTTAGAGATGTAGGCTATAGGAGGCCCAGAGATTTGTGTATCCGGCAACACCCTCTTCAACAGCCCTTGCTAGCTGCCTTGTGTGAAGCAAAGCTGAACCAGATGTGCGCGTGAAGATTGATTTTTACCACTCCCTCACATTTTGCATCCGTCAGCATGCTGTGTGGGGCATTTAAAAGCAGATTTCGCTCTTTTCTGCGCAGTCACTGATATGCGGGCCTATCTCAGAGCTTCAGTGTTTAAACTTACTGTCAGCTCCGATGATTACTGTAAATGCACTAGTCGAGAAAAGAAACTGAGCTGTTTCTTCCATCTTGTGTAAATAGTGCAATTTTTTGTCATTTGCTTTGTTATAATGTTTATGCTAAACTAAACTAAAGGGTTGTTGCTGTGATCACGATCTGACTCACCAATTGTTTTGCTAGTTTAACAAAGCAAGCCTCTTGGAAACATTTACTTGTATGAATATATAAAAGAAGAAGAAGTCAGAGATTTAACAATTTTTGCAATCCATATGGAATTTGTTTGTGGAAGCCTTTAAATACTTTCAGTCATGTGTTATAGTAGCAAGGAGTTTTGCTTGTGTCTATTTATGTAGAATTCCTGGTAATAAGAGGGAAACAGAGGGGAAACCTTTAGATTGTCCCAAAAAAACAGAATTTCTAAAAGAGACCAGAGGCAATGTTTGTGTGAATCTGAGAACCAGGGAATCTTCATGTCAACGAGTAGCTACTTTGGATTTTTCCTTCCATTTGCAGTTTGTTCTGTAGTGATTTATGAAGGTTGTACTGAACCTTCATAAAGAAAATAAAATTAATTCTGACTTTGACGTAGATTCCATGCAACATCTTGTTGAATATTTCTTCAAAAGTCTACCTTCCGCCTTAAAAGATTGTGACTGCAATCCATCATCGCTGAAGGCAATAAGACAGAAGGTGCTGATTATTGAAAGATGAGGATGTCACCTGTGAGCAAAGTCCAAAAAGGGGAAAAACCCAGCTTATGTAAGCTAGGTAATTACTCCAGCACTGGGAGTTGAAGGTAAATGTGAGCACAAGCTGAGAATTGGCTATCCAAGCCCGAACTCATCAAGGATCAGTGTGAATGTCACCTCAGGTCGCCACTCCATCCACCAATGGGAAGGCTGGATCTGCTCTGCCCACCAGAGTGCCTGGCTTCTATCCTGTCTGCTATTTCCCAAGCAGCCAAACAGTCACAATCAGTGAGCATTACCATCACTCAGCAACTGTGTGTTTTTGTTGAGGATTATATCTTTAAAAGGGCCATGGGAGGGGAAGGGTGGGGGGTGGGGGGTGCTCTGAGGAAAGTAGTGTGACAGACTAAGAAGGTGCGCACTCAAGGGTGTAGAAAGTAGAGGCCCTCACCCCCGGTGACCCCGCTGTGTGGGAAATTCAACACACTTGAAACGTAGCAACATGAAATACTCTGTTGTTGTGATCATTTTCTGACCGAAGCTGACTCAGAATGGCATGTTTGTTGTCCAGCAGTGTAATGGAAGAATATCATATTAATTCAACCGCTATAATGTTACAGAATCAGCTCATGTGAAACAAGTTACGATTATAATGTGCGTGATTCTGTTCTCATACACACACACACACCCACACACACAAAATAATGTTATTGGTATCTATTTTAAAATTCAAACTTAAATTCAATTACAGTCTTGATTACTACTTTTATATGCTTCAGTCTTGTGAAGCCAATCACAATGTAATAAGCAATCCTAACTATAGACGGAATATTTTTGTCATGGCTGTGATATTAAAGTAAAGAATATCAAAGTAATGATAAAATCACTTGGTTTCACTCATAGTTAAAATTCAAGACATGCAGTTTTTTCTTTTTTCATTTATCAAAAAGAGGATGCTCTCGTTTGTGTTGACATAAGGTATCACATGGAAAAAGTGAGCCACAAACTCACAGTGATGGTTTGGAATCCTGGAGTGTGTTGTGAAAAGTACCAACATCATGTGAAGCTGAAATGCAATGTGTTAAGTCTATATTTTGACCCTTGGTCAGTGGAGTTAACTCTGCCTCTTCTCATGCATGGCTTGTTTTTGCTCGCTTTGTTTTTTGGACACATTTTTTTTTCCTTTTCTGCACTTGTTCCAGTCCCTGAAGATTAAACTTGATTGAGTTAACAGCCCCTCCCTGCAATGTTGTTTAGAAACAAGGCACATTAGGTGGGGTTAGGATGATGTAACCCTGGGAGAAGGGCAGAGAAGCAATGTGCTGCTCTGGAATCTAGAATCCAGCTCCAAAACTCAGGGGAGGTTGAACTGATTAACTCCTCTTACTACGTAACAGTCCCTTCTTTGAGTGTTGTCATCATGATAAAAGGCACCTGGAAGGATTTTGGATCTTGTTTTTTGTCGCTATTGTAAATCTAAGAATGAATGGATTCCATTTTTTCCCCCCTCATTTCTCAGTGTTTGAAAACAAAGACAAGATCGTGATTGTGATGGAGTATGCGAGCAAGGGCGAGCTGTATGACTACATCAGCGAGCGCCGGCGCCTGAGTGAGCGTGAGACGCGACACTTCTTCAGACAGATAGTCTCTGCCGTACACCACTGCCACAAGGTGAGAGCCCACGTCCCAGAGACAAAGCATTCGTACCATTTACTGGTCGAACTCGGGGTCTTTATCACGTCTGTGAGAGCCTTCTCCGGGCCTACTGTGCCCATCCATGCACCACGCCACGCACATACTGTACATCGGTGTAGCCTCTTAATCTGCAGGCCTTACACAGCATGCTTTTCTTGGCACCCTGGCGTTCGACTCATCTGTTTCTGAGTAAAGAAGGAACACAGGCCTGTTTAATTCAGGCTTATACTCCGATTACAGCACAGTGCAGCAGGCAGGGTTCACATTAACGCTGCACTCATACAATGATGGATGTCCCAAGATACCCCCCCCTTAGGCTTTTCCCCCAATGGATTTGATCCAGCCCACACCTACTACGGCCCATGTTCCACACCTAACTCCCATTAAAAAAAAAACAAGGTCAGAGGCTTGTTTGGACGGGCGCCCACTCTTGTCATGCTCATCCCAGCTGGAGATAGGGATGACATCACTGTCCTCAGATAGGAGAGTCCCAGACTGCCATGAATGATGAATCATCACCACCGAGCACAGCCTCCTGCCGGGTGGGGTGGTGTGAGTCACCGACACAACAAGCAAGCAATCACTTCTTCTTTCTGTCCACCAATCAGAGTCATATGAACACGCTAGACAGTTACCAAAGCGAGATGGTGCAAGCCGGCAGGGGGTGGATGAGTGAAGTCACTCTGTCTGTCTGTATGCCACATGTTAATTCCCAGACTTAAAAAAAACAAAAAACAAACAACAACAAAGAGACACGAAGCACAACATTTTTTGTTAAACACCCGATGATTCTCATGTGCTATGAGAACATCATCCATACAGGGTGGTAATTACAGCCCGATGTTTGTGTGACACATGCAAGCTGATTTAAAAAAGAAAATCACAGCAGATGTCAGCACAAAGACCCCAGAGGGGTAAGACCAATTAAAGGCTACCAGACCAACAGAACGCCTTGATTTCCCCAGAGAGCCACAAGCTCTCTTTTATGGAATAAATCATCTCCCAGTACAATAGACTGTTCATAAATAATAAATTATTGGATACATGCATGTGTTTGTTTCCTTTTGCTTATTTTCAGAACGGAGTGGTGCACAGGGATCTGAAACTGGAAAATGTGCTACTGGATGAAAACTGTAATATCAAGGTGAGTTTGTTTATCGATACGTGATCTGCTAACTATCTCTATATGGACAATTGACAAAAGTGGCCAGTGTATAATTCACCCGCCCCATGTTTCCACAGATTGCTGACTTTGGGCTGTCTAACCTGTACCACAAAGACAAGCTGCTGCAAACCTTCTGTGGAAGTCCGCTCTACGCTTCACCGGAGATCGTCAATGGGAGACCGTACCGAGGCCCAGAGGTGAGGCCCGCTGAACCACGCAGAGATGCCGACTAAAACCCAGCTGCCACAGTTTAAGCCTATTATTATTTATCACTCCTCCCTGGAAAACTGATTTTGGTGTGAGCCTCACATGCACCCTCGAGTTATATAACTTTCATCATGATTATCTCACACGTGATTGTGGTCATTGTGTCGTCCATTCACTAAGTTGAGGGCAAGCTTCGCTTTTTGCAGTGTCTTTGATGGGATTAGCTGCCTGTTAAAGGGAGGTCTTTTGCAACTCCACAGCGGTTCAGAGCAGACTCTGTCTGTGTCTCTCCCCTGTCCTGCCTTCCAACAGTGTTTTGGTCTTTTGAAGTGATGAACTGAAGGGTGCTGTTTGTGCATTTTTCCCGGGGTTTTGGAAAGAGTCCCACGGCCTCAAAAGAGCTGTGGAACTCACGGTCAAAGTTAGCATCCGAACAAATAGTTCTGGTTAAAGAAAGTCTCATAAAAGCCACTTAACTAGCACTCTGCGAGCGCATTGGTTGCAGAAAACAGGGCAAGGGCAGGCAAAGGGGGGGAAAAAAAGGTGCATTTTTAGATATTCAAGACCAACCATTCAATTTAGCGTGATTCACTGTAATTTACTCAGGGGCGCTAAAAGCTCCGACAGTCCAATCTACAGAGCCACGGTTGGGGTGAGGCCGCAAATTACAGCAACAAAAATAGAACACAATAGTGCGTGCCCTGTCACACCACTGAGTATGAGAATGGACCAGTGGCAATGGAACAGGGAGGCATTCCTGATGTGGGTCCAGTCTTGAGGAAAAGTGCACCAGGCCCTTAACTGGCCTTATCTGATTTCCTCTTCCTCAAGTATGTCCCAAAGCTTTAGCTGCAACTCAGTAAGAAACACAGAACATCCACGTCCTCCGTGCGAGCCACAGTTGACAAATCTTCCGTCAAATTTCCTCTCACACACCCACTAACAGAGAGACAGGTCTTAAGCCTGTATCTTGTGGATTGTCTGGAGCTCAGGGAATCACAACTTGAGTGTCTTTTTTAGTATTAATACTCGCTTCCTCTCCCACCACTTGCCCCATGGCTCTGTAGCTCCTGGAGCCTCACAATAAAAGTCTTATGTAACTTCTTCGACTGCCACATTGTGTTAAGTTGGTGCTCAGAAAGTTCACGCTTCTGCCTGACAGAGCAGGGAAGAGTGTGGGTGACTTATCTGTGTGGAAACTTTATATTTCCCATCATGTCACTGGCTATTTATCTTCATTTCTTTGTGAAACAAACTGTCTTAGAAGCTCTACATGATCTTTCGAACTTTGTACGAAAAAAGTTTAGTGGGCTTGATTATATCAAAGTTTTACAGCATAGCTCAGATCTCTAACCAAATGAGCAGAGCTGAGCTCATACCACATTGTAACGCCATGAATCACTACTTTTCGGAAAACTACATAGCCTATACATTGCATCACATCTCAGGTTTTTCCCTCTCCCCACTGAAAGCAGACATGAACTGTGAATATGTTGGTTCAAAGTAAACAAAACAAAATGGTGACCAGGTGTGTGTGCTCCCCAGGTGGACAGCTGGGCCCTTGGGGTGCTGCTGTATACCCTGGTCTATGGAACGATGCCATTCGATGGCGGAGACCACAAGAACCTCATTCGCCAGATTAGCAATGGAGAGTACAAAGAACCTACTCAGTCCTCAGGTACTGTACCAAATCCCACACATAACCCTTCACCAAAGACAATCAGAGACTATACATGGGTAAATTATTTCAGCAGAACATATATATGCATTGAGATCTAAGCATTATTTTTCATGTATAGTAAAAAAACAAAAAAACTAATTCAGATCATTGACAAGTGTGGCCATGAATTGTTTTATCCAATATAGATGAGACCATACCTATGGTAAATTGTCATTACAATCATTTTTATATCCGATTTGTACATACATTTTTTAAAAGGGAAGTTATAGACTAGAATAGCAAAAAAGAACACAATCAGAAATGATGTGATTCATGTAGTGTACCATTTAGTTCTGCAATGTGAAATTAGATGAGTTGCTGAAAAACGACTTTAGCCCTCATCCCTTCGGTGCAGTTAGCACTAGATGCGTAAAACTCACTGAACTTTGGAGTCTTACAGAGTGTTGTATTTCCTGTCAGATGCCCGTGGACTGATCCGCTGGATGCTGATGGTGAATCCTGAGCGCCGAGCTACTGTAGAGGACATAGCCAATCACTGGTGGGTGAACTGGGGCTGGAAGAACAGTGTGTGTGACTGCGAGACCCAACGGGACCACGGGGGCTCGCCCATGCTGGCTCGCTTCATCGACTGGCAGAGCCGCGCCGAGCCGCGTGGCGCCGGGGCCAAAGCCGCGGCCGTGCCCCAGACGTCCCGCCAGAGGCCCAAGAAATCCAAGAAGGAAAACGTCGAGTCGGGGCAGTCCCACAGCGGCGCGGAGGACAAGCCTGGTCTCAAGAGACCCAAGGGAATCTTGAAGACCAGGGTCACCGAGGAGCAGCAGTCGGCCGGCCTGGACGAAGCGGAGCATGGTCAAGCAGTTCTGCCTCAACAAGCAGAAGGTGGAGAGGAGGCCTCCAGCCCAGATCGAGAGGAAGAGGAGGCAGATCTGAGGTGCGGCTCTCCAGCCAAGATGGTGTCTACCCTACCGAAAAAAGGCATCTTGAAGAACAACCAGCAGCGGGAATCAGGGTACTACTCATCCCCGGAGCGCAGCGAATCCTCCGAGCTGTTAGGGGGCGCCAGTATGTCTCTGCTAGCCACGTCCCCGCCCAAAAGGCTGATGGGGAGGAAGGGTATCTTGAAGAGGAACGGCAAGTACTCCACCTACAGCGGGCCGCCGTCGCTAACGGCCTCGCAGGGAGTCCTCGGCGAGCCCCCGCCTCCTGCCGACTCCGGCTTGTCCCGCAGCCAAAGCCGGCCCTCCAGTATCGTGGGGGAGGACAGCTCCGCGCTGTCCCTCTCGCCCACCTCCCTCAGCGGGGCCGAGTGGCACCCCTCCACCCCACACCTGCGCCCCAACATCAGGGCCTGCGTCTCGGCCGAAAACCTGCTGCAGCTCGCCAACTTCCAAGGTTTCCAGGCCGCCCCGCCGCTCCAGGGACCCAAGTTCAGCCGTGGCCCCAAGACAAAAGGCTCCCCCGGGGACAACGGCAGCTTCTCCCTGCTGGGGGATCTGGAGGACATGACTCAGGTGTACCAGCAAGCCCTGGACATTAGCAGCAATTTAACCTAAGAGACGGGAGGCAGAAAGAGAGAGGCAGAGGGATTCAAACGCGACGATGTGTCTTTGTAGGGTTAGGGTTAGTTCATGTGCGTGTGTGTGTGTGTGGGTGTTTGTGTGTGCGCACTGAAGTAAATGCATGGTATTAACGACCAGTGTGTTGCTGGGATACACCTTTAGGGAGGTTGTGGCTTTTCAAATGGGGCTGAAAACTTGATGCAAAAGATATATATGCGCTCACACACATTCGCGCACACACACACACACGTACACGTACACGTACACGCTTAGGTGCACTTCCCTGGCCAGAGGAGATTCAGTTCAGGTTGCGTGAACAGGAGAGAGTCAGCGCTGGCACAGGAGAATGCCACCCAGTCTGCTCTCTCGGCCCGCCCGGAAACTTCGCTGCGTTCAACATGTTTACATATTCAGCAAGAAGGCAAGTTAGAATCACAAACGCAGCAACCAGAAACTGGTTGGCTCTCCTGCTGTGCCACCCATTTCGAAAATGAGTTTACGAAAGCACCTTAAAAACTCACACAGAGCACACGCTTTTGTGATCTTTACTTCCTTTTAAAAAGAAGAAACAAACCAGGGTCTTGTTCCAAAAAAATGAAATAACATTACTGATTTATTTATTAATATTTTGTAGCTTTAGTTTTAGGTGAAAACTGGTGGGTGCTGGCTATTACTGGAAGAGTCCAAAGCTCCTTATCTCCAAGTCTTTGTGTGGAACTGACATATATAATTGTGTTACTCTGCAATGAGACACACGTATATGTATACTCAACATATAGACCTACGTCTGCACATGTAACACATGCAGGCTAATACACCCTCTCGAAAGCGTATGTCCTATATATGTGTATGATACTAGAGAATATGTAGGAAGTGCCTTTTTTTGATTCATAATTTTTTCTCTCCAAATTATGTATGTCATTTCCTGAAAGTGGAGAGGAAAGCCAGGCCACTCTGTTCCAGTTATATCTTTTTTTTTCTTGTTTATGAATGTGGAGAAACCCAGGGCCTTCAGAGCATTGCTGACCAACCTGACCAACTCTTTTTAGGGTTTTAAGGCAGTCAAACTCAAAGAGTCTCATGCGCACCCCCTACCCGTTTTCTTTTCTTCTCTTTTCTTTTCACATGTACCTTCACACAGAGATACACCAGCGTATGCAGGCCACCATAGGAAAAATAGTCTTCTGTGTGTTCTTTGTCCGTGATTAGGCTCATACTGTGGTTTGTCAGCGGTCTGGGCTTGGTGGAACACAATTTTTCTGGCTGCATGAGAGCTCCGATGGGGCTCACCTACTGAATGGAGAAGGTACAGACACCCTTTCACAGTCTTGGAATGTGCCTGGATTTCTTAGCCTTGCTTGCTTGTGAGTTAAAGATGCTTTTTCTTTTTTTTTTTTTACCAAAGATTTGTCAGGTGTTTTCCATTGTTGGACTAGTTAATGTTTTACCCGCAGCTCTTGAAAAGGGCAAAGTAAGGTGGTTTGTTTTTTGCTCGCCGATGACACAGCAAATTCCTCAGACAAAAGCGGGAGACGTGTTGGTTCTGGAGATTTCTTATCATCCCCGGGCCCGACTCAGCACAGGTGGGATCAGCAGCCCATGCTCAGCCCTCCAGCTGTGTATACTGGTTCATAATGTCAACGCAGCACAATTAGCCAGCTATTGTTTTTATTTGAGCGTGAGAAGGAGGCAGAGTGTGCAGATTTGTTGCTGGAGGCAGAAAAAGAGTGTGTGAAAGAGAGATGCAACGCAGCGATTAGAGAGGGCTTTCCTGTGAATTGCAGGAGGTCAAGGTGTTAGATTTATTTATTAAAGGATTTGTAATGTAGACTAGAGGACGGACAGAAAGTGAGTAGAAAGAGTTGATGGAAAGTTTTTTTTGTTTTTATACCAAAGATTGTGAAGGACTTGGACATGATTCAGGGGAATTGGTAAATCGGCTTTGGTGGGAGTCTATAGGATTATTATTCTCCCAGGTCATTTCCCATTGGTGTAGGGGATTGTCTCCACACAACTTAGCCTTACATATGTTTTATTTTTCCTTTATTACATGCATTTAATACAGTCTGTGTAATGTTTTTCAAGCAAGTATTTTGACCCCCAAGGAAAAGGATCCCATGTTGAACGTTCAGTGGTCAGCTCATGTGAAGAAAAGGTCCTGGGTACGGAGTCAAATGAAAGACCCACTGCGTATCACATTGCATTTTATTGCTTTTTGTATTGCATTTTATTGTCAACTGGATTTACAGTGAAAAAAAATTATACTATGTTAGTATTTTGTTTTATTATGCTTCTGTTTTTGATTTTCCAAAATACAAGAAATGTTGTATTGCTTTATGAATGGCAGAAAAATACTTCCTTCCTTGAAGTATTATAAAGTCTCACAAATCTGATGTGAAATTGGCGTGATCTCTTCTAACCGCTATTTTCCGTCTACCTGAGGGTTAGATCAACCTCGAATGGGAAAACAAAGAAAGCTTTGACAATGAAAGGCTTATTCGGTAAATAGCTAAATTAAATATATTATTCTAATATGCCAAGAGCATGAGTAGGCCAAAGCATGAAAAGGCCAAAATGTTTGAACACCACCAGAAGAAAAGCAATAGAGAGAATTTGATGATGAAACCTTATCTCTGCCAAACTGGAAGAAAGTGGTGCATATCTGTTAGAACGTCTAATCATAGGAAAACTTGACTGGATATTTTGATGACAACCATAATAATAATAAATTTGTATTATTATGTTATTTAAGTATTATTTTCATAACAGCTCATTACTTTTGCTGGCTAGTGCCACAATTTTCTGATTAATAGTTTTTGCCTGTGGGTGATCCTGGACTGCCAAGGTTTATTAAGTTGGGTGCCTTTGGTATTTTCTTTTTTTTTGACAATGAAAGTTATCAATGTGTTTGTTTGTTATTTTTTACTTGTATTTATTGATCAAGCCATTTTAAATAGTTGTCAACAATACTCTGTGTGAAATGCTTTTGCCTGTTTCGGACTGTGTTTTGTTGTTTAGGACGCGCTACACACAAAACTACATTTTAAATTGAGTGGTATCATCTCAATGGGGAGGCGGTAGTCAAGTGACTGAGTGTTACGAGGAGTAAGAAGTCAAGAAAAGTTCTTGAAATCCTGTAAAATGTCTTAATTCACCATTCAGGTCAACACAATGCCCATGTAGTACTGTATCAACCCAAATAAATGGATCTTGAAAGTTCTCTGTGTTAGTTTTTTCTGTCTTTTCACTCTGTGTGAATTGAATGGTTCTTGGCGGTATAAACTAGATGTATTCTTTAAAGTTTCCTCCAAAGACGAAGTTTGTCATTTTTTGAAAGTCCTGTTTTTCTTCTTATCTAGTGAAAGAACTCACTAAACATGCGAAAAGTGCCACAAATACTTCAGTTTCTTATCCTCTTAGTAGGGCATGTACCAAACCATCATTGGAGACATGCCCTGATTTCATTTCCTTATTAAGAACTTGTGACCCAACAGACCTCATTGATGCCTGAAAGAGGTCAGCAGTAGTGTCCTGATTTTCAAAATCCGGAAATAAAATATCTTTGGGCGAACTATTTCTGTAAACTAATGACAGTTTCAGATAATACTGACACACTTATAGAGATTAAGCATTAACGTCATGGCCCGTTACAAGCGGGCAGCCAGCCTGAAGAAAGCAGTTCTAATGAAACTGGGCCTGTTTTGGAAGCTGATATTAGCCAATGTTTCCACACAGCCCCAGCAGCTGGAGTTTAAATGTAATTAACTTGATGGATGCTAAAGTATTACTCCACCCAAAATCTATTTTTCAACCATTTAAATGTCATTGGCCGTGGATTTGAGAGGTGGCTGTACGACGGCTCAGTGGCTCTGGTCAGCATCAATTTACACTCAATTTCAACAGTAACCAGCTTTTAAAGAGGAAACATAAATCAAGGCAGCCTGTGGACTCATTTCAAGACGCCTCTGCTTCTCAGTCCCCTGGAGGTTTATCTTCAAAACTGAATATATTCATACAGAACTTAAGTTAAGTTAAGGCTCACGTGCCTTTTTCTTCTTATTGTTTAACAAAAGTGAAGGTGTGGAAACATCGTGGTGTTCACCTCATGCTCTTCCACACATTATTTCAAGGCTGCTTGATGAAAATCTCTAAAATAAACCTTGTTTACAAATCTTCTAGAGGACAACTTTGTTCTTTTTATTCTACCTATATCAAGCAACCGTTCGAGGATTCTCGCACACTTTGTGAAATGATCACAAAAAGTCTTTTACCTGTTTTAACAGGCAGAACAACTATGTCTGAAGGCCCCATGGTGTGGAATAGAAAAGTTAGAATGACTCAAGCAGAACGCCAGATGTCTCACTCGATGAACCAGGTGACTTGATTTGATTCAAGCTGAGGGATTTCTTTCATTTAAGCAGTTGTTTGGTTTGGATGAAGAACCCACGCCTCTTCTCAGGTTCAGAGAGATGCATGAATGCTATAAACCATTTTTATTGTTCATAGGGTGGTCAGTTGGGCTTTTCTGTAAGAGAAAAAAAGTGCAAAAAAAAACAACAACAAAAGTGTCCACAGACAAATAGAAATGGATAAAAAGGATCATTTTGCATGATAACTCATCTATTCTAGAAATTATATCAGCGTCCAATTTTGAGCCAGCACCAATTAAGAAAAGGAATTCAGTCCAGCTGCAAATTTCATGCTCAACAGAATTTCTCTTTTTCTTTTTTATTTCTTTTGAAAAAATGGCAGGACAAAACCTAGAGGCAGCGCCCCATTCACCTGAATGGAGTTTGAAAAAAACAACAATTATAAAACAAATACTAAGTGCAGCCCTGTGACAAAAGTCTTAACACTACATCTTAAGTGAATACGTTTTGGAAACCAGCTCACCTGCTCATAATTATCTAAAAGAAAAGAGACTAGAAGAGCATTTTGAGGTCTCTGGAGAAGCAATTTTATGGTCATTAGAGGACGGCCAGAATCAAACAAACAGCAGCACATAACACGGGCGTCTGGCTGGGAGAAGAAAGAAGCGCGTCTGTTTTTAGGACTTGGACAGTCAGTTGATTGTCGGGGGAGAACATTGCTGCTGCCGCTGCTGGTGGACTAATTTGATCCACATTTTGCGAAGGATAGTGGGTGGATGCTTGGAAGCTCTGCAAGTTTTGTTCAGGGCTTTGGTACTGATGAGCAGGACGGCGACCACTAAATGACATCGCAGTCTGATTTAGGTTTTCTGAGGCCAAACCCTTCCTCTGTTTTGGCAAACTCCTCAAAGCAGCAAATGTGAGTTGAGCCTTCAATTTGGAAATCCCTGCTTTATCAATATTCATTTTGGCCAAACAGAAAGCGATCTTAAGAAAATGACATACATTTTCATCCAAGGCTCTCATTGTCTTTGGAAAATGGAAATAATTACCTTTAGGCATTACAGAGTACGAGAATGTTAATTCTAGGGAATCCATGGTAAAATAGATCTAATACATCTTGTTGAGGACAAACAATAATAGAGACTTGGAGTCTCAGAACTATGCGGCTATTTGCATGCCCAAAGTAATTCATTTTCATTACAGAAAAAAAACTGCCATGAATAAAATAAAAAAGGTTTTTGAAACCTCAGCTGCTTGCAACTGATATGATCTGACTTTCAAAGGGATTTTTTTTTTATGCCTTCAGAACAATTTCTGTCTCACTTTTTGACCCTTAAATAAAGTCCAGCTGCTGGACCTCCTGAACTATTCCCTCCTCCCCCCCCCCTTCCTCCCTGCATCTCCAGAAGGTGAGCGTGTTTGCCCCTGAAGGTGGAGGGTGAGGCTTTTACGGGTGAGGAAGGCGTATACTCAGCCACAAACTCCAAACAACCGCGCATACCTCCCATCTGTTCCTTTTAGCACGACCCTACCTCTACGCCCCGCAGATATGGAAGTCTGCATAATGACGGAGGATATAAGCTATCCTTCGCTTTTTTTTTTGCTTCTCGAAAAAGGGGGCCTCTCCTCTCACGGCCCCCCTCGAGCCGCGACGGATAAAAAAGCTATCACACGCTGAGGGATTTGGAACGTGAAAGCTGGACAATTTACGTCCACAAATCAGTTTACAGCTCCTTTTTGAGTATAGCCTCATACGAAGAAACAAGAGGACATTCTTCAGCTTTACCAGAGAGCGGTGAGCGTCCTGGCGGGGCCAGAGCTGCATTTGACCGGCCCTGCAAAGCCCTGGACGTTGTACAGTGAAGGTCCAGCGTGGCTGTTGCAAGCTGAGCTGCATGTTCGTTGTAGGAAAAATAAACAGAAGGCGAGGCCCAAAGAAAAAGCCCCGACTACAGCGAGGCATGTGTTTCTTCGGTTAACTGACACGTTGTTTTTGGAATAACAGCCTGGGAGGCCGCTTTCCAAGCTTTCAGAACGCACAAATAGTCTGAGCACGCTCACATTTTGAGCTCAGGCTCCCTCTTTTTCCTCGCTCACACAGGTTTGTATCTCACGTCCCTGCAGGACTCCTTTTCCTCTGCACCGCTGTGATAACATTGTGACTGGATATGGAATTAAATAAACCTCCCTCCTTTTCCTGCTCAGCTTCTACTCCTCCATCATTCATCCTCCATCCAGCAGCGCCCTCCGCTCTCTCCTGTCCGGAGGACTATTTTTAGCCGCAGCGCTGCTATTCTGGAATTTGTTGCTGACTGGCTGCTGCTGGGTGTCTGGGCGGTGATCTCTTCAGGAATGTCTGGCCCATTCTCAAACCACTCCAGAGTCCCAGAGCAGGGCGGATGGCTCTGGGCTCTGATTACAACGTTAAGCCCACTGTAGCCGAAGCTCATTCTTCCTCCAGTGAAACACGAGGCTGGAAGCAAAGGGAAGAAATGGTCTCGGTTCTGCACCGGTAACATCTCGCACGAATGTTTTTTGCGTTTCTATTACACGTCGTTTGGAAAGAAGAAAAAAAGCTATTTCAAAATCCTAGTGGGACAAAATGTTGTACGGAGAAAAATAAACAACTGACGTCAAAGGGGGACAGTTTTGATTTTTCTTTCTGTAGAACTTTCATGAACCCTTGTTACGTTTTTAGACACATATTCTATTCTTTGTTTTTTGGTTTAGCCTGATAAAGATTGGCTTTAGCCCTGTTTTTTCAGAGTCTACAGCCCTGAATTGAATCAGAGCCACAAACAAACAAATAAAAGCAAAGCACTGATCATTTGTCCCAAAGTGTCCAGCTTTTCCTCTGAGGTAATGGTTAGCCGTGTCATGGTTCCAACTGAAGTCAAATCCAAGGGGAACCGGGTGAAAGTCAAGGCAACGTTGCACTGCTTACACATTTTGTGTGTTTGGATTTGTATACGCTTGCATGTGTGGTCCGTGAAAGGAAAACAAGCAGCACTAATGGGAAGTTTTTCCTGTCTTGGACCGGGGCTTAAGGGGTTTCAAAGCAAAATTGTTTGCAGTGAAGGCACTGCCGTCCAAGGCCACCTGCTGCTCCTGAGTGCAGAGATCTATTCGAGCTGAAACCCTGTCGGAAAAAAAACAGGCTGCTCTGTGCCACTCACTTACATCAATGAACAGAATAGACCCACTCATTCCTTTAGATTACCCGAGCAGAGACAATGCTGCACAATCCGACATGTGCATATCAGGCATGTCTTAACTGCTAAGAATGTAAGAGACACAGTCAGCAATCATTTCTGAAAACTGTTATAACCCAAACATGACAAAGAAATTTAGAACAATCCTCCTGTTTGGCATTCCAGTGAATCATTGCCACATAGAGATATTTTCCTTGAGGCAACAATTTGAACCCAAAGGGTGTCATTTAGTGCATTCATCGCACTTAATGAAATAAACTTTGCTTGCTAAATCACTTTGAGATTTTTTTCCGAACAGGGAGTGGTTTCCTTAAGACGAAGTGATTTGGCCATGAGCAGCAGGGGAGTAAAAATAACACAATGAGACTCGGCAAATCCTTTTAAAACTTAAATGTGTGCAGCTTTCATTCCTCTTGGAGTCCCGAGGAGGAGAAATACTTCTGTTGCATGTAGTCCTTTCATCGTAGTACCAGTCAACGAGCTCCTGATACCATTTCTCTTCATAAAACATCTTGCTGTAGTTAGCATTAGGACGTAGCCATGAAAGTAAGAAAAAGGAACAGTCAGCACTGTGATCATGAAGGGGGCTAATTGGTCTTGGCTCTTATTAAGGGGATGTGGGTTTAGATTCAGTTCCATGGGGCCAAGTCAAGGCCTCGCAGAGGCAGGAATGGAGACCGGGAGGACGTCCACTAGACGCCATGGCCGAGCCGTCCAGTTCGCCGGCCTGTCAGATAATTAAAAGATTGTATGAGAACTCTGTCCGGAGTGTGAAAGGCCTTTGTGAACGCAGGAAAAGCAAACTCATTCTTGGCCGTAGCGCAGAAATGTGCGGCCTGGCTGCTCCAGCACCCAATCCGACAGCCACTGGGGTTTTTTAGCACCGCTGGTTTTAGTCCATCCTTCAATTTGGCTTTTGTTTTGAGAGACTTTTTCTTCTACCAGCCCCCACCTCGATTCAGTTCAGCCATAGCTTTAAGTAGAAATACAGCAGAAAGAGCTGGATGGATGGATGTATCCCCCAGCTGGCTCACATTCCTCTGGTTTCCACTTGTGTCTGCTTCTTCTGCTTTATGGGTCAGTGTTTCTGTGATTAAAGTTTCTTTTCCCTTTCCCTCTGCGTTTGCTCTCTCTTTCCAGCCGTTGCTGTTTCCTCTCTGCCTTTTTCTGCCTATATGATTTTCGTGTGAAATTTAATGGCCCCAAAATTTTACCAGGGAAGTTCCCATCCAGTTTTTTTTCCCCATTGCGCCACACCACCGAGAAAGGATTTCAACCTATAAATATAATAATTTAAGAGTGCCCTCTTGCAATTCTTTGGTGGGATGTGCTCATGTGTTGAGACAGTAAACTGTGGAAAGAGTGTTGTTTCTGGTGTGCGGATTGGTTTTGGGTGTGGTGATGATGTACCAGCGTAACGTGTTGTAACATCGCTATCAGACTTTCTCACAGTCTGCAACCCTTTGGCCTTTCATTTCTCTTTATCATTCACACCAGCCCACTGGCCACCCTCCAGCTGACTTAAACAGTGATTGATATGAGCCCAGTTGAGATTCATTGTCCTGCTTCCTCTTGGTTTGATGTTCCTACATAGTGACTGTTTCACACGGAGGGGGAGGGGGGGGCTGATCACACTCAAAGTGTGAAACTGGCTATTTAATCTAGTAACAGAATGAAAAATGAATAATTAGATAACAGCATAGAATGACGTGTGCATTCACATGTTAAAGGAACGAAACCCAGGAACAGATTTCAAATCTGCTCTCTTATTGGTACTTTCCAACATAAGGTGTTACAAGCAAAAAATAAAATAATCAATTGACCAGTCTATCTTTACATTTTCAATGTTTACAGCCTTTTGAACAATATTTTTGGAGTTTTTTTGTTCAATGTGTAAATAAACATACCTTATCCAATTTGTACAAGTTAGATTAACACATTTATATTGGCTCATGGAGAGCTTCATTTCTTTTGTTTAGAATGTGACTAAACTGATCTTGGTGGTCAGCAATTGCGCCACCGTTTTTGTCTTTTACTTGGACAAAAAGTGGCAGAAGGTTCACATCAGAAGAAAAAGACAACAGATGTTTGCATCTCAAATAGGATAAATCATAAATGACAAATACATTGTGCAGAGCTGTAAAGCATTATCAGGGGGACAGAACATGTTTTTGTTCTTGCAGGAGCAGCATGTGGACAACAATCAATAGCTTCCTACCCATGTCTGACCCTGGTGCGAGGAATGTTGTACATAACATTCACAACAGTAAAATAACATCTCATATACAATCTTTATTACGTGAATGGATGCTTTTCGCAAAAAAAACTGTCTTTGCTCCCTCTAGAGGGAGCAAAGCAACTGATGAGTTAACCCATTGCAAAGTTACAGTGTTCCTACATCCACTAGTCTTGATCTCACTTGAATATTTAGTTTATCTGACCTCTCGGAAACCTTCATCACATTCTTATAACTTGTGTAATTAAATCCAATGAATGTGTCTTAATTAATCTCTGTCAGGGTGGTCTGTCTACAGTTGTCTTTTTAAAAGTAAGAGGGGGGGAAAAAAAACTTCCCAGGAGTATGTGTGGCCTGACAACGGCTATCCTGTTACAGCCCACCTAAGACAGAGCACTGCACATAAAACAACACGAGACACAAGGTAATGAAGGGCTAAGCTCTGAGGTAATCACTCTCAGAACAGTTACCCTTTCCCCTTCTCCTCTCATCCGCACCCCGTTGTTCTTCTTTCACATTCCACTCTCCTCATCTGCTTTTCCCAAAGTTTGTGACTGACAAGAGATCGAATAGATAAATGAAAATGTGTTTTTATCCCGAGCATGCCTGTGGGACTGGAGACAGCTCGAAGGAGATTTTGTGGTTCTTTTCATGATGAGGGAATTAAAAGCAGCCTCAGGGGGATGAATACATGATTTAAGAAAAGAGGAATAAACTAGACAGATACTAAGGCTTTAATGCCTGCCAAGATGTCGAGTGCGGAAATTCTTCGGTGGGTTTTTTAAAAAAGCCAACTGTTCCCCGATTACAGGTGAGTCCTGTTTGATGCTCACTTAGAGTGACACTTGGAAGGCTCTGTGATTTTCCTCTCAAGCGAAGATGCAAATCTTCCTTTGGCTGCTGCGGTTTGTTGGGGGGGGGGGGGGGGGGGGCTGGCGCAGACTGTCTTGTCATGGAAGAAAGGCTGGTGAGTCACCCCACAGATTCCCTCTATGACTGATTGCCATCTGGGCCGTTTCTCTCCCAGTGCGAACAGGTATGACTTTCTGTTTCCTCTTCCCAGTTTTCTTGACCCTAAATAGCAATGAAATGAATACAGAGTAATTAGAAAAAATATGCTTTGAAAATGGATCGGTTCAATGAGCCCCGCCACCTCCTCCCTTTTTAATTCTGACACCCCCCCCCCCATTTCATCCACTTGTGCAGGCTTGATGAAATACAACTCTTTGTCCCTCACTATGGTTAGGAAAATAGGGGTGGAAAAAAGTTGTATGGCAGGAGAGAAAATACGAAACAATAATTGAGGCAATAAATGAGAAAACAAAGATTGAATTAATCCATCTACAGTGCCCCTGATACAATGTAGTACACCAGAAGAGCAATTAATAGGAATGGAGTGAAAAGATAAAAGGTAAGGTGTCTTTCTTTGGAGCTGAAGTTTTGAGATAGCTGAACAACTATGCTAAGGGGAAAGGGGTGGAGGGATTCTGAAGGGCATTTCTGTGGTCTACCAGAAAACTAAATGGAAAGGAAAAAATACTGGTGGTCAAAGAGGAGAGTATAAAGAGATGGGGAAACAATTTACTAATAAGAAAGAATGCAAATGCACAGAGAACACAATATACTAAAGGGAGACATTTATATGCTTTATTTAGTAAAGGAATGACTGTTCAAGGAGCGCCTGCACAATGTAAACCTTCCACTTCACTCAATATGTGTTATAAAAGTGGTTGTGCTCACTTTTGATTTTTTGTGTCTTAACTACCTGAGCCGTTTTTGGTGACCTATGATACACACTTAGTTTACATCAAGAGACAGAATTAATTAATGTATGTATCTATCAGTAGGGTATCGATTAAGACCCACAACCGAAAATTTATTCATTTATTTTTCAAAGGGGGTACTTTTCATCAGACACTTTCATGTGCTGTTCTGTTCTGAAAATAACTATCCATTCCCAGCAAAACAATTATTCTGTGACTACCAGAAAGCCCCCTTCACTTGTTCCCCTGACCATCGAAACCACTTACTCTGAGACATTCAGTACCTGACAACATAAAAGACAGTACAGACACGCACCCCCCTCCCACTCGGCTTCTTCTCAAAACACAAATCTTTCATACTCTAATGACACACTATAATGGTGAGCTATGCGCTGCGCAGGGTGGGAAAGATTAGTGAACTGACAGACATTCCTTACAGCTGATGTCAGCTCACTATCACCAAATTTTTACTCATTGGGGATGTTAGAAACCAAAATACGAAGCCCTCGACAATATGAGAGCTGATATGTTTGGACAAGGGTGGTCCCCAACTGGCTGACCCGGAGGTCAGAATCATCACTCCTAAGGTAGAAATTCCTCCGACCTAGTTCAAAGAGAGCCCCACAAAGGTGAGAGGTGGAAGAGGATGCCTTTATCACCACAGTCTGGAAGCCAAAAACCAGCCAAAGTGACCAGTACCCGGATTCTGCTGATCACAAGGAAACATTCCAGACGTTCTGCTGAGAGACAGTGAAGTCCTGGGCCATGTCTTCACTACTCACAGGTAATGGAGGTTTCCTTTAGAAATAACTGGCCCTTTCAGCTTCCAGACTTGCTGTGGTGAGAACTCTGGTGAATCACTCTGTGAGTCCCTGTGAAGCTCATCTATCTAAACGCAGGCCGGAGTTTATTTAGACTCTCGTGTTAGACCTGGTAAAGTAACTCAAGACCCCGCTGGCCTTGCTGCTCGCAGTTTCAAGGCCGGGTCAGTTGAACTGCAGAACAGAGCTCAAACTCACATGGCACAAAAACAGCCCCCTTCAAAACCAAGAACCACGCTAAAACTTCATTGGCCTAAATAAAAACTATGCTGTGTGCACACACTGTATCTGCCGAATGCAGCCGTTATTTCTATGGCTATCAAACCAAGCATTACGGTTAACAGTGATTCTCAAAAGTTCTGAAATATCAATTTGTAATATCGCTGCCTGAGCTCTAAATAATGTAAGGCCTAATGGGAGCAACCTTTCTTTTGTTTTCTAATATATTATAAAACAAAAAAGGAAGCTACCGCTTTTATGAGCCAAAATAATGCCCATTTCATTGTGCTTCTTCAAAAGAGTCTGACCAGTGCATCTTGAAACCTTTTTCTGCTTTTCATTCTTTGCCTGGGAAAGATGTTGCTGTTATTACATCATCTGCAACCAGATTTTGATCTTTAACTGGGAGCTTGGCCTTTTCTCACCCAGTTTCTGGTCTCTTAAAACTCCATTTCCTGATTTGGAAATGATGAACATCAGTTTCTGTATGGAACATCTTTTCAATAATACACCTGAGTGTAGAACTATAAAATCCTTGCTGCCTTTTCTGGAGCACAAACAGGCGTGAGTATTAAGTAAAAGTAAGATGAATTTGTATTTGTGAAAAATAACTGCTGCGAAACTCAATGGCACAGTCAGTGTGTTCCATAAGATAACGAAGGTGGATTAACTTGCTACAAAGTTGGTTTGTGCCCACTTTTTCCCTCTTGACCTTTGCCTTCCAGGTCACTGAGGTTACTAACGGGGTCTCTTTTGAGCACTGCATTTGAAACTCAATTGCCCTCCTTAAACTGAGTGGAGACAGAAATGTTGCAAAGAGCCATTTGAATGGCAACATCTAATTAGAGGACAGTAAAAGTATTGCACAGACATGTTATTTCACCTGAATTTTTTTGGTTTTTGCAAGGCCTTTAAAAACATTTCACTAATAGTGACACAAAAAATTATTAGGAGGAATAGCGGCAAAATCGGAGGCTTTTGTTATTATCCTTACAACATTATCAGTGTGCACAATTGCAAATCTGCCAAGTTAATTAAGTGCTCGACTCTCCCTCCGTCCTGAATCTGTCCCAAAGGTGGAGCTGTCACAGAGCTTTGATTGAGTTCCACCAGGTGCACATACAGTACTTAGACTATGGTATTTTCCCTCATATAATTCACATCCTGAGATAGCTGTTTTATCTGGATTTCCCTCTGAATAAGGCAGCTGCGTAAACAGGAAAAGCAATTTGCGCGCATGCAACGCCGCTGCCGGCTTTCTTCAGACGCGTTCGACTCTCGGTGAAATGTCAGCGACAGGTTAGAGTTCCAGTATTGACTCCCGCCGGTAGATAAAGGGTCTCATAATGGAAACGGCTATAGAAAGACGGTCTCACAAGCCCCTCATTCCCAGCGCACACCTGGCAATCACTCACGCCATTTTACTTTTCGCACAAAACTTTCCGCTCAGATTAGGAGGGAGGTTACAAAAGGTTTTCATGTCACCGGCGGTGTGCCTGACTTCCTTTTCCCGCACACACACGGCCTGTCTTTCACTCAGGCACAACCTGAAGTAAAGTGACTACTTCCTGTGTAAAAAAGCAGTAAAAGCTGGAGGGGTTAAATGGGAGCCCAGTGACCCACATAAACAAGCACTCTCATTCATGGCCCCTGTAACTCCCTCATTGCTGAAGTCTGACTCACGAAACATCCAAACAGCACAGAGGTGCCCAAACCCCCCACCTCTCCCTCCACTTATCTTACCAACCAATTCTTCTCTTTCTGTTACTTAACTCACTGAAAAGCTCCAGCCACGGCGTATACCATTTCTACAAACATTCACTTATTATTCCTACATTAAACAGAGGATATGCGAACACAGGCACACACTTCACAAACACACACACACACAAACACACACATGTGAGCGCCCTCACACTCCCACCATTTTCTTTTCTCCTCCACACACAAACATCCCGGGAAAAAAGGAGAGGAGGTCAACATAACTCTTCTTGCAAGAATGCAGACAAAGTTTATGTTGCCATTGGAAAGGCAGAGAGGCATCTTGTGTGAGCTCAGATGAGCAATTATCCTTTTTTTTTTTGTTGTAATCCTCAGACAAAAAAAAAAGGCATTTTTTTTCCGGGAATGTGCCTCCCACCAATATTTTCTCCCGGCAGCCACAGGAGTACGGCAACATTTGAACAAAACGGGCAAATGTCGATCTGTCACTTGGTAGGAATGTGTTATTTTTACCGTGACTATTTTTAACTCCATTTATTTCCATGGCGCCATGCAATAAGGTTTTGTTTGAACACATAAAAGCCCGACCAGAGGAGCTGTTGGAGGTACAGGCCCTCAGATGGTACCGTACTTCACATGCGAGCTATGCTGGATATTGGATTTTGAATTATGAGTCTGGGAGCTCATTTGGTTTACAGTCTCAGCTCACTAAGATGTGGGAACTTAACATGAAATAATGACATCATAAACACAGAGTAAAAAAGACATTGTGGGCCATTACAGACACAAACAAGTTATCAAAACATGGGTCATATTAATTATTGATAGTAACTGCTCCGTGTGGAGGAGCACATAAACTTTACGACTCTCGTTTTGGAGGTGGTGTAAACCATCCGTGGCGCTGTCACCAAATTACTCTGATGTAAATTTCTATCTTAGCAGGGCTGAAGCCTGAGTAAAAACCGTAGACTCATGTGGGGCACTGTGGTTGATCCTGTCTGCTTTACAGCCAGATTTCTCTCAAAAAGACCGGCGATGGTGTTCCTGTCTAAGTTTTATTGACAGGTCTGTTTGCACTGACGTTGCCTCTGGAGGCACATTTTCTTTTACAGTGTTTACATCTCTGTGTATGTCTTATCTCCATTTCTCAGAATGTGTCAATCATTCTCTGAAGTCTTCCTGCAAGAGGAATCCTCCTCTTCATTTTGTGAATATATCATGAGTTTGCAAGTGTTTTATTTTTTCATTAGGAAACTTTTTGCATTTTTCTGTTTTCCCTCGTTTAGAAAGAGCAGATACTGAAGATTGACAGATTAGAAGAGGCTGCCACATCAAATGAGTCAAATTCCTCACGTCCCGTGCAAAAAATACAACTTTTTATGAAGAAGCAGAAAGCTTTCCCTGAATGAAAGATTCTGATGCCATCGGTATTCTCAATATTTTTTTTCCTTCCAAATTCAAAACAGACCGCAAACAGATGTACAGTACACACAACTCCACATCTTTCCAGAATAAGGGGAAGTAGAGGCTGCCAAGGCTCTTGAAACATTTTTCCAGATCAGAGCCTTGTTCCCTGACAGTCCCTTCACTTACATTATGTTTTGGCTTGTAGAAAACTGCCTTTTTGACTCCTTCCCAATCACAGCCACCTCGTTCTCTCTGCTCGTGTTTTAATGATTGCTGGCAGGCTGTAGGCAGAGTGTAGAAAGAGACCAAACCACTGTAGACAGGATGGGAGCCCTTATTTATTTAGCTGATAAGCATGGCGGATAGAGGAGGGAGCTAAGTGTACTGGCATGATGGATTGTTGGGATGTCTGTGATAACAAAACAATGCATGGTTTGGGGTTATTTTCCAAAAACAAGGTCTACTTAAGGACTAAGTCAAAATGACTAGAGTTTCTGTTAAGATCACTATTCCATAATTTGCTAACACCAATTACGAAAATGGGAAACCAGTCAAATAGAGAAATGGAAATGTTTGATTATTTGATTTTGGGCAAATTTTGAGTGATAAGACAATATTCCTCAAGACTTATTTTATACATTCATTTTTTTATTTCAATAGTTTTCCATTCTTGTTAAACAGCACCTGTGCATATAGTAAATGTGAGAATATGTATATACACACACACACATACAGTCATACAGAGGCCATAAAAGAGGAAAATTAAGTTATTAGCTTAACTGGGAACAGACATAAACTTGCTGGATGAATCTTCAACGTGCAACACAGAAGCTATAAAGTTAAATTAAGCTGTAACGTTTACACTAAATTTACATCTTAATGTGATGTATCTCTGTTCATGTCACTTATAATTCTGCAGAGCTTCCAAAGGCAAGGCAGCTGACTGTGTTAAACACTTTTTTGTGTCTGATTCTGATTGGTTTTCAATGTTTTAGTCAGCCAGTAATCAACAGGTGTGATCAGAAAACAAATTCATGTAGATGGTCAGTTCAGAAGTCCAGCTACTCGGAAGTATAAGTACGAAAACTGCTATTTGTTGGCCAAAAGAACAAGTATCATCCTTCCAGAGTTTACTGAAACCATCAAATATGGATCGCCATGTGATCTGATAATAAAAACCTAAAAAACCTTTGAGTGGTGGTCCAGCTTCTATCTAAATAGAGATTGACAAAACAGGCCCACTGATAGCTGAGCTGAAGGATCATGTCAGAACTGTTGCGAAGTTTGGTGATTAGGAGCCCAGAGGAACACGGCGGGGGAGAGACTCAGATCTCAAACTGCAATGAGCTTGGTCCGTGTTGATGGGCTTGTGGAAACTGGGGGGCCCAACAGGTCCAGGAGCTTGCTCTTTAAATCCCTAGATCCTGAAGTTGAACCTTCAAGTTGAAGAGCACTCCTCGAGGTCATCTTAGCTGTGATGATAAGGTGACTTGTGCAAGATTTTACATTAAGAAAAAGGGGAAGCATGCACAGGTGAAGCAACACAAAGCGTACAAAGTGCATTAATACTGCATCAGAGCACATTTACCCCCCTCCTGCCTCCCTTTTCCTTATACTTGTTTGTAAAGTCACCATTTAGCACTGTTGTTAAATCTTGCAACATTTACACTTTTCTTTATTCTTTTTTTTTTGTTATGTCGGTTTCCAAAGTTGTCATATGTCTGATTAATCAATGTGTACTTACACTGCCTGGATAAACCATCATCCTGTTACTGGATATACCAGATGGTTTGTCTTGTGCTGAGCTAGAACCTCCTGTAACACAAGAGCTCAACGGGGATCCCCACAAACAGAAGTCTACAAAATACAATGTGAAGTGCCCCCCTGCAACTGTTGTAGGAACTATGTAAAAGTCCTTGTGGTTCGTATGAGCGTATAAATCAGACCTAGATTTAACAGTTGTAGTGCGGATGGCGAGCCAGGAGCCAGAGTGCAGATGGTTTTTTTATGTCTACTGAGAACTTAACCACATTTTAGACATGGGAGGATGGAATATTTAGTTGCATTGCATAACAGAAGTTTCCCCTTACGTTTCATCCCAACATAAAGGAGAATTTCTTGCAGAAGGCCTTCACCAAGTCATTGGTGTAATGAAATCTACCTGTGGGAGTAGCAAAAGGCTGGTGCAAGTTTTTATGCACAAAATGTATTTTTAAATGTTTTGTTTTTTTGGAAATGCATTGAACGATTGTTGAGCACGGCTATCCTAACATGGGTCATCAGGGTCATCCACAAGAGTTTAAAATGTAAGTAAATGACTTTACTTACTCGACCACAATAGCATGAGGTGAACACAATTTGTTAACCCTTTATTAGCATGAGCAAAAGAAGCTGTAGCTTTACGGTGAGAAGGTCATTTAGTGCCGGCAATAAGATATTCTCTCCATTTCAAAGCTGGCCTGAATTAGTCTATACAATGCAATTCCCTGATGCAGATTACTTCTTGGAAAAAGACCAATCCCCTTGGCTTCCCATGTTCAAAGACCACAGCTCACCATAGTTATCACTTGACAAGAAGACTGGCTTAAATCTGGTCCTGTTGCGCCTTTCATCGAACTCGCAAGTTTTGGATTCATGTCGTTTCATTTTACTTCCAAACGTCTTGTTTCGTAGGCCAACACAACATCAAACTGTAAGTCAATCTGTGCAAACACACCGCTGACAGAGAAAAGTAGACACAGTCGTGTCAGCTTCACTTAAGTGCATAAAATACCCCCTTAATCTTTGAGCGAGAGAGGAGAAGGAATGCACATTTATTGGTGTGGCATGTCCATACCAGCTGAGCAAAAACTAAGAAGTGTAACAGTAGAGTTACAGTGTCGAGTGAGAATTACTGCCATGTGTGATCACTGTAATTATACGGTTAAAAGTAGTTTGCACTCCATTTATCTTCTCCCGGAGATGGTTCATATCGTTCACACTTTGACTTATTGGATGATGAGTGCCTGCATCAACAGGGTGGGGTTTGATAGTGTGTTTTTCCTCTTTTTTCTTAGAGTCGAATATTCTTATTGAACACTGTATTCTTGTCTCTACACAGTGAGCGTGCAGATTTAGCCAAAAGTAAGTAATGACGTATGGTGCCATTGTGACATGATTCAATTCACATCTCTAAATCTCACCACACAAACATAATCTGAATAATGGGGCTGTGATTCACGAGTTAAAGCTTTTTATTATTAAAAATCATCCGTGCATAATCACTGGAGCCTGCAGGTGTTTGAGGTCCTCAAATGAGGCGTCTCCTAATCCAAAATCCAAATAACCGATTCCTCCCCCCCACACATCTGAAACACGGCTGACTTCTGTGGTACTTTTCCAGTGGCTGTCTCCACCCCTCTCGGCAGTGTTTACGTGTCCTGCTTCACTTGCTGTTGGCGTCCATCGGAGGCATGTCCATCACTGAAACGCATGAGAGTCAATGGATGTGGGATTGAAAACAAGGCCCCCCGGCATTCCCAAACATCCTGCTGAGGTCCAGGGGACGTTCGTTCTCCTAATCGGTCAATCATCTGCATGCTGAAAGATAAGATGAGTGAAAGGAGAGAAGGGAACACCTGTAAGGGGAGGAACTCATTGCATGACTATCTTCACTGGAAGCATGTTCCGGCATTTGACATTCAGTCCATTCCCACTTTCCCCAAACAGCTTGAATGTGTGAAGATGCATTCTTGTGATCGAGTGTGGGTGTTTGGAGATTGCTCGGATAGATTAAGAAGTGAAGAGAGAGTAAAATCTCCATCCTTACACTCTTTTATTCAGCGAGGAACAAAAAAACAAACATCTTTTCCCATTTGACAATAGAGCTGCTGTGCTCCTCTGGGGAGCAATAAACCCAGTTAACCAGCAGAATTTCATTAACATCAAAGAAGTAAGTCAGGTGCACGGCAGTTTCAACTTTTGTTGTGCAGCAAATCAGCAATTAGCTCATTCTTTTGCTTTGGCATCATCCTCCTCCCTGGTTTAATGTAACTTATGTAAGAGTTCCCCTGACCGCAGCAGAGCGGCTTTATTTGGATGCTTTGGCAATGATTGTGCGGCTGAAACTGACCTTGTGCGCGTTCGTGCCCGGCGGAGATTGCGTGTTTACACGCCGGTGTTTATGACATGGTGTCTGTGATTAGTCACTGGATTAAAGATACACAAAGGCGTTTTTTTTTTAACCCTCGCTTGAAGGCAGTGTTTCATGGGTCAAGCTCCAGAATCAGTGGAAGCAGAGTTTAGTTTTCATAGATGTGATGTAATACGAATTGAAAGTTATACTTATAACAGCATAGATAGAGTGCAATTATATATCTGTATTAAAAATTACTTTTAACCCCCCCGTTTTGGAAATATCTTGTTGTTTGCATGTTTTTTCACAGTGTGAGAGACCTCTATTGGCTGCTGATATTATAATTATCTTCTTCTAAGTCTCTGATCTGAAAGAATAATGTACTCCGTCTGATAACAAGTTAACTAGATATCAAACTTTACGTCAGTGACTAAAATAAATGAGAAATATTATACCTGATTGCAAGAAATTGAAGGCAGGCAAACACAATGTTAAAACATAATACAAACATTGAGGAAGATGAAAAACACAAATACATCGGAGTTTCTGAAATCCATTCAATAAAGCTGGTTTGAATAAATCTCTCAAATTAAAAAATGAAAGATTAACTACCTTGCA
This sequence comes from Menidia menidia, assembly GCA_907169785.1. NCBI lineage: Eukaryota > Metazoa > Chordata > Actinopteri > Atheriniformes > Atherinopsidae > Menidia > Menidia menidia. The sequence continues at coordinate 5,060,667 of CAJRST010022223.1, read as the reverse complement.
AGAGATAAAATTGCTGAGTTTCGCCTCTTAAAACGATCATGTGACGTAAAAATAGTCGAGTAATTATCCAGTGCAGATGTTCATTTAGCTGACAAAGCTCACGATCAAACTCTGCCTTTGTGTGTGAGAGTGTGTTTATGAGTAAATGAAAATGTGCATGTGCATACAATCAAAATACATAGCAGGCTGAAAAATCCCAAGGAAAACCAAAAGTGATCCCGTCTAACTCCAGGCCATCTGTCTCTGCCAGAAGAAATGATAGAGGGAGCAGTGATAAATTATTTCTTTGCTGTGATCTTCGGGGCAGCATTCTTCTCTTCCACAAGCATATGTGACCCCTGTCTTCCTTTTTTTTTATTAATATACTGCCTTCCTCTTCATACTCGTTTTATCCCCTTCCAAATCTACCAGTTCCTCACCCTTGTTCTTCTGTGGTTAGATCTGCGTGTTTTATCGTGTGGCCTTTTTTTTTCAGATGTCTCCCCAAGGCTTCCATAAGTAGCAGATGGATATAACTGGATCAGTGAGCATTTGGAGCTTCATATCCAAGACCATGCGATGATGATGTGACACCCAAGGGACGACAAAGGGAAAAACTGATCTCATCTCTTTTCCATACAAGTCCCCTCCCTTATTTAGGCTGTGAACGTTTTGGGGGGAAAAAAAGAGAAGAAAAAAAAACAGATGCTGAAGCAATTTAATGTGGAGTTTGTTAAGAGTCGGGAATGAGAATTCGCTGCGGTGGCTGCACCCTTAAGCCAGACCCACACTGGTCTCACATTTATAGACTTGTCTCCACACTGCAGATCTGCTGTGCCAGTGCAGGAGGAAGGACGGCCTGAACCCACTATCACTGGCTCTGCAAGTGGAAACAAAACGCGGTTTGTTCGAGCTAATTTACGAAAGCAGTTCATAACCTTTGCTACCGACATTTTAAAGTCATTTTCACAGAGCTGGTAGTTTTTATTTTCACTTTCTAAAGTACAACAGGCCAGCAAAGCAACACAGTACTCCAGTTAAGATTTGATGAGATGGGTTATGTTATTAAGTCACCGAATGAATATGGTCACCCTGTGGATTAGCTGTGGACTTGGTTTTGGAATTTGGTTAACATAATGATTTTTTATATATTGAGATAGTGAATTATGATGATGTTGAGAATCAGAGTCAAAATGTAGAAACCATCATAATAAAATGGCCATAGTTTCTAATAATGCAGTAAAGGTATGTCCAAGTAATTCACGTGAGCCAAAAATCTCAGGTTCAAGTTCCCAATAAATGTTTGTTTACTTTCTCAGTCCTCCTGGGAAACGCAGGCCATTTTCTAAATATATTTAATTTGTGGACATGATCACCAGCATACACACGTTTGAGAGAAATACTGTCACCCACAACGGCAGAACAACATTTGACTTTGACTTTATGAAACATTTTCAACATGTTTGTGATTGTTTAGAAGTCATGTATAGCAGGGTAGCATTTCAGTCCTCAAAGAAGCTACGCTGTGCATTATCAGATATAGTTTTGGGGCTGATAACATTATATGGACTTTGGTCACAACACAAATTATACAAGAATCCACATTTGACTGAATTTACACTGATCCAGCAAATAGTTTAGCAACTTTGACTCCCACACTTCCACCTCTCTGTGTCCTTGGCCCTTCGCTTTATCCTCTCCTCCTTGACTTGGCTACTACACACGCGCCCGAATGAGGTCATCGGATCTTTGATGTGAAGCTGTCTGGCAAAGCATCCCCAGTGTAGGAGCCATCCACTCTGCCTTTGATCGCTTGTCTTGATGTGAGTGATGTGGCCGTGTTCATGTGGAGGCCGTCTGCCCCCATCTCCCTCTGACTCTTTCACAGCCAGTCCTCTGCCACTCCCTTCTTAACTCTGACACCTGGTTTTTGGCTTCTTTTGACAGGTAAATCATGACAATGACCCCGTATCGCTTTCACTGAGCAACTCAATCTTCTCCATGCCGCCTAGTCTGCATACCCTCAGTGTGTGTCTTTCGTCGCCAGCATATGATGGTTAGACCCTAAAATCTTATTAGTGATGAAATGGCCTGTTCCCATGTCAAGGAGCTTGACAGGGAAAATTAATAAGGCCAGGTAAAACTGGAGGGGGACATATAGGAATTTCTCTTTGCAGACATGCACAATTACGTCTATAAGAGGAACAGGGAAAAATACATTTGCACTGTAAAGTGGAATCCAAAGTAGTAATAAGTCTACTGCATGTAGAAAAAGTGTACCTCACTACGTGAGGCACCTTCAGCAGCTGTGAATCCAAACACACATTCAAACACATGCACATAAACACAGACACAAAACCACACGTTGACACGAGCAGCAGTGAGTACTTCTCAGCGTTTAAGGCAAATAAGTTACTCGCACACTTCCCAGGTAGTGTTATCTTGTTCAAAGGGCCAGCTTAAAAGAGGCAGAAAAAGGTCACACACCTGTAGACATAGTCGTGACAGCACTTTAAACTTTAACATCTCCATGGCTCAGTGCCTCCTGTTGGCATTTGACTTCATGGCTGCGAGACACAAAGGGCCCTTTTATAGAAATAAGGAGACAGAGGAGGTGAGTAAGACCGTATTCTTTCACTGAAGATGGCATGTGAGATGCACTTCTTGTGCAGAATATCCATTCATCATTGTCAGCGGCTTTGTGTTGGCTGGCAGACCCCCAAAAAGGATGGGGATGAGCCACCGACTGCTTTAAAAGCCAAAGCTCTATAAAAAAGAGCCAGTGCACTGCGTGTGCTGTTAATTACCCCATTCCAAGTGATGCAATACCTCGGTTACCTTCACATAATGGACTCCTTCATCACTTCTCTGAGCTAAATGACGGGCTTTAGTGCTGCAGGAGGTTTCCATTGTATGAATGTAGGGATTGTTTCTGACGGAATAACAACATGTGTTTGGAATTGTCCTTTTTCTTATTTCCGTATATGTTTTATTCCCTCAATAGTGACTCTTTTTTTCTTTCGGTCTCTAACAGACGCACAAAAATAACACGTCTTCCAGAATAGCCACATCAAAAAACGTGTCCTCCATAAAGCTGTCCACGAGCGGCCTAAAAGAAACACCTGTTGAGCCTTGAGGTCAAAGGCCGTGACATCCTGGGAACCAGTTTCTATCCCCGTTACCCTCCCGAGTGTCCGGCCTGCTGTCCCCAAGGTCCTTTCTTTCTTAGAGAAAAATGTACTGGATGCTTCTTTTCACCCTGGGGGGGGAAATGACAACTGCCATTTCCTCACAAACGCAGCACCTGACAGTTGACACCTTTTTTTTTGCTGAGCCAGCAGACAGCAGCACAGAGCTGTCAATCAAAGTGAACTACAGTGGCACTTGTCCTGGAGGACAGGTGCGTTACCACCCAGGCTCGAGCCTCTATTTCACACGTAAACGCCTATATCAAGCCTCTACCCTAATTTATTCAGTGGCTATGTCTGGATCTAAGAAGTGGACCATCACAGGTGCTCTTGGGAGAATCGTGCCGTTTTTTATAATGAGACGGAACTGGCGCTCGGGACTTTCGAGGTCATGTGAGTACGCAAACAGAGACCTTTGGCGAGAGTAGTGGGAGCATCTGTGAGGCTGAGAATATCCGTCCCAGTTTTTAACTAGCCCTTTCTAAACTGGAACACCTCACTCAAGGGCAGCTGGCCTCTGTGTTTACTGGTCCTTTTAAGCACAAGTGTGTTTGCCTGTGTGTGCGTGTGTATTTAGGATTGTTTCAGAACCTTTGGTGTTTTTTTCACAAGACTTTGAAACAGATATAATGGGTCTGGCCGGGAAGCGGGCAGATAAACAGCCTGCTTAGTCTCAGCTGGAATTTGAAGTGAATATGATAACATCGGCGATGCCTGAGTCAAATTCACTTACCCTAAGTGGAGCAGACAGCAAACAAATGGGTTTGTTTCAAACTGGGCCACATTCAACCCAAATGTAACATGAGCATTGGTGCATGCGTGATTAAGATTTTTGCAGATAAAAGCAGTTCTCAACAGTTAGTGTGTATGATTCAACGCAACAGGGATACTATGTATGGCAAATTGTCGCCAACTGTCAATGCTCCACTTTGTGGACACCAGGAATTCCTTAGATCTCTGTCTTATTGGACGGGAGACGGAGTAACATTTCACTTTGAACCTCCATCACATTATCCTGCTTTGACAGAAGTTTCAGGAAATCTTTTTGGTTTTGGCCCGATCTTTCAATAGTCATCACTGGACAAAGCCCAGACAGCCATATGTCAAACAACCCAGCAAGAGGCAATATCCATCACTAGTTCTACTGAAACAAGAGCCTTTTTCTGAGTGTAAACATGAACATCTTATGTGCGGCTGATTTTCATTAGGTTTTTTTCTTTAATCTCCAAGAGGATCGCTTGCACATTTTATAAGATGAGATCTTACCTTTTCCAAAGACTGTTTGCAAGAGGTAAGTGACATAATGAGATCAAGGGGCCAAAATGTTTGTGTGACCCAGTTTGGCGACTTGTAAGCAGACACGATCTGAGAACCATTATACACCCCGTCCAAATGAATGGGCCGTTTCTCTAATGTGGAGCAGGGATGGGGGGGCCTCAGATACTTCAAATGTTTCAAATTCAGCAAAACAGTGACCTCCCTCAGGAGAGCTGCGAAAATAAATCCCCAGTCACACACTTGGGCCGCAGAAGAAGAAAAATGGGGCCTGCCTACACAGCCCGCTTCCTCACTTTTTCTCACCAGCACATGAGACAAAGTGGAAAAGTATGTGGAGCTCTGTCCGCGTTATGTTGCATGTTCTCTGACACGGCTCGCATTTTGGGGGCTTTTTTCCTTTATTTTGTATTTCTCAGTTGACCTGTTCGTTCACTGGTATAACACGCTCGGCGGGGTACCGCTCCATGTGTGCGTGTGGGTGTGTGTGTGCCAACATCAGTTGATAAATCCGTTGTCGTACTCTTGCGTGTGTTTGAGTCGCTCGGTGTGTCTGGTTTGCTCATTTTCCATTCCCCTCTCGCCTCTTGTTCTCTACATCATCTCCCGCTGTCAGCCTGCCCACTAGGCCAGCGTCTCTGGACCGCAGCCATGAAGAGGCCATTTTACGCTGAAAATCCCCACTTGAACTCAGTCGACCCACCAACCCATTCAGTATTGTAGCTGGAGGTTGCATGGTTAAATCCAAACTATTTCAGATGGATGTTTGAAAGTGTGCTTACACATATGTGCAGATGCATTTGCATGCATATATATGTGTGTGTGAATAGAACCATAACAATCTGGGAAAACAGTTGATCGGACTCAGGACTTTGACACCTTGCAATAATTTATTTAGCAATGAACTCCTCTGTACGCCAACGTTTTGGAAAGTCTAATGGAAGGTGTTGTGTCCAAAATGGACTTATCAGGGTTTGATAAACCATGAAGAAGTCATGGAATTGTGCCTCTAAGTGCAGCTTTTAGTCAGTTTTTGATACCACCTGAACCAATATTTTTTTTCTTCAGTTGACTGTAGGACTTGATGGCACTTCTTTTTTCTTTTTTTTTCTTTTTTTAACTTGATGGCACTTCTAATTAAATTGCATTCGATTGGATTATGATTGTGGGTCACTAAACGTGATTCTGAATGGCTTGAATTAGACTGTCAAAGCACACTGAGATTACATTTGTAGTGATTTGAAAACATATAAATCAAAATGAACGGAAGTGAATTCATATGAACTGAATGTCGCTATTTTCACAGTTGGAAGCTGTCATTTGTCCTCACTTTGGAGGAGCCAATTTTTCACCAGCACAACAGAAGTCTGAACATTTCACAGCATCCATGTGAAGAGCAGAACCAATTTCTCCTCAGCCAGGCTTTTAATTCAGAGGTCATGCTTCTTGGCTCATGCCGCTCGGTCTGTGAGTATGCCTGTGGAGACAAGGAAACCATAAAACCCTAAAAGGCTTCCTTCCTCCAACACAGTTCTCCTTCAGTAGAGCTTTTTTAGCACGAGGAGCAGGCAGCGGCGGCAGCAGCAGCAGGGAGAGGCTGATGGAAAGGGCCACCTGAATAAACCCAGTGTGGAACTAGGCAACTAGGACGGCTAGGCTCAGTCAGATTTATGAGCCTCCACCTCTCTTTTCCCTCCGAGAGGCCCCTCTCTGGAGCTTCTGGATGTATTATACCCACTCTATTACTCTTTTGTCACCTTTGTCTACCTCTCCTTCCTCTCCTTCTCCTGTTCCGCATTCCCATTTCTCTTTTTTTACGTCTATGTATTCTCTAGATTCCTCTCTTTTGCTTGATGTTGGTATCTCTCCCTCCTCCCCTTCTTCCAGACATCCTGGCCAGCTGTTCATCCAGACGGGGTGTCTGCAGCTGTCTGTGGCAGCTCCAGAGGTGGGTTGCTTAGCGTGCAGCGCGGAGCTGTTTCCCGACACCTCCGTCTCCTCTCAGAGCAGCATCCATGACCCGAGCACGACCCCGACGCCATAACTGCACGTTTTTTATCCAAAAACCACCCACCCACCCACACAGACTCACACACACACACATACTGCACCAAGTTTGACTTGAGGTTAATGTGAGAGAACTGTACTGGGTAAATACCAACAGAATGCATTGGACTATATATTTATGGAAAGTATATACTGGAAATGCATTTTGTGCTTGAGAGCTCCATAAAAATCAAATATAGCTTTGAGGGGGAAGCATTTACAGTACAATAAACACACATGAAAAGGGAAAAAGTGCTCTCATCTTTTCTCCATTTCTTTTTTAAAGTTTCTTTTTCTCCTCCCAGCAACAGCAACAGTTTTGGCAGAGGCTCCACATTGCCCCAAATATAATAAAATAAAAACGTCCCCAGACAAGGGTAAACTATTACAACACCCCACGAGACAAGGGGTAGTAAAACCTAATGAAGTGTGCAGCAAATTAGCCCTGCTTTGCTGCAGAAATTGCAATAATTAATCCAGCCCTTGCACGCTTTTCCACCGTGGTATTCTGCCAAGTTGGCTGAGAGGATCTCAAATGAGGGAAATTGAAAAACCCTCCTCAACAAGTTTTTTTTTTTGAAGAGGAGGAAAATATGCAGTTTACCTCCATTCCTTTGAAAAATAAGCACAAACTTATAATTCATTTAAAATGTATTAGAAGCTGTATTCCTTCAATATGCTTTAACAAAGAAGAAATGAGATGTCAGCTGTAACTCTATCAAAAACATGAAGAAACGTTTTACAAAACCATCATTACTTAACTTTTGCTTTGCTGCACAACACCAATTAAATCAGAATTCTAACCAGACCCAATTTATTTTCATGTTTCTTGGATGTTATGTAGAGAATAGTTAATCAGAATTGAAATCATCCCGTTTGGTGGAAAACCTGTATCTTCTTTTATTATTTTCTGTGGGTTTTGCTTGTAACTAATCAAATTAATTAGATTATCAAGCTTTTGACAGCACCATCTATACTTTGAATGCTGAAATCTAACATGTACAGCCTGGTAGACGACTGAGATTCACCTTCTTATAACTTTTGGACAGTGTCCTGCTGAAAAACTACACGGATGTCCAATAAGTATGTTATTTGTTGCTATGTTACATTATCGCTTCAAGATTTTACAGGAACAAAAATCTCCCATCATTTCTAAAAGTTTTGTGTTGTCCCTTATCCACCTGTCTTTCAAATTAGACCCTTTTGCTCCTGTCTTAAATCTAAACAACCCTTCTTCCTCATCATTCACATTTCTCTTCCTCTGGTTTTCTGCTAGCCATGTAGCAGAAACACCATCAGCATGCATACTCATTTGCAATCAATTCTCCCTCCCTAATCACATCCAATCAGACATGGCACACATTTGTACTTGCCAGCTTGCAGACTAAAGTCTTCACCATGTCCGGGGGTTAATTCAGAGGTGCGTGCTTTCACATTCAGCTCCTCGCCATAATGTCCAGAAAGTATGCTGCATGTCAAAGCTGCAATAGTTTATTACTCTTGGGGGGCCTCCCGTGTGTTTCTTAGTTGGTTGTTACAGGAAACAGCGTTGCCATCCGTGCTGCAAGGGAAGAGACCCGGGACCTCAGAGATGGACGTGTTTACCCTGCAGTTAATCACCACGTCTCATGCGGCCTCTCTGGATGTGTGAGGGGGGGGGGAAATGCCGGCTAAATGCAGTCACCGCGATCTAATGAGGTGGTTTAGCTGCTGCAGCGTGCCTTTCGGCTGCACTCTGTAATTCGGAGACATCCACTCCACGGCTCCCCCTGCCCAGTCTGCGTCACAAGTGCGTTTGTCCGCGCTCGCCACGTCGCCCGCAGCCGTGCGAAACGCGCCGGGCGGCTGCGGACGGGGGCCGGGGTCCATCAGGCCGTCAATCAGCGCGGAGTGTGTGGTTTTGAAAATGGGGAGAAGGGGTTAGCGAGGAATGGTTATCAAAAAAAAAAAAAAATTGGCGTCTGTTTTTTTGTGTGGCAAGTTTTTTCAGACTTCCCATATGAAAGAACAATTAGCGCAGAATCTATGGTGGACGGGAGCGCTGGATTTCGGGAGGCCGGCCTCCCTCGTGCCCTCGTGGCAAACAGCCGTGCTGTTCTTGGAAGGCCCCGGCAGCTCCAGCTCCGCTCCTCAGTAATGGTTACACAGCGTTGCCCGTGCCACGCTCGCTAATGACAGGCTAGGCTTGTTCCACTGAAGTGGTGCTTTTTTACAGAGTCGACGGCGCACAAAAAAAGCACCGCGAGCGCCTCCCAAAAGCAGCCGGGGTTCTGTGAGGACACCGCGCGCACAGGAATGCACACGTGTATTCAAACACGCTCCCGAGCGCGAGAGAGGCTGAGCGACACGTACATTTTCCGCTTATGCAGATTTATGAGGTGGCTGATTAATGTGGACTGAAACATCCGTTAATGGTATTACCTTCCACAGGCCTCTCTGAGGCCTTTGGGATAACAATCTCAGGTGTGATCACCTTCCAGCCTGGATGCAGTTTCTGCTCATCATCATCGATTATTTGGAGTCCCTCTATTGTTAGTTCTCGTTTCGAAAGCAGGAATCTACTTTTACACGAGATGAATTGGTAAAATTCTTGTCCAGGTAATCTTTCCCACATTCACGATTTGATCCTCCAAATTTTATATCGCTCATTCTCCTTTCACCGAACAATGAACATGATGGAACATCCACTATGGGGCCTTTGTCTTTCAAAACTACAGAGCTTTATGTGACTTGGCGTTGGTGTAGCCATATCATTAGGACAGTTGACTTCCGAAAGGAGTTATGTTCACCACATGCCAGGATTTTTTTTTCTTTAATGCTTCCCGTGAGACTGTTAAAATGTAAGAGGACCCCCATCTATTCCCTCTGTAGGTTTGGATGAGGAGGGGGGGGAGGGTCATAGGTGAGGTAAAGGTCTACAAAGAGTAGAGAAATTTCATGCGTATCATCCATCATTTCCAGCATGCAAAGCGTGAATATGCCTTAACCCGTGCACATGGAGAACATTTTTCTTCACATCTGTGTGCGTGCATGCCTACCCGGGCATCTGTAGACTTAAAAGGAAAATACGTCCACTCAAAGTTTGTCTCTTGGACGCATCTCACTCAGATGCTGACGCATTTGCAGGATTCTGCCCCACCGAAGGGCCCACTTTAGCATTTCCCCAGCAGAAATTGTGGGAGTATGAAGAATGATTCTTTTCACCGTGGCCGGTGCTGCATGAATATTTCAAACAAGCAACATCAGTGCCTCACAACACAAAGAAGAAGTCTTTGGGTGAGTTCAGGCATGAGAGGGGTGGGGTGGAGAGGACCAGAGATGAAATCCTAGACTGTAACTTGAAGGCACCACCTGCTTTCAGTGATGGATATTCCAACAAAGGCCTGGAACTGATGCTGTGGCAGAGGTTTGGTTCAACTCTGTCTGACCATGTCTGCCTTTAGCGGTGCGAGGCCTGCCAGAGGGACGTGCTTGGCTGTGGAAAACCATAAGTACAAGTCCAGGCATGTGCTTCCGTTGTTGATTGTGTGTATGAATGGAGAAGACGGGTGTGCCTGTGAACATACCAGGCATTCCGGGGCCGCAATAAAGCCAAATTGAAGGGGCAGGTTAAAGCCAGGATGTGCTGAGTGATACCTGGGAGTGAGACGGTAGGACAGACCAGTGTCAGAGATGTGCTGACACTGTTTTGGGGAAGAAAACACGGACAACTCCTGGAGCCGGAATGAAGGTTTGGAAATATCTGTGGCCAAACCACCTTCAAATTGGTTGTATGATTTTGACTTTGTAACTCTGTTTACGGCCCCACAAGAAGTTGGACCAGTTTAATAAGACATGACTGGTGTGTTTTAATGTTATTCTGACTGAAAGTACTGTTAGACATTTTGGTCAAAGGGTTCCTATTCCTGTTCTTTATTACTGCCAACACTCAGTCACATTGTTATTGTGCATGTTCTTGATGGTGACCCTGGATGTCACATTGGTATGATATCTCCACATGTGTTTAGGTTTAGAAACCTACCCACTGCTCTGGTTAACACATTGGCCAAACACAGGCTGTACAGATCCAAAGCAGATAGTAGATACAGGGTTTAAAAATACACAAGCTTTTCAAACACAAGGAACAAAATGTTCTTTCAGTCATAAAGAAATGTTAACACTGGCAGTGTAAAATGCTGGTTCCAAACCATATGTACACTGACGGCTTTGAAAGTAAACAGCCTCGTCATATGTCAGATATGTTGTGAGTTTTGAGCAGATCCAACAAAATCAATCTCACCCCTTGGATTATGTCATTTATTAAGGTAAAACCATAAGGTTTGATATATACAGCCAAAAGCCTTTTGATGCTGTAATGTAAGTTTTAATCATGATTTGTAGCACATGTAAGCTTCATTTGTGAAAGTAACTCGTGTTTGTCTTTGCTTCAGTGCATCTTTGGGGATAAATGGAAATGCTGAGACATTTTCTATGCTGCACCAGGTGAAAGAAAGAAAAAGAATTCTAGACATCGCATTAGTTTTAAGTTTGATTTAATGTGTAAAGGACAATCCTCTTAAATGTAAATGTAACAGAATTAACTGTCTTTAAGTTTAAAGACTCTTCATTAAAAGCTTTTCAAACACTTACAAGAGCAGGAATTTATTACATTTCTTTAAGTAGCATTGAGTTGACAGTAACAATTATCAATTGTATGACACAAAATAAATAAAATGAGGCTACCTTTGCTGTGAATTTGGCTGTACTAGTACAGACCTAGACTTTATTGTTTTTACCAAAAAATGAAATGGACCTTTGCAACATGTACAGAGCACCTCTGCCCATCTACTCTCACATCTGTTTTTGAGCCTGGTTACAAAGAGAGCCTATTACAGGAATCACCAATCATCCTACAAGTGGAGAAGTCAGAGGAAACTTATGTGGACACACATCAGCTTAGCAGTTTGCAGACAACTTCCCTTGATGTTCGTTTATTGTATTTCCTTCATTTGTGGACTTTAATTTTGCAACGTAAAATGGAAATACCTCAATTTTTCTCTTGATGTACCCTGCTATTCCTCAATTTCATATACATTATTCCCCACTCTTGCAAAGTCAATGCATCTAAAGCTAAAATTAAGACAGGGATTTTAATAATGGAGCAATTTCCAAAGCTGTATGCACTTATACCAAAAGTCAGTGCACTATGGAAAGCAGCCTGTACTGAATTGAGTCTTCGGACATCTGGATGCTCTTCAGACAGTCTTCCTCACATGGCAAGGTCACTTATTAAAGAAGGGTTGCGTTTCAAGACAACAAAAAAGCCAACATGTGGACAAGGCAGCCATATTACTCCTGAGGCATGTCCCTCTGAATTCAGGGCTCTTTCTACTGCTGGACAGCCTAATGCAAACCAGATTGCTGGTGCTTTGGGTAAAATATAGATCTCCTGATTACTAACAATTGACCAATTCATTTGAGACGTTGTTCTTAGAGGAAAATGTGCAGCTGCATTCAAAACTAGTTATAGAGTTCCTGTATTTTTCAATGAGTGTGTGGGTGTGTGTGTTCAGGCTCGATCATGCACACAGTAACAAATCAATAAAGCCTGTAAGCCTTTAGATAATATTTAGCCTCAGATTCGGATTGGCACTTAAATGAGCGCTGATTGAGCTGATTATAATGATCTTAAACATTACACCCTAAAACAAAACCAATACCCTAAAGATTACTCAAATTCCAAAGATACCCTTCTGCATACAACTTAGGCCTCAACCTATCAAGTTAACCTGGACTTCTTATTCATCTTCTCCAACAATGCTACTCTTTGTATTTATTTTTTAGAAATGTAGACATTTCTTGAACTGTGCACAATATATTTTTTTCCAAAAATGATTATGCAGCCATACGAAAACATTTCAGTGGTGTCAGAAATATTTGAATTCAAACAATCTGAACCCTTCTGATATTGAAACCCAACGGCCTGTTAGCGTGAGATTCCCTGATCCCTCTGTAACATGAGGCCTGTGTAGCGAGCGGGACCAAACGGGGAGTGCAATGTTGTGAGGTGAGGTATTTTTCGACTGGGAGAAGAATATGTAATGCTTTCCAGACACTCTGGCCGCACACGGCTCTGTCCCCTGCTACCTATAGGCATTAATCCTCTCCCCTTTCGCTACAACAATAAACCCACTACTGCGGAGGAAGAACTCATTTCAGATCCCAAAAACACAACTACCTCTTCTGTCGCCCCCCTGGGGCTTGTGGACAGGGATCCCACGGCACTCTCCTGGCTTTCGGTTTGTCTCCTAACACTAAACACTTTCTCTGACTTGTAAATATCAACCTTTCAACCAAATTTAAGACTCTGTACCCATATCCACACATTTTAGACCCTTCCCTTTTTTCCTGCTCACCCCCAGTTAACCCCTCAGAGTCCACCAGGACTAAACCATCCCCAGAAACTTAATTCATTCTCTGAGGTGTCACCTCTTAGATGATCACCTCATAAAGGTGTTTTCTGGTTATTCTTCTACAAGGGGATCTAAGCTGGTTCAACTTAGTTCCGTAACTGGACCAATGAACAGTTTCTGTGTTCAATAAGACCCAGATGGTAGATATATGTTTGTTTGTTTTTTCAAAAACTTAGATCTATGGGACCCACTACCCCCCCTCTGCTCCTCTACCATTGCATCTTTATCCTTTTTAGATCCCTCCACACCACATGAAGGGGCACCAATGAGGTCTGAGCCGAAAACAGCAACGATGGCCTGTGCTATCGCAAATCCTCTCTTTTCACCATGTCCACAAAGATGAATGTCATATGCAGACTGCCCAGATACCACCAATCGTTATTGAGCTCCTTTGATAAAAAAAGAGTCTTTTACAGTTCCCTCCAGATGTTTGTGTTGTTCTTTCTCTCTCTATTTCTCCTTTATTAAATCTGTTCCACTAAATGTTATTATGTCGGGTCTAATATACAATACAGAGCCAGAAGCCGATGGGGGTGGTAAGGTAATTTGATATTTTTTCTTATTCTTCCAGCAAAAGCAGATCCATCTACTTACGATTTTTCAAACCTCTGCCAAAGAACAACAGACTGACAGCTCTCCTCGTGTGAGACGAACACTCCTGTTTGGCTTTCATTTAAAAAGAATGCATGGGTGGAAGTGGACGGCATGTGTCATGTCCATGTGTGCGGCAGCTTCCCCTTCTACTGTTCTCACCTCTTTCATCTCCTCGTTTTTTTGGATTAATTCCTCTCTTCCGAGGTATCTGATCCGGTGAACACTGAGATGAGAGCTCTAATGGGACTTAGTCAGGAGAAACTAGAGAACTGTTAACAGTGCAGCATGAAACACAGTCAGTAAGTCCAAACCGGGCTGTCTTGGCTGTGTAGTTACACACTTATTACACATGTATTTGTTCGCCCATCTGGAGGTAGCATGATGATTTTGACAATCAGTTACATTTTGAAAATGCTGAAGATTAATATGAATCCATTTAATTTTTTTTGCAGAGCAACCTTTGTTGTATTGGTCGTTCTTCTCTCTGAAATCATTTTAACATGAATTCTGCAGCCTTGAAGAGATAAAACATGGGAACAATGGATATCCCACAACAGGTAAACGAAGAGAACATCTCCAAAAGGATATATCATAACTAAGAAGGCACTGGTCATCCATCCATCCATTTGCAATATCAGACTGTTCAAATCAGGGGTCTCGATGAGGAGTTGGAGTCTGTTTCTGGTGTTACTGGGCAAGAAACAGGTCAAGACGTTGATTGGTTACATTCATTTTTATTTAAAGGGTCAGGTTTAAAACTTTTTAATTGTTACAATGTCAGAAGTGATTTAACATCCTTCCTATTCCCATTAATGTGTTTTAGGTCTTCTACACCAGCAAGCGTTGAAACGTTTTTGTTGCTTTGTTCCATTTTATTTTATTTTATTAATTATCTTTTTTTTAATTAATGTAAAATGCAACTCAACAAGCACAGTTGTAACTCCACCAACATATGGAGCAGCTGTTAATCTTCCAGAGATTTTACAACAAGCTAGTATGTTTCTTTTTTTCTACTGACTGGTTTGTTGCTTCCCACTTACTTGAAAATAATTTAGCCGCCTAAGAACATTTGATACCGAGGTCACCACTAAAGTAGTCATCGCATAAGCTCATTCACTATTTTCTAAATTATGCACTTTCACATGCCATGTCTGCACCTTAGCTGCCTTTCTTTAGTATTTCTAGCTGTGAGAATGAACCCTCAGCACAGAATCTCCCGCTGTCTTACTGACACACTATCCCTTCCTGAACTCACAGTCTGGCATGTTACCTCCAAATAATTACTAGATTCTTCAACCAAGTTAGGCTGAAATGTTTCAGAAGCAAACTGATTTTTCTTCAAATGTCAGATATTTCAATTTAATTCTTCACTTTAAGAGCCTCTCAAGACACATAACTGATTATGAAATATCTGGATTTTGCAGCAGCCTTGGGTTAGATATAATTATTTTGCCTTAAAGTCTGCATAATCATGATTTAGGCAGACAAGCTTCCTTTAAGTCAAGAGAAGAGAGAGGTAGTCAGCAAAAACTTTTCAGGGAACTTGTAAGCTTATGTTCAGCCCTTCATGTGCCTTGCTCTTCGACTCTTAATAAGAGCAAACACAGAAAGTAGTCCCTTAGAAACTATATACCACTCAGGATCCACTTCCTTGTCATTCTGTTAGAACGCTTACCAGTTGTATTTTTGTGCACATACTGGTTTCTTTACATTATGTGAGGTTCTGCTGTCATCTTTCAGGTTCTGCTTTGAGAGTGTGTGTGCAAAAAAGAGGCAGTGTAAGAGATGTTTGGTCTTTTAAATTAAAATGTTCAGATAAGAAAATACTGTTAAGTTACACATTTTAAACAGTTGTACCGATACTGTTTATGGGAGTTTTTTTATAAGCTCGGTCAGTAAAATTTTCTTCACACACACACACAAAAAAATCATGTTTTATCAGACTTTGTCTTCCAAGTGAAGTATGTTTCCGTGTTCCTTCTTGGAGAGGGTGTCCAGGAAACGTTGTGCCACACTAGACTCATGCTCACTGACACGTTACACTCTCAACTACCTCTGAGACTTCATCCCCTTATACTTTCTGAGAACCGCAGTCAAAACTTTCTTTTACTGACCTACTTTAGCTGCAGCTCGCAGATGATATATGGTGAAGGCATTTTTGGAGAACAGGACAAACCAAGCGGCGGGGGCTGAGGGGGACTCCAGCATAGCATACCTCTGTGAACATACACCAAGCAGCCCTTCAGCTCTTCTCTATGCTGCCTTTGTCTCTGCACAAGGGGACATAAATCATTGCAGGTCCTGCAAAAGAATAAGCCATCACCAAAACCCAAAGAGAAAGAGAAAAGAGGTGAATGGAGAAAAAAAAAAGGTTGAAATTTTATGCTCAAAATGAGAGCCAATTCATAATCCCCACTTCAACTCCCATTTGTATGTGAGCAAAGGGGCAGCTTGTGTTCTATGTTCAATCTACAAAATATTCAGCTCACAAGTCTGGCAAGTAGCTAGGAGGGGAAAAAAAAGAGGCAATGTTAAACCCACAGAGAGAAAAAGAAAAACATTCAGCCCATTTCTTAGGTCTAACAAATCACCTCTGGTAAAGAGAAAAACACAGACAAAAGTCATCAAGAAAAAAAAGGGAAAAAAGTGTGAATGTCTAACCTTTCAAAGAACAGCCTCAGGTATCACCTCCTGTTATGTTACACTGGGTGCAGACTTAGAGAGTTTCCTCTCGTGGCTGTGACCTTTAACCTTTTCAACTGTATGACAAAAACAACTGACATGTTCTTCTTTCAGGTGACCAAACGTGGCTGCATTTAAGTGTTCAAATTCATTGGATTTTTGAAATGGAAAAAAGGTCAATGTCATTAAAAACTGAAAAACAACTAAAGGTGAAAAGAATATAAAAACGTAGTTTGGTGAAGCTTCGAATGTAAAACATCCATTTTGCAGCTGCTCTGAATTCTCCATTGTTTTATCTTCCTGCGTCCATCAATCCATTGTTTCATTTTTCACGTTAGCTTATTCCAATAAGTTGGGCCAGTGGTTGAACATCCCCCAGAGAGTTCAGTAGTCCATCACAGGGCGTCTTCTTATGTGCTGTGATCCACCGTTTAACCATCCGCTAAAGAAAAGCAACAGGAATAAAAGAAAAAAGAAAGGACAAATCTGTTTATTTATGAAGCACAATTAGAATCTATGCATTCACATGTTTATTAATCTCCTAATGATTTTAGACATGAAAATAAATCAGTGCATCTTCATAAGATTATATTCTATATAATATATACTGTATCTATATTCTAGACAAAGTACCCAAAAAATACTGTTGGCGATTCAACTTGGCTGTCATATCAGTTTGTTTATATTTCTATACATATGTTGAGGTTTCAAATGGATAGGTGAATAATCTGAAGAAAGTCAAAACCGTTACATTGGAGCTTGTATGGTGTGATTGATGCAGATTATTCACTCAGTAGCAGGGTCAATCCGAAGCAGCCAACTAGCCCAGTAAGGCCACAGAGGTCAATCCCATGAATCACTTAAGGCTCAAAACAGCAAGATGAGGCAGTGGTCTGCCTGTCCCCTAGAGCTGAGTGCAAGATGAGAACAGACCTCAAACATCAACACATTTCCCACTGAAAATCTCCACAAACACATTCTTTCCTCTGTGCCATAATCTGGAGATTGAGAATCAGAAGCAATCCCAAATTCTGTGCTCATTATAACATTCTGACATTTTAACAATGAAAAGTCATTCAAATTCAAGCATTATGGTTATCCAATTCACAATTCTTAACATTTCCCTTTTAAACATTAATCAAAAATACAAAATGATACATTTAAAACGTATGTTAAAACTGTTGGTGTCTTTCCATGGGCCTTCGTACACTATGGGCTATGTTGTCATGTATTGTAAAGTTGTTGTGTAATGTAACTACTTGTCAACATTAGAACATGTAATCGCCAAAGTTCAGCCACACCTGTCACTCTCCAGACAAGACACAAGGTGATGATGGTTATCACTCATGACAGTAGCCTACACCTGTGCACAGTGTGTCTCACAGCAACAAGTCTGGACAGATGGAGATCAGACACACCAGCGGGCATGACACTTTGTGTCCTTACATGAAGGCTATCAGATTAAGGCAAAGCATTCTTACATGCTGATTCACACGTGTAAAAACATTTATAATACATGGAAATGAGCAGTGTGCGGGATGCAACTTAAGACAGGGAGGCAGAAAAAAATAAGGCCTTCGAGCTATTTAAAACCCGAGGAGAGCAGGGGCAGGTGTGAGCAGCCTCCCAGGTGCAGCTCCACAGGCCATGCAGTGCCAGTAATCAGCGATGAGGGGTGGTAATGACAGGGTGCTGCTGTCAGAAAACTGTACACACACTCACGCACACTCACAAGCCAAAGTACAAACGCTTCCAACTCATAGGGGCACTGGCACGCACACAGTCAACTGTTTTTTTTTGCCCCTTCTGTGTCCTCTCGCTCATTTTTCACCTGTGTTTCTCAGGCGGTCATTTCACGGCTGTTCTTGGAGCTGTCGGCCATCTTCCCATCACATCCATCCATCAATCCACCCATCCATTTTCCATACCGCTTATTCCCACTGACAACAGGCGAGATACAGGGTACACGGCGGACTGTTCGCCGGTCCGTCGCAGGGCCACACAGAGACAAACAACCAGACACTCTCCCAGGGGCAATTAGGAGTGCAGCAGACATACAATAAAGTCAAAATGCAGCTGGGCTGTTACATAAGCAGTTTCCAACCTGTCTGCAAAGCAGCTCGTCCCCGAACATTACAATCGGACCAAAGGTCAATCACCACTTCAGGGTGGGATCCAGAACACAAAATATTAACGCAGCCTCGTCTTTTTGTTTAAAATTGAAATCCAAAGCAACATTTCTGCATTTGTAAAGACTATTTTCATTTTGAAAAATTAAGCTAAAAAGATATTCATGAATCAGTATCTCAACTGGCACTTTAAAATTTCCCTAATCTTAAAACAATCAAAACCTACTCCCTACTCTTTGCTGGAGCCCACAAGCAGCATTTTAAAAGGTAAACATGGTAAAACATAATGGACAATCATGAACAAAGACGATATAGAAGCATTTGTTGGTCAGACATAGCCTTTTCTCAGGCCTTTCCTTTTAAAAAAAGAAATCATTTTACATCTTTACCCAGCAACGAGCAGGCCAGGCTTATTGATGTAGAGCCTAGAGAAGAGGGCCCAGTTGCCAGGTGATAGTGTTTGCTTAGACTTTTGGTTCTGTAGAGGGGGACATACCAGTGGCAGAGAGGAGGAGGGAGGTGAGAGGATGTGGGGTGAAGAGAACTGGCTTGGCAAAAGCAACTGTGGGTAAGCTGGGGTTGTTGTTGGCTGGCTAATGTATAACATCACGCTAAATAGCAAAGCAATGGAAGGTTTTTATAGAGTGAGAGTGAACGAGAGAGACAGTGGTCGTTAGGGCTCCTGGAATAGCATAATTAGAGAGAGAAACCTAACTGTTGTGTGTTGTTTTTGTTACTCTGCTTCGTTATGTTTCGCAGACAGGTTTCATGGTGGTGTGATTAACACCATTGCCTCATAACAAGAGGGTTCCTGGTATGAATTCCGGCTGGGGCCTTTTATATTTGGAGTTTTCATTTTCTCCCCGTGTTCTCTTCAGCGTTCCCCCATTGTCCCAAAGTAAAGTAAAAGTTAAAAAAAAGTATTGCAATGCATCAATTAAAATTCTTTCAAAATCAACTTTTACATAAAGATAAGGGTTACGTCATAGTCTAATCATCATATCTCCAAAACAGAATGTGGATTTCATGGTGATTAAACACACATCAAGGCTGGATTCAGGAAAGAGGAAGTGAACACTTACCGTAATTCAGCTGTGAACAACAAAATCATTTCCCCCTTCTGAACGAAAGCGCAATCACTCCGCTTCCAGATTTTAATACCCCACCGTTTCTGTTAACAAAGAGCAGATCAAACGCACACAGCTGCACACGCACACTTCCAAATAGACTTTTACTCACTGAGAGCTAATTGCATACATGCACTTCCATGTTCCAGCTTATGCCACCATTATCCGCCATCAGCTTGACTTGATTAACGGCTGCTTGTGTGTGTGTAGCTGCTACGCTGATGAAAGACAAGGAGTTGAATCTGTCACTACTGCACAGGCATTACAACCACAACAGTTTACCCAACAATGGAGCCCTAAAGTTGGCCTTCATTAGAGGGATTAGAAGCCTAATCTAAAACAATGTCTCTCATCCCGAAACACCAAACAGCCTCTCTTGGGGGTTTCCTTACACCAAGCATAACATCTCAGACTTCAAACACTCCATCTGTAACCCCCCCGTCCCTCTCGCATTGACCCCTATCTTACAGTGAAGGGGTTATGGAAGGTGAGAGACCCCATATGATGGTGCAGCTGTGGAATGATTTATCGTTGGGTTAATTGTTGGGTGAGAGGAGAATTGCGCCCGCAGGCTGCAGGTTCTGGCCTGATTACATGTTCACCTGCCATCGGCCTGCAGTACACAGTCCATTATCTTGTTAATGGGGTTGCTCTGTGTTCCTGGGCAACTGAGGCCACAGAAGAAAAAGGTCGGCATTTAAGGAATAAAGGGTATGACGCCTGTTTTGTGATGACTAAGATTAAACAGTTTCTTTATCTGAATTCCAACTCTATGGCACCACTCCAAATAAAAAATGTCTTTGTACTGCCAACTGAAAAATGCGAGGACAAGGAAAAAAGTACTTTCAGCCTGACCTAACTAGTTAATTTAAAATAATTATTTATATTTATGGCCTGTAACATATGCGTAAAAGAAATCTAAATAAATGTGTTCATCACTTTGTAATGTCACCATTTCATCTCACAGCTCATAAATGCACTAAATAATTATCTCCCAAACCAATTTTCTACAAACTGATATCTGTAGAAATTCTGTCATCTTGTGGGCAGCCTTTATTGTTAGAAAATCTGAATGTAGTTTCGAGCTTTAGTGCAAAGTCACAAAGGAAAAAACTCAACTGATATGGTTTCATTTCATTACAACAACCCTAACTGTCGTCAGCAACAGTCCTTTGGTCATTTGTGTCTTTGGTCATGAGTTTTCTTCGAGAGTACTAATTGGCCTGACCACTAAACATGTTTCCGTGACTAGTTGAACACATTCTAACATGTTCAACCTCCAGTCAGGGTTGAAAAGGAATGTTTTCTGTATGAAGGTGGGTACATGTTCTGCCACATGTGGGATTCAAAACTTCTAATACTTGTTTCTCTGCTGTCAGGAGTGATTGCTCACATGACGCGAAGATCTGTGCTACTCAGGGGACTTTTTTTTCAGTCTAACACAAATACAAAGTCAGTAAGTTTTAAAGTTCATAAAGAGAAAGATTTTTTCTGTTGTGCTTCACCACCTTAAATTATAATGAATCAAGGAAAGGGAGCAAGGAGAAAAGTTTATTGAATAGCCCTTTATGTTTAGTCCAGGTTTGACACATATTTTTTGGGCCAGTAGTAAAAAAATAAATAAATAACTAGACAGGTCAGGTAGATGGTGAATTTTGAATCATCAAAATCAGAATAAGCATCCCTCAAATTGTAAATAATCAGCACAAGGAATTTATGTAGCTTGAACCCAAAAAGAGTGAGTGAGCTGTGATGGAAAAGGGCAGACTGTAGGCATTCAATGAGTGAATGTATCCTGGGGGATAATGCTAATGGACTCTAATCTTCTGTTTCCGGAATATTATCTGCAATCAGCCAGTGCAGAAATTGGTTACCCAATGAAAACACATTTCAGAACTGATTCGGTTATGTGCTTCCTGTTTTAAGACTTTCTGATCCTGTAAATAACTATACCCAAATGTCAGATTTCAGGGTGATAAGAGAAACATTTATAAAACTTCTGCTCGTTGGCCTGGAATGAAAATTGAGGTGGAAATAAACGTCAACTTTAATGTACGTTTTGTGGACATGAAAACCTGGACCAGACGATGGAATTTAAAAGTGTGAGACGGATGGAGGGAAATGATGGAAAATCTGACTCGAATCGGTGTTTGCATAGCTTTTCTAAATCCGCTCTGGACTCTACACTTTTATAACACTTGCCATAATGTCGGTACATCCGGAAACACACAGAAAGAAAAGTATCCCTCTGAAAGTGTTTTAGCTGTGAAGCAATCTTTCAAACAAGTCCTTGTTAACCCAGAGTCCAGTTGACACTCACTGGGCTTTCACCCAAGGTAAAAATATGCTTATTTGTCTTTCATCTCTCCCTTTCATGTGAGAGCTTTACTGGTGCTGCTGGTCCGCAGCCTAACTCAGACCTGCAGCCTCCCTCCTGTAAAGAGGCAGGATGCCAAACATCCACTGATTTACAGCTCGAAGCACACGCTAAGCTTTTGCTCCTATGGGCTGTAAAAGCCAAATGAGAGCGTGATGTCCAGATCCCACTTGCTATATTAACCTGCATTCTTTCCAGAAGAGTGGAGTGGCTGCATGACCTGAGTATAACCACATGCTGAAAAGAGGTAACCCCTTCCAGGTCCGAACAGGGGAGCTCACGTGAAAAACTGCATGGAGGGAAGGCTCAGATACAATCAGCTGCTGACCTTCTGCTGCACACTGCACAGAGCAGTCAATAACATGCTGTCTCCCCTCCACCACACCAGCAACCGAGCGGCCATCTGGCCCCACTCCCTCTTTGTAATGAAACTGAATTTCAGGCAAACGTCTGGCATTTTCTCAGGATTTTCCCAAGTTATAAATAGTCTGTTTTAACTGCCTGAACATAGTTTTGAACATAGCTGAACTTGTTTAAGAAATGTCTTCTTTGGAGACTTTATATGACATTTTCAGTTGTTGATGCTCAAAGGCTAAAGATCTGTATCAGAAAAATCACATGTAAACGATACATACACGCTATTGTTGTTGCAGCCTCTGTTTAAGATCAAATTTAAACAGTATTTTAAATTATTATGATCGAATCAGGTTTTGTGTCAATCTCCCCAGCAGCAGTTGAGACGTTTCAGTCAAGAGCCAAATATCAGCTCCGACAGGTTTGTAACGTTTAGAGCTATCATATAGCATAAGGTACACATATCAGAAACTGAGGTAACCCATTCGAATTTGAAGTGAAACTAAGAGGAAAAGAGGAGGCACAAGATGCTCCTCTGCTCACATTCCCATCACGCTTTGAAGTGGCGTTTTTGACCAATGTGAGCAGGCTCCTGCTGAGGATGCCTCCAGGAGCTTCAGCTGCCTTTACTCCACCCATTCCTCTCAAGATTAACTTTGCTATGCGTTAGCGCTGTTTCTCATTGGCCTCTGGAATGCGACGGATGACGGATCTATTTTCCTACATTGTTTCACCTGCTCTAAATGGAACCACATGCTGCACAAGACTGCCTCTCCTTTGTCTGTAATTGGAAGCACATGCACGGCAAAGTCAAAAGTAAAGTGAGGCCGACACGGCCGACAGGGTTCCCCTCCTTTCTCCACCCCAACCTCCTTTTCCCCTTCCCTCCGAGCTCGGGGTGCCACAATTTGGTCCAGGCCAAGCAGGAGGCTAGCAGTCTAGAGCCTCAGATCAGTTACTGAACTAAATGACCTGGCATTACACGTCAGATCGAGTTCAATGAGAAGACTGTATTGTTTGCACTGCAGGCCTATCAAGCCCCTCACACCTTAATGTGAGTGACAGTTAAGGGTTTCCAAAGAAAAGAGGCCTTGACATTGAGTCCGATATGCTTTTAGAACACAGGCTTTACTGTACTTTTCGTCCGCTATAGTCTGGAATGTCTGGGTGGGACAGGCCATGGGCGCAGGGCAGAGGGATCACGCTGGAATTACCTTTGCATAAGGACCAGATTGCATAAGGGGAAATGTATCAATGCTATCGTACCAGGCTTTTCCAAAACATGCTAGTGTCACAATCTGCCGCAGCTCATAATGTGTTGTCTTGTTTTGTGTTGGACAGCAGTCACATGACTCAAGGACATTTTCTTTTTTTTTTTAATTGATCATGTATTGTATCACATTGAGACTTAAAATAAGTGCTTTAATTACGAATCTCACTATAAACTTGTTATGCCTAACCCCTAGCAATCAGCAGCGGGAAGGAAGTTGAAGAGAACAATGACTGCTGAAAACATTATGTAACTAATTATCTTTTCCAAGAAGGATTTTTGAGGGGTCCGTAGGATTTTCTCTTCCTCCTGCTAACCCCTTCTGACTTCCCCATAACCATATGTTAAGTTAGAACGAGCAAGACTTAAAAGTGGACGTCAACCAAGAAAAAAGGTTTTGGGGGCATCAAAAGCTTGACAAACTGATACTTAGGGCTGGAGCTGTTTGGGCTTTTCCTTTAAGATGTTTACATTTAATTTATTTATCATTCATCTCAAAGGCAAAGTCTTAATTGAATGGTCTGACCTCTTAAATAAACCTTGATTCTCTCACTGGGAAAAGTCTGTAGATTAGACAAACTGAGAGGTCACCAGTTTCAGCATCACCCACTTGCAAGGCCACAGTAGGGGGGGGGGGGGTTCTGTTCAGGAGCCTGTGAAGAATACCTCTGTCCTCTCTAGGTCCTTGGAAACCAAATTATTGAGATTATCAAGCATTCTCAGGCGCGACAATGGAAAAGAATGTAAAAGACTATGATAGGTTATTAGTCCCCCAGTGGTAAAAATTCAAATAATGTACACAGTATATCAGGTTAATTCAATGGAAAGTCTCAACAAATCTGAAAAAACAATATTTCTACAACTGATTTATTGATTGTAAATGTATTATTATATACAA
Organism: Menidia menidia; assembly: GCA_907169785.1. NCBI lineage: Eukaryota > Metazoa > Chordata > Actinopteri > Atheriniformes > Atherinopsidae > Menidia > Menidia menidia. The sequence continues at coordinate 5,036,296 of CAJRST010022223.1, read as the reverse complement.
CATCTGGGCATCATTTTCATGATTTTGTCTTTATATACATGTATTTCATATTCCCAACCTTCAGTTGATCGAGGCTTTTTGTGCTCAGTGTTGAGTATTTTCTGCAGCCCTCATTTTCAGTAAACATGCCCTCAGTCTCTATTTACTTATTAAACCAGACCTCCCTCTTGTGGCTTTACTTGGTTACCGCCTCACTTAATCTTTTGACATAAATTCCCTGCCATTCAAGTGGCCTTCCACTTCACTCTTCATTTAAATGCAATTGAGTGCAAAGCCTTAATATTTTTACTGTATTGTCAAATATAGAATAGAAAGTCATTTAAAACAGAGTAAAAATGGTAATTTTATGCATCCAGACAGGTACTTAAAAACATATAATATTCATTATCAATCAGTCTTTAGAGCATACTTTTCTGCATTAATGGTCATTCTCCATCGTTTGTCATTTAAAATGACCAAAGAAAACACAGACTGAAATCATTTGCTCCGGGATTGTCTGAATCAAAACAAACTGACAGCTTTATTGCAGATTCCCTTTTAATTAGGAGTTCAGAAGGCTTTGAGAGTGAACTCCAACCCAAAATTATTGTAACAATGGAACAACCCTCTGTGGGCCTTAACATGTTATGAAAACGGCAAATAACTGTGAGAAATTGCAACCTTTAAAAACAAAAGTGGTCATGAGCAAATACATCTTACGAGAGTCTCTAAGAATATTCAGAACTGCAACATTTAAAGTAACAAAGTAAGATAATATCTGCTATATGAATAAAAGTCATTTAATCTGTTGCTCAAGAATGCTTTTATCAATAATCTAATCATTTACTGTGTAACCTACTTCATTTTATATCTTATATCTTAACATCAAATCATGTTTATCTTTTACTGAAATATGGTTTATTTTGTTGCTGGTTTATGGTTTATTTATGTGCTTATTTAACTTTAAGGCATACAAGTAAGCATGCTCTCTGTTGTGCTTTTTAATGCTTCATCATTTTCAGCCTCCAGTTTTGCAGAAGTTTCCCCAGTTGCTGGAAGTAAACAGCAGATATTAGTGGCCACACAAGAATAACTCAATGGGAAATGTTTTTCCTGTAATTTGCCAGAGGTAACATGCTTCAGGAACATGCTGTCTGTTCAGTCCTCTCTGCTGCCTGTTCACAAACAGCAAGCTTTTAAAGGTAACTTACAATTTGCTTGTTATTAAAAGGCTTGCTGTCCTCTTTTACTGCAACACGTTTTCCATACTGTGAGCTGATTGCATATAAGCAAGTTTATATTCAGACACACAACAAATGACCGCTAAAGCTGCCCCTTACTAGAGTTTGAAGAATCCTAATCTGAAACAACATTAAAGTTTCTCAACCCAAAATGAGTAAACATTTTCTCTCTTTTGTGATACAACATATCAGAGTCACTCAGTGGGAACTGAATGTTCAACAATGGAAGATTACAGAGGATGCAGGACTCTGTGTGGCGGTCCAACTGTTGTATGGTTTATTGTTGGGCTAATTGTTGGGTGGGAAAGAAAATGTTACCTATGGACTGTGATTGTCGGTCTGGTGATGGGTTTACCTGCTATTAGGTTGTAGTATAGTTGATTATCTTGTTAATGGGACCCATGTTTACCTCTAAGCCCTTTTAATGGAAGGCTCAGGACATGAAAGGATAGGCTTTCCACCCAATGAACAGCAGCCATGCTGCACTTTGGTGCCTCTGTATGATTAAGATAATTTGTTTCCTTATTGCTGACCAGCTACCTGTTGTCTGCTCACAATTACGTTGTGTGAAAAAGCTCAATTTGAACAGCATGAATGTGACAAAGTTGGCTTTCCACCACGTATGAAAATTTTGGTGCAGGTAATGATCTACTGTTCTGTCCTTTCTTGTTGACAGCCAAGGAACAGCCTTACTGCACAAAAAGGAACATTGTCTTCACTATGCTTTCTGCTTTTTTCCAAATGACTGGTTTCGTCAAGACAGGTAAAAAAAAGCTTCATCAACGACGCCCCCCCCCCCTGGACAATAATCAGACCAAAGTGAGTGCTCTACTGACCCAAAGCCTTGGACGGTCTTGACAGGACTCGTGAGGTCTCAGACCGACTGGTCTAAATTCACTATGGGCAGATAGATTAAATATTCCAGGCACTACAAAACAGGACGGCTGTTCCCGATGCGATTAGATGGATCACAGGTGTGGGAACAGAAGCCGACCAGACTCCACCCAGGAATTCTGATAAGCCTGGTCAGCACAAGATATGACTAAGAACCAATTACAAACCCCGGTCTGGGACATGACACAGGGGAGCTGTGGGTACGGGGGATGTCTGTGTAGCTGGAGGCAGATGAGGAGCAGAACTGTCATGTTTAATAGATCCACCTCAGTTCCTTCAGGCTGGGATCTTTTTTTAAACCAAACCAAACCCCCCCCTGTGTTTTCTTGCCTGCATCAGCCCTCTAGCCTTTTCTTTAGATCCTTTTGGTGATCCAGAGTCGGTCATTAGGGATGCACTTCCTGTTCATGTGGGGTTATTACTCGCAAAAAGGTTCATCTACTATGTCACAGTCACAATGAATGATGTTATCTCCACATGCTGCCTGTGTGGTTTCTAAAATGTCCCTTCAGATCTTCTGCTTTCTGCAAACAACAGACAATAACATGTCCTTGCTCCGACATATAGTTGGAGGAGAGGAGAACCAATTTTATGAATGAAGACTAAAAAAATGTAAAAAAATATTTATTCATCTCCAGTCAGAGGAAATTCAGACTGTCAAGCTGCTTGAATTGAGATGTTATTATGATTATAGATTGACTTGACGGGGTTTAAGATGGAAGTTATTTTAAGTACCTGCCTGTCTCTGTCTTTTTAAAGAGGTAAAATCACATATAACTAAAGCTGTATACAAGAGACTAGGACAGGCTGAATAAGTGTAGATTTGGCCAACTCCCAGGGAAAAAAGTTAATGGTGTTCTCTACAATCTGCAATCAGCTGGGGCAGGAACGGGCTGTCTGATGGAAACAGAAATGAATCGGACACATGCTTCCTGTTGGAGGCACTATCGATCGTGTAATTGAATAAAACCGTCAGATTTGCAAGCCCAAAATGTAACTTAAGTCAAGAAATGACTATCAACTTAGATATCTCTTAACTAAAGTATAACATCCAAGGTTGAGGGTCAAATTTTTCCGACTGACTGAATTAGTTCCAAGACTTCTAGATGGAATCTATACTTTTAACGCACATCCCGTGATACGGGCGCATGCAGCCGAATACACAGACAAAGGTTTCCCACTGAAAGTATTTGAATGGTGAAGTAATCTTTCAAACAAGTCCTTGTTAACCCAGAGTCCAGTTGACACTCACTGGGCTTTCACCCAAGGTAAAAATATGCTTATTTGTCTTTCATCTCCCTTTCATCCACTATTTGAAAGCTTTACTGGGTGCTGCTGGTCCGCAGCCTAAACTCAGACCTGTAAAGAAGTGGGATGCCAAACATCCACTGATTTACAGCTCCAAGCAGAAACGCTTGACTTTTGCTCCTATGGGCCGTAAAAGCCAGATGAGAGCATGATGTCCAGATCCCACTTGCTATATTAACCTGCATTCTTTCCAGGAGAGTGGAGTGGCTGCATGACCCTAATATAACCACACGCTGAAAAGAAGTCAACCGTCCAGGCCCGACAGGGAACCCACGTGATGACCAGATGCAGCAGAGGCTCTGACCCTTTCTCCTGCGTACTACACAGGGCTGTCAATAACATGCTCACTCTCTCATGTACACTAACTAGCTCCACAGCCCTGTCTGCTACCAAACTCTCTTTCTCTTTGAATCATACATAAATTAATCAAATACCAGTTAAGCAAGTATTCCATCTACTCAATGACTCATGAAAACTAGACTTTGATTGATTGATTAGACCAGATATCATTGCCTTTACAATCACCGCAAACACAGATATCATAGCAGTCCATGGAGAAACATAATTGAAGGCAGGTTTACTGACTTGGCTAAAGATGCCTGTACTGAAAGGGTCTTAGATACAGTCTTAAAAGAGAATGCACCGAAAAGGTGAGAATGGAAACAGGTGGACGTTCTCCTGCACTGCTGGCCATTCTGGCTAAAGTGTGTCCAGTATGATGCCAGGACTCCTTGCCGCCTTGACCCGAACCCATTCATCACCGGTTTGAAGTTTTACTCAGCGCCGTTTCTCACTGGTCTCTGGAATGCTACGGAGGGCCGATCTGCTTTCCAACATTGTCTCACCTGCCCTAAATGGAACCACATGCCGCTCAAAACACAGCGTCTCGTTTGTCCGTAATTGAAAGCGCATGCACGGCAAAGTCAAAAGTAAGCAAAGTCGACACTGTCAACACACCCCCCCCCATCCTAAACCCCCCCCTCTCTGCCTCCTCCTCCCCGTGCCACCTTCTGGTCCAGACCAGGCTGGACGTTGCAGTGCAGGTCTGAGGTCAGTCGCTGGGCTAACTGACCTGGCATCACCTGTCAAATTCAGCTCCTACGACTCTTTTAAACCTTCATCTTTAAATGTGAGCGACAGTTTGGGGTTTTTTAAAAGAGGGGCCTTGACATTGAGTCTGACATGCTCTCAGAAGGCAGGCTTTACCGTGCTTTTCATTTGCTGTGGTCTGTGATGTTTGGATGGGACAGGCCAGAGGGCTCAGGGCAGAGGATCACCAGCTCTTACGTCACGCTTTGTATCAGAACAAGATTGCATAAGAAAGGAACGCAAGATATTTATTCGACTGCTTTGGCATTTGAACTGTCTCACGTAACCAAATAAACATTCCGTAATATCCAAAGGAAGATAAACATAACGCAACATTAAACGCTTTGGCAGAAAAAGAAAGAGATTAAAAAAAAAATACAAATCCACCGAAGTTAAGAGCTTCCTTCTCAACAGATGTTGAAGTAAGATTCCTAATTCTAATTGGACTTTTCTTTTGGAATTTTACCAAAACAACCCTTGCTGTAAACCCAAGTTTCAATGCACAGTAGCTTTTAAATGGCCAGGCTTTTTTTTAACCTTCCAATACATTAATTTGAATCAAGTTAATGTTATTCTGACCGTGTTCCCAAAGAATAGTGTCACCATAAAGGGAACAGCAGTCAAATATAGGAGTCTGTTCAGGCTGTAGACTCTCCCTTGCCTGTTATCACAGTGTGGATATGCACAGCTGCACACACCTTCTGAGTAAGAGAAAAACAATGTGCTCAAATTCTTAGAAATCACAGATAGAAAGGTATCAGCCAAAATGTGGAGTTTTAGTATGCTGTGTTCCTCCACATCTGGACTTTGGGTTGTGCTGGAGGGCCATCTAGTGGTAAAGAGTGGTACACTTACTTAAAGCAATCTAATGGAAGCAGCTCCATCTCTAAACTAATGCACTTACAAAACATATGCCATGTATGTCTTAAATTACATTTTTACAGATTATGTTTCATTATTCATTGTTTAATGCTTGTTCGGTGAAAGGAGAATAAATGATGACATGATATGAGAAATGTCCTTGTAAAACTGTAGCAAAAGACAAGTTTCCCTTCCAAATGCTTCATCAGTAACAAAGTAACTGTATTTGCCATTTCTCACAGAAACCAAATAAATGATTGAACAATGCAATGCTGTACTACTTTTTTTTGTATCTTTGAATAAATTGGTAAAGCAGACACATTTTGGAATTTCCTGAGTGCTGTTGCTGCCTCTGTTGTTGTCTACTACAACGCAATACAAAGAGAAAATGGAGCACTTGCAGAATTAAATTGGCAAAAAGAAACGTAAAAAAAACTAAAGGCTAGAATTCTGATCCAAAGACTATGCTGACAAACAAAGTGAGAATTTTCCCATTGTGTGACTGAGTGCAACTGGTCTGAAACAAAGTCAGTTAGCCAACAAAAGCACATAAGAAGTAATGCCACTGTTTACCAAATGTCAGTGGGAGAGAGAGAACAGCTGTGATGCGGTTGAAGTACCAGATGCACAGATGATCTAATTAAGGACGTGTTCTCCATCACGTACACCTCGCAGTTACACACACACACAGACACAGATCTCTATCTGATGGAAAACACACAATACTTAAGTGAGAAGAGGCTCGTGTTTTGGAAACTCCTTTCTTTGCATTGGAGAGATGCAATTCAAATCCCACGCCTCTCTATAATGACAGTGAGTGTGGGGTCACAGTTGAGTGACTAAAAAGTCAACACTGCATTACAACAAACTTGGTATCTATGGTTTCCCCACTGATGCATGAGGGTTCAAGCATTCGGGTTTGCAGGTTTTGAGATTTGAGCTAATTTTACAATGTTTTGTGTTTACGATGCTTGAATAATATGCAGTGCTTCCATTTGAAAGCATTTCAGGTAGGAGCCGGCAGTTAATTTAATACATTATAAAAGAAATGCCCTTTATTGACAGTGAACAGAATGAATATGAAACACACACCAGGAGGCTTCATATTTGACATTAACACCAACGTTTTTTATATCATTATTCTAATGACATCTTGAGTTTGGTTAAAACATGTAAAGACCATTTATCATTGATGTACGTTTGGGGCAATCCACTGCCATACACAATAAATGTAAAACACAGTATTTATTCCTTTAATGGCAGATTAATTCATTATGTTCGGTAGGTACCTATGAATCTATTGTAAGCCCTGTTTTTTTACGAACCAATATTAAAAGCAATGTACAGATAGAATTTTATATACTGTATGTGACTGGGATTAAGGGGTTGAAATATACAGTGAGTCCAAGAAGTATTTGATCCCTTGCTGATTTTCTTCGTTTGCCCACTAATAAAGATGTGATCATTCTGCACGTTTAATGGTAGATGTATTCTAACATGGAGAGACAGAATATCACAAAGAAAATCCTGAAAAAAAATCTAAGGAATATATATTAATTAATTTGTATTTCATTGAGGGAAATAAGTATTTGATCCCCCAGTTTGCATTAGGAGTTCTGCCTTTCACAGAGCAGTTAGAAACTCCCAATCAGCTTGTTACCTGAACTGAAGCCACCTGTTCTCACTACTCACTTGTGTGAAAAAAACCTGCTCACAGAATCAGACAATCTGACAGATTTCAAGTCTCCAACATGGGTAAGACCAAAGAGCTGTCTCAGGACCTCAGAGTCAGGATTGTTGACCTCCACAAAGCTGGAATGGGCTAAAAAAAGATTAGCAAGGTGTTGGATGTGAAAGTAACAACTATTGGTGCAATTGTTAGAACATTTAAAGAGTATAACATGACCATCAACAGACCTCGGCCTGGTGCTCCAAAGAAGATTTCACCTCGTGGGGTGACAATGCTCCTGAGAATGGTCAGAAATAATCCCGCAACCACACGTCAGGAGTTGGTAAATGACCTGAAGGCAGCTGGGACCACAGTGTGCAAGGAAACAATTGGCAACACTTTGCGCAACAATGGACTAACATGCTGCAGTGCCCGAAAGGTACCCCTGCTCAAGAAGGCACATGTGGAGGCGCGCCTTAAGTGTGCCAATGATCACCTGAAAGATGAACCAAGTTATTGGGAGAAGGTTCTGTGGTCAGACGAGATCAAAATTGAACTTTTTGGCCTCAACTCTACCCGCCATGTGTGGAGGAAGAAAAATGCTGCCTATGACCCCAAGAACACTGTGCCCACCGTCAAGCATGGAGGTGGAAGCATAATGTTTTGGGGGTGTTTCTCTGCCAAGGGTACAGGGCTACTTCACCGCATCACTGGGAAGATGGATGGAGCCATGTACCGTACAATCCTGAGGGACAACCTCCTCCCCTCTGCCAGGAAGCTGAAAATGGGACGTGGTTGGGTCTTCCAACATGATAACGACCCGAAAAACACAGCAAAGGCAACAAAGGATTGGCTCAAGAAACATCACATGAAGGTCTTGGAGTGGCCCAGCCAGTCTCCGGACCTCAATCCGACTGAGAATCTATGGAGGGAGCTGAAGGTCAGAGTTGCCAAGCGACGCCCACCAACCCTTCTGATTTAGAGAGGATCTGCAAAGAAGAGTGGGCCAAAATTCCCCCTGGTGTGTGTGCTAAACTTGTGGTTAACTACAACAAACATCTCACTGCTGTACTTGCTAACAAAGGCTTTGCCACTAAGTATTGACTGTGTTTGGCTAGAGGGATCAAATACTTATTTCCCTCAATGAAATACAAATTAATTAATATATATTCCTTAGATTTTTTTTCAGGATTTTCTTTGTGATATTCTGTCTCTCCATGTTAGAATACATCTACCATTAAACGTGCAGAATGATCACATCTTTATTAGTGGGCAAACGAAGAAAATCAGCAAGGGATCAAATACTTCTTGGACTCACTGTATATCAGCAGAAATACATCTTTCATCTCAGTCTACACACCCTGACCAGATATACAGCACAAGACTTCCTGGATTCTAATTCCATGTTCACTCAAAGGTTTGAATAGAAATGTTTCCCTCACACCATTAAACCTGACAGGCAGAAATTTTAACAATGCATCAAATAGTAAAATATGGTGAAATCTATGTGATGTCTGCTGGTGTGAGGATTCTTTTAATCACACTTTACATGGCTTGTTAGTTTCAGATATTGCCAAAGAACGTAATCTGTATCCTTTTTTTGTGATGCTGTATGCGCATATGTAATATTTTCTTTGTCCCATGGTGGCTTGTTAGTGGAGTTGTGCTTCGTCTTCTCCACTGTGGCCCGGGCAGCTTATGTGTGTCAGTGAACTAAGCAACGCTGCCTTAGAAAAGACACCAAGTTGAATCCCTGGTCAGGCTCAGAGTGTCTTGGCATAATGAGAGGGGGACTCACTCTGCTCCACGCACTCCCAATGCTTTCAATTACTCAGATGGAGCTGTGATTAATTGTGTTCCTGGAGGGCTGCACAAAGACCCCCCTGTTCAATAATGACAAATGTTTCTCGCTGCTATCCTCACTTGATTTTGTTTAGCACTCCAACAGCTGTTGAGAATACATTGAATACCCCAGGACTCTAGACTATTGATTATAGAATGCAGATGCTTCTCAGAGGAGACCACAGTGAAAGATCACATCTGTGAAAAGTATTAAATCATAAACGATTTTATCAAATAATCATAGGTGCTTATTTTTGTCCTCATGTTAGCATTAGTGTTTGGGTTTTGAGTTTCTTTCTTTTTTTACATTTGTGACGGTAATGTTTGAATCAAAGAGTATGTCACAGTAGAATTAGCCCGTGATGCAGTGGAACAATTTAATTCATTAAAACATGAACATAGAGGTGGGTTTTTCAAATATGTGACATTGTTGTTCTGTCGCATTAATTAACAATAACAGTAACTCAAATGTGTTTAGATTTTCTACACCATTTTTTTTATTAATCAAATATCGGAGTTTAATATTTCAACACATGTACGTTAGGAAAAGGGATTTTTTGGTTAACTCTTTGGTCCATCCTTTAACGCCAAAAGTCACACTTAAAGTTGACCCATAATCTGAGACAAATTCAAATATCTAATTTTGATTGTTATGCCTGAAGTTAACCAGCATGTCGAGTACTTATAGGTTTAGACTGATGGTTAAATTTACATTTATTTGTTGCACACCTTAACTTTCCCCTGGGCAGTAATAAAAAAATTCATTATCACCAAGAACCAGAAACCCTTTTGCTGTAAGGCAACAGAGCTCACCATCATACCACCATGCAGCCCTGACTAAAACCAGGAACACTGATAATCAATTTATCCCACCTCCCACCTAAAAGAGCACAAAGTCTACCATGGTATATAATCGGAATGTTTGAAATGCTGCATTTGATGTTTTTCCAGTCCTAAACAGGGTGTTTGGGAGCTCAAACTTAATAAAGCAGCGAGAGAACAGCACATTACGCAGGTGACTGGATTGTTTTCTCAGACTAAATTGTGCCTCAGTTCAAAGTGAGAACTGTATGCAATAAATCAGTTATTTGGAATGGGTATGATTTACAAGAAATTATGTGCTTTCTTCTTAGACGTAATTCAACACACTCTGTGGATGCATGTTTGGCTTTGCCCATCAATCCAACAATTCATCTTTCATATAATGCATACTGGAAGCTTTTACAGTCGCACTAATAACTTCAATCATGGTTTATTCATTCCTGATTTTTACTGAAAAGAAGCGAAAATCAAACAACAGATGCCTTTAGTTTAATTTGATCTGGATTTATAAACCTTCGGTATTTCTTAGACTTTTTTAAAAGTAAATCATGTATATAGACAAATAGGTACAAAGACATGAACAATGTTTTAAACAGGCCCAGGGTATAAAACACTGAAAAGTGACATTGGCTTGAAGGTTGTGCTTTATGAAGAACATAAAAAGGAAAAAACTAACAGACAACAGATCACAGAAAAGCAATTAATGGAATATTTCACAGCAGGGGAGACGGAAAGAAAATAAAAAACATATTTATACGTAATGTAATCTATGAGTTTAAAAATGTTCCTTAGTCTAATGACGTACCTCTGAGTCTTTAATAGGCACCCCAGATGCTTTCCAGCGTGTAGACATCGATGTAAATAATTGAAACAATCCCCAGCTGCTTTGACCTTAAAAGGTTTATATAATTTACAGCATGGCTGCGACACAAAACCTGAAGGATCTTATCCTTGAAACATGAAAGGACAGAGCTAAACTAGCCAACTGCTGGCAATAAGCTCAGCATACCATACTGACATGAAAGAGGTTTCACTTTTCTTATCTCAGAAAGAAAATAAATACATCCTCAACATGTTAAACTACTCCTTAACAAAGTGTGTTGCTTCTCGGAGCCACCCCACCCTAACGACATTCAACACATGCCGGGCTGCAGCATTTACAGAAGCATCCCGATATAGACGGTTTTAGTCATCCACTTTCTGCCCCCGTGTTCCTGTTAAACGAACTGAATAGGGCAAAGGAAGTGACATTCATCATATACAGAAGGAACAGCCGCAAAGGGCACGGGGAGGTTGATAAAAGAGGGAGAGACAGGCAGTGATGTAAAAGCCAAACGTCTGTAATAGGGACTGAGCAGTGGTGAGGAAAAGGTGAACATCAAGGAAAAAGGAGCAGCAGTGAAAGTAGTGTTTTGAGCCTGGCACACTTCAGCTCTTTTTGGACTGAAAACACAAAACGGGTCCTCATGCCTGCTGAGTATACCCGGCCACTGTTTAACAGGGTTAGAGAAACTGTGTCATCTGACAAATGTCTTGCAATCAAAGGACAGAATGTAAACCTCCTTCGTATCAGAGACTAACAACGAGAACATTTTCTTGACGGAGAGTGAATGTCATTGTGAGATACACGGGCAAGAAAACAGAGAAGCAAACCAACTGCAGACCTTGTGTCCAGACATGGTGAAATAACTCGATGCATTTATCGGACTTGTCAGTCAAGGCAGCCAAAGCTACACACACAACCTTGTTTAGAGATTGCTATAGCTAGGACAGAACATTTCCTCAGTCTCAAGTGTATACAGGTGACCTTTTTCCAGCCTTGCCTATAGTTGTATTAAGAGGAGGATGTTATACATTCGCATTATGAGAGACCTGTACAGATTCAGACTAGACCAGAGCCCCCTATGCTTACCGAGCTGCAATTACTTTCCTTTTTCTTTGGACAATTTGATGCATGGTTAAGTTATCTTCAATAAATCAAAGCTTAGATTTATTGTAGGGGCTTGGATTTTTCTTACTGTCAGCAAATCCCACAAATAAGCCTGACCCGACAAATCCCGCTGAGATATACTGAGCAAAGGAAAGTGACGGATATCCCAAAGTGAACAGTCCAGTGAGGAGATAAATCTGTTGGTCCTCGGCTTATTGTGGGATTTTTTTGACAGTGAGTAAAATACAAGATAAACCGACGTTTTCGCGTTAAGGAGCAATCACACCAAAACAACATTCACAGCTAAGATTTATACACAACGTGTGAGACGGACAGGCCCACTATAGAAGCAGTGCAGCTGATGCAGATGCTGTAGGGCGAAAGATTTGAACACCCTTTCACTATTTCCATCTTTCTTTAAAGGATTTGTGCTGTCATGAATAAGATTGTGTTTTCTATGTGCATGTGATTTATGAAGAAACTGTTCGATAGCTCTGCTTCAGGAAGTTTTTATGATCTTATGGATGGCACTGTGGATGGACTGAGTTTTTCAGTGGATATGAACAATCCCGCGGTGAGAGTGAACACCAAACTGAGCAAAGCAAGTAGAGAGGGAAACAAAAGTTGCTTTTGAGTGTTATGATTTCTGCACTAACATCATATCACCAGCTATGGGCTTAACCTAAGTGACCACACCATGTATGACCAGGTCAGTACACCCAGAACATTTCGGAATGTTTGTTAGCTTAACTCTAGTTTGGGCATTTTGGTCCATTTGTTTAAAATCTGTTTCACATTTTCCGTTGCTGCTACAGGTCCGGGTTGGCATCGCTCCTCTGTTAAAGTACAGCAGCATTGTGTATGCTGCTTTCAGATTCATCTCTATCTGCCACGCTCCATCTCTGCCACATAAATGAATCATAGATACACTATAGTGAATTAACTAGCAGTAGTTATTATTGCAACAGGGCCATTGGTTGTTTATGCGAGTCCCACACATTTCCACACATAATTGTTACGTTGGCCAGATCCTCCACCTCTTCCTGAGAAATAGAAGGTCCCGCTGATGTGTCTGTGTTCTCGATATCACCGTCACCATGCCCACCGGCTCCGCCCACAGCTGCCAGTCCCGTGAGGAATGTTTATCTCGTGCATCCAGCATCTTCTTTTACATCTTTTTTTGCAAAGCCAAAGGACTCAGATGCCACATTTACATTTGCACTGTGCATCCAGGTGTTTCCACACCAGCCGTGGTTCCATGGAGCAACATCTTCTGAGCCAAAGCAGTCCACCCACGTCATAGCTCAGTGCAAAGGTAATAGTCTGAGTCTTTAGTCCTCTTAATTTGAGCCAAAATCAGAGCAGTGACCTGCTTTCTGATTTTAGTGTGACCTTTTCTGGATTAATCAAATTGCAGGCTCCTGTACAGGTGAGTGGTTGTCTTTTAACTCTTGGAACCATCTTCTTTTCTTTCCAAGAGAAGAAACACTTAACAATGATGTCAAATGCTGATCATGCAGACTGAGCGATCCCTCCAGTGGGTGTTAGTCTGTAAGCAGCAGAAATAAAAATAAGCAGATATTTCAAGGAGGAATTGTTAGACTCTAAACATTTATTATCGTCTGATGTTTCTGTAGCTGCATAAAAAGCATTTTGAAAAACATCCATATGGATTAAAGCCAAGGCTTCTCATTTCCTTTTTCCGAGGACACAACACCAATCAATTCAGGATTATATTTAACCTCAAGGGGCACAATATCAAGATATGAAGAGAGACCCAGACTAAAACCCAAGAGAATGGCTAAGGTGTGCATACAGTTTTTCTGCACGCTCGTCACACAGCCGACGCTACAGTGTTTTGTTAAAAGGGTTGTCACGTGTATTCATTTTAATAATGTCACCGTGCACTTTGGAAACAGTGAAAAGATAACAGGCAACATTTCAATCTGATGTTTTTGTTCTATTCACTGGATCCTCCCATAGACGCAGCCACACATATCTGCATAGCCACGAGTCCCCTGATTAGGATAGCGTAGTGAATAATACTCATTAGTATGCAGTTAGAATAAAGGTCAAATAACACAAAAGATGCCGCGGGCAACACGGTCTCATGGGGTGGAGGTTCAGCCACCGAGGATCAAGCCAATCATGTTCCTCCGTACGTCCCGAGGGCCTCGATATGCCCGTCAGTGTCAAAGATATTCCGGGAAGATTTCCCTCTGACAGAATGTTTAAGGTGTTTACCTTTACGCGTTGACTTGGACTGACTGGCCGCCACGGCGGTCAAGTCTGCTGGTAGGCCGACATACACGCCTCCATAGTTCCTGAGAAGAGAGGCAATAAGGTCAGCGTATGTATTCAAACGAAGTGACCAAACAGGATTTTTTTGAGAATCTAACAATCACAAGATGTGCAGTTTTGCAAAAAGAGGTGTGAATAGAGACACAACAAATTCTTTGCAGAGCACATCTCATACATCTTTGGCATTGAGGAGCCCATTTTCAGAACCTTTGAGAGATGAAGTACGTGTCCTTCTTGACTGAAAGAATTCTAGCGGCTGAATAGCGCTTCGTGACATTTTTGGTGTCAACAATGTTTTCTGTTGGCAAAATGGTCTGGATTTGCTGGCAAAAAAGGGCTGAAACACAACCAGCCACCTTTAGGGAATCAGCAATGAACCTTTTTGGGCTGTCTGAGGAAACTATAGTTCCGGGAGAATAAAAACTATCCTCTTTGAAAATAAAATATCATTATATACACATTATATGCAACAAATTACATGTTCGTGTCAAAGGATATCCAGGAGCACCGTAGCTAGTGAAATATTCAAAAGGGTTAACAAGATACCTTCTTTTCTCATCTTCTACTGTGGGATCTTCTATCCTGATGGAGAGAAAATGACAGGTCAGGTCAGGTCAGGCCTTTCAGCACAGAGGCAAACATTTCAAATAATGGCAATGCTACTGGATGCTGGAGGTTTGTTTGCGTGCCTGCAGAACATTTCAGGTGTGCTGCGGGGAATACCGATCCTTCCCTTGTGGCAAAATTAAACATTTTAATTTCTGTCAGATTACTGAGCAAGAATTGTCCAGTAGCCCCAGGTTAGTTGTTTGGTTGTCAAGAGTTAGCACGAAATTAACACCGTATGGAATCTTACACACGCCATACAGTGGTATACATCTCAGTTGTTCTTTGGATTTTTAAAAAACTGTTTTTGTTGGCTACACTATAAAGTATTGGCTGCCTAGTGTGGGTTTAGATGCTGGAGACCATAGTAATACACCTTTTCATGATCAAAGCCCTTTGGTTAGGGTTAGGGGTTTGAAAATGTCTACGTCTATGCTGGGTCTCCTTAAACTTAGAAAAACAAGGGTAAGCATGTGTCTGCTTGCATTTGTTTGTGCAATTCTGCTGTGTTGAGTGCTAGGAAGCTGTAAATTAGCTTCGGGGATTTACCGCTCCGCAGTCAGCTCTCATGGGTCCCATGCTTGCTGCTCAGATGGCTATCAAGACATGCTGACATAGTACATACAAGAAACACAGACACATACGCTCACAAAAGCTGTCTTAATCAGGGCCTTGCCTTAAACAAATCCCTTAACCTTACCTTAGCTGTGTGATCCTTGCCCCAAAACCTAAACTTAATGATTACAATTAGGGTATGCCCAATTCGAGAAGTTCAAGGAAATTTTGTAGATATATTGATCCCCCTTCATCCATCCCCACATTTATTTTCTGCCACTTATCCAGGACCAAGTCACCCGGGAAGCGGTCCAGATAGAAACTTTATATAGCCAGGAGGAGAAAGAGCTTAATGGATTCTTTGAATGATAGGAAAATGCCCGATATACTTACTCATCTTTGGAGACTTCTGCTGGCCCTGAGAAAAGATGAAAAGATCAGTGTCAATTGATTTTTAAAAGAGTGAGAGGTCTTGTGTTTTCATTCCAGCAATCAGGACTCATTCAGTGTTCAGCCATGCACCTGCTACACCTGTCCATGTCGGTTCTTAATCATCAGACAATCAAATGGCAACAGCAGGATTGAAAAACTGCATGCATCCATGGACTCAACCCGATTTCAGTCCAGGCCAGTGGGAGACATGTAATGATGTGAGGGGATCTGTTGTTAGGTTAGGTCCATGAACACCAAACAATCAGAGCTTTGTCTCCATAATAAAGCAATATGTTGCAGCTGTGCGTTCAAACATACCTTTTTATAAGGTGACAGCCAGCAACAAATAAACAGATCAATAAATAAGAGTAGCCTTGTGTGCTCAAAATTCAATTTAATGTAATTCAGAATTCATTCTGTTTTTGCTTAGCTTTTTGTTTTCCTCTCACAAACCACACACAGTCCCCATCATACATCAAATCACTCACAGAGTGACTCATTGGATTGAAATTATTTAATTTTGGTCCAATTTTAATTGTTCAAATTGATTGAGAGTGAGTGAGAGTCATGGTCCGATCACCTGGCAAACTTTTGGTGAGGTGTAAAGTCATACCCATGTTAGTCCTACATAGAACACATGTAGCACTGTGAGGTGCATAAAATGGACTGAAGCCTTCAACTATTTTTCATGAGTTATATAAAAATCTTTTCTTCTAACAGCAAAATGTTACAGTAAGCACGGTTTGACAGAAACACTTTCTTTTAGTTAGTTTTAGATCTCAAAGTGCTTCTCAGATGGATATTAGCTGTTCTATATTACCCAGGGGTGACTGAGCAGATGTCATAAGATTAGCTTTTGGGAATTGATGCACATACACTTTCCCAAGTGTATGTGCATCAGTTCCAGAGAAATCCGTTTTGCCCATCCCTGTAATGTTTCTCTCCACTATTAACTGATAACAGTTCCTTACTGGCTGAACCCTAGGTGAATCTGAATCATAAACTGATCAGGATTAAGACAGCGCAAGGATAACTGAACTTTTTAAAAGTAGTGTTTCACACTGAAAAGCAGCCAAACAAAAGCCTCAATCCTGGCCTTCAAATAGGGTTTTTCATGCTGCTTTAGTTGTACCCGAGCATAAAAGAACGCAGAAGTCATAAACTGTACGCTACACACAAGCATACAGAACATTTCACCCCTTCTGAGGGGGTGGCTTTTCAGTGTGAACGTTGGAGTCTGCTGACATGACAAAGGGCCCTTTTCACTGCTCTGACAAAAGCTCATTCATGTCGAAGGGTGCGCATCTGTGTGCTCAGGACTCGGGAGGAGTTATGCGAAATAACAGTGTGGTCATTCGAGTTAGCTTGATAAGACCTTGCCTTGAATTCTAAATACTCTTGTGTGACTTGACTTTAAGGCCTCCTGATTGACCTCGGGTAGGATTTCGTTATCTCCAGGAAGGAAACCACTTTGAAGTAATGGCAACACTTGACCTAAACTGTATTTGATAGGACACAGTGACTGCAGACAATTATGTGGACATTTTTAAACTGTTTTTGTGTGTGACTTTTTTCATTATAAATTCAACTGTGGTAGCATTGAAAAATATATTTTATATGGTTACAACTGTCATATCTTTGTTTATGAAGTAGGGCTGGACCAATCACATAACAGCAAGACACCACCTTCACAAGGGAGAATATAGTAGTAGACAAATATATGATTTAGAAGCATTTACATTATAATAATTCTGTATGTAAGCTGTATGTTTATGCATTATTTATATAGGGAAAACTAAGGATATGTTTTAAGAATGTGTAAAATTAGGAAAATGATGGTGCCGAAAGCAGTGTCCTTTGAGTCTGGCCGGGTGTCAGCTGGCATGGACAAATGATTGCAGCCAACAGTCCTCATTTGTCAGAGTGACAGGATGTAACACATCCTTGACATTGTGCTGATCGCTGACCTCTGAGAGAAGGGGGGAAAAAAAAAAAAAAAAAGATAGATACGGCCTGTTGCACACACCCAAATTCAGCTGCTGTCCATCACAGACAGAGAAGCCATTCGTACAGCAAACAGTGTTTATGAAACCTCAAAGCAGATCCCATTTAGAGCAGGAGCCGGTGCTGTTAACATGCCTGGCAAGTACTGATTAGGTACCTGCAAACACACACGCATTTGCACACCGTGCTGCTTAAATTGCCGGTGGTCGTGAGGTAATCCTGCAGATACTCCAAACTAATTATTACCTCAATTTGACTGCGGTGGCTGGAGATTTGTTCGCTGTGATTTAAAACATCTCTTGTATGAGCCCAAACCATCTGAGATTACTGTCATTTTAGGAGCTAACCACAAAAAAAAAAGAAGAAGAAGAAGAAGCAGGACATGCGAGCGAAGGATAGTTAAACCGCACAAAGCAGAATTTTTGCGATCCAAATGCTTCCTCCTAATTTTATGAATGAAAGTAAGCTATTGAAATCGGTATTTCAGCCGTGCCTGTTTGTCGGGCACTGTAAGTCTTTGTCAAATGGGGTGGGGGGGGGGGGCAAAGACGAGTGAATGTCAGAGAAGCAGTTTGCCTGTCAGCCTAATAAAAACAAACCCTTGGAAACCAGTGCAAACAGCGAAAAGAGAGAAAAAGACATAAACAGAAAGGGTGGAGGGGGTTGACAAACGTGACTATCTGTGTTGACTCTGAGGCTGTAACAGCCGGATGTACATTCCTGAGATAACTGTGTCTTAGAACATGGGAGACACTTAATGATCAACCCACCACCAGTGGCTTTAGGAGAGCCACCACAGACACAGACAAAAACACACACATTCACTACAGAGACGGGCACAGCGTCCCTCAGACTGTTGAGGAATCGCAATGAGACAAAACCAGTTGCTGATACTTGGGTGAACATTTTCTGAATGGAATCAGGCCACGCAGAACTGCAGAAACACACACTTGCACACCGTGGCGAGTAAGGGTAACCCTGTCATCATTTGTATTCAAAACACTTTCTCCCCTTCCATGCAGATGCAGTGACAGCTCTTTTTTCCCACCTCCTGTCACACACGTTCGTCCATCGTCACACAAACAGACGCATTCCTGAAGCAACTCACCTCCTCCAGAGGTGCTGGTGGCTGAGGAATTGCCACAGCCCATTTTGCATCGATGCAGCCACCGTCCAAGTGGAGCGGAGACACCGAGTGAGTTGGACAGATGAGGATGAGAGAAGGGGAGACCCACAGCACAGCGGGGGGAAAAGAGGGAGAAGTGGGGGAAGGGATGTCTGAGGGAAAGGACCGAGGAGAGGGAAGGTCAGAGAGAAGGCTGACAGGGATCCCCTCTTTCCTGTTCTGGGTCCTGCGTCTATCCACTCCGCCGTGCAGCGCTCTGAGTGAAGTCCAGGCTTTGAGAGAGGCTTTTATACACACACTCTGACAGAGAGAATGACTGAGAGAGAGGAGAGGTAGTGGGAGAGAAAGATGCTTTGCCCTCCCCTCGATTTGCTCTTTTTCTCCACCCTGACATGGTTGCCCGGGAAACCCGGGTAAAGGAGGCGGAGGACGGACAGTGACTTAACCAATGGGAGGCTTCCTTTTTTATATAAAGGTGTAGGAAAAAAATTGAATGCATTTACGGGCATAAATGCAACAGCCTTAGTGTCAGACTATCGGTGAAATGCCCAAATTGCTTATGTGTGACAAAACATAGAGGATCTTTTATGGGTCAGACACACAGGCTCACTCATGCCAGGAACGGATATTTTGACCAGCTGAACGTCACTGAGAATGAAAAATCTGGGAAAAGCTTGAAAACCACAGGGGCCATGCATGGGTCAGCAGGCAGCTCTCAGCGATCCTCAGAGCGTGTCTTTCCCTAATTTCAGTCACACACATTGGAGGCTCTTACACCACAAGCTCTGTCTGTAGATAGGAGTCAACAAGGCAGGATGAATTACATTAACACTCTAACAGAGAACATTATTCACACGTTCGCTACATGACTTAGAGCCAAAATGTTTAATATTCAAAGGAAAGTTTTTCATGAAAAATGCTCAGCCTGTGAAACATAAAAACCAGGGATAATCTTTGTGCTTATCTGGACGGAATGAATATACACAAGTTATTTACACTAGATGAGAACAAAAATGCCTTCTGTGTTTCGGGTCTGTTGTGTAAGTTGTGAGTAAGTTGGGAAGAATTTCTTTTTTTTGTAATCATAAGATTGGGTTGGAATGACTACATCTTGTTTTTTATTCGAATTTAGTTTAACTATTGTCTTACAAACTTTATGTCCATTCTGGTTGGATCCAAGCCAGAATATCTGTAAAAAAGCTAGCAGCTAACTGATTTAGCTTTGCATAAAACAGTAGAACAAAATAAATCCTTGCTCCGGAATGCAAACCCATCGTGCTGGCTATGGTCAGAGTCTGTGGTGATACTGACCAGCAGGCTGCAGTTCTCTTGATTGTTTATTATTCTCTAAATGTCTCTCAGTGCCAACCACTTCACTAGCTTCCTGCAGCACCACTTCACCTTAACAGCCGGTGTGAGGTTTTCCAGCGAGACATAACTAGATTCAAGACCCAAATCTGGTGGTCTTGGCTGTTTAGGCACCACAGTTTCATGCTTTGAGGTGAAATGTGAATGCCTAACCAATCAAAGAAGAATGTTCACACTCTGTTCCACTAAGTTAGCTGAAAGTCCCCTGATCCCCTGATTGAGGACAAGTGTGCCTCTATGGAACTCATTGAGACTACGAGCTAGCCAAACATATCCTAAAGACACACAAATGACTGCAGGAAAATAACAGTAAGAGCTGATGTTTTTATCACAAAGACTGACAAGATGGAACCAGAGCCAGAAGATGTTACAGGAAGATTAAGGCACCTCTGCGATTCCCTGACTCAATCTCATCTTATTAGGATGAACTGTAATTGTTTTGATTATGCATTTTCGCCAAAGTGGCGGTTTGCATCGATCCCAAATGCACTTTGGGATTCATGTCAACTTGCAAATGTAATTAAAGACATCACCAGTCAGTAGTGTTCCCTTACTCCATAAATAATCTCTGTGTTAAGGTATGTGAGCGTGTGCATCACCATCTTGGATTGAAATGACAGATTAAGCATCAGTCAATTTAACACTGAAAGAGAGGTTCATTTTTAGAATTTCCATACTGGTGTATGCATTCATGTTTTGATATGTTCCAAATCTACTTCCCTTGATACATAAAGTATGTCATTTTTTCTGATAAAACACCATTGTAATCTATTTTAAAGCAGACTTTGTGGGGCCAGTAGAGCTGACGAGTTGTTAAAGAAAGGACAGAAAAGCAGCCTCTGAATAAGAGCCACCACCCAACTAATTAAACATACCAAACCCACCGGGAAAAGAGCCTATGCACCTGCTCAAGCTTTCTGGAGGCCTGTCGAGATGGAACTGTTTAACACTTCCAAAATGCTCCACAGCAAGATATGAGCATCCATCTGAGTCAGTTAAACATTTTCTCACACTTTTGAAAAAATGGGGGAAAAAGAAAAACATTTCCTCACTTGAAATGGCAACACATATATGGAATTGGACACTTATTCATACTCATGAAAGATGCATTGAAGGCTCATGAATTCAAGTGAATGAAATTAGATTAATAAATGGTAGATATATTTGGTTCCTTTATATCAGTACAACATCACTCAGGGCATTTTTCTACAAACACAGAGCTGACTGTAAGGAAGTACATTCCTGGAAATTACCCTTTATATTTTTATCCAATAGTCATGTTGTTTCCTCCGTCTGTCAGATTACACATAATTGAACAGTTTTTTGTTGTTTCCATGTAATCATGCCTTTGCAGGGTATAAGGAGTACTAATGGTATCACCTGAATCAAGGAGGGCTATTTTTATGATTGCACGTAAGCCTGTGGATCTGAAATTTAGCACCAGAGGAAGTGACTCTGACAATATTACTGAGAAAAACAGACTGAGGGGACTTTTAAGTGAGTAAATGTGATTTTGAAAGTCATGTGGTTCTTCTCAACTATGCTTTATGTCCATTATTTTGCCAAAAATAGATGCCTGATATCTGCCTCACAACAAGCGGTTGTATCTTCTGAGGCATTTAGAGGCGCTGCTGGTAAGTCTGTGTATAGACATGACTCATAATTTCATCATCCCATGAGAAAAGGAATTCATGAAAGCAACAAATACATTTAGTTCAGCCGAAAAAAAACCTTGGCTGAATGACAGAAAGTAAGATATTTTCTCCATATCCATTTTAAGAGCAATGGTTAAAAGAATAAATAAAATTTTCCAAATCAAATGCTTAATATAATTTTGAAGGGGATACACCAGTTTATTTATTAAATGGTTCAACTTTACTTTCTTTTAGTCATTCTAAGGTGAAACTATTTTGAGAATACACTGAACAGTTGTTCTTTGTACAATCACACGAGGTCACTGTTTCCTCTGAAATAGGGAAAAACTTTACTCCTTAAAGCCGTCCTTTGGTCAGGAAGTATCACAGTAGACATAATTGGATATACGTGATAGAAGAAAATTCAAAATTACGTTTTTTTTCAATTGTTTTTTTTATGAATGTCTGTTCATTATACCCAGACAGCGCATGCGTAGTGCCGGTGAGGCTGATATCGGACTGGGCCCGCCTCCTGCTACTGCGTCTGCGCATTGCTCGCGCTTAGACACCTGGGAAACCGAGTCCGCGCTCGGTAATTCAAGCCCTCACTCCCTTCTCCTCTACCACTAACAAGATGCCGGCCGTACATCACAAACTGCTCCTGGAGGACGCTTTACAGGACAGTCCTCAGGTAGGCCTGCCCTTGTTTTCTACCGTCTGGAGACACAGCTGTTACACGAAATGCGTTACGAGGTCTGAAGTTCGCTTGCTAGCCCAGAGAGTATCCTGCTCCCTTTTGTAGGCTTTTTCCACCAGTCGATGACAGCTCTCATTTGGCACTGTAATAATTAAATTATCTCCTCTCAGCGGAAGTCACAGCTGTTTGACATAAGAAAGGCTTTCGGTCATAAGTTTAATAATAATTTGTTCATTTTATATGACGTTTTTGCATTCCCAGGGCTTCCGCCCCTCACCGGGCTGTCAGCTCTCTCCTGGGCTGTGAGCATCCAGACTGGCCTCAGTCCCAGCCCGCATCGTTCTGCTGCACCCGTTTTCCTTTTCTGAGTCATATTAGGACAGATTATTCAGTCAAAGCTTGTCCTGGAGCCCAAATGGGCCTAAATCGCAGGATGTGGGAGGGGTTTCCAATATCGGGACCGCCAGGAATTAGCCAATAACCCGCACACAGCCATTGACTGATCGCTGTGTTTACAGGGTTTGATAGAAAGTTGCCCACCAAGATCTGGCCTTCCCAATTGGAATCATATGTGTAGACATCAGTTCTGGCCGTCGTCCTAATCTAGTACAGCCTGTTTTCCTGCTGTTTGTTGCATCATACTTCCATTTAAATGCTGCTGCTAAAGTGCAGCCCATGCTGGAGGGGGATTTTTCCTCTCCTCCCAATGCAGGGCTGTTTTTTTTTTTGTTTCTTTTTTTTTTGCAGGAAACATTTATGCACTTATGTCTGTGCTGAAATGTAAACTCAGCCAACTGTAACAATGTCCCAGAGGATATCCTTTTGGTTTCAAATGACTGTCCTTGTGAAGTATCGACTGCAGGGAAGTGTAAACAGACTTATCCAGAGGGTGTGTTACTCTGCACTTCTGGCTGCACCTGTTCATGAAAAAAAAGAAGCTTCACGCAGGTTTTTCTTGGTTTGCATAGAAGGCCTATAGTAAAATGTTTATGCATTTGGTTCATTGAGACTTGCATCCTAATACTGCGCTACTCTTGTCTTTCTCACTTAGTATCTTTAAGTTTCTAGCTGTGTCTTTAATATTAAAACTGTCAAAGTGCCAACAGAGTGGACAAGGAACCATAGACAAACAACACTGTCATTTGGTCCTTAATGGTTAGCTTTTATGATCAGGGATATGGATTATGTTCAATGTTGATTCACCTGCTAATTATGTGACCAATGTCTTTTTTAACCTTTTTTTGACAGATTTGTTAAAAACCCTTTTGCGCTCCCCTTAAACCCGAGACGAAGTTCAATTTCTTGCTTTGTTTGTCTGAAAAGCTTGGCCAAATGGGCTCGAAAAAGAAAAACTAAAAACCTTGAAGAGATAAAAAGTACAAATGAAAATGCTGCCAATTCTTCTGATTTAAAGCAGAGAATCTGTGACCCTCCTGCTTTTTCCCCACAGACTCGCTCTCTGCTCAGTGTCTTTGAGGAGGATGCTGGGATGCTGACAGACTACACCAACCAGCTGCTGCAGTCCATGCAGCGGGTGTTTGGAGCACAGGTACCAAACACCAATCCAGTGTTCACACTGTGGATGAGATGAGGGAGACGTAATCTAGATTTACTCAGCTTGGATCCTTGGTATTCGCTGTACATCATTGTTTTGATTGTGCTTGAGTCAATGCTCCATCCTTTCCTCTACAGAGCGAGATGGGACTGGCCACAGAGCAGCTCTCACAGCAACTTCTGGAATATGAGAAGAAAGTAAGTAAGCCGAAGGCTAAGTGTGGCTGAATCCCCGTCCTGAGTGGTGCTGTGGAGACACTCCCTTTAGTGTTATCATTCTCCTCTGCACTTTAGCCCTGAGTGAGTTTGCAGATGCCTGTGCTCTCTGTCCCTGTGAAGAAAGAGCTCGCTTTGCAAAATGCAGTCTTATTTGTTGTCTCATTTTGCACCTTGGCCGTCCTCAAAGAACCCTGTAAGCCCTTTGAGTCGCACAGAAAAAAATTTGAATTGACAATTACTGACTTATTGAATTCTATTCAAATTTGAATTAAATTTGATATTGGATTCAGTGCTTCTGAACAGCCTTTAACTCTCTCTGACAAACACGTGAAGCTCTTCTCTTTCTTCTTTTTCTACCCAGAATTTTGCCCTTGGAAAAGGTGATGAAGAGGTTATCAGCACGCTGCAGAACTTCGCCAAAAGTGTCGGGGAGGTGAGGCATTTGTCTTCAATTGATTTGTAGTTGGTGTGTGTTTGTGTGTGTGTTTGGGATGCAGGGGGAAGTGGAATAAACTGCAGTATAGCCTTTTTAATTGATTCTCTGTCACATTACAAAGCATTTTGCCCCTGTGCTCCATCCCACAGTGTGATGGAGAAAATAACCATAACAAAAAACCCCTGCAGAGTATCATCCCTCTATGACCAGAGCTGGAAATCTAAGGGAGGAGTTACGAGAATGGATGAATAGATGAAAACGGTAGCAGTGAGCCGATGGATGCATTGATGAAGCTTTCTGATTTTCTGTTGATGAAACAGATGGAGCAGTTATCGTCAGACAGGGTTTTTTTATTTCTTTTCTCAGAGCAGTCTGAGTGAGTCTCAGGACTCGCATTCTTAGAGGACACAGGCTGATTGTTGGCTTGACCTTTTGACCGGTCGTGCACAGAGGAGAACTCTTCTTACAGTTCTCAGAACCTTCCTTCTACACCTAATCATGCGAACATAGCTCTGAATACATCGTTCAGATTAATCTGCATGTCTGCTTGTTGGGCGCTGGCAGCAGCTCGTTGTTAAGCGGAGCACAACAGCAGGGTTTGCTCATTTGTCCGACATGCAGCGCTGTTGCCAATATCGGGGAAAACAGCGAGTGTCATTATTCCCTTCACAGAACACAGTCTTCCACAGGGCGAGTTATGACGGCATTGTCTGCCGCTATGTCCCAGTATCGGTGGGATTGTTGTTTTCCAGCATCCTGGCAGGAGTCGTCAGTGTAAATACAAATATAAATCGAAACCTCTCAAGATGTTTGGCAAGAGTGCATCTTCCGTGTGAGTTCACCAGCAGGCTCTGATACGTGTAATCTGTTTTGTGTATTTCAGCTGAACTCGCTCCACTCGGAGCTAGCCAACCAGATGGCCGACAGCATGGTCTTCCCCTTGATCCAGTTCCGAGAAAAGGACCTCACAGGTAAAGGACCGTTAGGGGTGAAGACAAAAGCAGGAATGCGTTTGTCAGCATGCGACGACAATGATCGATCGCACGTAAACATGCAAAATCTTCCCCTTTTGCAGAGATAAGCACTCTGAAGGAGATCTACGGCATCGCCACAGACGGTACGGAGATCTTTGCCAGCTTTAGAATGAACTGAAAAGGGAAATTCTTTTCTGATTTGTTGTTTCTCCTGTGTGGTGCAGAGCACGAGGCAGCTATGGTCAAGTACAGTCGACTGCCCAAGAAAAAGGAGAACGAGAAGGTAGAATAAATACAAAATGTCATTGCTACAAGAACAGGGACGTCCCTGTACGTCTATCTTAAGAAACTCTTAAAGAGCTTTTCTATTCAGAGGGCATCCTCTCCCCTAACTCTTACTGTGTACCTCCCCACCCTCTCTACTACTCTTACTATACTTCCCTCTATCCCTACTCTCACCACTTTTGCCTCTAACAGAGTCTGACTAGTGATTTTCTTCTAGGTAGCGTATTGCCAGGTAGATGCTAACTATAATGCTGTATCTGCGTTGTGAGTCGCTTTGGTAAAAGTGTCTGCTGAATGCAGAGACACAAACATCGCAGTTTATGCAGTGGAGCTATTTTCAACGTGGATAGCAAGCCGTAAAAGCTTCCCAGAGTGGTGATGCTCATGTTGGTGCACTAGGAGGACTTAATAGGCTCCTGAAAGACTCTTAGATCAACATAAACAATCCACTGGTTAGCGTTACGCTGCTACGGTAATGTAGCGTCTGCAAGGATCGGACTCTGCAGCTAATAAAAATGTCAGAAAATCTCAATGTGCACAGAAGTAAACACAACTTTGTCGCTAATTTGCATGCATGAGAGCAGGACAAATGTTTGCATATGCATGGAGGCCTGTTTGCACATGGGCTAGTTTGTGCACCGTGTGCATTTGCATGTCCAACCCTCCCCTGTCTGGACAGCTGAAGGCGGACTCGGTGAGGGAGGTGGCCTACACCCGGAGGAAGCAGCACCAGGCCTCCCTGCAGTACTACTGCGCCCTCAACGCCCTGCAGTACCGCAAGAGAGTGGCCATGCTCGAACCCATGCTGGGCTACACCCAGGCTCAGGTACTCCCAGGCCTTCAAACCGAGCCACGTCTCATAATCACTTCAGTGAAATGAGAAGTCATCCCAAAAAATAGATCAGATGTGGGAAATTGATATTGCATTCCACTAAGCATTATTCATTATTTAGTTTGCAACCGCAGGCGCAGCAATTAGCTGATCATTTACATAGTTAAGGGGAGGAAAATGACAGTTTTTATGATCTGGTGAGGGTGTGATTTAGTCCTTCAGGGTGGAAAACATAGAGCGATCAGCTGTGCGAAAGACCATCAAGTAACAATTTGCCTTTTTCATTTTTATGTGCTAATTCACAGATCAGTTTCTTCAAGAAGGGCATTGAGCTAGTGTCGAAGAAGATGGACAATTTTCTCTCCTCAGTGTCTAACATGACTCAGAGGTAAAGATCGTCAGTTTGGCTGTTTGTTCACGGCTGATAAACTATACCTTTGGCATGAGAATTAAAAGATGTTGTTGCTTTGTGTGTCTGATCACAGATAGATTTTCTTTTTATTATCAAAGCAGCTCTGCTTCTGATTCCATTTTTAAAAAAAAGTTATTTTTAAGACAAATCTGTTGTTTTTACATGCTTGATATACATGTAGGAATACGTTACTGATTAGAAATCTATATTTATACATTTCATCAAAACTGTTTCCCACCTAGCATTCAGTCCCAGCTGGACTCTGAGGCAGAGGCCATGCGTGTGGTCCAGAGGGAGCTTCTGTCAGTGGAGGACACCGTCTATATGCCAGATAAGGACATTGAGCCCGTCAATCGTACACTCATCCAGAAGGCTGGCTACCTCAACATTAGAAAGTAAGACTGATTACTCTCGTCACGGCCCTACCAGAGACACAGTGACATATCCCATCCATTCCACGTCTGAACCATTATCTCAGGAGAAGACAAATTGAACAGTTTCTCAGATTTTGCCTGAATATTAAAGACGGTGCAGTCTTTTGATAAAAAATTAAAGCAGGAAATAATTCCCGCATCCGTTGTGAGACCTGCTCGGAATATGCATGAAGGCAGAAAACAATAGGTCTGCCAGAGAAGACGAGGTGGGTCAGGTAAGGCAGTGACAGCGCGCTCCGTCAGCTCATTGTGGAGTAGATGTATGAGACGGGGAACTTCCTTAATGGCCCCCAAGGCATGAAACCGCAGCGTAGCTCGCATTGTGATTTAGCGAAAATGCCAGAGCTGTCAAACTCCGGCGCTCCCCTCATGTAAATCCAAAGTCTTTGACAAATTCCTGTGACACCGGGAGAAAGGTTTCAACAGAGCGTGCTACCCGCGGCGCCTGTCAGACGGGGCTGAAGCCGGAAAACACTCCCGGTTTGGAGCGGCTTCTCATTAAGAACGGTCTGAGTCACCTGGCGCCCGATGTTTATCCCAGAAAACCCATCAGGGAATGTTTTAGTGAACTTGGGGTGCCAGAAGAAGAAGTTTTGGCAGTTCAGGCGAAGTGGAGCAAAAAGTGTGTGTGTGTATATCGTGTGTCCACATTCTCTGTCCTCTCCCTCTCCAGCAAAACGGGACTGGTGACCACCGCCTGGGATCGGCTGTACTTTTTCACCCAGGGAGGGAACCTCATGTGCCAGCCCCGAGGGGCGGTGGCAGGTGGCATGGTGCTGGACCTGGATAACAGCTCTGTCATGGCCGTGGAGTGTGAGGACAGACGCTACTGTTTTCAGATAACCTCCCCTTCAGGAAAGACGTACGCCCACCCGATGACCGTCGCACACAAACAACGCAGGAGACACACCGGATGTCTTTGGATCTAATTCCCCTACTGTTATTCTTGTTTCCAGGTCAATGATTCTGCAAGCTGAGAGCAAAAGGGAGTACGAGGAGGTTAGTATGACAGAGTTAGCTTGAACAGCGTTTATTTCTTTTACGTCTACATCGCAGAGGGAGGCCACGCCGCGTGTGTCCATCATGGAAAAGCCGAGATGCCGTCAGGCCTCATTTCTCTGGTTTCGTTGACATATCTGACTGGTCTGTCACAGCTGCTGTCAGTCAAATGATTTCAGAGTAGAGGAAGACCTAATGTGGATGCGTGTGTTTCCATCTCAGTGGATTTGCACCGTGAACAACATCTCCAGACAGATCTACCTGACTGACAACCCGGAGGTAAAGCTTTCCACCCCACACAACACCCACTCACACTGCAAGTTAAATAGAATATATCATCTAAACCAGCTACAAATGTATCATATAAAACAACGTTTTTCCCTTCATTTCTTGGACCGTTATAAAATATGACATGATATGATAGCTTGTGTATTTGTCACTGACAGCAGCTGTATTGCGGCCACATACCTTTGAATGACATGTTTTTCCACCTGGGAGGAGTTTGTATGTATTTGTGAAGACTGAAGATTGTGTGTCCTTCTACCTCTCTTCCCTCATGTTAGGCTGTGGCCATCCGATTGAACCAAACTGCAATCCAGGCAGTCACCCCCATAACCAGCTTTGAGAAGAGACAAGAAGGCTCCCCGAACCCAGACAGGCAAGCCGTAAAGCTTCTTAAACAGATAGTCACACAAAGGATTACTGTAGTTTGCAGTTTAAAAACCCTCCACTATAACATTCCATAAAGCTAAAAGGTGATTTCCTTTACATTGCGTTAAGATTGCTTCATTCATATTCAAATTCATGTTATTTTGCATGAGCTCAGACCGGTGCAAACAGCCTTCTAAGGCCAGACTACAGCAAACTGACCACCAAACTGAAAAAATACTTGATTGACTGTTTTGTTCTTAATTTACATCTCTGTCATTTGCTGTTTGGACACGGACTTCTGGCCTGTCTTTTCTGATCAGTCTATCATGCGTTAGCTGGCCTGGGATAGCAAAACACCTCCACAGATAGGATGGTCGAAGTCGTTTAGAGGCAGGACGGGTGATTAATAATCCAGTCACAAATGATTTTCTAAGTCCGTTGCTGCATATTAGCCCCATAAGCTCTGGGCTTCACAGTCTGTGCTGCTTTTGTTTTTTCCTTCCCAATAATGATGAGAACAGTTGCCTATGTGGAATTGTTTTTCAAATGACATAGTGGTGGTTCATTGGATTCAATTAATTACAAGAACTTCTGTAAAGAGAAGCAATTAAAGAATTGGAACTCAGATTCCCTAGTCGGTACATACATGAGATAAAGTATTGGAGCATTGTCACTAATTCCTTCCAAAGTAAAATATTTAAATGTCGATGGGGATTTTTGGCTAATATATAAAGCAGAGAAAAAAAAGCTAACTTTTTAACCTCCAGCTCAGCCACAGAAAATACTGTCTGATTTGAATTAATCGGAAAGGTAAAAGTAGGGAGTTTGAATATTTCTGTCCACAGAAGGTCTGAACGGTTCACAACATGAGACATTTTCAAATCAGGGCAAAGTTTTTGGCATGATAGGGACTTCAAACACCCACCATGTCTTCTCTAAAGTAATTGTTCCAAGAGTAAAGACTGATAATAGAATCAAACCAAAGTCGTGATGGAGCTCCAATAGTTGGTCTTTAAATTCTAGGTTCCTTTGTTGTTATAAAAATGGCCCCCGGCCCCATCAGATAGACCTATATACATTATTTCATAGGTTTTTATGTTGTCTGATAAAACCACCTTTGTTGTTCTGTGGCTACTTTCTGGAATCTATGCTTTGATTCCTGAAATGCTCTTCTCTTTGTTGTTTTCTCCAGAGCAAAGCCCGGAGGTGTCCAGGCCTCCGGCAACGATTCTCAGAAGAAGAGCGGGGCCGCTCTGGAGCCGGAGGATCTGATAGCGCCCGGGACGCCCATTCAGTTCGACATCATGCTGCCGGCGTCCGAGTTCCAGGACCAAAACAGAGCCGGGGGGAGGTGAGCGGGAGGAAGTCCGAGTGGGGGCTTGTTTATGTTTTTTTCAAGTGGCAGGCAGGCCTGAGGGGCTGCTGGTGCTAATTCCCTGCACTCTATTCCCATTGCGCTTATCATATCATTTCCAGGAAACTGAATTCCTCATAACTGCTCTATGCAGGGGTTTTAATTTGTTTGTTATTTTTCGCTGATTCGTGCTTTCTTATTCCCATAGACGCACCAATCCATTTGGAGAGACAGAAGAGGACTGTAGGGCGGAGAGTGACGGTAACCAAACGCAGCCCTGTCGGCCCGTGTGTGTGAAGCCTTTTAGGCGGGTGTGTGTGTGCGGTACGTGATGTGTGTGTGTGTGTGTACCCCTGCAGACTCCCTGCTCCAGCAGGTGTTCGCCGTGCGTTTTCTGGGCTCCATGGCCGTGCGCTGCGGCGACAACCAGGAGGTGATCTACGAGGCCATGAGGCAGGTGCTGGCCGCCCGCGCCATCCACAACATCTTCAAAACCGCAGAGGCCCACCTCATGGTCACCAGCAGCAGCCTCAGGTAGAGGGAGCTTATACCGTTAAGCCACGATAGGATTAAACAACAAAAGATAACTCAAGGAAAAAGAAGAAAATTTGTATTTTATCAAGGTTTTGTAATCAATGTTAGATCATCTATTAGAGAAAGTTATTCAGTATTTAATTTTCCATCGGCTCTTTGGCTGGTGGAAAGTGTTTCCCTGTTTGACAAGCAATCTCTGTGTTACCAGTCAGATATGTGCACTATTCTGATTAAGTTTGTTTCAATGATACAAATCCTGGCATTTAAGCTTTCCTACCCTTCAATCAATCGCCTGAAAAGTGCTAAAAGTGCATAAGCAGCTCTGTAGATTTCCCCTTAAAGTAAATCAGTAAATCCAAAAAATCGAAAGTTCTCCCAAAGCACAGCTGGTAAAAATTGTTCCTTTGTGGGTTTTTGTCTCCTCTGAACAGGTTGATAGACCCCCAAACTCAAGTGACAAGAATAAGTGTAAGTGTGAAGAAAGAAAAAGTTTCTATATGTCCTATTTAACTACAGCGTTTGAAATGAAATCTCTCTGGACACCTCTGTTTTGTCCTCAGTTTGAGCTGGAGGAGCTGTGCCAGTTCGGAGCCCACCAGGAAAACGGGAGGCTGATGGGATTTGTGGTGGAGGGACGGGACTGGAGCGATGGCGATGAGGAAGGGGAGCCCTCCTTTTGTGCGTTTGTCTTTGAGAGTAACACCGAGGGGGAAAAGGTTGGTCCATCAACGCCTGTGTGATCTGCAGGGTGGCAGTTTTAATTTTTTTCCAAATTAAGTTAGTTATATGTGTTTTTTTCTTTCTTCACAGATATGTTACACCATCAACTTGGCAAAGGAAATTACAGAAGCCAAGAAGGTAATGTTTAAAAACACAGAAAACAGCATATTTTTTCTTTCTTTTTTCTTTAAAGTGAAAAGTCAGTTACCTGATCCTTTGATTTCCAACAGCCTGAATAACCAAAATAACAAATACACAATGTTAGTGAGTAAGAAGGTGATCTGTATTTCTATTTATTTTCTTTCATTGATAATCATTTTTAGCGATTTCTGTGTGAACACTGAAACCACATTTTCATTGTATTATAATTAAGGATTGGAATAGATTAAATTAACACTATCAGCAGTAGGTTGACCACTAGGGGGAACACTTTAACTCCCTAAGCTCCAGCTGGACAAAAGTGGAGAAAGAAGGCACATTCAGATGTCCCTTTTAAAGATTGAGGAAATCAAACAGGAAATTAAACGAATGACTTCTTAAACAGTGACAAAATGCTGATTTTTGTCTGTTTTTTTTATCTTCATTTCAGGACCCAGAGGCTCTGGCCGAGCTCATGAAGAATATGCCTCTGACCAATGATGGGAAGTTCCTGCTCCTGGAGCCAGAGACGGGTGTAGCCACGAGCGGAGCAGCACAGGAAGACCTGGAATCTGAGGCCTAGTCCCGATAAGGACACTAATCATTACCCAAGAGGGGCCGAGGGTCTCATCTTGCCCCCTGCCCCCAACTACAAAACTGGTACTCTAACACCAAAACTAGCGAGTGTAGTTGACTTCCTGTCTCCTCCCCGTGCTACTAAATCTCCAAACCTCAGGCTGTTGTTAAAGCAGAGGACGTTCATGGGAGTTTGGCTGGACCAAAAAAACTAAGGAAAGAAAATGGTAATGAAAAAAAATCTGTCATTCTAAATAGATCTAGCATGGATCTTTGAACTCTCAGTCTTATTTTTCCTTCTGCACCATGTCAGTGGTTCTCCAGCCTGAAGGAACTCTGTAGGTACTGGTTGTGTTTAACTGTTTTGCATTGCTCTTCTTAGGTTTACCATTAATTTAGGCTCAGTTTGAAGTTGTATTTGAGGAGCTCCATCCTTTGTTTTAATTGTAAGCTCGCATGTCAGGCTGATCTATTTTTTTTTATGCTAACTTTTAGATTTTTCACTCGCTAAAACATTTCTTGCACTTCCAAGGTTTTTTTTTAATCTTTTGAAGAACACCTGGCGGCTGCTGAATGCACTAATTAATAAACCCGAAGACGCTGAGAGTTTTAAAATGGCAAAGCTACATTTGTATGCAGAGTGACTGATCACAGTCACACTCTGTGATCATGTTTTCTTTTCAATCTGCACTCTTATCACAGCGAGGTTACTGATTTAATATCGAAGGGATTCCCAGTAAGCTGAATTAATGTCAAACCTGACATTTTTCTCCACAGCCTGTACAAAGCCTATGGTGATCCATATGCCTGATCGTCTGTTAAAATCCCCCCAAATGACTCTGTGCTTCATGCCTCACACCCCTGTGTAAATATGACCTGTCAGATTGTCTAAATAGTGTTTAATAAGACTGTTGTGGTGCATGTAACATTCTCCGTTGTTCCCCTTGCAGATGAGGGCACTGCTCTTTGCACTGAGCTGTGATGCTAAAAGGAAATGGGCTAAAATATCACATCAATGCATGACAGCAGACCTACAGGCGGGTACTGTACCCTTAGAAAACTGCATATTGCCTACTTTAGACATATTGACAAATCGAGGCAAAAATAACGAACAGAATTCTGTTCTTTCTCTGGATCCCAGTTTATTTTTTGGGCTCTTTGAACCCATTTTAGCCGCAACAGTTGATCTGAACCCTCCAGAATGCAGACAGGTGGACAAAAGAACTGCTGATGAATGTTACTTAAAGTGGTTTTGTTTCTCAGTTTGCTTTGCTAACATTTTAAAAGCATATCAGAGGCAGAAAGATGCTTAAAAAAAAGGACAAAGTATGGCTAATTCATTCAGGAAGGCCTGATCACATTGGCGTGCAATATGATTTAAATGTGCTTATGTGGGGAGAAAAAAAAGGGAATGTAAAAAGAAATCAATAAAACGTCTGCACAGTTTAAGCTGATTATAGATACCGTTACTATCTAGCACCCCATTTGCTGTTCAGTTCAAATGTGTACCGTCACTGGGTTCAAACTCCCATGTAAAACAGTCAACACAAATAAGAGCCAGAGAGGCGGCCTCTCTCCCGGCAGGGCTTTATCTGAAGCAGGAAAAAACAACAAAGCAAAGGAGGATAAATGAATAAACAGAAGAAGCTGTCAGTCTAACAGCAGTTTATATTTCCCCGTGTCGTTTATTGATTCAGCCTAAACCATGTTCACTTCTCATGGGTGAAATTTGATGACTGATGTTAGATGTGGGTGCTTTTTGTTGAAGTTGCGGTGCATGAAATTGATTCATGCCTCAGAGTGGGATCTGGGCCTATCCGTCATACTTACGGCCCCACCTGCTCGGTCTGAGTGTTCTGGAAGGGCGCTCTTTCATCCGGTAATTTTGAGATCTCTTCATGACTTGCAGATAGCTAAATTGAAGCTGGTTTTTACCACACATATTTATTATTTCTGGCTTATATTTACACTCCGCGTGCTGCAACTGCTCTGTGAATTAATGGGACGCTGTGGGGTAAACGGGGGGGAGCTGAGTCAAGAGGGTCAGAATGCTCGGCTAATAACGACATCAGATTTCATCTAACCTAAACTAACATCGCTACGCAGGATGGCGAGACATTTTACAGGTCATGAGGGCGTAGATGAGCAGCGAAAACCACAGAAAACTCCTCGTTTACAACAAATGTAACAAGTAACCTAATTGTCAGAAAGTAAGAAGTGGTCCTGAAATATCAAACTTTCTTTTTTTTCCGTGACTGAGATGCGTATTGGCAGGTTGTCTGAGGGATTAAAACCACACTCATGCACGTGGATGTGTTGAGTGCACAAATCCAGTTTTGTTCCAGTCTGATGATCGAGCTGCTGTTGGTGCTTTCTCTCTGGCGCGTGGCTCAGTCGGTGGGATTTATTCCAACTTTACTATTCCATCAACAGAATAAATCCTCCTACTGTAGGTGGCCTGCCGCGGCCCCGTTGCGCTCATCACAGCTCCGATATGTTTCTGCTCTGGTGTCCTTAACATAGTTTATTTATCTTTCCAGCTGTCTTTTTTTTTTCTTAGAACAAATGGCAGAATTCATAACCTGTAAGGTGTTTCTCTTAATTTGCCCTGTTTTTTTGTTTTGTTTTTAAACCAATCATGTTAATGTGTAATCTTTAATAAACATGACATTTTTCTTAACCAGAGTTAATTTATTCTATGGGAGCATTGAAAGCTTTGAGGTCAACACCAAAGAGTAGAGGTTTCGTTTAAGAAAAAGCATTCTTATTTTATTATTTACATCACAAAGGCATTTAAATGATATCGTTTTAAAATGTGCATGGCTGTAGCCACACTTCATCTTAAGCTTTACATAACATCATAATAGAGGCTAAGTGCACCATTTTGTACCGCAGGCCTTCCATCATAAATGGTTCTCAAAGTTACATCTTTGACGCAATTACACAGCAGGGGGGGGGCTCTGTTCTGAAAATTGAAGGAAAAGAGGAAGGGATTCTGAACATTTCCCCGGCACACAATGGCATATGAGATACTTAGCTCATGTACAGCATGTGCACCGTCACGCAGCTCAGGAGTCTTTGTAGTAGTTGTTGAAGTTGATGCGAAGCAGAAAATCTTCTAAATGAGGCTGATAGCCTCTGTTCACCAGCTTAGTCACCACTGGGGGAAGACATTTTTTTTTTTGTTAACACTGTATGTATTATTATTGAACTGGTAAAGCATGGAACGTGTGGAGATGAAGGTCTGAATCTATCTGGACGCTGCTTTCTAACTCCTTTATTTGGTCAGATTCAGATGGGAGCCGATATTCGTCGGGCTTACCTTTAAAAAGGAAGTGTGAGTAATACTTGAAGGTGTTGTAGGACTGCTGCATGGCGACGAAGCTGGGGTGCACCGCCTCCCCCTGATGGCTGTCCCAGGGCTGTGCGATGAGCTGGGCGCGAAACTTCAGGATCAGGCTGAAGATGCTGTGGATGATGTTCATGACTGGAGCCGCTTTCTCAGTTAGCAGGCCCCTGAAAAGGCCACAGAAAAAAAGGGGGTTCAGAGTTAAACAACTTTCTCAAGGACTTTTCGGGCACACTTAAATTACCACACACAATGGGAGACAGTCCTCCTGATTAAAGCCCCCTGTGGCTTTCGCGTGTTTCAAAAGTCGGCCTCTTATTCGTCTGAAGTCTGAATAAGTGATTAAGGAATGATCCTAGATAAGAGGACTTGTGTGTATTTTGTAAAAAGAAGTTCAAGAGTCTTGCTGCCTACATAAAACAGACAGTTTTTCCAGACAGTTTGGAGTTTTTCTTTCTGACCCTGCCTCTGAGCTCTAAAAATGAAACCGATCAACAGGCAAAGGGATTTCCTCTATCAGTGAAAGCTTTTAGCTTCATCTCAAGGCAAAATATTAAATATACTGTGGTTCCACATTGTTAGAATCTAACCAAAAAAGAGAAAAACTGAATTCTGTTTCAAGAAAAATGAGCAAATATAAGAATTCTGGGCATTTTTTCCCCGTTCCATGTGTTTAAAAAAAATAAAAATCAACTTGAAGTCAGAAAAACTCAAACAGGGTCAAAGAAAAAGCAATGTTGTGCATAGGGATGGTGTATATTTTCAGAATGGGAGCTGCGGATGTGCTCCCGGATCTCACCTGAAGATGGCTCTGTTGAGGTAGTCGGCGTGAGTGCGGTGGATGGCGTCCAGGTCACTGGCAGTGGCCAGCTTGGCTGTGAACTCGCTCCAGGACACTTGCAGGATCTGGTTGGCGATGTAGCCCTGAATGACTTTGACAAAATGCTGCATCTCGTGTCTGTACAGCTGCAGCTGGCGGAACTGCACCGAGCGGCCGGCGCCTTTCACCAGAGCTGAGGGACACCAGCGGCCACAGTTAAACAGAGTGGGGGGGGGGTGGACACACGATTATTTACCTCCAAACATATGCATATGCTGCCTGAAAATAGGATCAAATGTAAGTTGCTGGTAAAGTTGCTCAGGAAAGAAAAACAGTGAAGCTTTAACTAAAAGGGACGGCTCTGATTTGCTAATATTTAGCTTTTTGGTCAGATTTCGCCCATCCTGCTACTCGTCAGAGCCATATAATCCTGTGTCATTCTTACGATCATTTAAGTTTCAATTATACCGTTTTTTCCCCCAGTCTTTTAACATGGTGATCAATGCAATCAAACTTTCCCTCATGCCAAACTCGTGCTGTCTATAAATAAATATTTTTTTTCTATTTTAATTAACACTTCTCACAATTTTTCAAGAAAATGCTGAAGCCCAACACAGAAAAATATTTTGATTTCATCCATGCAGGTGTGCTGGAGTCCAGGCCGTGGCTGAATCGGCTGCCGTCCCCTCACCTGTCCTCTTGAGATGAAACCAGACATCCCGGAGGCTCCACACCATGTGTTTGAGCTGCAGCAGGAATGAAAACAGCCGGTTGTACTTGTTCATGCAGCTGTCTGTGATGATGATGTTCAGCGGCCAGTCCACCTGGGAGAACACATAAAGCAAGGTAAAAACACAAAAAAAAAAAAGGAAAAAGAAAAGTAAGAAAGAAAAGTGTGTCTGAAGCTGCGAGTGCTTGTGAGTGGAAAGGAAATTACAGCAGAGTGGAACAAGAGAGAGCAGGGAAACCTGGTAAAAAGAGAGTGATGGATGGCATGAGGCGAGAGGAGAAAGGTGAGAGCAGGGAGACGTTGATAAAGGAGGTGAGAGGATTGTGAGGGGAAGATAGAGTAGTAAGAGATGGGAGTGGACGTGGAAGTGGAATACGGCAAAGAAAAATGGCAACAGTATAAGAAAATACGTGAGTAAGCTGCAAAAAGATGGGTGGGGGGATGGGCCTGGGAGCGGTACAGTGTGGAGGCTCCGCCGCTAAGGGGGACGCTGATGGAGGGAAAGAGGAGACCTGGGCACGCCGAGAGCCTTTCAAATGGACGATGAGCTGGTTTTCGAACGCGGCCCTACCTTGTAGCGCAGCTCCAGGCAGTTGAGGGAGTCCGGGGCGTGCGGGTGGAAGGTCTCGGGGAGGAAGCGGAGCGCGAAGGTGAAGTTAGCGGCCAGGGCGCCGTCCCCGTGCAGGCTGTACTGGAGCGCCTTGCTCAGGATGGAGTTCAGCACCAGGGGGGTCAGCAGCTCGCCCGGGGTCTGACCGCTGCCCATCTGGGTGGATTAAGCAAAGGCGGAGCGGGCCGCGTGTCGTCACTCCTCAAACCAACGCGCTCTTCACAGCGAAAAGGGAGCGTTTTCTTTTTAAATCTTTACTTTTTCTATTTACTTCATAACGGCCCGACTGACAGCTGTTCGCGAGATTCGATTTCTCTCTGGATGGAGGTGTGCTAGTCGGTGAAATTAGTGCTTTAGCTGGATAAATAACGCCTTCTGTCTCACAGGCCCTCGGAGACAGATGTACATGAATGATTCTGCAGAACAGCACGGAGGTGTGAGGAAAAAAGGTGATGCTTGTTATTTCATTGCAGGAGGCTTGACACAAGTAGAAATCTGGCCAGGAAACGAGAAATATCATATAATCAGATACGTGCCACCGCTGTTTAAAGGTACAATCCTCTTCTAATCCATAACTCATTTAAAATTATTGATCTGAACCATTTTGAGAAAACTTTCTGGTGCGATCTGTTTGGTTTAACTGCAAAAGCTTAGGGGCTCAAAGATGCGGGATTACGCTTTGCAGGAGAATATAAGAACCGCCCTGGTTTTGATAAAAGCAGAGAAAAGTGCTGCATATGTATTCTTAATCATGAGCTGTGTGTCCTCTCAGAACTGTCACAGCAGATAAGACAGATCACACAGCACAGATAACTCAGGCAAAAAAAAAAGAACTCTGTGAATGCAGTAAATGTAATAAAAGCCGATATCACCCTTTTGAATCTCCACAAAGAAACCAGCAACATACAAACAAAAAGAGCATCACCTTTTCAAAGAGCAGATCGCTGAGGGACTGCGCAAACTCGCCGTCCTCCATCAGCAGGAAGTGGCGCAGGGCTTCAAAGTGTCCTTCCACGCCTAGCTCCACAAAGAAGTAGTCCACCACTGCTTTATTTACCAAAGACACGCTGGGGGGGGACAGCAGAGGGGAGAGTGAGAGAGAATGGGGGACAGACACAGGAGGTAGAGACGACGGGCTTCTGATCCGATAAAAGCTTAAAGAAGCTACTGTTCTGCTGCTTTTATTTCTTTACGTCACCCCCATCTTTCAGATTTTACATAACCAGATCAAGGCTACAGCATCCCAGAGATTCTGGCAGGTGTCCCCACTGAGGAGCGAGCAGGGGATACGTTTAGAAAAGTAAAATTCTTCACGGGTCCACCGAATCGTGGTGCCGCGATTTCAAAACCGGCATATGCGGCTTGTCGCCTGCCTTTAAAAAACAGCGAGGAGCCTTTCAGACTCTCTCGTGAAGTTAATTCTTAACGGAGAGCATTTCTGTTTAAATGAAATAATTCCTGCAGTTACAGCTCTGGAGGTCTAAAGTAGAAGAAAAGTCAGGCTTTGATTTCTTTAAATAGCAATTAGCTGCATGCGTACAATAAGGCGCGTAAACAGAAAGCCAGAATGTAAACTAAAACAGATTCCTCTCCCCCCGAGCAGAAGGCAGAGCCTCCCCCATGCGGCGCCCCGTCAGGCAGGCACTCACTGTGTGCTGAGCGGCGTGGTGACGGAGTGTTTTATCAGCACTGGCAGGGACACCATCTCGCTGAGCTGGACGGTGGTGGTGTCTGTGGCTCTGCGGTGCGTGGGGTCCATGGGAAGGCCCCAGGGCCCCCGAGTTACCTGCTTCAGCAGCTGGCACTCCGGAGACGAAGCTGTGCGAGAGCGAGAGGGGGGGGGGAGGGGAGGGGCACGTCGCTGAGGAAATGTCACTCACACAGCAGCGGGCCGCTGCTTTACATAAGGCTTACAGCACCAAAAAACTAGGATAATAATCAGCCGCACCACACAAGGCATCCAAATCCAGGTTTCTAATCCCTTTATATGAATTAGACTGATTTAGACTGAATTAGGACACTGATAACGAAGCGCCAAAATAGAATGCATTTCGAAGAAAAGATCCTGAACTGATTTGTTGTAGTTGTTTTTGGGCATCAAAGCCTAAACAACTGAGGCCCTGGACTTTGATCAGGGGTGTGGAACTAGTGTAGTCTGCTGTGTAGATGCTGATTGGTTTTTAGCATAAATACTTATTGCACGAATGGACAACAAATAGAGGGTGAAAAATACGAAACTTTCAGGCACCATGTGAAAGAACTCATGCATCCTTCTTGCAGACGGCGGCAGGTATTCAACATTAGCAGAAATTGAAGTCTGAAAAAACTAAACTGTTACGGTCATATTCAACATTACTAAGGAATTACTAAAGTATTTTACTATAACTGTTAGTGCTTTGTGAGGTTGACACTAGAATGAATAATAAAAAATTTAAAAACATTGCAGAAATCTCGTCATTCTCTGGTTGTAAGCCGCAGTAAATGCTGACATTGAAAGGAAAAAGAATCAGACCATAGACAAATTCATTTCTGTTTAAATATTCATTCAAAAGTTCTATTTTGCTACAAAATAGTCATAAGTGTGAAGTTCACAAGAGAAATGGAAGTCAGTGTTTTCATGCTCTGCTAAGAGCTAAAAACACGCAGCATACGTCCCACCAGTGAACAAAAGAATTCTTGAGAGCAGTCAGAGCTGACGTGACAGAACGTAAAAACAGAAAATATTCAAGGATTTTTGATTTGGATGCTGTGTGTGGATTTTGAATGTCTAATACAAACGGCTCAGTTTTTGTCAGTTTAGAGCTGGACTGTGTCAACATTCTCTTCTATATACAGCCTGAAGTGAGGACTGACTGGACGTCTTTCACTCACCCATTAGATTGTAACAGTCTTCGTAGTGTTCCACCTGGTACTGGGCAGACAGAGCCATGAGGTACTCCTCCTCAGACTTCTCTCCTGGCGACACCCCGAGGCCAGATGTCCAGGATCCCATCCCCTCCACCAGCTGCTCACTGGAATGACCTGACATAGAGCCTGAAGAAAAAATGTAACTGTTCACAGACTTGTTTTTAAAAGCAAAGTTAGAATCAGAAGGTATGGATTGTGAGTGTAATGTCACACCAAGCTTTACAGCTTCAGGGCCTGACAACAAAGCTGCGAACAACAGACAAATGGAAAAACGCTACTCCAGTTGGGAGAATCTGACAAAAATCGGCTCAAATAAATAAGTTAAATATAATGGCATGAATTCAAAGGGGAGTATATCTATAGTATTGATGAGTTGTTGGTTTTTAAAGTAAGAAATGAACCCTCAGTGGTTAAATTCTCCACATTTAGAGAGAGGAAACATTTCACTGTAATCCAAAAGGTTGATAAAGAACTCTCTCCATCTGTTCAACATTGCTAGATGAGGTACCTTTGATGACCTCGTCCTCTTTCTTGGGTTGAAGCCCTCTCACCACACACCCGACGGCAAGTGAAGAATCTGACGAGTGGCCATAAGTGCTGCCTGGTAGAGTCAAGGATGGAGCCTCCATCCCCAACACCACACAGCCCACGCCCAGCGTGGAATCAGACGAGTGGCCGTAGGCGCTGCCGGGGAGCGGTGCCAGGAGTGGATCGGCTTTGGAGACGACACACCCGAAGGCTAAGTTGGAGTCCGACGAATGGCCAAAGGCGCTGCCGGGTAACGGCGAGGGGAGTGGATCGGCTTTGGAGACCACACACCCTAATGCTAAATTGGAGTCTGACGAATGGCCGTAGGCGCTGCCGGGTAAAGCAGGGCGCTTGGGTTCATTTCCTGAAACCACGCACCCGAGTCTGAGGGCCGAGTCCGAGGAGTGGCCGTGGGCGCTTCCGGGCAGAGGGGGCAGGAGCGGCTCGGCCCCGGACACCGCGCAGCCGGACTGCAGGACGCAGTCGGAGGCGTGCCCGTGCTTACTCCCGCGGGGCCTCACCTCAGGGACGTTGGACACGAACCCGCCCACTTTGATGTTGGCGTCAGAGGAGTGACCGTGGATGCTTGGGGCGGGACACGGGAAGTCCACGCCGGAGACGTTCTCCCCGACTTTGATGTGAGCGTCCGAGCTGTGGCCGTGGACGCTGGGGGAGGGCAGAGGCGGCGCTACGTCCGAGACGAACTGCCCGAGCTTGATGTGGGCGTCTGAGGCGTGGCCGTGGATGTTCGGCGAGGGGACGCGTGGGACAAATCCGGACACATTTTCCCCGACTTTGATGTGAGCGTCTGAGGAGTGACCGTGGA